>CM024333.1:5587500-6787500 GCA_014170255.2 Drosophila triauraria | reverse complement strand
CCTGAACCTTCCCTTTTTTAATTTCTATTTTAATTTAGTAATTTACTGGATTTTTAGGAATTATTTAGCTCTAGTTTTGAATTAAATAAACGACTGTTTTTAAATGATTTTAAAATTAAAAACTTGCATTATAAAATCCTACAATAATCCTACAATATATTGTTAAAAGCATGTAAAGACTTCCCTACATTTTTATGATTTCCTTTAATTAATATTAAATTATTATAGTATACTTCTATTGTATTTTATTTGATATTTAAATTTAGAAGAAAAATAACCCATCATTGAATACATTTTCTACCTTTCCCAGTTCTTGTTTCTCAATACATTTCACCCTGATATTAACCCTTATTTTCTACCTATTCCATGCCACCCCTTTGCTACCCTGTTAAGCACAAAATAAAGCAGAAGACGCCACAAAATATATATATATATATAAGAGAAAAAATCGCCACCATAATAACCGACGCGGCCGAGACATTAACTCCAAGGCGATGATGATGATCCACTGATGATGGAGCCCGACGAGCTAAGCTGACGATGATGATGATGGTGGCGGTTGGCGGTTGGCGGTTGGCGGGGAGGTGGTTGGAAAAAGGCAGCCAGGAAAACAAAAAATAAGGAGGGGGAGGCAGGCGACGGCAGTGGCAGCGGCGATGACGGCCATCGTCGTCGTCACATTCACATGTGAAAGTTGTACGAAAACAAGAAAATTTATTTAGAAAATCACAAAATGAGCGCCAAGCAAAAAAGCAAGAAAGCTGCTGCAAGATTTGGCTCGTCGGAACGGCCTCGGATCATGACATGTGTCGGTTATGATGATCACGCCGCCGCGGATGGACCACTATCACTCATCAGCCGCCGGAGTAGCAGCAGCATCAGGCTCCGCGTGACCCATTTCGCGGCGCTATGCAAATGCTTTTATGGTCAGGCCAAGGAAGTCCAATCAGCAGGGAGTTGATTGCGAATAAACACTTCTCCCTCTCTAATCGTTAAATGCAATAAACAGAGAGTTAAGCCCCAGCCTGGGATTAGAATTTGGGAATTCCAATAAAAAAGTCTTTGCAGTTCGATGATGTAAGGCACTCCGAAATTATAACTTGGGAATTATAAGAGAAATGCAATAAAAATGTTGCTTAAGAAATGTTGCCAGGAACATGTTGAGCAATAAGTACCTTTCCCTTTCTAATCGTTAAATGCCGCAGCCTGGGATTAGAATTTTGGAATTCCCATAAAAAAAGGATAAGCTGAGTGTGAACTTCTCTGCAATTCGATGCACTTCGAAATTATAACTTGGGAATTATAATGGAAATGCAACAAAAATGTTGGCATACAAATGTTGACATTGAGCCATACACACCTCTCACTCTCTAGTCGTTCAATGCCTCACAGATAAAAGATCAAAGCGATCATAAGTTCAAGTTCCCTCTGCCATTCGATGAATTAATGCCCTCCGAAATTACGGCTTGGGAATTATAATGGAAATGCAACAAATATGTTGTTAGAAACATGATGAGTAATAAAAGATAAAATATCAAAGCTATCCTAAGTTCAGAGGAAACTTCTCTGCCATTCGATGAAGTGATGCACTCCGAAATTACAACTTGGGAATTATAATGGAAATGCAACAAATATGTTGTTAGAAACATGATGAGTAATAAACTCTCTAAAGTTAAATGCCTCACAGATAAAAGATCAAAGCGATCATAAGTTCAGAGGGAACTTCTCTGCCATTCGATGAAGTGATGCACTCCGAAATTACAACTTGGGAATTATAATGGAAATTCAACAAATATGTTGCTATAAAAAAGGCTGCTATGCAAATGTTTCTAGCAGCATGTTGTAGTCAAATTTAAAGAGCTCCTCCCCACAAAGCTACTGATTATACATCCATTTACATTCCCATTTCCTCTATTTTATAACCTATTCCATCAAAGCTATTATTCCGGCAATCTTGGCCTCGTGTGTGACCTTCATAGATCCATGATACGATCGCTCCACCTGCCACACGAAGCACTCTCTGGCTTTCTTTCGCTTGACACCGACCCAACCCACTTAGTCCAGTTTCCAGTGTTTAGTTTCCATTTACATCGGCGGATAAAGGCGAAATTCTGGCAAAGAATTTTCTATTTGCACAGTTTCGGAGTGGATTTTGGGAAAACAAACAGCGGCGGACAAAGGCGGCGGGAATTAGTGCAAACTTGGCACATCATCCGGGGACCGTTAGTGCGGAATCTATATTGGCAAACAGATATCTCTTCTATATCTACATGGATGTGGATGTGGAGTAGGGTAGTCCGGAGGGGTCACTAGCTGGCGAGCTAGTGGCCAAACAAAAGACTGAGGCAACGAACTTGGCCGCCTCTTTTTTGGTCATAATTATCGCCCTGTCCATATTGTTCTAACGTGAAAGTAAAAACCGTTAAGAATTAATATCTATTTGGGCAAAAAGCGCGCTGTGCAAAAAAAGCCAGAGAAGCAGAAAAAAACACAAACAGAGGCCAGCAAAAAACGACAAATAAAAATAAACTTTTTCTTTTACTGGGTCAGCTGTGGCGGCGTCTGTTTCTGTTTCTGTCTCAGTTACTGTCTGAGCTATTTGCCTTTTCTTTTCTTTTATTTTCTTTCTTTTCTTTTCTTCTCATTGCCTGTCTTACTTCTCTTATTTGGCTTTGTTTTCGTTCATTCATTCGCCGCCGCAAACACAACAATGAGGGGCAAATAGAACCTCCATCTTTTGGCCATATAAATATTTGGCGATTTATGACGATTATCAATATGAAAGTGATACACGACCCACACAGCCCTGGTCGTCCAGAATCGAGCTGAGCTCACTCCAATCTGACCCCGAACCCGAACCCAACCCAAATTTAAATTGGCAAAAAAGCGGAAGAAAGTGAAGAGATCTTAGAGGCTAAATCCCCATTATTTGGGAGGGGAATTTAGATGTTATTAGGAAGGGAATTATTTATACCCTTTCTAAAGGTTTTAAGTTTATATTTATAGCTTAAATATAAAGATATAAATAAATACAGTCAGAGAACTGTACAAAATTACAAATATCTCAAGTAACCAACATTTTTAAAAGATGAAAAATATAGGTAATTAGGTAAATATTCTCCTCTCTCGATAATAAGCATAAGAATAAAATTTTAAAGTAAAAAAAAAAATAAATTACAATAAATTGCAAGGTAAATACTAGGTATTTATATTTAAGTAATATCCCATTTTAAGCTTTACTAAGGTAAACGTTTAAATAAAAACTAAAAGATAAATCTGTGGTCGCAATTTAATTAAACCAAAGTAAATATATTATTTAAACCTCAACAATCCCTCAATAAAATCAAAAACCAATTAAAAATACAGAAATTACAAGTAAGTTCCCTTTTTTTTCCCCCATTTCAAGTCTCTATTCCCATTCCTATTATATATTTCTTACAAAACCAAACCCCCAAGATAGCCAACATACCCAAACCCTCACTATGCCCTAACCTGCTCCCGATCCCCAATAAATGGCAAGACAATGCTAATCAATTTGCATACATAGAAGGCGTCGAAGCAAATCTGGTGGGTTGGTCCCTGGCTCAGATTAATGATGATTCGGCACCAGGCATTAGAAGATGATGATGATGATCAATGGCCATAGTCTGACGCCAACGATGGTGAGTCATGGCTGCTCCCAATCTTCCATGCCAACCAGAAAGGTGACAGAAAAACGGGTTCCAATTTGTTCGGCAATCATGTTCCGTTTCTATGGCCATTCCTGTTGGATTCCAATGCGATTCACCTCCGGGGTGGTCACAGAGAATCGGTATCGGTATCAGTGTGGATTTTGCACAATATCAATCATAATCAGTGACAGGCGACGAGGCGATCGTTAATTTTGTTCGTCGTTCGCTGGTTCGTTCGGTTTTGTGTCATTTTGTGCCGGGGAAGGCGACACATTCTGTCAGCGGACGCAACGCCTTTTGCTGGGAGATCTGGCTCTGGGATCTCTCTAACTGCGAGATCATTATCGCTTGTTCCAGCCCGACTATTATCGGGGACCACTACCATTATCATTATGGTGATTAGCGGCCAAAGAACTGTTAAGATCTGACCAGATTGGGGATCGATATGCGAGGAATTTCGAGGAGCCTTTACTTATCTTGAATTTATGATCTTTTAATAATAAAATGTATTTAAAAATATGTTAAATAAATACATAAATTTGCAGAATTATTATGGAAGATTCTCTATCATTAAATTGCATATTTATAGCTGAGACACTCCTTTATTCTTGTATTATAATTAAACAAAATCTATATAGTCTCTAATTCAATTAGTAAAAACTTTCATAGACCCGACTCCCCGATTTCTATTTAATTTAATTATTATTAAACCCGCTCATCCGAAATATCAATCAACATAAAACCCAACTCGACGGCTCTTAAAAAAAAGAAACCTGTCGTTGTCTTCACAAAATATGAGTTAAGAAAGTCGGCAGGGTAATTTTCATAAAATCAAAAACCTAATGGATTTGCCAATTTATTCCCATGATGGCCATATTCGTGGCCAGCGGAGTGTTTTTCGTATAACTTCATTTGCAGTTTGCAGTTTGCAACCGCACCCAAAATCGAAAAAAAGCAATAGGAAAAATGTTGATCCAGGCAGTGGGGGATGTCAAGTCTCATTACCATTTGCCCAGCTTCACCTTGTCCCAGTGCCCCCTTGCCTGGCCTCCGGCTGCATCTCATCTGGTTAGTTGTCTTGCCAATCCATTTGGAATGCCATTTAGGCCAAAAAGACAATATGGCACAGACGGAGACCGCTTGGATGACAGTTGACCAGGCAACAATTGACCGATTTCCATTTTGCGGTTGGATGGGGCACCATCCTGCCTCCGTCTCCTACGTTTCCCAGCTGCACATCCCACTGCTGGCTGGCTGGCTGGCTGGCTGGGCCGGGTTTTGGCCTGTTCTGCCAACCAACTGATAACTGAATGAGACGTTGGCCAACACCAACATGCAACATGCAACAGGCAGCAGCAAGCAGCAGCAGCAGCAGCTTGGCTTGGCTTGGCCTGCTCCTAGTATTCGGTGACCTAGAATGCAGCCTCCGACTCAGTCTCAGTCTCAGCCTGAGATTCAGATTCAGCTACAGCTTCGGCTTCAGCTTCAGCCTCAGCTTTGGCTTTGGCTTTGACTTTGGCTTTTACTGTTGTCTTGTCTCGGACGTTCCGTTGCTGTTCAGCAAGCTGTCGCAGTTGTTGCCGCTTTTGTTGCTGTTGCATGTTGCGCTCATGTTGTTGCTGCCCATGTTGCCGTCTTACCCTGGAAAAGCGGGTGCTTTAATTTCGATTTACATTTTGGCAGAGGAAGAATTTTTAGGGATTTAAAACGGAATGTAGAGAATTATATTAAAAATCTTTTTATGAGAGGCGGAAAGAACATGGAATAATTGGAATTTTAAAGGTTTTAAATTATCGATAGGAAGCCTTTAAATTAGGGATGGAAAACTAACGATTTTTATAATCGATAAATCGATGTATGCCTGAAAAAACATGGAAAATTTCGATAGAAGACTTCGATATCTTGCCAGATTTACTTCAAATCGATTATAAATATTAGTTATTCCGATAAAATACCGATTTTATGCAAATTCGATTTTATAAATCGATTATATTTATATAAATATGGGAAGAATTCGGAGAAAAATTGGGTAAATCTTTCTTTTGTGCTTTCTTATGAAGATTTCGAGGAAAGAACATTTTCAGGAAGCTATAAGAACGTTGTTTCTTTAAGACCTTCTTCAGACATTTTCAATGTTTTAAAATATTAAAATATATAGAAAATTTCGATGAAAAAACTTCGATATTTGGCCAGCTTTAACATAAATCGATTAAAAATATTTGTTATGTCGAAAAATATCATTTTAATCAAATTTGGTTTTATAAATCGATTATTTTCATACAACAATTGTGAAAAATCAATGGAACATAGGGAAAATCGCCCTTATATGTTTTATTTTATAAAGATTCCTAAGCAGGGTCAGTCTTTTGAGGAAAGAATATTTTCAAAAATCATTTTCTTTAAGAAATTCTTCATAAAAATTTAATATAGAAGAATTTTAAACTAAAAATCCCAATTAAAATAGTTAAATTTATATTCCACACTAAGTAATAATTTTTTTCCAAAATTTATCCTATTGATAACAGAAACTACTTCCACTGGCAGGGTATCCATGGACTTGGGACAGCTTAATGCCCCCGCTGGGTAGCCTTTGTTGCCGTTGTGTTCTATTCTCGGTTTTGTGTGTCGCTGTCGTCGCTTGCAGCGGTTTTGGGCCATCTCTTCTTGGCCAGGTTTCAGTCTCCGTCGCGGTACCCAATACCGTTTGGCCAGCTTCAAGCTCGAGCTTAAGCTCAAGCTCCAACTTATTAGCATAATCTCAGGCATCGCCGTCTCTCATTATGCCTGCAGTTGGAGTCGGACTTGGACTTGGACTTGGACTTGGACTGGGACTTGGAGTCTGGCAGTCTTGGCCAAAATGTTGAAAAGACTCTTAGCCAGAGTCTGACTGGCAGCTCATCATCATCGGCGGCATCAATTCGCCGCCTGGCGTGTGAATGCGAACTGGCACTTGGAGAAATCCTAGCCATTTCTAGGCTATACTTTAATGTTAAACAAAAAGGTACACAAGGTTTCTGCCAGTGTGCTTGCATGTTTCGCATTCTTCTAGCAATGCAACAAAATTAGAAGCCAGTCTCGGGCTTCTTTTTGGATTCAGCAAGCGACTCTCGTGTCTCTTCTCGCATTTGGCATAATTTCCGACTTTTATGGCTCCGCAGTCTCTGTCTCTGCTGGCATGTAACGGCATTTATAACCTTTTCATTAGCTTTTGATTTGAAACTCAAATTTGTGTGCGATTCTGATTCTGAGATTCTGCGATTCTGATTCCTGCCCCCATAATTCTTGCCGTCTTTCTTTCCGGCCTGAGACCATGTTTAGTCAGCTAATGTCGAATGAGGGCGGCGGCGGAGTCTCTCGACTAATTTCGAGTGCAAACACACATCTGGATTGGCAATGACTCTCAACTCTCAACTTGGCATTGAGTCCATCGCGAGTCTGTGTGTGTGGGAAGCCCGCCAAGTGTCGGAAGCCCCGAGAACAAATAGCAAACTAATGGCAGATTTGGTTTCGAGCCGATCTAGTTCGAAGCCCATCATCGGAATGGGAGCACTGGGACGGATTCCCTCCGCGAACTAGTTTAAGTAATGGCAACAATCGCTCATTAATTTTTACAAAGTCATACAGCCAAAGATTACCTAGATTTCCACGCACTTTTGCTAGGAAATTACTAAAAATTCAGGTAATATATAAATTACAAATATTTAGAAAAAGTTTTCCCGAGATTTACACTTTTCCTTTTCCTAGTTACCGAGATTCCCCAGAGGTTTGGTAATATCTTAAGCTGTCGATTGAATAATGAAAACCCAATCAACACTCCCAGCCTGGGAGGGGTTTTCTTTGCTAACAAAAGGTGAGAAGGTGAGTTCGAGACACTCTTACCCGGCTGCCTCTGCCTGCCTGTCATTCACAAAAAGAAATATATTAAAAAAACACCATGAAGATTTCACTGGCCGATGAAAACGAAAACGAAATTAATTTCACAATTGTGGCAATTAAACGCAAAATAAATGGTGTCTTAAGATGCAGTAAAACCTACCTTCAGCTTCGGCTCTGTCTCGCCGAAGAAAGCCGAGGAAAGAATGCGAGGCGCGGAGGAAGCTCCGTAATGATCTACGCACTTTTCATTACAGCTGTCCGCGGTCCGCTGTCCGCTGTCCACTGTCCGCTCAATTTTGTCCGTTGTCGCGGACAGTGCGTGTGTGTCCCTGTCTTTTGGATCTTCTTCTTTAGCTCTTCATTAGATACTCTCTACTGTGAGTAGGGTTGGTGGACTACGAAAGGAAAAAAAATATTATATTATAAGTAATATTATTAAAAACTTAAATTGTATATTAATTATGTAAATAAATATATTTAATGTTGGGTTGTGTTAGAAAAAATATCTAATAAACGACTTAATTGCAACTTTACATTTGATTCACTTACGAAAAAAATTAATTTTTTGGTTAAACTTAAGCATTATTGCAAGAAAGTGCTTCTATAATTCCCAAGTACGAATTCAGCATTCATACAAATTTAATAATTAATGCAAATAAGATAAACTAAATGGGAAGTTCCCTTCTTAAGGTCATTCTAAATTTTACCTAAGAAAGAAATTGTATATTTTTGAATTTAAGCTAAAATATTTGAAAAAAAAACCTAAAATTCCCAAGTACGAATTCAACTATACATTTATACAAATTTAATACTTAATATATTTAATGGAAGACTGTTTAAAGACTTTTCATTTAATGTACCTAGGAAACCTTTACTATTTTACCGAATGTAAGCGGAATTCCAAAAAAGTGCGCCTAAAATTCTCAACTACGAATTCAGCTTCACATTTATACAACGTTAATATTTAATAAAATATCAATTAACTTAATGACCTTAAAAACCATGTTTTCTTTACCTCAGACAATATAATCTTACCAAAAAGTCACCTAAAATTCCCAAGTCCGAATTCAGCATTCAAACAAATGTATTATTTAAGAAAGATTTGAAATGTAAATGAAAATGTTATGTTAATTAATACAATTCAGATAAACTTCATATGAAAACCCTTTCCTTAGGGCATTAAAAAGTCGGTGTTTCCGTAAAGGGCATAAGTCATTTCGGTTGATGCAAGTAAAATTGCTCGCTTTTTATGTTTTGATGTGCTCGGTCCCATTGTGGACTTAGTGGCATTGAAGGAAATTTCACTTTGAAGAAAGGGCACACGCCGCTCTTCCGCCTTGGACTTGGACTTGAATTTGGACTCGGACTCGGAATCGGACTTGCAGTGCGCTCTCTTCTCTGATTTTTCTATTATGCCTTTCTTTTCGGAGCTTCTCCGCTTTTGACAATTATTTCTTTCTTAATTTTCGTGCTTGTGTTAAGTTGATTTTATTTTAATGTCTGCTTCGCACACGCACACAAGTCGCTCCATGCGGTGTGTTTACCTGCTTTCTTGTTATGGTCATCGTCGTCTTGGGCTTGAATCTAATGGGTTTTACTTTCATTGCGTCTCGTAGCGGTCCGAAAATAACTTCTGGTTCCCTTCGAAAACTGATTTCACTGGATCTTTGAGTCTTTGAATCTTTTCTCTGCTCCAAAGATAATCTCTTTACCTTGGACTATACGTACTATTACAATACCCACTATTTCCATCTATTATATTGATTTACGATCCCAATCCCAGTTGGGAGAAGGTCTAACCATCGATGGATGATGGGTGAAAGTGCTAAGCCATCGAGACAAATGGAGATTCTATTCTAACCCAAGCCAAGGCACCAAGTTGATGCAAATGAGGGGTCTTTTTGTGGAATTAATAGAGCTTTGGCCTTAGTTAAGTCCAGTTTAGTTTCTTTTTTTTTCAGCTTTTTCTTTGGTTTTTTTTGCCATGTAATGGCTTCTAAGTAATGCTCCAACCTCCAGCTGCAAACTCCGGTTCTGGTTCTGGTTCTGATTCTAAAATACTAAACACCGGAAATGCGAGAAATGAACAAAAGACAGACAAAACGGAGAAGAACGAAGAAGCGGCGCGGCGGCCATAAATCCAAAGAGCGCGGCAAAACGTCGGTGAAGAAAGTGAGAACAGTTATGTAGTGTAACCGATGCCGTTAGATTCTGATTCTGATTCAGATTCAGATCCAAAATCCCAGAGACAAAGGAGAAAAAACAACGAGCAAAGACAAAAGCCAAATCTTTGGGCGATCTATTCTTTGGGCTTTGGGCTGGCGAATAAAAACTTTCTTTCCCAAAAGGAAATGCTAGAAAACGATTCTCGTAGCGGGTCCAAGCGAGTCAAGTCAGGAGGAACTCTCCTCCACGAACTGCATTTGTCGCCATCGGCCACGGCCACGGACTCGATCCAAGGAGGAGAAGCATCTCCTCATCGACCCGGCTAAACGGTTGCGCGGCTCTTCGCGTCTCCTCTCGTCGAGGCTGTGAAAAATAGTTTTCGATTTTCGTTATGGTTTCTGTTTCTCTGTGCAGCCAGCAGCGGCAGCTCTCACTGAGGATCTCTCTGTAAAGAGGATCGATCAGGCTGGACAGGATTCTATAACTAGCTTGGATATGAGTTGGGAGAGTTAAAGGAGTGATGACATCTTTGGTTATCTGTTTACCTTGGTTTCTTATAGATATTAAAGCTCTTTAATGGGTTAATTAATTTTTTTTTTTTTTTTGAGCATCTCCCCCTACATAATCAATTCTTCATCCTATAAATATTTGTCATTCTTTAGTAGAGTGTTAAGAATCTCCGTAGAAGGTCTTCCCAAGGTTAGGGTTCTCCCAAGGCTATTAATTTCTCTAAGGAGTCTCCCCCTACGTAATCAATTCTGAAACCTAAAAAAATGGTCTAATTTTAAGTGGAGTGTTAACAGTCTCTGTAGCAGGTCTTCCGAAGGTTAGTTTAAAACTAAGAGATATATGGATTGAAGCTTTATATAAGGTTTATTAATTTTTAATTATATTTAAAAGCTTTTTCCCCCAAGGTAATCAATACTTCAAGCTAAAAAAAGGTTATTTCTTTCAGTAGAGTGTTGAGAGTCTCCGTAGAAGGATTTCCGAAGGTTAGTTTATAACTTAGAGATAGATTCAAGCTCCATACAAGGCTTATTAATTTTTGGCTATTTATAGGAGCTTTCCCCCCTAGGTAATCAATTCTTGTAGCTACAAAATGTGTCTTTCTTTTAATAGAGTGGTTTTTCGAGGGCTAGTTTATTATTAAGAAGCAAGCCACACTGCCTTAAAGTTGTTTCAGAAGAATCTCAGACCCAAAACCATATAGATTCTAAACAAATCTTCAGATAATCTGAGACTAGTTCGCAAATATCCATCCTGACTTTGTTAGGATTAATACAAGGCTAACTTAAACCCGAAAAGATACAACAGGGTACCCTTCAAGTCCATCACTAGACTCTCCCCTTTGGAAATGGCAAACAAAGTGGCTGTTCTTCTGCCGCGCTGCCTCCACTTCGATGCTCGATTGATGGCTGACGGGCTCACGTCATCGACTCACGTTTTATTTTGTGTCTATTTTTTCGTTTTTTTAGTTATTTTCTACCCTTTTCTTTGGCTTTTGCATGATTTGAGTGCATTCCGTTAAATAGATTTTCCCAACATCGCAGAGAACGAGGAATGGGCACAGCGGAATGGGGATACAGCCGCGAGATGGATGTGTTTCTGTTTCTGTTTCTGGTCAGCATCAGCATCTAGTACCAGCATCCAGCGAAAGAAAGAAAGAAAGTGATTTCTGGTAATTGGCCGGGGCCGAGCCTGGGGGATCTGAAGGGATGCCAGAGAGATACAAAATAATCCCAGATCCCAGATCGAGACCGGAGACCGGAGACCGAGTGAAAGCCACCGCAGGGCGGCACGACAATGTTCTAGCCGCGACCTCGGCGGTGGCTATGGCGGTATCTCTGCTCCACTTGGGAAAGTGTAGAGCTCCGGGCACACGCATGAGCAGCTAAACAATAATTTGCTGGGCTCTCTAAGCATTTCATTAATGGAAATGGCAGCAGCAGCAGAGGAACAACGAGAGAGATACGAGAATAGAATGGAATGGCCTGCGCCTGCGCCTCAGCGAATTTTGTGGTTAGTGACTCCAAGTGGGCCTTGCTTAGTGACATAGACACAATGACAGTTATGTGTGCAGCATTCCAAGGCAAAGGGAGATTCTTTGCGGTTTCAGCTTACATGCCACACAGACATTATCAAAGAAAGAACCAAGAACCAAGAACGAACCCAGGCAGAGCCAGATGAAACCATTTGGAATCACTGGCATTACGTAAACATCAAAATTGTGTGGAACTTCTCTGACAATTTTCCTGCGTCTTGAGTCGAAACTCGGCGCGATCTGCGATTAATGACAGAAGGCAGCACCAGCAGCACCATGGAGCATGAAGATGGAGGTGGATTTAGAGAGATGGAGACATCCCTTCCTTGGCTGCCGCCATTTCCTGCCCCGAAGTGTTTATGAACTGTTAGAGTTAACTAACTAAATCGGAGCAATAACACTTGGAAATGATAATGGTACATCAATTTGCCGACTCAACGAAGGTTGAAGAACCCTTTTTCGGCCAAGCCATATACGGGTGCTCCAGTTACCAACCTCTCCGAGGGCCAAAACGGACTCATCAATCATGCCACGCGAGTGCATTAGGTTCCCCTGGCGAACCAAACACGGTCCTCTCTCACTACCAATGCAATTTGTCCATATTTGCTGGAACCAAAAGGCGTTGACAGGCCCAAGAGATCGAGCCTTCCCTGGCCCATCTCTGGCTCCCAACTGGTGGTAACTAAATATGGCAAAAACACCAATTGGTGTCGACAGCTCGGCCATTCTTTGGGCTCTCTGGAATTGACACCGCCCGAGGGGGAGTCGGAGTTAGAGTCGGAGACGGAGCCTTTGTTCGGGAGTGTGGATGCTCCTACTGACACAGATTCACAATGGAACACCACACAAGCACACCCAGAGAGCTACTAAAAACTGGGAAAATAGGGGTCAAGGGAAACTGACCTACAAGTGGGAATTAAACCATATTCCTGGGAAGAGAAGGAAATAATATAAATAAAGAATAATTAGGGGCAATAAAACAAAAGCAATTAAAGTTTATAAAGCCATATAGTTGAAGTGGAAAAATGTAAGCCAAAGAAAGGGTTATACAACCTTAAATATTATAAATAAAATAAAAGAAAATCAAAGAAAACCCCAGAGACCTTAGTAGGTTAAAAGGTCTTTAAGAAAATTAAAGAATTTAACTTAATTTGCTAAATTCATAAATTCAATAATCAAGAAAGGCAATGAAAGCAACCAAAGTGCAGTTAATATTAAGATGTGTGTGTCCCAAATGTGTTCCCATGTTCCAGTGCTTGGACCTGACCGACTTCACCCATAGAGGTAGGTGAGTTTAATCCACCAGTACCAGTGGAGGTGCATCATCTCCCAGAGGTTATTACCGATGATTGGGCCACGACTACTCACTCGGCGGTGGCATGTTGCATCTGCTTGTGGCAGAGATGCTAATGCACTCCACTTTGACTTCCATTTGCCTAACTGTTGCGAGCAAAACGCAGCCAGAACTGGGTCATAGTCGTCATCATTGTTGATTAGATTAGAGTGGCGGAGTGTAGAGGGGCTCCTCTGCAGGCACATCATCTCTTCCATACTTCCATCCATCCGATGCGCTTCCCCCTTTGGGTGTCACATTTAGCCAGCGCCGGAATTGGAGCAAATATGCGCATCAGGGCCTGAGCGCCAGCGCTTGCCATTTTCCAGACTGCCACCAAGCCTAACCTAGCCCCCTGATCCCAGCCACTTCTCTCAGTCTTATTACACTGAGACAAAAAAGCTGGAAAATTATTTTTAAAAAGCTATTTTATATTTAATTATTAATAAATGATTTCATAAGAAAATAAAAATAATAAATATTGAGCCAAACCTTTAGTTTGAGCGTTTAGGGTTTGCCTTCAATTAATAATTACTTGCAAAAGGTTTAAAACTAAAAATTAATAATAATTACTTTTAAAAGGTTTCCAAAAAAGTGAGTTGGGAATTATAGTGAGTTCAAAGCAGATTTGATAGAGTTCCCTTTGACCTTTTTGTAGACCTATATCTTTGAAATCTTTGTATTTCAGGCTATTTTTTTAGTTTCCATTAATAATTTCATTCAAAAAGCTTAAAAAAATTAGTTGGGAATTATAGTGACTTAAAAGTAGATTTAAATATGTTCTCTTAACGATTTTTGACCTTTTTAAAGACCTACATCCTTTAAAATCAGTTAATCGTTAATCTTTAATAACTTAAGGTGATTACCTTTACATAGATGGAATTTTATAAAAATCTAGAAATAATTTCACGAAAAATTGACTTGAGAATTATAAGATTAAAAAATGTGGATTTCCCTTATATCTGAAAAGAGTCTTAGGCTTTATTGGAAGTATCTTAAGGTGAATTTTGTTGGGCAGAGAAATTAAAAAAAAAAAAAAATACGTAACGTAATAATGACTTGGGAATTATAAGATAAAAAAGAATTGGATTTTCCCTATATCTTAAAAGAGTCCTAGGCTTTATTGGTAGTATCTTAAGGAGAATTGTTTTTCTCCCATTGAAAATTTAGAAAAAAAAAAATTATGTATCGAAAACTGATTTGGGAATTATAAGATAAAATATAACTGCGTTTTCTCCACATCTTGAGAGCATCTTAGGCTTGAATTGCAGTCTCTTAAAGAGGCTTTTTTCGCCCAGTGTACCTCAGTAGTGGCTGTGCTGTGCCATAGCTCTGTGCCTCCCCTCGGCTCCTCAGCTCCCCATCTCTCGGATCTTATTATGCGCGCTCGTATTATAACGGTCCGCAATTACCATTCACCGCTACCAACGCGAGCAGCGAGCAGCGAGCAGCGGAGAGCGAGCAGCTCGAGCAGCGCCCGCCGCTAATGTGGCTCGTTCGTGGGCCCCCAGTCCCCACTGTATACCCCACTGTATATCCCACTGTAGTGGCCCCCGCTGGCTGTTTGCTGTTCGCTGTTTGCCAGCACGTAATTAGTCATTTTCCCGGAGCACCTCCCGCACCATTGTTGTCAGGGGTCTCTGTCTCTGTCTCAGTGTCTCCGTCTCCGTCTTCGTTGCTAACTTGGCTTAGTGTCGTTGTTCTCGTTTTAATATTATGTGTATTATTATTATCTCGTTGCCTGGCTTTGTTTTTTTTTTTCTAGCTTTTTATTGCGGCGGCAGTCACCCGCCCGCTTTTCTTCACACGCCCCCGAAATGGAGCTGGAACTTGGATTTGAGGCAGCATCTTCAGCGGAAACCGCAACTAAAACAGTTGTAGGTCTCTAACCGAGCTAAGCCCGGCTCAGGCTCAATTGGCTCAATTGCAGTCTTCAAGCGTGACAGAAATGGAGCAAAACTACACGGGACAAAATGAGACAAAGGTGGAAATGGGGGTGGAGTTGGAGTTGGGAGATGGAGATTGAAGCCAGAGCTAGAGCTGGAGCTGGAGCTAGTCCAGAAGTGCTGATGTGATGGGGAGTTTGGAGGCGTGACGAGGCTGACATCTGCCGTTGCCCATTTCGGCCCCCTGATGAAATCATTCCAGGTAGTTAGCCAAGCTCCAAGCTTCCCGAGAGAGGCAGAGAGCTGCCAGGAATGTCTCTTCGAGGTTATATGGAGAGGTTTCTTATGTAATATATATAATATATAAATGGAGAACCAAAAAATAAGGGAATAAATTCAAAAATTGCAATACTTCTTCATAGAAAAATAAAAATCTAAGCCTAAGATAACTCTAGGAACCTATATTTCCCTTTTTCCAGCTTAATCTTTAGGAATATAAAAATATGAGCCTAGTCTCAACATTTACCACATACAGAGAGCCTTCTTATGTAATAAATATCTATCTAACCAAGTAAACTAAAAAATAAGAGAATAATAGATACTAATTTAAACAAATTGTCATAAAAAATTAAAAATCTAAGCCCTAGAAAACCCTAGGCAATTCATTTAACGAAATAAACTTGATCTATTTCCATATTTTTAGCTTTATCTTTATGTATATTATATAAATATGAGTCAGGTCTCAACATTTGCCATATACGGAGAGGTTTCTTATGTAAAATATATCTATAAACCTAACTAAACCCAAAAAAGGGAATAAAGATATTAATTTAAATACCAATTAATTAAAAATTAAAAGTCTAAGCCCTAGAAAACTCTAAGAACCTCATTTAAAGCTGGTAACTTGAACTATTTTTATGTTTCCAGCTTTATCTTTAGGAATATTATAATATTATGAACCAAGTTTCAATATATGCCATGTTTATGGCTTTATCTTTGGGCTTTTAATATATTTAATATAAATAATGATCCACTCTCTAGCTTATAAAACATTTAAAATAAATATTAAGCCACTCTCTAGCTTATAAAATATTTAATATAAATATTAAACCACCTTTTAGCTAGTTCAAAGGCTTCCCCCCTTTAAAAACTTCCCCACAGAAGCCCAGAGTTCATGATGACTCCATTAATCAATATCGAATTGAAAAGATCTATTAATCTCTAGAACCAAATGACTAAATAATTAAGATTTTGTCTGGGTAATCGATAACTAATCGAATTACCCATCCAATCCAGTCAAAGCCCCCTTGGAGCCATTAACCAGTTCCCCTAGGAGGAAGAGGAGGAGGATGAGGAGCATCCAGAGAATTGTCTCACCTTCGTATCTGTGAATCGAGAACATCCTCCTCAGAGTCACCTT
Source organism: Drosophila triauraria (assembly GCA_014170255.2). NCBI lineage: Eukaryota > Metazoa > Arthropoda > Insecta > Diptera > Drosophilidae > Drosophila > Drosophila triauraria. The sequence goes on along the minus strand of CM024333.1, from coordinate 6,771,107 downwards.
CGAAACGATAACGAAACCGGAACCAGTGGTGATTCCTCCACCAGATACCAGAGCGGATTCTCAAGACCAGGGGCACCACTCGGTGTTAGCACAGTAGTCGCAGTCCAAGTCGTAGCAATGTGGTTTTGCTTTGCCAAAGGTTTGATGAACTCTTCGGTAATTTGCATTGGCATTGGATGCCACTCAGAGTTCTCACTTCTCACTTCTTACTTCTGAGTTCTCATTCCGCAACTTGCAGTCAGTGGAATAAATTGAAAAGCCGGGGCGAGTGAGAGTCCAAGAGTCAGTCAAGGAAATCATTTTGCACACTCCACTGGGGCTCCACTTCTGGCGCTGTTCTTCGATTCGATTGCGGTTGCGAAAGCAGTTCCCATCTAAGCCGGGCCTCACATTCACATTCAGCTACAGATGCAGATGCAGATTCAGATTCCGATTCGGAATCAGATTGAAGATTCCGATTTCGATTCCGATTACTCGTGTCTCGGCGGCTCATTTGTCGCTTGGCTGATGTTGGCCGGGAGTAGTCTCTGTGCAAGTCTTCGCACTTCGTCGGGGATCAATCAGCGGCTGGCCCGGCCGCATTTAATGTCTGCATTTGTGTTCAGTCATCCCCATCCCAGGTCCTGGCCCCGGGGCTCTGACTTAACTCTGCTTGAGTTTGAGTTTGAGTTTGACTTGGCCCCGAAGAATGGCTTTCCATCGATGCGGGTGCGAATGCTAACCTGCATGTCTGGCCATTACAACTCCCAACTCCAACTCCAACCTCCTACTCTAACCTCCTACTCCTACTCGAAGCCATCTCCTGCGGGTCGGGAAATCTATAAAACAGAATCTCATCATTCCTCTGTTCATGGTTCTGCGGAGGCATGTGCCGAAGCCAGTCTCCCCCAAAACATGGCAGCACTTAAAGAAGCAATGTAAATAAATAATTAAAATAAATCATAAAAAATTTAAAGGACTTGCAGGCTAGCATTATGCAAATAAAATAATATAAATCTCTATAGAATATACTCTGACTTGAGATCAGTGGTTTACATTTATATTAAATATATTTTATAGAAAAAAAAAAAAAACAGAGAAAGAAAGAAGATTTGTGATAAGAAATCCTCATGAGTTGCCTCTTTTCATACAAGTTCTGTTTTTTTTTATTTATTTATCCAAAACTTCTAGTCCAAAAAAGCCTTTTATCATACTTTTTGACTTGAAAACCTCTTGAAATTCTTGAAAAATCAATATAAATAAATAATAAATTAACTAATATAGGTCGCCAATGTAAACAATTATATTTTATAATAAATAAATATAAAGGTGGATATTTCATAGAAAAAACAAAGACAAAAAAACAAGTGGAAAAACTACAGTCGAGTGTGACTGTGAGATACCCGGTACTCAAAGCATTGTGGGTGAAGTTAAACGGCACATGAACATGGAAAAAAGAAAATGTTGACAAATGAAGACAAATATTGCTAGAAACATGTTGAGCAACACTCGGAAGAGACAAATGTTGCTAGTAACATGTTGAGCAACACCCAACAAAGACAAATGTTGCTAGGAACATGTTGAGCAACACGCAATGCGCGCTCTCTCTCTCTCTCTCAAAAAGTTTACACAAAAACTTTATTCTTTAATAACTTTTATGTTAATCATCCGATTTTACTCAAATTTTCAGAACACGTTTGCGATTGGCTACTTATTAAGCCTATCTATTTACTGTAAGCCAGCATATAGCTAAAATACCGTTTTTTATGATTTTCGGGTCCTCTTGTTCAGTAATTTCTATTATTTTATTTATTTCCCTAAAACTTCTAAGCCAAAAAAGCATTTTCTCTTATTCTATCACCTGTAAATCTCTTAAAATTCCTTAAAAATATGCTAATATTCTCTATTATATTTCCTTTTCTCTCAGTGCCCGCACTGAGCCCATTCATTCCTCGCCTAAGCTCTTCAACACTTGGACGCCGGACGCCGGACGCTGACAGATTTCCATCAGTGAGTTCATCAATTTACAGAAATTGAAAAACCCCAAAGGAGGCGATGTCGAAGATAGCCAAAGTCTCCGACTGTGGAAATGGCCAAGAGCCAGAGCCAGGCAGGGAATCTCAGGGCCCCGGACATGAGATATAATTTCTGGCCTAATGAAGCATAAAATGGCCGACGACGAAGCTCAGGCGAATTCTTTCGATTGTGAAAGTCGCCTGGTGGTAAACCGCAGAGATGGGCAAGGCTTTGTCTCCGTGATGGATTCCCATGATTAGGGAAATTAGACAAACGCCTAATGGAAGCCATCTCTCTCTCTCTGACCTGACCCTGATGCCAGCCAGAAACAGCCTTGAACTCCAGGGAACCCATCCTCCACTCGCTTATGACAGTTCGAGTTAAGCAACACATCAAGGGCTCTGGCTCTGGCTCTGGCTCGGACTCCCTTGAAATTATATGTCTGTCTAGGTTTGATTTGATTGATTCTGATTTTGTTTGCACCTCAGATGGAGTGGAGCAGCTCTTCACATTTCCATTAGGAATGCATCTGGCTTGGCGGACAGGCGGACAGCCGGAGCAGAGAACTTTGCCACCATTAAAGCTAATCAATTTCAACCACAGGCCGTCCATCAAAATTTGTAACAAGCCCCGCGGGGCGTTTGCACAGCGTAGATGGAGCTGAAGCTGTAGCTGGAGACCGGGATCAGGGATCACCGCCACAAAGAGCAAACAAGAAGGAGAAGAAGCTCTACGGCTGTGTGATCTCCATTTGACATGGCCTGATGCTCGAAATGATTAACATGTTGCCTCTCCTGGAACCAAGAACCCTGCCAGAGAACGAGGATAAATGGCATGCTGGAAGCTGTGGGCTGGCCACTTGGCGTGACGAAAGCAGTCAATCAACAGAAGGATCAGGCAAGGATCCAGGCCCAGTCCCTTCTCGGGATGGGTGTTTCCAAAGGGCCAAGCCAGAAAACGTAAATGTGTTTGCACTTAAGTGTCTGAGGCAGGTGGAATGGTCATTAGAGCCTTGAAGAACCCGAGGGTTAACCAAAAACAAGGAGCCTGTGTTTCGTTTTCGTTTAATATCACTGAAGGAGTTTAAGGCCCATTTTATTTGATTTATTATCTAATTATCTGGGTTTCGAGTTGCAATAAAATCAAAGCCCAAACCCTTGGGAACAAATCACTTTTCGCTGAGCCATAAAATCATCATAAAATCCAGCTAATTCCCATAACCACAGACCAACATTCGTTGTGGCTTCAGCCACACTCCAATGGATTTGTCACCCTTCATTTGGGGTAATGGCCAAGGAGGAAGTCTCTGGACTCCGGACTCTCTAGAGGGACATGTCAAGCTCCGCTAGAAGAGAATGCCTGAGCTCAGGCTTCGGCTTCGGCTTCGGGCTTCAGGCTGCAGCACGAATATTCAATTAAGGCAAATTACAAACTTTGTAGCCAGGAAAGTGATTCGCCAATTTGCACACTCATCGCCTAGGAGAGAACCCCGAGGAAGACCCAGTTGAGTTGTCAAAAGGTTGAAATTAGCCTTGACCCCCGCAGCCTGATGGCTAATGGAGATGATGCCCAGAGCAGTGCCAGTACCGTTCGTTGCCAACACACTCACATCCTTGAGCTGCGAAACCGAAACGAAACCGAACGGAAAATCAGCCATGTCCAATCCCCCAGACCAATTAGAGGGAGACTCTAACGAGATGTGGGGTTGGGGATGCTCCTATGCCAAACAATGACAAGAACAAAACCCCGAATGAGATTATGATTAAGTGCTCCATGCTCCACGGCTTCAAGCTCCACGCTCCCAAGTTTTTCCAGCTCACAAATGAAAGTTACCTTGACGAATGACCCATTTAGCCACAAAAGCAGAGACAGAGCTCACTTGCCTCGGAAAAAGGTCAAAGATAAATGCCAAGGCACGAGTACGAGTGCAAAGACCCAACAATGCCCGGGCTCGTTTTATTTCAAATTAAATTATTATTTTTCCTCCTCTTGTTTACTCAAGTCCTCCATCCATCCAGCCCTCCGGCTTCTGGCATCTCCGCATCTCGGCCAATTATGTCTTTATGGCCATAAGTAGAACCCAGGCCAGAGCCGAACCAGACCGAATCGAACCGCTTAGAACACAGATATATATATCTATATACCAGTTACCATTTCAATCTTGAGAACGCTGCACTTTGCGGGATTTTGGGCCATGTAATTATATAAATTAAATAGCGTTTAGCTAAAATTTAGCAGTTCTAATGACCTACAAATTGTGAATGGCCGCTGGACAGCCACTCTCAGACATAGGTGAGTAGGTAATGTGCGCCCCCCGAGTTCCATTTATGGCAATTGGTTCGAAATGATGGGAAATCGGCAATAAAGCAATCACTGCAAATTACAAGCTTCTGTTGAAAACGAAAACTCACACAAATCGATTACGATCGATCGATGGATGGATGGATCGATGGGGAGAGAGAGAACCTCCAACCTCAACCTCAAACTTAGGCGGAGAAAGTCAAGTCGAGGCTATGTTAGAATTTTGAAAGTCCAAAACAAAGACAACTGCTGTCTACTAGCCCTCATTTGAATGGTGATGAGGCTGGTAATACAACAATTTAGCCAAGTCTAAGGGAAATAATGCAAGATAATGTGTTTGGTTTGAAGGAAATACAAGTGAAAGACTAGAAAAATCATAGGAACACTCACTTGGCTTGGAAAAGGGGATGTTTCAAGAGGAAAACTTAAACAAACGTATGCTGTTATTAGCTAAATTTGGTTAAGAATGGGTTTAGATCAGTGATGCCCACACAAGTACAATGACATGTGACTAGCATTTGTGTGCGTAAGAGAAAAACGAAGTTGGCTTCGCGGGAGACGTTGCGGTTGCCAGAGCAATTAAAAAAAAAAAATTTAATGTTTTGCACTGCTCTGGCAACCACACCACTCAACCTCTCATTCTCTCTCTTCTTTGCTGCTGCTGCTCACGTCACGTTTACACTGTCTGTGTAGCGGTAGAGAACCGGCAGAATTTTTACCATCACTGGTTTAGATTAAAGAAAATACTCAAGAAAGAGCATTAAAACCAAAGTTCAACTAAGAAAACTCTCTGTTCTGTTCTGAGAAGAAAAATCAAACAAAAGGCAACTGTAAGTATAAAATAGCTTCTTAGCATAGCTCTCTGGTGCTCTCTTCTTCAAGGAATTATGGTCAACTCCTATTAGCCAGATCCCAGCTCATGAGTAAACCGCTCTCAGGGAATAATGATTATAAGTACAACATATATCCCATGAAGCTCAGAGCCCTTGCCCAAACAAATGGTGAATCCCATAAATTGCAACGCCAGCTAGACAGCTTTTGAAAGTTATTGGGCATTGGAACACCTGTGACCCCCAACGATGAGGGAAATGCAGGGACGGCAGACACACACACATGGAGATGATACAAATGACCAGGCACAGCTGGACGAACCTCTAACGAACCGAGAACCGAGTCCGAGTGGATAAGGAAAGGGGCACCGTTACCTTTTCGCCATACGCGGAGTTAACTCCAATTGACGAATTGACCCAGGACGGAATCCAACTGGATTCGGTTACTCTCTGGCAATTCCGGGGCCATGGGCCATGGGAAAATGCAAATGTAGAGGCAGCATTAGCATATACAACATACAACGGAGGAGGACACGATTGCCAGCGATCATGGTTATGATCAGGCCTCGGCACATGTTAACGATGTGTGTCCGCCCGAGCTCTAACGGTAGTCGCTGACATATGGACATGCCAGATCCTACTTGATATCGAAAGGGAAAGGGTCAAGTCCTAGCTATGGAGACGGTACTGGCTCCGCTGATGGATTCATTGACCTGGTAACCCCGCCGAGCTCTGCCATTGTCTTCGGCTCGCTTCTGGGTCATCAGCGGATGCCGGATTTGTCTCTGATGAGCATTAACTATCAAAATATTATTTTGCGCCATTAAGTTCGGTGATTACTCGCGAATTCCAGTTCTCTCTATTTGTTTCCCTTGCTCCAAGCTTCATTTGGCCTGATGATGATTACTCGCCGAGCTTGGATCAGCAGCGCTACTCTGCTCTCCTCCAGACACTGCTCCGACTCCGACTTCTACTCCTGCTCTTGGCTAATATCTTCCGCTGTACCGTTAGACATCGTTAGGCGCTAAAATCATAATAAGTAAAACGGGGAGATTCGCCAAAAGAGCCAAAGAGCCAAAGAGCCCGTTGTCGTTGCGGTTTTCAGTGAGAATTTGCCAGCATTCTTGTGACAACTTTGGCAAAGGGTAAAAATGTAAAAGTTCAGGCATCAATTTGTATAAAAATAAAACTGATTTGACCTTGACTTTTAGTTATTCAATGGGAGGAACTTTGAAGTATCAAGGGAATAAAATAAAACCTAAGCTTGCAACTTTTAAGTTCCTCTTTTTGGCAGATTTACTTGGAAAGTTCAGGCATTATTTTATTTTATCGAAGAAACCTTGAAGTATCCAAGGAATATAGTAAAACCTTAAAATTTTAAGTTCCTCTTTCGTGCAGATTTGCTTAGAAAGTTAAGGCATTATTTTGCTTTTAAAAAAGAAGTGGCTTGACCTTGACTTTTGGGTTTTTAATGAAAGAAACCTTGAATTGTCTAAGGAATAAAGTAAAACTAATTTTTAACAAAGAAAGTAACCAAGTTGCTTTCATTCATTGATTAAACTATAAGATGTATTTAATTAACAGCTAAAAACTATTCAAAAAGTTAACAAAAAAACCTGATTTAATGTTTAGTTCAAGCCCCTTAAGTATGCTTTAGTTTAACATCAAAATTTAGCCTAAAATTATGCTTTTATAAGGCATAAATAAATTATGTGAAGTAGAGAAGGTGTAAGGTTGAACCAAACCTTGTTTTCGGAGGCTTTGATTTAATAAGAGACTTTACAACAAGGCTGGATATATTTCTGATTATTCTGATTTCTATTAGGGATAGATTTTATTTTAAAACCAGTCTTCATACTTAGGAAATCCATAAGGGAAAGCCTTTACTTTCTTCTGAATACCCTGCCATATACTATAAGCCTTTAGTGACCAGAACTTGCAATTAATATATTAAAAATAAACATTTTTTAGCTCATCCCTTTTAGTCCCAGTTGTTCCATAAATTTCTTTAATAAAAGACTATATAACAATGCTGGATACATCCTAATATATAAACCAGTCTGTATACTAAGAAAATCCAGGGAAGAGAAGCCTTTACTTTCTTCTGGATACCCTGACAAAAACTATAGGCCTTTAGCGACCTTAAATTTTATAAATATAATAAAAATAATCATAATATAACTCAGCCCGTCCTGGTTGTAATTTCTGGTTTCTTTATACTTGGGAAATTCCGGGAAGAAAAGACTCTACTTTCTTCTGGATTCCCTGACAAGAACTTTAAACTTTTAGAGGCCACAGTTCACAATAAATTTAATAAAAATTACCACAATACAACTCATTCCTACTGGTACTAAATTGTGTTCCTATTTCTTGCCCAAAACTGTTAAAGAATTCAATAAAATTATATTTAAAGCTATTTGTATGAGCAAAGAGCTTAAGAAATCATTCATATTTAATGGAAAACCAAAAAATACATGGTTCTTAATATTTCTCGCCCCAAAATACTTAAGAAATCAAGGAAAATTCTCGATTGAAACCTTAACTACAATTTATGAATTAAGTTGAAGCTATTTGTATGAGCAAAGAGCTTAGGAAATCATACATATTTAATCGAAAACCGAAAATACATGGTTCCGGCAATGCCACATTGCTGCTTAGTGTGTTTCAGGCTTCGGTCCGTCGCAGCTAGCCTTCCTTTCGGTTTCAGTTTCGGTTTCTTCTTGTTGTGTTTTTCTTGGCTTTTCTTTTCGGCGGGGCCCGTGCCTAGCCTGTGCTTACTTTTTTTATTTTTTATTATTGTTGCTAGCGTAACCATGGGGTTTCTGGCAAATTGCATCACAAATACGACGGCGGCGGCTTCAGCGTTTACCAATCCGCAGAGCTCACACTCACTCACTATCGATGGAAACATTGGTTCCAGGCAGAGCTTAGGAGGAGTTCCTTCTCTACGAGGTCTCTGCTGATTATCTCCCGCCCTAATGAGTCGCTTTATTGGCCAGTTTTCGCAATTACTTAACAACAGCCTCGGCGGCGGAGTTGATTGAGCCAAGAGATCAGGTGTTGGTTCGGTTTTTGGCTCGAATCAAGTATTTCATGTTCAAGTCAAGTCTCTTGGCTTTCAAGTCTCAAGTCCCAAGTCCAATTACGCATTAGGAGGAGGAAAAAGACGGGACGCGTCGCGAAATAGTTTGTCAACCTTTCTTGCATTGCATTTACTTGGACTTGGAAATTATGGGATACACTTTGCCGATGAGGGTATGATTAGTCTAGAAACTTGGTTATATTCTAATTAATTATTAGATTCAGTAAAGAGTTTGTTCTTTCTTATTTATAAATAAAGAAGGCTTCCTTAGCCTTTATTCTATATTAATTATCTTTGTTACTAAAAGAAAACCAGAATATTTTATTAAGAAAATGCTTCGCCTAGTTAAGAAGCAGATGCTAAAAAGAAGAATTGGGTTTCATTATAATTTATAAGTAGATTTAGCTACGGCTTTATCTGTCTTATTATAAATAATATATAAATATTTTTCCATTACTATTCTAGAATTTTTCTCCGTGTTCTTAACAGGAAAACTGAATATATTTTTAAGTAAATGCTTTTCAAAAAGAATTGGGTTTTATTCTAATTTATAAGTAGATTCTATTATTATAAATAATATATTAATATTATTCCCTTATTGTTCTAGATTATTTCTCTTTGTTCTTGAAAGGAAAAGTCAACATTTCATGAAGAAAAACCCTTTGCCAAGTTTAAACACAGATGCTGAGAAGAAGAACTCGGCTTCATTCTTATTTAAGGGTAGATTCAGCTAAGGCTTTATCTATGTTACTATAAAAAATATTTTAATAATAAATTTTAATTTTTCTAGGGTATTTTCTCCTTGTTCTTGAAAGGAAAACTGAATATTTTATGAGGTATATGCTTTGACAAGTTCAGAAAGAAATGCTCAGAAGAACTGGGTTCCATTCTAATTTATAAGTAGATTTTGCTTGTGTTTTATATATCAAATTATAAATAATATAGTCATATTATTTTCTTGCATTAATCTAGGTAATTTTCTTTATGTTCTTGAAAGGAAACCTCTGTTTATCCAAATATTTTATCAGGTAAATACTTTGCAAAGTTCGAAAATAGAAGCTGAGAAGAAGAAGGTTTTCTCTCAACCAAAACAACCCATAACCCTTTTATTTATCTATTAAAAACGTATTATAACTCAAGTCTTCAGGAAGTTTCTTCTACTTTCCTTAAGCTCAACTCTTTCTAACCAAAATTCTCTAATTTTTGGCTCAGATTTTCCACCCAAAACAGCCGACATCCTTATGCAATCGAAAGTGTCCCGCGGGGCGGGGCGTAATGACCAACAAAACAGCAACTTGCCACTTGCCACATTTTCGCTTTCGATTGAAGGCTTTTCACGTTACAGGGAGGTAGAAGAAGAGGCGGAGACAGAGGCAGAGGCAGAGACCAGAGGCAGAGACAGATAGGCAGTGGCAGAGATAGAGTCCAAATCCGAGTCCAAGTCCGAGTCCAGCGTGTGTGTGAATGGATTTTTGGATCATTGCGACATTTCGATGTGCTTGCTGCTGGCCAGGTGCTGTCGTCGTGGTCGTCGTTACTATTGCTGTTACTTGTTATTGTTTTGGGCCAAACCATGTAGTTGGGAGCGAGTTCTGCCAGTTGCATACGCTGGACTGCTGGACTGGTCAGTTAGGCGATCAGGTCACTCCACTCTGCCGCTGCCTCTGCCTCTGCCTCTCGATCGAAGCCCACACAGCCGCCCGAAGTCTCTCTCTCCTCATCGTGTGTTGCCGCCTTTGCTTAGCTTTTAGCGAAAATTGATCATAAAAAGCATTCGTTTGGTTTCATTTAGGCAAGCGGCGGCGGCGGCTTCGGCCTCTTCGGCCTCTTTTGCCGCTGCAGTGGTTGCATTTTGCAGTTTGCAGTTTGCAGTTGCATTTGCAGTTGTCAGGTTTTTGCGAGTGCATATAATATGCCTTCTGCTTGTGTTTGCTTTATTGCGCCTTTCCACACACCACAACACACACAACACACACTCGGAGCATACTCCAAGCCCAAGCTCCAGCTCCAGCTCCACGAATCCGAATCTGAATCCGAGCTCGAGCGGCTCCCAGCTCCCAACGTTTGGCGGCGCTTGATCAGTTGCGGTTTTTACTTTCATCCGTTCGGTTGGTTCGTCGTTTGGGCACCGACAAAAATTAAACAAACTACAAAAATACAAAACTACCAAAAACCAAATACAAAATAAAAACAAATACAAATACCAGAAGAAACCCGACGAAAAGCCCAAGAAACGTGCCCAGAGCCTGGCCAGAAGACAAAATATATTCGGGTTTGCTTTTCTTTACATTGGCTTGGCTTCGCTTGGCTCCGCTTGGCTGGGCTTTAACTTGGCTTTAACTTGGCTTTACTTTGGCTTTACTTGGGCTCCATGTTTGTCCAACCAATTGCCACCCCCTTTTAGCTACGATTTTTGGTTGTAATTTTTGTTATTTGTTTGCCGAAGAAGAAGCGACCGAACCCACCCTTTACCACAAGTTTCCGGAACCAGCAATACTCCCTCTTCAATATCTCTCTTTCTCTAAGATCTTTCTTGAAGATCTCTGCTTAAGATCTCTCCCTGAAACCACTCCTGAAGATCTTTCCTTAAGACACCTCTTAAAGATTTCTCTCTAAGATCTTTCTCCTTAAGATCTCCCCTAAAAATCCCTCTCTAAGATCTCCCTCTTCAAGATCTCTCACTCTCTAAGATCTTTCCTCAAGATCTTTCCTTAAGATCCCTCTTCAAGATCTCTTTCTCTCTAAGATCTTTCTTGAAAATCTCTCCTTGAGTTCTCCCTCCTGAAGATCTCCATTGCATAATGTATGCCAAGCTGAAGATCATCGTCACACCATCATCGAATTAATACGCGACGCGGAAGTTATATAACCATTGATACCAATAACCTCCCCGGACAACGCGTCGGCATTTTCCAGCCTTGCCTCTGGTCTGGCTCCAGCTCCAGCTCCGGCTCGAGAGCATTCATTCGGCCACGACCACGACTGCTGACTACTGGTGGTCACAACACGTTTAACAAGTTTTTCTCTTTCGGTTTCAGGAAATTTTTCGCAATTTTCCCCCCTTTGCTTTCGCCTCAGCCTCAGTCTCAGTCTCAGCCTCCTCCTTGCGCTGCCTAGAAACAAATCACAAAAGCAAATCGATTCATAAACAAGTGAAAATTACGCGAGCCCCCAGACTAAAGTCCAAGATTAAGCCCAGTCCAAGTCCAAACCCTTATCACGATGAAGCCTTCCTTTCAGACAGCATCCATGAAGCGCTGAAACCGAGCCCGACCCCTAGGGTTCTTCGGTGGAATAACCACAGAGATTGCGACAATGACAACGAGGCTGGACAAGTGCCTCCTCCCGCGGGAACACCAACACTCCTCAAGCACTTAAGGCAATATGCAGCGCAGAGATTAGCCCGAACAAAGCACCAGAGATTCCACCAGAGAATCACTACCAAGCAGAAACCTAGAGCCCAGAGAGAGCCAGAGACCCAACCAGGCCAGGAGAGAGTGCCAAGAAGCAGCTGGGGGAATATGCTATCCCCAAGGATTGCCGTAGTGGCTGTACTCCTGCTCACCTCCTGCTGCCCACTGCCAGCGAGCTCTGCAAATCGAACCACAAATCAAACAGGGTCAGCGGAAGCGGAAGCCCTCACTGGTTACCATCGCTTTGCCAGCAGGGACAACAACATCACCATCTTGCACGAGGTACACGAGGATGAAGAAGGGGTTGCTACAGAGGAGCCACCTCTGACCCTCAACACCCACGAGGTTCTGCCGCTGAAGCCTCTCAAAAAGAAACCCTACCTTCCTTTAGAGAAGATCCTGCCCAGCATTGAGTATGTCAAACCGCATCCTCTCAAGGACTACGAGCTGCATCCCGTCACCTTTGACTTCAACCTGGGCGATCTCGAGGATCTCGAACACGAGGTGATCAAGAAGGGCGACCTAAGCAGCCAGGAACAGCATGTGGTCCTCGCTGGGAGTCCCGAGCTCAGCTACAGTCCCTCGGCCAGTCCCGACGAGAACGACACCGTGGATGTGGACATAGCCGAGCTCTCGGAGCCGCATTCCACCGAGCCCACCACAGCCACATCCCCAGGAACAACGACAAGTGAGCCAACGGTAGCTCCTACCACGCCCAGCACGCACATCCTGAAGATCCTGCGGAGCAAGCCACAGTTGGCACCGAAGCTGGGCAGGGATTTGCTGAAGCAAAGCGACGATGACATGCAGCTAAAGACCCTGGGCAGTACCATCAATAGCATCAGCCGGTACTTGGGAGCCAATGCCACGGGCAATGGGAATGGCAGCAGCATGGCCGAGAGCCTCTATGGCCAGGCCAACTACTTCCAGATAGTGTCCAATCTCTATGACCATTTCTACTGGCAGATCTCCGAAATAAGAACGAGTGTAAGGACAGGATGTGGCCTGGAGATGCAGGCCTATCTCACGGCCTTGCACTCCAGCTATGAGTGGGCCCAGAAGGGTGAGTCTTGGATCGATATTCCTCTTGTTCCGTTCCTAATCTCTCTTTTTAGCTTATGACTCTTCGGGTCGCTATCGCGGGCAGCTGCTCTTTGGCAACGACAAGTGGCTGGGCCAGCTCTCCTTCTGCCTGGAGCTCAATCGCCAGAGTTCGAGCGAGGAGCGCAAGCACTTTGACCTGGAGTTCTATGTGGCAGATGTGGCGCTTCACCTACCCAGGCTGAATCGATCGGTAAGGGCTTCAGAAACTGATTTAGAAATTGATTCATCCTCTCCTTGTTTCCTTCTAGATGCTCTTGAGCCTCGGCGAGTGCTTGCCCAAGTCCTGTTCCGCCCACGATGTCCAGTCTATACTCTCCCTGGATCCCTATGCCCGCATGCTCACTGTCCTGGGGGCACACAATACCTCGGTGCAGCAACCTCCGCTCCAGGTGCTGCACGTACGCACCGTGCCGGGCCTCTACAGCCACTGGCGGCAGCTCAAGTTCCAGGTGTTCATGTGGGTCTTAGATATATCTTTTATAATTCCTTCATTCTAATCAAGATCTTGACCTTTGCAGTAGCTTTATGCTCACTCTCCTGCTCGTGGTCCTGGTGGCCTCCTATTACCAGCTCAAGATCGATGAGCGGCGCCTGGTCGTGGCTCCCATAGCCGCCATCAGCGGCAAGTGCGATGGCAGTGCCTCCAAGAACGGAGGAGGAGGAGGCGCTGGTGTGGGCTTCTATGGCAAGCCCTTTGAGCTCTTCCAGATGCGTCCCTTGGGCAGCACAAGTCCCAGCTCGACAAGCGATGGTCACGCCAATGAAATGGATGTGAATGGAAATAGACAGCGAATGGGTGGGGATGCCTCTGAGGAGGGTGTGTCTGATCCCAATACCTCCTCTACGGTAGGGATGAAATCCGAACTGACCGATTACCAGGTGGAGACAGGCAGCTGTGCCGGCGTGACAGGCACCTACGAGGCAGAGCAACCAATTGGTGGGTTATCCTGGCTCCTCTCTCTTCTCCTTGATATATATTCTTGATCCCTTGCAGCTCTGCATCAACAAATCTTACTGTGCTTTGCCCTGCAAACGAATGCAAAGGCCATCCTTAATATTGACAAGACCAAGGAGGTAAGTATAGAGGTAATGTATCCACAAAGATCTGTTTATCTGCTACTGCTGGGTTTCCTTATAGACGCACACCTCTTGCCTGCATGGCCTCCGGGTCTTCTCTGTGCTTTGGACGATGATGGTGCACACGTACCTACAGATGTTTGCCATTGGGGAGAATAAGGTAACTCCTCCAACCCTCTCAATCATGATCCTTCATTAACCTTTGCCTCAAACCCAGTTTGAACGCGTCATCACAGAGCGCTCGGTGTGGTATCAGGTGATTGGCAATGCCACCTTCTCGGTGGACTCGTTCTTCTTCATCAGCGGCCTGCTGGTCACCCTGCTCTACCTCAAGCAGGAGCGCAAGCATCCACCGGAGCCCTGCCCCTTCATTCAGCGCAGCTGCACGGAGACCCTGATGATGCTCTTCTATCGCTATCTACGCCTCACGCCGGTCTATCTCTTCGTGGTGATCTTCAATGATTTTGCCGTGAGGTAAGTCGAGATGATGTCTTCCCTTGTGATCCTTAGTCCTCTCTTTTTTCCACAGACAAGGCCTGGACTCCTCGGTGTTCCAGCCCGCCAAAATCGAGCACAACACCTGCCGCATCTACTGGTGGCGCAATATTCTGTACATCAACAACTTCTTTCCGCAGCGCGAGATGTGCATGATGTGGAGCTGGTACATGGCCAACGAAATGCAGTTCTATGTGATGGCCGCTCTGCTCTTGGCCTTTGCCAGAAAGTGGGTTGACTTGCTCCACCCTCTGAGTCTTTCTCTTATATGATGTTACTCTTCTTCTCAGGTACTTCAAGGCTGTGGCCTTGACGTTGATCGTCTTCTTGCTCAGCTCTTGGAGCCTTTCGGGCATCATCTCCCTGCAGCACCAGTACACACATAAGGTGGCACTGCCCTTTGAATCCTTTGACTTTCTCTACGACAAGCCCTGGCAGCGAGTGGGCTCTTATATAGTTGGTGAGTAAAAAATATAGAGAAGACCTTATGACTATAAACCATTATAGTCTAAACTCTACAGAGAATCCTTTGATTCATAGAATAAAATTGCATGATCTTTGCTTAAATAACATCGAAAGCTTACACACTTACGCACCGATAACGATAAAAAAAAACTTTCCGGCCCAAGAATAAATATCGAAAACTACCATTTCAGTGTTGTGAAATACCATAAAGTATTTAAAATACCATAAACGGCCACCCCGTATATAAGGCTCTTTCTGTGCCTCTTATGACTCCAAAATAAAACAAAATTAAAGACTCACCCCACTTAATCCTCCAATTCCACTGATTCCTCGCTCTCTTTTCCTCTCCTTTCCAGGCATGTGCGCCGGCTATGTCCTGTACAAGGTGAAGACTCCGCCGGCTGTGTCCAGGCGCCTCAACCTCTCCCTTTGGACGGCCAGCCTTGGCGTTCTCCTGATCGTGGTCTTTGGCGTTTGGGAGGGACAGCTTAGCACCGTCTATACCGCCTTCTATGTGGGCGTGGCCCACACCGCCTTCGGCTGTGGCCTGGTGTGGATTGTGCTGTCCTGCTGCTGGGGTCTGGCGCCCACGGTGAACGCCATACTGTCGTACCGCGTGCTGTGGCCTCTGTCGCGGCTCACATACTGCGCCTACTTGATCCATCCCATCATCATGTTCATCTGCTCCTCGCACATGAGCGGCACCGTCCATCTGAGCAATATCTTCATCCTGACCCTGTTCCTGGGCAACGCCGTCGTGTCCTTCTTCTCGGCCTTCGTCATATCCGCCCTGTTCGAGGCGCCCGTCATCAGAATACTCAAGATCTGCTTCAAGAAGTGAGGGGGGATCTGCCGTTTCCGTTTCCGTTGAATATCTAGCCGCGGGGGAGGCCCGATTTCGTTGTTAATTGTTGGCTGAGCTTTCCCCTGGACAAATGCAAATCTAGTTGGTTCTCGTTCGCCCTTTTGTTTTTTTTTTGTTTTTCTCGTTTCCCAGCCAATGTTTATGAATATAAATATATATCCTAGGCATATGTTATATTTGTATATATGTATCGTATATACGGTAGTCGTAAGAGGGTTTCGTGAGTGCGAAGTGCGAGTGTTTGTAATAAAATATACCTGAAAATAAATTACATAAAGAGATTCATTGGATGTGTAGGTTTGGTTTCGTAAAAATAAGGTAAAAAATGGTGACAAAACATAAATTATATCGATAATTGATTAAAATAAGGTAGAGAATTGGTAAAAAACAAGGTAGAAAACGGCGTAAAAGAAAAAATTATTATGTAAACAATGTGACCCTCCTATGTTAAGAAGAGAAAAAAGGGAGACAGCCCTGGCTTTTCAGTGTTTCCACTCATATTTTCAACTCCTTTTGGGGTTTACTTTAAATTCCTTGATTCTTTCAAGGTTTATTTTATATTTCTAAATAGCTTTTATAATCACCGCGTTTTCGTTTAAGCATTTTCGGCAAACTCATAAAGAGCGTTAAACACAAAACGTAAACAGTGTTACCGCTTGCCAGTGTTACCCCATTAAAGACCACAAGTAACACTGTTTACCTCTGCCAGAGTTGCCCCATTAAAGAAATGATTAACTAGAAACCTTGACACATGTCAAATGAGAAAAAAGTCACTTCAACGAAAACTGCCAACGAAGAAAGAACTATTAATTTCAGTCTCTGAAAACTCGAAAAAATTTCGAATCAACCAAAAACTGGTGAAAATTTATGAAATATTTATGAAATATGGGAGAAGCGAAACCGCCGCTTTAAGCAGCCCAAAAAGCTGGTGACCAGCTTCATAAACGGACGAGCTGTTCGTGAGGGACAAGATGACCACTGAAAAAAGGAGAACAAGGACTTCGATAAGATGGAGCTTACCCAGTTGGAGGAAGGCAACTTTATACCCCAGGCCAAGAGGTAAAAAAGGGTTTAATTATTAAGAGAATAATTCTAAGAAAACCCTTACCCTGCAGGCTGTTCAACTTCCTTAAGATGAGCTCCTGGTACGAGTTCCATCCTGCACGGCGCCTACGACATGGGCAGCTTTATGAGCGAGTACTATCCTCGTCTGAGATGGATCTTCAGCTGGCGGAGAAAAAAAAAACCTGAAGCTAAATGTCGCCTCCACCCCAGACTTTGTGCAGTCTCTCCAAACGTTACAGTATGTCACCGGCCAGTTTAAGGGCCGGAGCATCGCCTGCTCATCCTGGACAACATAATAGCTCCCATGCAGAAGAGTCTCCCTCGCGCACTGAGTGTCCATTTGTGTCCATCATGCAAGCGCATAATGGAGTAGTTCAAGAAGGACAGCCAGCAGTCCAAGGAATATGCTTTCACCAAGCAATCAGCGAAATAAAGCCTCTCTCTTTTGTATTTGTGGCTCAGGAAGGAAGTTTCCTTCTCCCAAGGTGGGGATGGTGCTATTTTGGGGATTTCCACGCCCATGTGGCCGCCATAAAGCCTTCAATAAGAGTGTCTATCGTCTCGTCTCGTCTTTATTCTGGTCTTTATGCTAATCAAAAAATGCACGAGCATTTTCTTCCATAAACTCAACATGTGTGGCTGCTATCCCGACGGCGGCAAGAGGTAAAGGATCACGACACAGGATTTTGCCGAAAGTGGGGAACGACTTCACTCCGCCGCCGCCGCTGAGGGTACAGCCCGCTCCGGGTAAAGCAACTGCATCAACAGCTCATCACTAACCTCGACCTTGACGTCTGTGGCGCTGTAACCGGCATCGGCCATCGCCTGCTCCTCCTCGTCGGGCACAAAGTACAGCTCGCTGGCCGACGTCGTCAGGAGGTCCTGCGTCGGATAGAGCACCTTGAAAGCGTCGCGCCTGAACAGTTGCACCGCCTGGCCCGCCTGTTCGTTGGCCCTCAGGCAGTTCGCCAGCAGCTGGTCATCGGCGCCGTCAATGCTCCTCGCCGCGGTCGCCGCGGTGAGCGCCTCGGTTAGATGCCGCAGGAGCCGCCGGAATATGAAGCTGGCATAGCGCCGACGCTGACACTCGTACAGTTGCCGCCGGAGCAGGGAACAGGGCTGGAAAACGGCGAAGCCCATGAAGACCAACAGCAGGAACAGCTGCGTGCAGATGGAGAATGCCAGCACCTGGAGTAGCAGCAACCAGCGCTCCAACTGCGTCTGGGGCGGCAGCTGGCTCAGGTCCAGCAGCAGCGGCACGCCGTGGGGCAGATTCCACGTGGTCACCATCATCTTCTCCTGTCCACTTCTTCACGGGTCTCGAGCCGAGCGGAACGAAAACGAGTTAAATTTGGAATTTCGATGTCGCCAGCGTACGAGTTATTGGGATACTGGCAAGCCATCCCGAAAGTGTCATACAGGAAGGGCACGGCTCACTCTCTGCACTATCTTTATCGGGATCCGGATATTCCCCCTGAATCGGGAATTATAATAGGGATAAAAGCTTTTTTTAAAGAATTTTTCACTCGCAAAACAAGCGTCGATTGCTGTTTTGCGGGCAAACTTATCGATTAGATTTCGTGACACCAAATCTAGCTACTTGAAAGAGATTTGGCTAGTTTTCAGTCCGCTGACGACTGTCTCCAATCGATAACATGGCAAATAGGTTTAGCAATCGATAACAATGCTGGGAGTGAAAAATTTGTCAATGGAAGCTTTTAATAAAATATTCAATTCAAGGGGGGCAATATATACAGATTCAAATAAATAAAATGCGTAGTGATAAGTGTCCATTCCTTTATTGTTTTAAATGAAATACATGTTTATTTCTGACTTGCTTCTATGCATATTCCTGCAGCTGTTTAAGGTGATTAATTGGTTTTTTTTTAACAAAATCTGAACTAATATTAGAATCCTTTCTTCTGCAATTCCTGTGGCTCTTCTCAAAACTAGTGTTTTATTAAAGTTTAAAGTAAATCAAGATCTTTCTTTTAATGAAATTGAATGATATGAAAAAACAAGTTTTGTCAAAAAAAATTGGAAAAAATTTGAATTTCCTTTGCCCAATATTAAAAATATGGGTAAAAAAAAAAACCATAAAGGAATCTTGATAGAGTTGTTTTTCGAGTTTCGAGGCTTAAAAAGGCTTAAAAAGTGAAGTTGTAGTAGGCATATCAGGGTCTTCAAGGGCTAACAAGACACTTCTAATTATTTGATGGCGGAGCCATAAGTACCTAGCACGGCTGATGCGGCTACTAATAATATGGCGCGACAGCGAGTTAAAGTATTGTGAGATTGCGAGTGGATGTTCCGATCTCGTATCTGTCACAGGTCTCGCCCCACATTCTTCAACGGCCCTTGAAATCGACTCGAGATCAAGTTGAGTGGCCAGATCCGAATTTGAAGGGACAAGCTGTACAGGTCTACGTCCTGCTGCGGTCCTCAAAGGTGATCGGAGAGTGACGATCCGGTAGGGTTGCATAGCAGCCCTAGCAGATTGCGAGCTCTTCGAGTGACCGGGCGTCGGCGGCGGTTCATCCCTAGGTGCTGCACTGGTGGTGGGCACCTGTGCCTCTGGATCGATCGCAGCCTTGTCCACTGGCTTGTCTGCAGCCTCACCTGCCTTCTGTTGATTGGGAACTGAAAGAGCCGGTGGCCCATTTACCTCAGTCTTCTTCTTCTTCATCAGAGCTTCTAGCTTGGCCTTCACAGCGGGAGTGAGGATCGGATAGGGTCGCATAGCAATGGCCCTTGAAACCGACTCGAGATCGAGTCGATTGGCCAGATTCGAATTTGGAGGAACAAGCTGTACAGCCCTACGTCCTGCTACGGTCCTCAAAGTTGATCGGGGTGTGGGGATCGAGTAGGGTTGCGCAGCAGCCCTAGCAGATTTCGAGCTCTTCGAGGGACCGGGCGTCGGCGGTGGCGCACTGGTGGTAGGCACCTGTGCCTCTGGATCGATCACGGACTTGGCCATTCGCTTGTCTGCAGCCTGACCTGCTGGCTGTAGATTGGGAACTAAAAGAGCCGGTGGCCCCTTTACCTCAGTCTTCATCACCTGAGCTTGAAGCTTTGTCTTCAAACGGGGTGGGAAGATCGGGTAGACTGGCACAGCAACCCTAGCAGATTTTGAGCTCTTCAAGTGACCGGGCGTCGGCGGCTCATCCCTGGGTGGCGCACTGGTGGTAGGCACCTGTGCCTCTGGATCGATCACTGACTTGGCCATTCGCTTGTCTGCAGCCTCACCTGCTTTCTGTTGATTGGGTACTGAAAGAGCCGGTTGCCCCTTTACCTCAGTCTTCACCGACAAAGCTTGGAGCTTTGTCTTCAGACGGGGAGCGAGGATCGGGTAGACTGGCACAGCAACCCTAGCAAATTTCGAGCTCTTCAAGTGACCGGGCGTCGGCGGCTCATCCCTGGTTGGTGCACTGCTGGTAGGCACCTGTGCCTCTGGATCGATCACGGTCTTGGCCATTGGCTTGTCCACTCTCTTGTCTGCAGCCTGACCTGCTGGCTGTAGATTGAGTCCTGAAAGCACCGATGGCACGTTTACCTCGATCTTTACCTCCGGTTTGGAGTCATCTTCGGCTAAAACCGGGCTTAAAGAACGCTCCCTGTGGGAAATTAATCCAGGACTTATGAATAATCATGTGGTATGCTGGAGCACTTACGGTGTGCGAGATAAGTAGTTGACATACGTAGACCAATCACTCCCGCCCGAGCTAATCGAATCCTCTCCGTTTTCGTTGTTGCCATCATCGTAAGACGACTTCTTTTCCGGCTGGAAGGACCTGTAATGCACGCTTCAGTATTAAACGTTTCAATCTTTACCGGCACTTATAATTACATTTTTCACGCAAGCACAAGCACTTCGACCACGTTTCTCAAGAATTCAACTCCAAAAGAACATGTGAAAGGAAAGAGCGATTATTCCCCAAAATGGTGTGTACACATTGTACACCTATTAGGATATTTGGGCAGAGTTGCCAGACATGTAAAATTGGGCCACAGTATTTGCAGTCACCGTTACCAATATAAGGTGGCAAAATCCCAATTATTCACCAACATTTTACGAATTGAGGGCGAGTTCATAATCAACTTTTGTGATAGTGAATATTCTTCCACAATTTATGAAACGAACTCATGGATTCGGCCTTGCGTAAACACAGTTATTGTGTGCTATTAGCACAGAGAACAGATAGAAATCTAAATATGTTTGGGTGAAACTTTGTGCTTGCTAAACGGTCATTTCGCAAGATATGTGAGAAAACATAGATTTAAATATAGAAATATTTGTTTAGTATTGTTAAAGTTTTCAAACCACCAAATAATTTCACATAACCTTTGAGCATCTTGGTAAATTCGTTGCTCATCACAGTTTCGGGGAGTGTGGTTAACATTTTTTTGATTTAACTGTAAAACAATGTGTAGACACTGTTTTGGGGAATAACTAATCGGTACTTCCTTTCACATTGTCATTTTAAGTTGAGTTGTCGAGAAAATTCGCCAAAGTGGTTGTCTTTGCATGAAAAATGTAATTTTAAGTGCCGTTGAGATTGAAACATTTAACTTTTAAGCGTGCATTACAGGTTATTGAATCTGAGTGAGCAGAATATCGTGGGCGAGGAGGAACGCGATGTAGCAAACACGTAGGTTTTCTTCAAGTTTTCATTTTCAAAGCGCTAATCTCATGCGAGAACTAAAAAACATGTTCTCAGTCCTACATTGCCCTATCGTCAGCCGATGATGCTGTCGTCTTCTTCGGAGTCGTCTGACGATGATGGAGAGGACTCCTCTAGCTCGGGCGGGTTTGATTGGTCCATGTATATCGACCACATATCTCTCACACCGTAAGTGCTCCATCAAACACAATGATTACTCTTAAATCCTGGATTGATATCCCCGCAGGGAGCGTGCTTCAAGCCCGATTTTAGCCGGTG
This sequence comes from Drosophila triauraria, assembly GCA_014170255.2. NCBI lineage: Eukaryota > Metazoa > Arthropoda > Insecta > Diptera > Drosophilidae > Drosophila > Drosophila triauraria. The sequence continues at coordinate 6,749,475 of CM024333.1, read as the reverse complement.
AAGCTGGTGGTTTGATGCCGGTGGTGGAGGCTGATGTTTCAGTTCCCAATCTACAGCTAGCAGGTGAAGCTGCAGACAACCCAGAGGTCAATCGATTTGATGTCTTATCCTACTTCAACTGGCTGTCGTCCAGACTTATCCGTGAAGGCATCAGCCGTGGAGAGTTCTCATGGCTCTGCTTTCAAATAAATCACCGTATCTATGAGATCTTGGGAGACCCCGATCTGGGTCCCTTGTTGGACAGTTCGGAAGACAGTTCATCAGAAGACAGTTCATCAGAAGACAGTTCATCAGAAGACAGTTCATTTGAAGACAGTTCATCAGAAGACAGTTCATTAGAAGACAGTTCATCAAAAGACACTTCATCAGAAGACACTTCATCAGAAGACACTTCATCAGAAGACAGTTCATCAGAAGACAGTTCATTTGAAAAAAGTTCATCAGAGGAGACTTCATCAGAGGAGACTTCATTCGCAGACTCTTCATTCGAAGATTCTTCATTCGAAGATACTGCATTCGATGATACTTCATTCGAAGAGACTTCAGAAGAAGAGACTTTATTAAAAGAGACTGAATTAGAAGAGACAAAACCAGGGCAAGATTAATTCCATTTTTGGGTTTCAAAATACTTGAATTATTGACGAAATATTTACTTTTCCTTTTTAAAACTAAACAACTGCAGAAACATACATCTAAGCAAGTGAAGAACTAAACTTGTCTTTAATTTCAATGTCAAAAAAAATAAAACATCCGTTTTTGAACTAAAAGCTTCTATTAACGAAATTTGAACTCTGGAAACTGATGACGATTGCTGAGCCCATTTGCGCGCCATGTTATCGATTGGGGACAGTGGTGAGCGCCTGGCCGGGAAATGGAAACTAGCTATTTATAGCCCTTTTGCTTATTTTTCAATTTAATTTAAAATGTTCCTATTATTGTATTTATTGTTTCTTTTTGTTTTACCAATTAAAATATAGTCTATTCGAATATTAATGTTTAATTTGTGTAGCTATTTCTAATTAGTTTCGATAACCGATAGCTTAGATCGCTGATTTACCATATGACACCGATTAAATTTAGTGCGTTAACCAACACTGTCGCTCACACGTGCCGCGTGCGATTCGTAAACAAAATGCGTTTTTGTTAATTTTATGCAAGGAACCACATAAATAGCAACAAAATGTCGCGAATTATAGTCAAGCAGCTGCCCAAGCATGTAAGTAATTCTGGTTTTACGCCCTCACCGCCTAATACAGCTCCCCAACCCGCCGGCAGATCACGGAGGACAAGCTGCGTCAGATCTTCGGGGCCCAAGGAACGATAACGGACCTGCAGCTGAAGTACACGCCCGATGGCAAGTTCCGGCAGTTCTGTTTCGTCGGCTACAGCACCGAGGATGAGGCGCAGGCGGCCATCCAGCACTTCAACAACACCTGCATCCAGACGAGCAGGGTGCGCGTGGAATCCTGCGCAGCCCTGGGCAGTGACTCCAAGCCGCAGTCGTGGAGCAAGTACGCCAAGGACAGCAAGAAGAACCTGGACAAACTGAAGGCGGAGGAGGAGGCGGCGAGCGCCAAGGAATCCAAAAAGAAGAGTAAGGAGAAGAAAGACGACAAGGTGGAGAAGATTCTGGGCAGGCACAAGGACGATCCCGAGTTCCAGGAGTTTCTGCAGGCGCACGACAAGTCGCGCACTCTGTGGGGCAATGATCTGGGCATAAATGGCAACCAGGAAGAGGAAAAGGAGGATGACGACGATGAGCAGGATGAAGATACACCAGCTGGCAGGGATGACAGCGGCGTGGATGCCGATGCAGGTGATGAAGAAGCGGCGGCAGAGGAGGAGGAGGAGGAGGACACGGCCAAATTGGCCGAGAAACCCATCAGTGATCTGGAGTACATGAAATCCCTGATGGCAGGCAAGGCAGCCACTCCTGCCGCTCCTGCCGCTCCCGCCAAGAAAGCCACCAAGGCCGACAAGTCCAACCTGGAGCTGTTCACCATCAAGATTCAGAACGTGCCGTACAACACCAAGCGCCAGGATGTGCTCAAGTTCTTCAAGCCACTGAAGCCCTACTCCGTCCGACTGCCTGGCAAAACGCACGGCTTCTGCTACGTGGGCTTCAAGACGGAGAAGGACATGGCCAAGGGGATGCTGAAGAACAAGAGCTTCATCAAGGGCAAGCAGGTGTTCTTCTCCGACTTCACCGAGAAGAACAAGGTGACCAAGGCGAGCAAGATGGGCCAGGCGGTGGCTCCTGCGGCGGCGGGTGCGGGCAATGCCAAGTGGAAGCAGCAGCAGGACAGTCTGTCCCAGGAGGACAACATCTCCGAGTCGGGGCGCATATTCTTCCGCAATCTGGCCTACACCACCACCGAGGAGGAGCTGCAGAAGCTGTTCGAGCAGTACGGTCCCGTGGTGGAGGTCAATCTGCCGGTGGACAAGTTGACCCGCAAGATCAAGGGCTTCGGCACGGTCACCTACATGATGCCGGAGCATGCCCTCAAAGCGTTCAACGCCCTCGACGGCACCGACTTCCATGGGCGACTGCTGCACCTGCTGCCCGGCAAGGACATCGCCGAGAAGAGTCCCGAAGACGACCTGGATGAGAACGATGCCAGTCTCTCGTTCAAGCAGAAGAAGGCCCTGAAGCTCAAGAAGAACTCACAGAAGCCCATTGGCTGGAACACACTGTTCCTGGGCGCCAATGCCGTGGCCGATATCCTGGCCAAGCAGTTCAAGACCTCCAAGGAGCGCATCCTGGACACCAGCGACGGCGGCAGCGGTGCCGCTGTGCGCCTCGCCCTCGGCGAGACCCAAATCGTGATCGAAATGAAGCGTTTCCTCGAGGAGGAGGGCGTCCGGCTGAATGCCTTCGATGAGCCGCCGAAGAGGCGATCCAACACTGTGATACTGGCCAAGAATCTGCCGGCGGCCACCGAGATCTCAGAGCTGACGCCCGTCTTCAGTCGCTTTGGTCCGATTGGTCGGATTGTCCTCCCACCCAGCGGAGTCACGGCCCTCATCGAGTACTGTGATCCCTCGGAGGCGAGGCAGGCCTTCAAGAAGCTGGCCTACAGCAAGTTCAAGAATGCTCCCCTGTACCTGGAGTGGGCACCGGAGCAGGTCTTTACCAGGACGCTCAGTGGCGAGCCTGTAATACCCAAAACGGAGCCCAAAGAGGAGAAAGTGGAGGAGGAGAAGCCGCAGAAGGAGACGGTGGCGGTTAAGGAGGAGGAACCTAAAGCAGAGGATGCCGACGATGAACCCGAACCGGATACCACGCTCTTCCTGCGAAACCTGAACTTCAAGACCGAGCAGGAGACGGTGGAGAAGCACTTCCGCCACCTGGGCAGCATTCACCATGTGGAAATAGCCAAACGCAAGGATCCGGAGAATCCGCGCAAGCTCAACTCCCTGGGCTATGGCTTCATCCAGTTCAAGAAGACCTCGGTGGCCGAGCATGCCCTGAAGAACATGCAGCTCACCCACATCGATGGCAATCCCGTGGAGCTCAAGCGCAGCGATCGGGTGTTGAAGTAAGTGTGCGGGTTAAGGCCATCTCAGGCCATAGATTCACCTTCCTTTTGTTACCCCTTTTAGGACGCAGGATCAGGCGGGAGCCCAGCGGCGCCTGGCCTCGCAGAAGAAGCAAACGGGCACCAAGATCCTGGTGCGGAATATACCCTTCCAGGCGCAATATCGCGAAGTGCGCGACATATTCAAGTGAGTTTCTTGAGCGAGCATCTCCTTAACCTTCATCTTAATGGTTTCTCCCTTTCCAGGGCCTTTGGCGAGCTGCGTTCGCTGCGCATTCCCAAGAAGGCCACCACTGGGGAGGACGCTCACCGTGGCTTCGGCTTCGTTGACTACATGAGCAAGGCGGAGGCCAAGCGCGCCTTTGAGGCTCTGAGTGCCAGCACGCATTTGTATGGCCGCCGCTTGGTGCTCGAGTGGAGCGCCAACGATGATAGCCAGGATGTGGAGGAGTTGCGCAAGCGGACGGCAGCCAAATTTGGCGATAGCCAGTCGGCCCTGGCAGCCAAACGCAGCCGCAGAGCCTTCTTCGATGTGGAGGGCAATGTGCCAGCGGGTCAGGAGGAGGACGAAGAGGAGGAAGCTTGAAGTTGTAAAGAATAAATTATAATTTTCAAAAGAAAATCATTTCTAAATAGAATATACTTTATTTTACGCTTCTGTTTTTATATAAAACCTAAATAATTAATATAAAACAAGACGATCGAAAAAAAAAACAGAATTTTATAAGCATACACATACTCGTACATCGTATATCAGCGTACATCAATCATTGATCAATCAATCAGCTCAAACTTTAGTAAATTATACTTCTAATATATAGTAATTAATTGTATACATATATATACGCGCATATGTATATATATCTAGGTAGGTATATCTTGTAATATTGAAAATATTTGCAATTTGTTTCGCAACTTGTTTCCGGTCTTCTCGAGGGGCTAAAGCATATCTTCTACAGATCTACGGGGGGTTATCTGCAACACATAGGAATACATATATGTACGTATAAGCAGTAGCAGGAGGGGGGAGCTTTAGCTTTAGCATTAGCAGCTATATAGTGTTGGACACTTGATCATCCCAGGTGTGTGTTGGTTGGTTGGTTGTGTGTGTGTTGTCTTGTCTTGTGTTGTGTGTGCCTCCGCCATTGCTTTAGATCAGGGAAGGGCACGCCTTTGCTCTGGGAGCAGCCCAGTGCTCTTTCCGTTATTATTTTCGGGAGGAGCTCCCATCTTCAGTAGCAGATCTCCCGTTCCCGTTACTGTTCCTGGTTCCTGGTATATACAATTGGCAGCACATCTCTCCGTCTTGTGTGTGCGTGTGCGTGTTCTTTGCTTTTTTTTTGTGCGGGGGAGGAGGCATAGGCGTCGAATTTCGTTCGTATCTAACCGCTATTATGTAAAAAAAATATATAATTTATGCATATATATATATATATAGATATATATATTCCATATATGTGTGTGTGTGTGTAAATGATGTGGCAGGCAGTCCCTAATCCTTCTTGATGCGCGCCTGCAGGAAACAGTAGAGTATGCCCGCCTGGGCCATCACATCGACGGTGCTGGCGGCCAGCGGATCCTTCTGCTTCACCTGCGTCTGCCCCGGCCTCAGCAGGGTGGGACCAAACACCATGGCCAGATTGTGCAGCGACATCTTGTTGTCCGTCTCTTTTTCGTGGACTCTGAGGGAGCAGAAAGGTAGATCTAGCGAGGGAGATGGGAAATGGGAGCTGGTGGGCGGAACTTACCTGATTAGATGATCCAGAATCAGCGTGATGGATGCCTTGTTGGCCTGCGGCAGCTCCTCGAACACCTTGAGCAGCTCGTTGATGCGCGTGGCTTCGTTGTTGTTGCTGAACGCACTGAAGGTGTCAAAGAAGCGCGGATACAGCTGATCTGTGAACAGAGCCTCGGGCAGCTCACGCAGAAAGGTCTTCAGTATGCCAGTGACCGAGTGGATGTCCACCTCGCGCAGCAGCTGCTCCGCTTCATAGGCATCTGTGGGGGAGAGGAAGAAGAAATGGATTTTTAGACATTAATCTAACTTTATAATACAATCTTTGGCAGGGAAGGGCACGCCTTTGCTCTGATAGCAGCTCGCTGCTCTTTCCGTTATAATTCGTGCCCAACTCTGATACAAATATCTGTGCTTACCCGACTCGAAGGCCTTCTTGAGCTTGGCCAGATCGGAGGCCGAGCCACTGACGCGATAGCAGCCCACCTCCAGCATCCCCCGACGCTCCACCTCGCGTATGCAGGCACTGATGATGAACGGAATGTCGCGTTTCTCGCGCCTTGTCAGAGAAAACATCAAGAAATTAATAATCTATTTAAGATTCAGAGGAGAACTTCCCACACTCACTTTAATACTTGACTCATTTTGGCACCGAAGAGGGCGCCCGGCTTGGTGGTGGCGCGGCACAGCTCGCCGGGCACAAACCGGAAGCTGCAGCCCAGCTCCAAAGTCTCGCTCAGCTTGATGCTGCGCGTCTGCGTCGTCTCCGTCAGCCAGCTGAGGCTTAGCTGTAAAAGGAATCAAGGATTAAGAAAGAGAGCAACAAAAAAAACGAACCCAAACCCACCTTGAGTATGTGCTTGGCCCTCAAGAGCGGTCGCTCCTTCGCCTCGTACAGCAGGATGCGCACATTCTGGCTGCCCTCCAGCTCCAGCATGAAGCTCTCGTTCCACAGCGGCGTTTGGCTGCGGCACACCATCTTGGTGGTGGCCTTGCGGAAATAGTGGCCATACGAGTCCACCTCCACGCAGATGTACAGGTCGGCAGCCTGCTCCAGTCCACTCAGGCCCTGAACGGCCATGTGCAGGTCACCCACCAGCAGGCTCTCGTCGTTGGTGTTGCGCATCAGATACGAACCCATTTCAGTCTTCATGCCCCGCTGCATGGCCACGATGAAGGCGCTCACCTCCAGCGAGTTGATGGTGTTGGCTCCGGGCAGGTTGCACTTTTGCTGAGGAAGAGAATTAAGTCTTTGAGAGCAAGCCTTGGCTTTATATCAGGAAAGGGCAGGCCTTAGCTCACTGCTCTTTCCGTTATTATTTTCTGCTTTATATCCCCTAAAACCTTACCTTTAGCGACGTGATCGAGTCGATCCACTGCGTCCTCTCAAAGTCCGAGCTGAGGAAGAAGGTCATGGTCTTGTTGTTGGCCTTGTTGCTCAGCCTCAGCACCAGATTGGGCGTGGCCAGCACCAGCTGTGACTCCAGATCGGCCAGCTTGCGCTTGTATTTGTCGCCGGAGCGTACGCCGCCGCCCCCGCTGCTGGCCACCTCGAGGGCCAGCTGATCGCGGACCGAGCGCAGGTTGCGCTTCACTTGCGAAATGTTCGCGGGACTAGATTCCTTGAGCTCGGCTGCGGGATCGGCCTCCTCGATGATGGATATGTCCTTTAGGGGGATGAACCACTTGAGCTCGTAGTCGATGCGATCCCTGCCGAGGGCCTTGTACTTGGCGCAGGCAATCACATCGTTGAAGAGGAACAGGTGGCGCAGCTTGCGGTGGCCGTCGACCAGCTCCACGATGAACGAGTTGCGGACCATGCGCCGCAGATTGCGATTCGATTCGCTGGGCAGCCGCTGGTTGACCACATTGAACTGGTTGAGGAACATCTGGATGATCTTCTGCGCCTGCCTCAGCGGCTGGTGATCGGGATGGGCATTGGGGGTCTCGCGCAGCAGATCGTTGAAGACCAGAGCATTGATCTGCACCCTGGCCACCGGCTTGTGCAGCAGATCTTCCAGCGTCAGCGACTGCTCCGTCGCCAGATTGACGACAATCGTCGAGACGATCTTCTTGAACTGCGGACTGTTGGCGCTGCACTTCTTCACCGTGTCGATGGCGTTCTTGTAGTTGTGCAGAAAGGCGCTGTACAGGTCGAACATGTCGGCCAGCCGCCGGAAGGGATCGCCGATCAGCACATCGCCGCCCTCGTGGGAGACTATGGTCTTGAGGTCGGTGAGGAAGGCCGTGTGCAGCTCGTACAGCTCGTCGATCTTGAAGAAGATCGTGTTCTCCTCCTCCTCCTTGATCACAGGCTGCGAGGTGTTGAGCGTGGCATGGATCGCCTTCTTGTACTGAAAAAATTGGGAAAAAGATAGGGATTAGGGATAAGTAAAGGCAAGTATCAAACTTAATAATTTACCATTCTTTTCATGGCACGTTTTAGATTTTTTACCAAGTCTGTCATTTTTAGGATTGATCTTAAGAAAACTTTGGCATATAATTGTTTAGATTATAGGAATTTCACGAGTTGTCTCAAAGAAACTTCTTAGATTTCTCCTGGCTTTGTAATTTTTTATTGTGGGATGAATGCGCTATAGCGCATAAACGCACTTTTGAGGCCTCTAACAGCCAGACCCACGACAAGGAAGTGTATAGATTTATCTTTAGGAAGTGCAGGTATACGTTTTGAAGTCCTACTTATTCACAGCCTGCCCATACTCGAGACTATTTCAAGTTTATATACCCTTGATGATCGTTTGATTTTAGATTAATTATTTTTAGCATTGATTTGTCAAAAATAAGTTTATATTTTACGAAATATATTTATAACCCAAAATTGTGAAAATGTGAGGTCTTCTTGAGAGCATAATAAAGCCAAGAAATGAGTGATAGCCAAAAGTCGTATATTCTCCGATTCGCCATTAAAATTCTAATTATTTAACATCAAAGTACAAACAAAAATCAGGAAAAAAAATTTTCGGCGATTTTTCAAAACTCTGTAAGGGGTTACATCATTAAAATTGTTGAAAATTTGACAATTTTTTTTTTTGTTTTAATTTCCAAACTTTATAAGCAGTATTTATAACCTAATAAAAACTGGCATAGGACAGCTTTCCGAATTGAAATTGAGGCTGTTTTGGCTGAGTTATGATTATTTTAAACTTTGATTTGTCAAAAAAAATACTAAATTTTTTTTTTACCCAAAAATGTGCAAATTTTGGGGTCTTCTTGAGGGCATATTATAGCTAAAAACGGAATGATAGCCAAACGTCGTATATTTTCAAATTTACCATTAAAATTCTAATACTATACAATCAAAATATTGAAAAATATCGGAAAAAAATTTGGATTGTCAAAAATAAAAAAAAAAAATTTTTTATTTCTAAATTCAATATGCAGATTTATTAATCTAATAAAAACTAGCATAGAAAACCTATCTAAATTGAAATATATGCAATTTAGGCTTAGTTATGCCTTTTCTAAATTAGCAAACTGCAAGGGTATGTAAGCTTCGGCTTTCCGAAGTTAGCTTCCTTGCTTGTTTAATGTATAACCTTGAATAAACATTAGAGTAACTAAAATCTCTGATTTCTTCATTCATTTTGTTGATTCTCATACTCAGAGTATTGCTGATCCATTGTTGGAAGTAAATATTTTGCTTTTCCTGACGGAAATTGATTGATGTATGCAAAATCATAAAACGGGATGAATACACTATAGCGCATAAAAGGGCTTTGGAGGCATTTGACGACTTATAAGGGAATAATGCAAAACAGAGAAAGTCCTCAGCCTACGAATTCCGATTGTTCCAACTGATCTTCCATTCCAATTCAATTGAAATAGCCTTTAGAGATGACAATCAATTTTATTATTTTTTTTTTTATCCGATACATGAGTGCGATTTGCAAGTGAATGATACATTAGGATATATATGTAGGGTGCCATATAGATATATACGTACGGTGCTATAAGGAAATATATAATGGGTGCTAAGTGGAAATTTGTTGGATTTCAAAAACTACTTCTATTTCTTTCATGTTTGCAGGGCATGGATTTCGTTAAATAATTCGAAAACAACGTCTTTTTATATAAAATATAATAAAATGTTAAAAATGTTAATCTTTACGCCCAATATGGCGCACGAATGGCACATTTGTGATCCTGGCAAGGCCCAGTTGGTTAGCAGTCAGGAGAACTCTCCGCTATTATCAAATATGAAATAAAATATATATATTTTAAAAGATTTCTCTGCCTTAATCCGTGATGGAGATCTGGGCATAGCCCACCAATGATCGTTCGTCGGGCACCTCGCCCGGCTGGACGCCGGAAATCAGCTGGAAAGTGATCTTCTTCATAGAGGGACTGGCGTTGATCAGCTTATCCAGATGCTGGGCCATCGGCTGGGTGTCCAAAGCATCCACTAGGGCAGCATCCACCAGCTCCTTGGCTATGCACTCGGCGGTGTCCTTGCCGGCCACAAACTCGAAGCGAATGTCGTGGAGTTCGCGCTTCACGTTCTGCATGCGCATGCGCAGGACGAGATTAACGGGAGCAGCCGTCTGGCTGGGCACTGGCAGCTGGGCCAGGCCACTGGTCACGCCTTGGATGGCAGCAGCAGCCGCCGCTTTAGGTGGTGTGGCCTGAGCTCCTGGCGTCATTGTGGCATCCGGCGATGGTTCCTTCCTATCGCTGTCCGAGGAATCGGCTCTCTCCAGGCGATTCATGGGTCTGTCCTCCGAGTCCGACTCCGAGGAGGGCTGCTTCCGGCCGCCACCCGAACTGGAGCCCGAACCGAAGCCAGCAGAGCTGCAGCTATCCTCCTCCTCGCTGGACCACACCCATTCGCCCGACACCGAGCGATGCAGGCGACCCGAGGAGCCAGGCTGCCGGCTCTTGGCCGCCTTGTGGACCCTCGTCTCGATGCTGGGCCCGGACTGGAGCAGGCTCTGGGTGAGATACTTGCGATCCTTGGCCTTCTTGAAGAAGGCGTGCTTCAGCAGCTCACTGGCCGTCGGCCTCTTTGTGGGGTCCTTCTGCAGGCACTCGGCGATCATCTTGCGGAATGTCTTGCCATAGGCCTTGTACTGGTCCTTGCTGAGCGCCGCCGTGTCCAGGGTGGGCGGTTCGTTCTGCAGCGTCAGCATGAGCACCTTCATCGGCGGATACTTGTGGTAGGGCGCCGTCCCAGTGGCCATTTCAATGGCCGTGATCCCAATCGACCAGATGTCCGCCTTGAAGTCGTAGCCATGGTGCTGCTCCATCACCTCGGGCGCCATCCAGCAGGGTGTCCCCACAAAGGTGTGGCGCACCTTCTGCCGGGACAGATCCCGCCCGGTGGCCAGCCAGGCACTCACCCCGAAATCGGCAATCTGAATGGTGCCATCGATGCCAATTAGGATATTCCCCGACTTGATGTCCCGATGGATCTGTCCGTTCGAATGGAAGTACTCCAGGCCGCGCAGCACCTCCTTGAGGGCCGTGGCAATGGTGGCCTCGTCAAAGACGCCCTGCTTGCAGTTGGCAATCCGCATCTTGTGCTTGATGATGTCCAGCAGGGAGCCGCCCTCGAGAAGTCTTAGAACCAGCCACAGTTCCTCCTCCACCACGAACGAGGTGTGATAGGTCACCACGTTTTCGTGGTTGCACGAGGCCATGGCCTGGATCTCCTTGAGCAGCTCATCCATCGAGGTGTTCCAACGCTCCAGGTTGATGCGCTTGATGGCGCACTTCTCCTTCCGCGGCACGCAAAAGGCGCCATAGACCACGGCCGTGGCTCCCACGCCAATGACATCGCTCAGCTCGTAAGCCTCGCGGGTGTTGGGCCACAGCTGGCGCTCGGGCACGGCGGCGGCGGCGGCTGCAGCAGCTCCCGGCGACAAGGCAGCAGCTGATCCTCCGGCTCCACCATTATTGTTGCTGCTGCTGCTGCTGGGAGGCAGCATGAAGGCCAGGCTCCGGCTGCCAAAACCGTTCCTAGCCGAGACGTGGGTGATGTGCGGCGGTGGGGTTCCGGGACGACGGCGGTTATTCATCATTGCTTGGGGGCTCTGGGTATTCACTGGGCTAGGTTTTGGGGTTTCCTCCTTCTTAATGGGATCTAACTTCACGGTCTGATGGCTGATCCTGCTCTAGAGCTGCCTGATCTTCGCCAGGAAATAGATTTATTCACTAACTGATTTTCTGGCTCTCCTTCTTTAACTTTAATTGGATTTTTTGTAACGAAAAACTTCCACTGAACTCTGTCTTTATTTCTTTCTGCTTTTAGTTAGCTTAACTTCACTGATTCCGAACTATATTCCTTAACTGCTTAATACACTTTATTCCCGGCTAATAGTTGGCCAGTTTAAATCTTAAGTTCGAGTGGAATTTTCCCCGATTTTTCGATTCGGACATCCAAGTTCTGCGTTGCCTGTTCGAGTGCCGGAAAACTGTCTTCGGTCTTGGCTTTTTGCACCGGCCAAAGCCAATCGAAAGCCCATTGTTTATCATAACGCTCTCGCACGGATTTCGATAAATCATATTGAAATATGAACTATCTTCTCTCTCTCTGTGCGTGGAGCCGAGCATGCAAATTAAGAGTTTTATCGGTTTTCCTTCACGAAAATAGCCAAAGAAATAATAAAAACAAAAACCCCTCGAAGCTTGCTCGACTTCGTTTCTCTTCGTTTTCGGTTGAAACTTCTCGGCTGAACTCTTCTCGATTTGCTCTTTTATTAGGAACCTCAAGAACTCCAAGAAGAGAGCGCCTCGTTTATTAAGAGTCAGCAGTTAGCTGGAGAGCAAGGAAATTAATGGATCAGCTCTAAACGTCTTTTATTTTTACTTTGTCTTGCTGACAAGGCTTTTATCTCGAAATTTAGATCATAAATCTTCGATAACAAACTAATAAACATATTAATATGTCCAGCTGAGAAACCTAAACATATTCCTTACTCGCTTACATGCGTATATACACTCAGAAGACCTTTATTTTCTTAGCACTCTTGAAATACTGAATACTTAGAAGAAATAAGAAATAAAAACAAGGAATCTAACTCGGTGAAGCTTTGAATTACAAAGAAGTCGAAGCATGGATACCCCTGGAAAAAATAACGAAGTTACTTCGATTTTCCGATTAATATTCCTATCTTTCCTGTTGCAACTATAGGATATAGTCGACCGATATTTATAAAATTTAAAACATGACTTAGAAATTGTAAGAGATAACCACATCCCAAAATTCAGACAGATACCTTTAAATATAACAAACCTATAATTTTTTCCCATTAGTTTTCCCATCTCTCCTATTTCAACCATAAGATATAGTCGACCAATATTCATAAAATTTTGAACATGGTTTGAAAATCGTAAAAAAAGTCCACATCCCAAAATTTAAACAGATATCTTCAAATACAACAAAGTTATAATTATTTTCTTTTAATTTTGTGATCCGTTCTATGAGAGGTATATGATATAGTTGTCTGATACTGCCTATTTTGTTTTATATACATACTATCTACCACAAAAAGAAGACCTTTGTAAAAGTTTTAGCCAGATAGCTCTAAAAATGAGAGACTAAATCAGCTTAGAAACTAACGGACGGACAAACGGACAAGGCTACATCTACTTTCCTGTAAATGCTGATGAAGAATAGAAGAATTTATACATATATCTATAACTTTCTAAAACAGAAAGACCTTTGCTAAAGTTCCAGCCAGATGGGTCTTAAAATGAGGTAGGACGGACGGACAACGGACAAACGGACAAGCGAACGAGGCTAGATCGGCTCCCCTGTAGATGCTGATGAAGAAGAGAAGAGTGTATAAATTTACCTATATACTTTCTACAACAGAAAGAAGACCTTTAAAAAAGTTTCAGCCAGATAGGTCTTAAAATAAGGTCGGACGGACGGACAACGGACAAACGGACAAGCCAACACAAGGCTAGATTGACTCTCCTGCAGATGCTGATGAGAAATAGAAGCATTTATAAACTTTATAGGATCAGAAATGTTTACTTTTCATAATCATTATGCCCTCTGTAAGGGTATAGAAACGATAGATCGTAAACCGAAAATCGAATGACTTAAGAGAGCATATGTGAAGCGATTCCTCTCGGACTCTTTGCTTAAAGACTTTTTATAGATAAACAACAAGTTTAATTTAAATTTCCTGCCTTATCCTAGTTTAAGATATATATCTTAAAAGCTTAAATAGGACTCAATAACTCACCTGCATCATTTTATTGAGGCACTCCACGTAGATCGTCTCGCTCTGGATAATCGAGCTGAGAATGGAACGTATTTTGGCACCGCGCGCATTTCCACAGACCTAAACGAAGGGCAAATTAAACAGTTTTGGATGAGATGTGGAAGGTCGTGCGAGTGAGGTTTAATATGGACACAAATATAAACACTATTTTATATACAGAGGGTGGGGGATGTCTACAACCTTTTGCCAAAACTAAATACGAATCGGCGGCAGCCGAAACCCAAACATAGCCTTGCAAATACGATATCATGCTTAGGAAGGATGATAAGCAAGGATGGGGAAAACACTTAAGCAATCGGACCTGTGGCTTACGGGGATGTTTATGCAATACAACTCGATTTGCAAGGCTATAACGACACAAGAACCGAACCAAAATCTGGCATGAAATACGATGAGGAGGCACGCCACTCAGACAGAGAGGGGAATAGGCACATAGACTGTCTGCATGATAAGTGGGAGCAAGAGCAAGGAGGACATAGACCACATGGAAATTCGATCGGGGGCGATCGGGTGCGCATATATACATATCTACAATCGTACAGAAATACAGAAAACATATATTATATGGGGGGTGTAATCATGGGCGTGGTAAACTGAAGCACAAGGGAAGACAGAACTCAAATGATAAACAAACACGGGAAGGAGGAAGCGCATTCAAAAGCTATATCTAAACAGATCATACACGATTATGTACACAGATATGTATATATATCAATATATATATGGATATGTATAAACACTGGGCGCAAGTTGGAAGCTAAAACGTAAGCTGATCCGGTGTACTCACAAGTATCGCTGAAACTAAGTTCTGTGGGGAGGAGAGAGAGAGAGAACAAAGAGAGAGAGAGAGAGTGGAGACAATAGAAATGGTTAGTAAATGGTATTAGTAAGTTTTAGAAATAATAATAATAAACAGAGCTTACAAATATAACAGTTTACCCTTTTAAGGACCCTTTTTAAGCTAAGCTCTTCTTCCGACCCTCAAAAAGCGAGCGCTCAACAGAAACGGTCTTTAAAGATGGTCATTAAAAGAGCATAAGGAGAAAAACTCATCTAAAAAAGGTCCTTATAAGACAGGAGTTCGAATTTCAAAGAAAAAACCATCAACTGTTGTTTGCTAGCTCTGCTAATTAATATTTTAACTTAAGGCTAGGTGTAAATGGTTATGCCTTGAAATATGGTAAGGATTATGGGTATAATTCTGCAATTTCTAAATATAGAAATGATTTCTCAGGCTTAAGCTTCTGGTTCTCGGTCCCTGAGAACACTTTAAATGAGAAAAAATCAACAAAAAACGTTTAACTTTGTTGTAAAATATTGTAATTAAATAAAAATGAGAAAATATTCACTTAGTGAGGATGGAATTTGCCTTGTCTTAATTTTAGACTAACTTTTACACTTTTTAACAAGAAATTAACTAAAGGTTAAGTGTAAATGGTTATGCATTCGAATATGGCAAGGATTTAAGGATTTATTTTTGTATTTATATCCTCCTAAATATAAATATTATTTCTCAGACCTAAAACCTCTGATTCAGCTGAGTTTTCGTGACTAGAAAAACCCTGTTCCGGCTTTGATAAGATAATTATGTCATCCAAATGTCATGACAATTAAATATAAGCCATGATTAATGAATGAATAATGAAACTGAACATTTAAATAAATAGCTTGAATAGCTTTTTCTTTAGAAATACATTTATTTTCAAAGAAATACTCGCATGAGCATCACCCTAGTTGCGGCAACTATTCAAAAATACTCGAAAACATTTCTAAATTGAGACAGGCAATGCAATTTGGAATCAATTAGCGATAACGAAAAGTATGCTAAGTGCCGAGGCGTGCGCTTAGTCACCTTAGTCAGCAGAGGGATTGCATCAACCGACCCCTGCGTCTAGTATATAGAAAGCGACAAGGCATTAGCTCTGAGCTGGGAATCGGAGCTACAACGACTAGCAAAATGATGATGATTGGGATTGGGAAGTGGTTAGCACACACAACGGAATGACAACGTTGAGCTGGCTGGCTGGCTGGCTGGCTGGGCATGGGAAATGAGATTGGAACTGCCACTGGGCGATGCATTCATCCGTGAACTGAGAACGTACCTTGCGCAGGGCTCCCGGCGTGGTTTGTGACGTGGTCGTGGTCGCCTGCTCGTCGTGCGAAATGGTGCGCAGTATGGGCGGGCCCTCGTACTCCCCGTCGCTGTCCAGCGAGCTGGAGCGCGTCTCATTGCTTTGCCTGGATGAATATAGGAATATTAGTATGAATAAATCATTAATAGAGAGAAGAGAAAGGTCTCTCACTGTAGGAAGTAGTCGATGTTGACGTAGTTGGAGGTCCGGCCTGGAGATTCGGGATCCGCCACATTGGCCAAGGGCAGGGTGCTGCTGCTGCCGGGCGTCGACAGGTCGTCGCGACTGGAGGAGGAGCCGGTGCGGCCGGGCTTAATGAACACATACTCGCCCTCGCCGTTGTCCAGCGGCACGCTGTCATAGTACGGCTCGTTGTCCGCCGACGTGCCTGCCGCTGCTCCCGATTGCTGTGATGCCGAAGCCGCCGCTGCTGCCGCCTTGGCGCTGTCCGAACTCAGCGAGGATACACTCTCGTAGCTCTTGATCTGTGTTGGAGAGAATGCCAGGTGTTAGCTATAGATTTTCCTTTGGTATCCCCATAACTCACCACCTCCGATATGCCTTGCGAGGCCAGCGACTCCTTGGAGCCCGCACTGCGCTGGTTTACCCCACCCTCCGCATCGCTGGCCTGCAGGGAGGTCCGCGACTTCTTCTCCAGGCTGCTCGTCGAGCTGCTGTCCGCCGTCGCCAGCTTGGCGGTCTTGCTCAAACTGCCCGTGGGCGAGGCACCCACCCCCGTGCGTCCCGGGGTCAGGGCTCGCCCGGGCGTGGATGCCGTACGGCCCAGGCTTCCGCCGCCCGAGGGAGAAGCTGAGGCATCGCTTCGCTTCGCCTGCTCCAAGCTGCTGTTGTTGTCCGTCTTGCCCACCATCTTGCGTCCCAGTTCCTCCATCAATTCCGGATTATTCACATTCACGAACTTGCCCAGCTCGGGTGTGGTCTTACGATTCGCCGCGTACTTGGAGTCCAGATTCTCCGAGGACTTCTGCCGCAGTATGTCCGAGGGCTTGATATTCCGCTCCAGCGAATTGCCTGGACTATCGGAGGCGGAGAGGCTGCCGCCGGAGCTGCTGGGCAGCGGCATGGTGCTGCCCGTGAAGGGTGAATCCCGCTTGGGGGAGGACGACAGCTGCTGCTGGTTGGGAATGGTGGGCGGTTCCACGCGTCGGATGTTCTTAGGCGGAGGTCTAAGGGGAGAAAAGAGAAGGGTAAGGGGTTTATTTTTGATATTATGAGGGAAATTCTAGTATTAAATTGGAAAATAATGGAGGTTCTCTTATTTAAAAGGAGACAAAATCGACGAAAACGTTCAAATTAATAACAAAATAGAATATATTCACTTAGTTGAGAAGGAATATACCCTTAAAAGGAGCTCAGCTTAATTATTAACCAACTTTTACCCTCCTTAACTAGCAATCCCCAAGCCAAACTGTACTGGAAAACCTCTTCAATTGAGCCCTAATTGCTGTGGACTCCTTTTGCCTAGAGTTTGCAACCAGTTTTCACAGGCTTAGGCGCTGGCGGACACTCACCTGGGTGGCATTTTCTTCTTGGCCTCCACGTGGGCAGCGTACGAGGTGAGCGATGGGGACAGTGGCGGGGCCGAGGGTTCTCCTCCGTTGCCGCCGCCGCCCGCATAGCGAGCGAATGTGGAGGGCGGCGTGGGTTGTTGCTGCTGCTGCTGGTCATTGACCGACGACGTGGCTGTATCGTCACCCTCTTTGTCTTTGGCCTCCTTGACCTGGATGACGGTGACGTACTGCGATGTGGACTTGCGCAGCGGCACTTTCGTAGACTCCCTGTCCGCATCTCCTCCACCTCCTGCAACTCCGCCTTGTGCGGTTCCATTGTCAGGCTGGGCCTTGATGGAGGCCGCCAGCTCCGTGATGCACTGCTGCAGGGCACCGTTGGCGTCCTTCTCATTGCCGCTATCCTTGTCCCGCTCCTCGCGCTCGATAAGCTGCGGTATTCGCTTGCCTCCGCCCGTTGGCGGTGCAGACTGTGGCGGACCGCTGCTCCCCGTTCCAGCTCCCGCTCCCGCTCCCGTACCGCTGCCAGCGGCATTTGTGTGTGTGTACTTGTTGTCGGTGTTGAGGGACAGACGATCCTTGTCCTTGCCCGACGCCGACGAGGACGACTCGCGCAGATTTAGGCTAGATTTCTGGAAGAACAAAAGGAATATGTATATAAGTTTGAGTGAGTAAATCAATTGGACGATCTCTGAACCAATCATTAATCAGTGTTAATGTAGCTCAATTAGGTTGAGAGCAGGCAGTACAGCTCAATTAAAATATTACAAAAAATAAAACAGGGAATGTAGAGCTTGAAGAACTCAATTAGGGAGAAAAGCAAGCAAAGTAAGGCTTAATATTAATATTAAATAAATAAGAAAGTAATTTTGAAACCTTTTCTGACACTTAATTAGAAAGTATTCTTAGAATTCTGTATAGAAATAATATAAATAATTAAAACAGCCTAAAGATTCTTTGAATTTATGTTAGTTTCCCTGAAATTATACCTAAAATAGTAAAATTTACTTAGCTAAACCTTTGAAAATGAGGTTGAAAACTGACCTCAGTAGCTGATGCTCTTAGTCTCCAAGTTAGCTTTAAGTTTCTAAAGAATTCTTACATTTATAGAAATAAATAAACAAATAAACTAAAAACTATGTTTACAATAATGGGAGGTTTATTTTCTGGATCTTCAAACATTAAGCATAGATAAGGAAGCATAATTCCCCCATAATACCTACTATCTACCGCCGAGTCAACAAATTGCTTAGGCAAACAGACTTACAGCTATTTAACTCAAGGGTCAGGGTCAACATATAAAGGGGAATAGCTGGGAAATAATGATTTACCCTTGACAAAATCAAAAAATAAATAAATTCAGTGGCCAGCTGTTTGTTAGAGGTAAAAGTTCAATGGTTTTTGGGTGAGCTTAGAGAGAGTGGAAATTAGCATATGCAAAAAAGAATACTCTAAATGATGGGTGAAATCGGTAGCAATTCTCCAATTCTCTTCTCTGATTGCAGAACCAAAAACGGGAGTGAGAGATACTCCAAATCGCAGTTTCGTTTCGTTGCCAAGAGTGTTAATTGGCTCGGGCTTAATCCCCAGGGCAAATACCAGACGCCAACGCCTCCGCGCCCCCGCTCTTTAAGCCCTCTCTGAATAAAACTATTTATATATAGATACATATATAGATATATGCCTTTGCCCCCCCGCCAGATTCCAGGCACGTAGCGCATTTCATTTCGTTTAATTTCATTTCGATTCGAGCCGTTTCTCCGCCACTCGCGGCTCCACTTTAAATGGCTAAAAAAACCGAACAACAACCAAGCAAGCCACAAACTTGGCTCGAACTCAAAACGCGTGCGTGCGTTGGATCTTTCTTCGGTTTGGTCTTCACCTCGCTTTTTTTGGGGGCTTTGAAAAAAGTGAAAACTACTCGGGTAAGTAGAAACAAACAAATAAATGCGATACAAGAAATACAAATAAATAAAGAGAGCAGCAGACACAACGCGCTTATTACCAAAATGGAAAATTGCCTACCAAAAATTGGTTTGTAGGGGAGGAGAGGAGAGCGAGCAGAGAGAGAGGAGCTGGCCAGGTGGTGGGTGGTGGTTAGACGGATGGATGGATGGCTGGATAGGCTGTGGATGTGACCAAGCGAAGCGATGAAGAAAGCGTGCCCAAGTGCGACTCAAAGCCACCGAAGGTCGATGGCTACTTGGACTCGTCGCTTGCGAGCAAGGCAAGAACAAGAGCTTTTGGCTTGGAAAAAGAGTACATTTTAAATAAAACTTTTATAAAATCTATGAGATTTTACGGGATTTTGTAGATATTACTATTACTTGCAAAGCATATTTATTCCTTTCACTTATTAATTATTATATTCATTTTTTATTTATATTTTTCTATTGTTAATTATTTATTTCCCACTTTCTTTCTATTTTTATATAAATACCAAAGGTTTTATTTATATTTTACTATCCCATTTATTATCACCATTAAAATGACAATTTTAAATGGTAAATCCAAGTGTTTTATAAACCTTAAAAAATGTGTAGCTTAATGACCAAATTATACATAGTTTTCTCTCAAAAAAGTTACAAAATTCGCCATATTTTTTCCGTGTGCTCTCGTTATGCCTTTTTCTTATTTCCCTCTTGCCTCCTTGTCTCACATTTTATCGTATTTCTGCTCTGCATTGATACAATTACTTAGCATATTGTTCAATTAACAGGCACTTGGGGTCATAGGCAGCTTATCAAAGCCGCATTTTCTCAGGCTGAGGCTGAGAGCGGGGTGAGTAATGGCCTCTTGGCAGCCGCAGTCAAGCCACTTGTCCTCTAAATGGAACAGATTTATAAATAGGATTTACCCAATACCCAAAGGATATAGTTTATTTTTGAGACTGAGTAATAAATAAATACTTTTCTGAGTTTTCCACAATTCCAAATAACCCAAAATCAATGAAAAAACGTTCTAAAAATCTGTAATTCTTAGAGAAAATAAATATATTCAGTAAGAAGCCAGAAATAACTTACAAATTAACATTAATTGATTCGTCTTTATGACACAATCATAATTTCCCCAGAAGTATGTATGATTTGCCAGACTATTTGGAATTTTCAAGAATTTATTATTTATGGCGGGCAATTACTATGACTAGCATCTATTTTCCTTCTATTTAAATCTTTAAATATTTCCCTAATGATTCAAGCCTTTCCCCATGACTCCTTTTAAAAGTTTCTTAAATTTAGAAACCAGCTGTTTGGGTTTATTTTGTTTTGGCAAGTGAAAAACCGTAGTGTATAATCGCAATCTCTTGGCCAAAAGTCACCCGCATGTAACTATACAAGCTGAAGTGTGATCGCCCCTCCTTTCGCCTCCTTTCGTGGCCATATTGATATGGATTGCAGCTTATCAGCGGACAGTACATTGTGCGTCGCGTTGCCTGCTCTGCGCCCAGATTGCCAAAGGGCGCTCACCAACACCAGCGTCGGGCGGCGAGCGAGGCAGCGCGGCAGCAAAACAAAAAGCACAGCTCGGTTTCACGCCTTTTTCCAACCGCTTTCTTCTTCCCGCCTCGACGCTCGTCGTTTTTTTTCTCATATTTTTCCTCGGCTTTGCCACAGTTGAGATCAAAATAATAGGCACTGAACTACTGCCGAGAAAATGCAAGGTGCATTATGGGTTTAGATATTTATATTAAGGAGCATTTTTATATCAAGATATATTCTCTATTTTAACAAGAAAGTTACCATTCTTTAGCATTTATTTTAAGGGGTAATGTAGTCAGCAAAAAGGTATGATTAATTGATAAATAATACAATATTTAATCTAACTACCTGGCGGCTTTATTTTAGCACTAAAGTAAATGCATTCTATGATGGTGTAGCCGAATTATGCAACAATATTAGGACTTCTTTTGTTTTTACTGGGCTTAAACATAGTTAGCTTAACCCTTGACTGAGTTTTAGGTTAATTTCGGTATTTCTTGACCACTTTAGGCCTTTAGTTCAAAAACTACAGCTGTTACAAGGAAGGTAAAGATTAAAATAAAGGCTGGAAAAAGCCATCTTAAATTGTTTTAATTATAAAACAACAAGAGATAAAGCTACCGAAAACTACTATGAATTATTAGAAGGATTTATAAGTACTAGGAAATAAGACATGTTGAAAAAGAGTTTGTAAATTTGATTAATAAATATATATTATTAAGAATCGAATGTTAAGGGAAAACTAAGATTTTTTGTGATTGTAAATTCGTTATAGCATTATGACACTGTATTAAAAACTTCATTAATTGGCTCATTAATTAGAGGCTTGACAGCAACCATAGGGTTTTGCCTAAGTGCGAGCAAGACGACTATACAGCACTTTCAATGAGATATTAATACATTAATTTCTCATTAATTGAAAAACTTATCGGTTTATCGAAAAAATACCAGACAAAAATGAGTTCGATAGAATATACCGACTCTAATACAGAAAATTGTATCTAAAAACTATATTGATCGCTCATTAGACAAAACGGTCTCACAAAATATATTGGTTTTGCTGAAGGCTTAGCATAATTTTCAGCAACTATTCTGCACAAAAGCAAAATAAATAAACAAAATAAATAAGTTTTCGGTGGCATGGTTTTTCGCCGTGAAATCTTGCAATTATTATGAATTAACTAAATCTATGTACAAGAAAAGCTGTAAAAATCAGTTTAATGGTTTTCATATTAATTTCTGCAGAAGTATTTGCATGAGGATTCCAGAAATGAATAAATTGTGCACTGCGAATTCTGGCCATTGTTATTGTTTACCTTTTAAGTCAGTGTGACCGTAGTCGCATTACGAAAAAAATCCGAACCAAAAAAGACATATAGTTGTCTCTTTCAAGGTTCTAATGAAGTAGCTAATTAATGAAAACTTTTGCCCTGTATCATAGCCGTATTAAGAATAACATATATCTAGGGGATTCCACAACTTGCTCAAGACTTTATGATTTATTACTACTTTAACTGTTTTTATTAGTCTCACACAAATATTTAATTTACTAAGCTAAAAAGCAACCAGTAATTAGGTTATTCTGGGTAGTAACTCCCCAATATTTACCCCAAAAAAGTAAAACCTTAAAGCTAACTCATTAATAAATTCCCTTCACAAACTGAACTATAATTTTCACCCCCACTGTGTGCCCGCTGTCTGTTTGTATATTTTGTATTTTCTGTTGTTGTTCAAGTGCTTTGCCTTAACGCTTTTTTTTTTAGCCGCTTTGCCGTTATTGCTTAATTTCTCGGCTACACGAATACCTATAAAGATCCCATATAGTATATTATGGTGGCCCCAAGATAGAGCTATAGCTAAAAAGAGGTGTCTGTGTGCGTTGTCGTCGTTTTGCGATAACTTTATTGATTTCGACTTGTGATATAGTACAAGCAGCAACAATTGTTTTGTTGCTTCTGAGTTGGGTTGGGAATTTTTCTTACGGTTTACGGTTTGCTAGTTAAATTCTCTATGGATTACGCACCCCTCTGGACCATAATTTGAATTTCTCTTTGAAGGAAGCCATGCTGCCTCCCGATTTAGCGCCACTTTGTTGGAGTTTTTGTTTGGGTTTTGCGCTGGCGGTGACTCCTTGCCTTACGGGCTATTGTTTTGTGCAAAAAATAAATAAATATATATCCAAGCCGAATCCCTGGGCGGAAAAGGGAATGACGGCGGCGACGACGACGACGACGACGACTTAGTGACGATGACTAGGCTACGCCGGCAGCGATTACGACTGCGACGCCGGCGTTGACCACGAAACTTGAGTCAACCGAACACACGTTAACACACACTCTGGCACAAAGCACACACTCACAGAACGACGGAAGACGGAGCTCTACAAATGCGAAACAATAAAAAAAAAAAAAAGTATATGTATTTTCTTTTCTTAATATTTTTACGTAATTCTTTGTTATTGTTTGCTCCGCTTTGCAGGTGTTTAATTAGGCTTTGTGAGAGCCCTATTTAGGCCGCCTTTTCACTGGATTTCCGCCTGAATATCTCTCTTATATTATATTCCGAATTTGCACTATAATGGTTGTAACTTCTAGGCTTTTTTAGCACTATTTTCTTCCGTTCTTGTGGCGACCCGTATCCGTCCGTCGTTGGTTTCTTCGCCCGTCACTGTTATTCACCCAAAACTACAAACTGGCGACAATATATGACAATATATGCAGCGCCAACGTCGCTGCCGGCAGAGAAAAGCCTACGGAAAATATACAAACACACACACACACACACTGGGAGCTGGAGCTCGAGCTGGTGTGGTGTGGGTAGATAACGGCCTGGGCAACGGTTCCAGATATCGGCCCCGAGTGGTAGAGCCCATGCCCATGGACATATAGCATATGCACACACTTAGATAGGGTTCAGCGACGGCAGAGAAGGCGATGGTGACAGAGGAAGCAACTGAGGCAGAGAGGCAGCAGCAGCGGCAGCAGCAGCGGCAGAACCAGCTGTTGCATGTTGGCCAATTTGGCTAGAAAACCCCGAATACGGAAGCCTAAGGGAACTACAGGAGGTCTCAGGCCTTTAAAAGAGGTACAAAGGAACTACAAGAGAATTCTGGATTCTAGAAATCAGAAATTAGAAGTCCAAAGTAGCTAGGAGAGATCTCTTGCCTTTCGAAATCAGGGATAAAAGCTCTAAAAGCCTCTGGAAATCAGAGACTATAAGTTTAAAAGAACTACGAGCGATCTCTTGCCTCTAAAAATTCAGAATTGAAAGCCTAAAGAATCTACAAAAGATATCTTCCTTCTAAAACCATACCCCAATCAGAATTCTAAAGAAACTTCTCTAAACTCTTGATTACATAAGGGGGTTGAATTGGAATTTCGAGCTTCGCCTTAATAAAAATCCAATTTGCAAATCCCAATTGGATTTTACGAACTAGTTCCGTTCTGGTATCTCCGCTCTACCGTTGTGTTTTTCCTTCATTTCTTTATTTTTGTTAGCTTCCAGCGACTGCTCCGCCAGCGTCGCTGCCTTGCTCTTTCCCCTTCCCCCGCTTTCCACACAGCGCCAACAACAATGTTGTACTGATAAGCAGGCAATGACATTTGCCAAAGAAATCAACGGAGGCGAAGAAGCAGCGCCAGCAGGCAGGCAGCTAACAAAGCTGACCGCCTGGTAGCAATACCCCAACCCTTTCACGATCCAAAAGGAGCGGCTATATAGCGCCATAAACCATAAGCACAAGGAGGGGAGGAAGCTACAGTGGATGTCACTCGGATTATGAATAATACCAGATATGCATATAGAAATTAAAAGCCTCCTCTTAGCGGTATTAGTTTATCATTAAACTAAGAGGCAAAGAAAGTGAAAGATCAACAAATATAATTGTCATAGGCTTAAGACGTATGTTTCTAGGTCAACATAATGGCGGCAAAAGTCCCCTCAAAGTTCGTTATTTATTAACGGTCGATCATTAATCGAAACCACTTGTAAAGGCGTATTTTTGGGGAACTCCCTGACTAGGCGGGCAAATTTAAATTTAGTAGCGACTACTGGAAGTTATGTTTGAAGCAGTAAAGGGAAACAAAAGCCCTCATTTATATGCAAAATTAATTTGTATCGTATGAAAGCTAGGTTCTGTTGTTAACTCTTCTTTTAATGCAGATATTATCATAGTTATCATAGCCCTAAATGATCTAAAAAAGCTTTTTTTTAATGCTTTCTATAAGAAATACCTATTAAATTTAATTAAAACCATGTTAGCTTTTAGGAAATATTAAATTCTCAAAGGTTTAGCCTTGTATTAATGAAATATCTACCTTAAACGTAATCAAAATCATAATAGCTTTCAGGAATAATCAAGTAAAATCCTCTTAATTATATATTAAGCCCCCTGTACTTACAAACTCTTTGTCCACGCCGCCTGATCCCGTTCCCGTGGCAATCGCTGCTCCATTGGTGGCGCTGCTGCTGCCGCTGCTGTTGCCATTGTTGCTCCCATTCCCGCTCCCGCTGGCTGCCTCAAACAGGGCCGTGGGATCTCCGCCAGAGGCTCGATACTTCTCCACATCGGATAGCAGACGCTCCAGATACTCCACATAGAGGGTCTCCTGCTCCAGCTCCTTGCTCAGCTCACAGATCTTGACCTTGTGCCGCTCGAGGCTCGCCCGCACATCCTGCTCCCAGGCGTCGGACAAGGAGCTCTGCGGGAATCGCTGCATCCACAAACGCTGAAAGTCGTCGAAGACGCTCATGTTGTGTGGCTGTGTTGCAGCTGCCCCCCGTCTCCTCTCCTCTCCTGGCTGGCTGTCTTTTTAGTTGATTTCAGTTGATTTTTCTCGGGTTCGATATTGTATGTGTTGGTTTTTTACTCGGCTTCTGCTGCTGCTGCTTCTTCACGACGACAATGATGATGATGATGTTGATGATGTTATTAATGGTGACTTCTCGAGACGATGACGAAGAGAGGGCGAGGTTGGCTTTTATGTAACAACAAGCACCAGTTGTGCGTTGTCGCCTTCACTGCCTGCAAGAGTGCAAGGTTGTTTGTGTGAGTCTCTCTGCATCTGTATCTGTGCGGAGTCTGTATCTGTGTCTGTGTCGGTGAGTGCGTGCGTCACAGTTCCTTAACTCAGAAGACTGGGAATATCCTTGCGTGTGGGCAGCAGCAACAACAACAACCTCTCGTAGGAGATGTCAAGTATCTCAGGGATACTCCAAGCAACACAGGAATGCAATTCGCTCAAGATACAAGTGAATATCTCTTAGATACATGTATAAAATGCAAGCAAAACTTCAAGGAACTATGTTTTAGGTGTATCTGAGGGATAGTTGTAACTGAATTGGTAATATTCATTAATTTAAAGCCAAGAAGAACCCTTTAAGGCTCTAGAAATGTTTGTAAAACCCATCTTTTGCTGTCAAAATGTATGAATCGTTGCGAAAATAAATATTTACATTATTTATCTAGTAAAGTTTATCTCTATAGATAAAAATCTCCCATAACTTGTGTCTTACATAGGTTTCTGGGGAAAACAAAAATAAAACTCAGTAAAAAGAAACTAATAACAAACAGAGTTTCCAATTGGTACGCTTTCTAGTTGGAATTAAGTTGGGTTTTCGAAAATCAAAAATAGCGGTTAAAAAACCGGTTTGGTAGCCCTGGTTTTCGGAAGACTGCACTTGCACTTGTAGTTGCTGTTGTTGCTTTTGTGTTGTTGCCCTTTCGAATGCCGTCTGTGTGTGTGTGTCTGTGTTTTGATGCTGCTGCTGCTGCACCTTCTTCTTCTTCGCCTCCTCTCAACTTTGTTGTTTTCTTCACTTGATTTTTTTGTCGCCTTTTAGCCAAGGCCAATACTGCTGGCTGGCGAATGTTGTTGTTTTCGCCAAACCTTTGGAGGCGCAGACGCAATGAATTTCCATCAAGTTTTTCTCGGATTTTTTTTCGGTTTATCAAAACAACAACAAAAGCAGAGCAGCCAGCAGCGACACCCACACAAACAAAAACACATGCAAAGCTCCTCGAAACATTGTTGTTGTTGTTAGTTGCTGTCTTCCACCTTCTCCGTTGCTTCTTCCACTTCTTTCTCCTCACTCTCCCCCACGACTTCTCGAAGAGACAATCAGTGGGCGTTGCAGCTGGGCGCAGCTTCAACAACAAAAAAAAAAACACAACTAAAAAAAAAAAGCACTAAAAACAAAAAAAAAACAACAAGCCGTTGCCGCCAGCGATGCTCCTCTCGCTGTTGTTGTTGTAGTCCCTGCCCCACCAATCACACACACACACAGGTACTTGGACGCACACGACGCAACACTTCACAGTTATCCTTTTGTGTTATTATTTCTAACACGAATCTATTAGTGTTTGCCATTCCAATTAGATTTCGCTTAGAAAAAAAAATTATATTCACTCTTTGGCAAACACACACACCAACACAGTCGCATTCGAACACCGCAGAGAAGCGCACACAGACAACACATTTGCATATGTGCAGCGTCGATGGCGCGTTCGTGTGTGCGTAAAACTCGGCTTTGGATTTTGGATTTTTCGTTTCTATTATTTTTGTCGGCCGCAACTCACGTTTCATTTTCCGCCACGATTTTCATTCAATGCTAGATGCACTAATTCAATCGCTCTTATTTTTCGGCACACACGCATTTAGCAGTTCACTTTCACATCGAATATCGACATTTATACATATATATGAACATAAAGCGATTTCGATTGGCACCACAGCCAGTGTGACCGTCGCTCGGCCGCTACGATATACCATCCGGCTCGGTAGAACATACCACGGCGGCAGGTGTAAATATACCAAATATTTACTGACAGCCTAGCCAGACTTCACATTATGGCGGTACTTATTTTGTATTCTCGTTAATTAAAGTGTCACCAGGCGAGTCGATTTAGACGTGCTCGGTATTGCGTACAGGGTATCTCACAACGAATACTCGAAAAAGGACAATGGCAGAGGGGTTATTGAAACTGAACTTCTTATTGGGAATTCTAAATCTAATTTAAAATAAATTCCGAAGGACAAAAAATACCAAACAGTGCTGCCAGATGGCATTTTTGGCGGTTATAAAATGAATTGAAATTTAAATCAAATCGAATTATTAACATTATTTACCTAACAAATATATTTGGGGAGTACAAAGTCCAGCAGTCGTGTTTCGTTATCGACGCTGTTAAGCGCTCGTTCATTGATATTAATTAATTTTTCTGTTTCGGCCGCGACTATACCTATTTTTAGTGAGGAAAAACATTGACATTCCTCTCCGATCCCACACTTGTCTGCAGATCGACCTTAAATCGTCGGCTTATCGCCACCTGCCATTATCTCTAGATATATTTATATATAGTATATAATTAAGAGTCCGATTCCGTTTCTTTGGTCTCCGCCGGCTCTTAGTCAGCCGTTTAGCTCGCCAGCTCAGTAAACTTTCTATTTTTGCCCGCACATGGATGGATATGACGTAGCAAGAAGTCCATGGCAATGGTTTTGGTTACGGATATGGACATGGATACGGGGCGCTTGGATATATGGGCTTGTGTACCCTTGTCTTATCTTATTAACTGGCCAAAAGGCAGAAATAGATAACCGGATGGATATAAAGGGCGCTAGGTTCTTTCCGATGGCCATTAATAGTAGGCGGTCACTATAGCCGCATTATTTTTTTTACACTTCTACCTCTTCTCCAATTTTAATTTAAATTGGTAGCCTTAAGGATACTCATAGAAAAACGAACATAATCCACAAAATGTCGTAAGTACAAAAGATATCAACGATTAATCTTCAAGGATTATCAAGTCAAAACCACCATTAAATTTATGGTATATTACGTGGTATTAAGTGGTATTAAATGGCATTAAAAGTCCTGGAAGATTCCCAAACGTGTAATAAGTGAAAAATGAAGTTCATCCTAAAGACCTTTAAAATAGATACTTTAACCGAAGAGTTGTATTAAACAATTAAATAAAATATGGATTTTAAAAGAGATCTTAAGGAAGAGAATTGTAAGAAAGAGATCTCAAAGATGTTTTAATTCAAGAAGTTTTCAGCTGGGTTTACAAAAATATAAGTAAAAAATCTGAGAAAAAGTGCACGGAAAAGCAGCCCTTGAAAACATAGTTCAGTAATCGGGAGAATATCCTGTAAAAAACTCCTTTAGTAACCCTATTCAGAAAATATGCTCTATGGGGAGTTGTTCGACGCCTTTGGTGACCTATTAATCGGGTACGAGAGAGAGATGGCAAGTGTCCCGCCCGCATCTAAGCCGTCTCTTATCCCCCATCCTGCATCACTAATCCTCCTGTCTCTCTCCAATCCCCTCCAGCTGCTGCAAGAAGTATGCCGTGTGCTGGATCATCCTGGCGGTGGCCGTGGTGGGTGTGACACTGGGCCTGGTCTTCGGACTCCGTGGCAAGACGGAGGAGCCCCGCCGGATGGGCGCCGTGGCTTCAAACGGCGTGGGCTGCGCTGAGGTCGGTGGCAACATCCTGGACATTGGAGGATCCGCAGCAGACGCTGCCATTGCCACCATGCTCTGTGAGGGCGTCATGCTGCCGCACAGCTTGGGCGCGGGCGGTGGCTTCGTGGCCACCATATACTCCAAGGAGACGGGCTTCATCGAGACGCTAATTGCGCGTGAAACAGCTCCGGCGGCTTCGACGCAAGACATGTTCCTGGGTAAAGAGATCACTGGCGCCATATCCTGTGCCATTCCCAGCGAGATTTATGGCTACTCCAAGCTGCACGACAAGTACGGCCGCCTGCCCTGGAAAATGCTCTTCCAGCCAACGATCGATCTCTGCCGGCGGGGCATCGCGGTGTCCAGATATCTGGCCGGTGTCCTCGAACGCGAGCAGGAGCGCATCCGGGCGGAGCCCTCCATGGCCGAGATCTTTATCAATCCCAAGACGGATACTGTCTACAAGGAGGGCGAGATCATGTACCGTCACAGGCTGGCCGAAACCCTAGAGATTGTGGCGGAGGAGGGTGCACAGGTTATGTACGGTGGCGGCCGGGTGGGCCGGAAACTGGTCGAGGACATCCAGGAAATGGGCGGCATTGTCACCGAGGAGGATCTGCAGAAATACGAGTGAGTTGCGGGGAATCACACTGCTTCTAAATCGTGATTTTGAATATATTCAAGGGGTTTCTTTAAGGGTTTTAAACTTACATTCCCAATTTAACAA
This sequence comes from Drosophila triauraria, assembly GCA_014170255.2. Lineage (NCBI taxonomy): Eukaryota > Metazoa > Arthropoda > Insecta > Diptera > Drosophilidae > Drosophila > Drosophila triauraria. The sequence goes on along the minus strand of CM024333.1, from coordinate 6,719,613 downwards.
ATTATTGAATTTATTAATAATATTTCGTAAAATATTAAGCCCTAAATGGGGCACCATGTTATATTCCTTACAAAGATAGTGTATTTCCCCGACTTACCAAGATTCATTAATGTATTATGATAGCTTTGGATAGATCGTTCTCCTTGATAATCGCATATTCTATGAATAATACTTACTTATTTAGCTTTTACTTAGCCTTGATTAAAGTAAACATGTGAGTCACTTAGCTTATTTAAAAAAATATTGATGAGGAGATAAGGTTATTATGATTCCGGAAGTTGGAAATATAATAAACATTCAGCATTCCTTTAAGATTTAAGATATTGTTCATGTTTAAAATGAAAATAGCAAAGGATAGTGAAGGATTTATATATATTTATGCTATTATATAACTATTTATTGTACTAATATACTTACACAGAGAGATTTATGGCATCCGGAAATTGAGAATCCGCGTCCTCAAATACGTACTATTCTCATTTTGAGAACGGATTTTTTTTTAAATTCTTAGTTTAAGTATTTTGTCCTCACTTTGAGAACAAACTACTCAAAATGAATACAAAAGTACTCACACCAAAATTGAGAACAAATATTCTTGAATTGAAATGGTTTCATCTTTAAATTGAGTACGTATCTGTGAAGATATATCTAGTAAAGATCCTTGAGGATCGTTTTTATATTAAGATTGATCTCAACTTGTTTCTAATCCTTTATTAACCCTCCCCCTTTAGCGTTCGCTGGGAGCTCCCACTCCACTCCCGCTTCAACGGCGGCTACGAACTGTTCACCTCGCCCCTGCCCACCAGTGGAGCCGTGCTGACCTTCATCCTGAATGTGATGGAGCCGATGTTCACGAGCAACACGGACAAGTACTGGCAGCGACTGATCGAGACCTTCAAGCATGCCTACGGTCATCGCACCAACTTGGGCGACATTCACTACGAACCGGATGTCCAGGAGGTGTACGAGAACCTCATCGATCCGGCCTTTGCGGCGGAGATCCGGAAACTGATACGGGACAACACCACCTCCTCGGACATGGCCTATTACGGGGCAAACTTCACCAATGTCGAGGATCATGGCACCGCTCACATCTCTGTGCTGGCCCCCAATGGCGATGCCATTTCGGTGACCAGCACCATTAACAGCCATTTGGGTGCCAAGGTGAGGTCCCGCCAGACGGGCATCATCCTCAACGACGAGATGGATGACTTCAGTACGCCGGGAAAGGTCAATACCTACGGTATACCCGCCAGCCCGGCCAACTACATCAAGCCGGGCAAGAGGCCCATGTCCTCCACCTGTCCCAGCATCGTTCTGGACACCCATGGCAATGTGAAGCTAATTGTGGGCGGTGCCGGTGGCTCCAAGATCACCACCTCGGTGGCCCAGACCATCCTCAGATACTTTGTGCTCAACGAGCCCATCGAACGGGCCGTCAACGCCGGTCGGCTGCACCACCAGCTGGCGCCGATGAATGTCGATGTGGAGCAGGATGTCCCCAAGCATACGGTGGCCTATCTGCGTGCCATTGGTCATGAGGTGAATTACCTGGAGAACGAGAAGGCCTACTCCGCCCAGACGGCCATCGGAATCCTGAGCAGCGAGCCGCATCCCGTCTGCGACAGGAGGAGGGTGGGCAGTGCCGTGGTGGTGGAGCCGGAGCGATTGGATTAAGTCCGGAGCATACGTGGATCACTCATCATTGTGGGAGAGAAGTCATCTCTGCATTAAACCGAAATTGTTAAGATAAATCTTCTGTATATATTATATTCACGTGACTAAACCTGTTTTCTATAATTTAAGAATTTGTTTATAAATCGATTTTGTGTTGTTAACTATTAAAATTATTAATTGTTCGTAGGAAGAGATGTTGGCTTTGATTGATCATTGATTTGCGAAATTATAGAGAAAATAATCGATTCTGATCGATTTAAAATCGATTGTTGTACTCAAAAACATCGACTCTTTTTTGTATATTTAAAGAATTTGCTTATAAATCGTTTTTGTGTTGTTAACAATTTAAAAAATGTTAATTGTTCGTTTTTAGAGTTGTTGGCTTTGACTGATCATTGATCATGGAAGAAATTGGAGCCAAATCTATGCTTATCGATTTAAAATCGATTGTTGTATACAAAAACATCGAAAAAATCAGTTATTAACTCTTTTTTTAACAAATTGAGTGAAAAGGCGGAAGTTTTGGCATTTTGTTAATTTACAATTTATTTATTTTGTAAAGTAAATCATAAACAAATCCAGGCTACCGATTTGTGCCATCGTTAATGTACATTTGCAGTGGGAAACACGCACATAAAATTAGGCTACAAGGCAATAAAATGTTTAAATAAAATGTTTGAAATATACCACGAACTTTATTCGTTATCAAAGACAAAACAAAGTCCAATTAAAATCGCTTTGTTGCATATAAAACCGTGAAAAACTTGAATTCTAGAAATTAGAGCTGGAAGAGCATCGATATTTTTTCGATTTAAAATCGATTTTTGCATATCAAAGCATGAAAAACTTGCGATTCTTTTCCAGCTCTACTAGTAACTGTAAAAAAATGACTAAGACTTAGCAAGGCCTTGAATTTATTGTACAAATTCTGAATTCTCGGGTCTAACTAAATTTGTGTATGTTGGAATAAGTGATGTCCGGTATTCTGGCATAAGGAATTACAGCCCTTTGTGTAATCATAGGGGCGGCGAAAACAGGTTTCTTGTGAGTGGAACTCGTGACGAATTCGGAGGGGAAATGCAAATCCAAATGCACGCGCGCCAAGGCCACAAATCGAATTATTTTAGAGTTCGTAGACCTGCGGGTCGTTTGCCCCTCACAGTCCAGTTTCTGTGTGTAATCAGGTTGTGTTTCATCGATTTGGAATATTGTGTATTTAGGGATAGCGAAAATAGGGACAAGTCTATGAGTGTTTTAGGGGCTTGTGCTTCGTGTGTCCTTTCCTGGGTGTGTGCTCTTATACCAGAATGCGGGTACACGCACTTATTGCACAGTTTATGAATATCATTGAAAAGTCAACAGGCACAAGGCACAGTTCCTGCTGATTCAGCATCGGGGGTCGACCTTGAGCATCCCCCGGCGAGGCCGTTCGTCAGATAAGATAAGCCCAGGTCGCAATTGGATTAAGGTTTGTTTGAGATTTACACAGCGGAGTCAGAGATGCTGACCTAATCGTCATCGTCATCATCCTCGATGCGCTTGCTCCGCTGCTTGGCCATTTTGCGTTTCTTGTGCAGCGCCTCCATGCGCATATCCTCAAGATCTTCTTGCAGGCCTAAACAGAAAGGGAAAAGGATTAGCCTGCATCTGGGACGAGTCTTTATCAGTGACCAATACTCACCTAGCTTTTTGCTAATGAACTCCTCGCGCTGCATTTGGGCAAAGCTGGACTCCATGCCGCGATCATCGTCGTCCTGGTCCCGATAACGTCGCCTGTCATAGCCAAAGATGTTCCGAATGTGCAAGGAAATATCCTCCTCGCAGTCGCCGTCGTCAATAAAATCGTCCAGCTCGGAATCGTAGTCAGACTCATCATCGTCGCAGATGCGACCTTCGAAAGGATAGAAATTAAGGGGTAAGTAAGGATAAATATTTAAATTCTGACTCTGAATAGACTTACGTTTGTGACCGGCTGGCGCCTGGGGCTTGCTGGGTCTCCCCTTGCCATCCGCTGGCCCTCGCCTCTGTACATCCGCTGGCGGAAATTGACGCGTCTTGGCTGGTGGAGCTGACGACGATCCCGAGCCGGCAGGACGATCTCTGGGCGGGAACTCGCGCACAGCCCCGTTCTTAATGGCCGCAGCATAGGGATTGCGAGAAGGCGGCGGCACCTTGGTAGTGGAGCTACTGGAGCTGGGTTTCTCCGCTTGTGCTGGCCTGGATCCCACGGAAGCTGCTGTCTTATTATTATTGGTGCTGGTGCTGGCGCTGCTGGCGCTGGCGACCTTTGTACTTGCTACAGGACTACGATTGCTAGAGGGGGAATGGGAACTACTGGCGGAGCTGGAGCTCGAGGCCTTCACAGGAGGTGGGACGGGCCGCTTGAAGGTATCACTCGGCGCCTTGGCTTTGGCATCGCTGGGTGAAGCACTCGGCGAGGGCTTCGCTTGATTCAGCTTCGGTATGCGTCCGTTGGGCTCCATGCGACTGGGCGCCGCCGCTGTCGCCGCCGCCGGTTTTGGTTTGCCCTCGCTTTCGCGCATCTTGTCCCGCTGAGCGCGCTGCTCCTTCTGACGCTGTCGCTCTTCCATCTCACGCTTTTCCTTAGCCGAGAGCAGTCTCTCCGGCTCCTTCTTCTTCTCTGGCTGGGCAAAGACCACCGGCTCGTGCTGCTTTTGCTCGGCCAAACGAAGCAGAGCCTGGAAGTCCATGGGCGGCGGTTGAGCTGCCCGCTTCAGCTTGGCACGATTCTGCTGCTCTGCCTGGCGCTTCTTGTTCTCCTCCTCCCGCTTTTCCGCCTCGGGATCGTACAGGGTCTTCGAGGTGCTGTAGGAACGGGCCACATGGGGCCCGTCCTTGGAGCTGGAGGACGATTTGGAAGTGCTGGCGCTGGCACTGCTGCTGCTCGTGCTGATGGAGCCGGTGCCGCGCCTTTGACGTGTGTGCGATTCGGCCTCCTGTCGCTCCCGGTTGATGGCCGCCTTGACGCGCTCCTTGGTGCCGGAAAGGTCGCGCAGCGACTGAGGTCGGCTGGGCGCAAAGGCCTTGTTCTCCTGCACATCGCGCACCTTCTCGAGGTACTTCTCGTACAAGGCGTTCGCCTCGTTCGACGTGTAGCCATAGTCATCGCCCTGACCCTCTCCCGCCTCGTGCCCCTCAGCGGTAACATCGCAATCCGCAAGCACTGACTTATTGGCCGACTTGGTTACCTTTAGCATCTTGCGAATCTTATTCTTCGACTTCTCATCACGCTTGGCCATCAGCTCGGCCACCTTCTGGTTCTTCTCGCGCTTCTTCTCCGCCTCCTCGGCCTCCTTCTTCTTCAGGAACTTCTGGATGTTGCTCGACAGCTGTTTGCTCTCCTTGCTAACCTTTTTCGGCGGCGAGTATTTCGTGCTGTAGAACTTGCCGCCCTGCTGCTGCTGGAAGACACAAGAAGGCGAGCACATGTTCAGTGGAGGAGTGGAGGAATGGCGTGAAAAGCAGGGAAAGCCAGGGGATTGGGGTCAGCGGTCGTCGAGGTTGTGGGTGAATCAACAGGGGGCCAGCGGTCAGTGCCAGCTGGAAGGTGCCCTGCCCAGGAGATTGCCACTTACCTGTTCCTTGGTCTCATCGACCTTCTTCTTAGCGAAGTGCAGCAGCGCCCCGAAGTCCATGATGGCCCGTCTCGTTTCTTTTAAATTAGTAAAAAATTGTTTTGTCTGACAGCCAGTGCTGAAACAGCAAAGGGAAAGAGTGTTGGTAAAACGCAGCGAGCAATCGATACAAATCGCCAGCGATAACTGAACTTGCATGGAACAGCTGTCCAGTGTTGTTTTGAAGCTGTGCAGTGTGACCAGCAGAGAAAACATCGATAATATATATTTAGTGGATAACTTTTGAGATTTTGGTAGAATTAATTAAATTTGTTTAATTAACGATAGTTATTTATATTTTATTCTTAATTTATGTATGTACAAAACTAGCATATTTAATGACTCGAAAGCGTGGCGAGCTGACAACATCTTTTCATTTTCAAATAATAGAAACAAAACCCTTAATAGTATTGCATTTTTTTAATTTGCTGTACTGTGAAAATTATTATTATTATTAACAAAAGCTATTAGTTAAAATAATGCCTTAAAATATCAAATAAATCACCTTGAAAGTGCACACACAAAAACACGGTGTATCGATACTATCCATCGATGTTTTCATCGATGTTTCTCCACCTCTACGAACCAGGTCTTCGCTGCGTCTTGAGTTTGTTTCTTGGGATTTAGTCGAGAAAACTGTATAAAAGGCTTGCTGATTGGCGTCCAATCAGCCATGTCCACCGATCCCGATCCAGAGTGCGGCAAGTGCGGCAAGCCCAGTGTCCGGGAGAGGCCGAGTCCCGATGCGGAATCGGATGGCGACGGAAGCCAAGCTGCGGCGGCTTCTGCAACTCCTTCGCCATCGTGCCGCTGCGCCAAGGAGGACGGGGCGGCGGCGTCGGGCAAGCGCGACTCCACGGACGACGTGCTCATGGACATAGACAACGATCTGACCACCAACGAGCGGATGCCGACTGTGGACGAGCTGGAGCAGCCGAAGCCCAAGCCAAAGCCGAAGCCCGTAGAGGTGGCGAAGAAGGAGAAGGAGGAGAAGCTGGTAGAGCCAGCAGAGCAGAAGTCTTTAGCCAAGGAGCAGCCGACGAAAGCTCCGCCCAGTCCGCCAGCCATCAAAATCGAAGAGGAGGAAGAGGAGAAGCCCAGTGAAAACAGCTCCAAGGAAAAGCAGCAGAAGCTGCAGGAACAGCAGCTGCAGTCCCAGGAGGATATGCCGCCCAGCTCACCGGAGGCGCCGCCAAATCCCAGCCAGCGCATCGGCAAGATCACACGCAGCAGCTTAAATGGCACTGCCAACCAGTCGGCCGCCACCCGAACTCCGGCCATATTGAAGCGTCTGCGGAAGAGCACACGCTTCAAGGCCAAGCCAACGGGTAGCAAGGGCAACGCCGCCGCCGGGAACAGCAGTCAGGCGAATGGCCACAATAATGGTCCCAACAATGGCGTTTCCGGCAGCTCAACGCATCTGGCAGGCGCAGGTGCCCATCCAAGTAATACCAACAAGCACGGCAAGTCGGGAACGGGGGGTCCGGGCGGATCTCCGGCGGCCCGCAGTCGACGCACGCTGTTCAAGAGACCGGCTCAAAAGACGCCGAAGGTGCAGGCCTGCACGAAGTTCGTGAAGAGCGTCTTCTACAAGGGCAGCTACATGCAGATCGGAGACATCGTGAGCATTGTGGACGGGGAGCAGAACCTGTACTATGCCCAGATCCGCGGTCTGCTGGTGGACGCCTACTGCGAGAAATCGGCCTTCCTCACCTGGCTGATACCCACGCAGGACAGCCCGGATCCCCAGGAGGGATTCGATCCGGCCACCTACCTAATAGGTATGTTTTTCCGGTACCTAGGAATCCTTGGACAACTTTCGGCTCACTCCATGTGCTTAATCTTTTCTAGGACCCGATGAGGAGCTCTCGCGAAAGCTCTGCTACCTGGAGTTCGTGATGCATGCCCCCAGCAACTACTACTTCGACCGGAGCACTCCCTTCCCGCTGCCAGATGTGGACGAGTACACCGCCCAGAGATCGGGTGGATATATTTGGACGCGGCTGCCGGTGGTCAAGCGAGAGAAGGGGGATCGGGAGCGGGAGCGTGAGCGAGAGACGCGGGGTCGGGACACCGGCCACAAGGCGGGTGGAGCCTCCTAGCAGGAAAGGGGACCGGGAAAGGGTCCCAAGGGGAGGAAGAAGAAGAAGTCCAGGGCCAGAGTGCTGAATTTGAATAATCTAATTTATTGAGTGGAAAAAAAATATAGAAAAGAGCGTATAGAGAGAGTGAAGAAAATAAATGTTTTATTTTAAACTGTATTGTACACTAAGTAAGAACAAATGCTCCGATTATAACAATTACTAACCGGTCTTCGCAGATCCGCTCCACATTGGATAAGAAACGACGTTTTCCTCTAAGTAATAGGAATAATATTTTATAGGAACTTTTTATAAGGTCATTGTCCATCATGTAAACAAACAAGACAAATTCCATGTGGCAATTAATTTAAGATTTTATAAAATATAAGTGAATTTACTATAAACACATATCAATAAATTCAACTGCGTTTAATTCATAAATTTAAAAATAATATGAGTTATCCTGAAATTGCTAAGCATTCGTAAAATAAAATATTTTCTGAATAAAAATATTTAAACGTGACGAATTCCGTTACACGAATACGAGTATTTTTTTTTACATTTGTTAATGCAGAAATGCAAAATGCAGCCCTAGTATAAACGGGGTGTTAGAGTCTCAGCATGAAGTAAGAAAATCGTTGAAAGAATACATTTTTAAAGACATCGATAGCGCAGCTTTCCTTACGTCAAATAATTTTGTTCAGGCCAAGCTTTTCATCTATTATCACCCTTTTTCCTGTCAGCTTGAAAAAAACTTTATTTTTCATTTCTCAGCCGTTTTCCCACGTTTAACATCGATGTATCGCCTTTAAAAAACATCGATATTAACATCGATTGTTTCGCAGCTCTTCATCGAGGCTGTGCCATCTAAATCCACCATCTCAGGAAACAGTGTTCCCAGATCAGGGGTTTTCCCCTTAGATTTAGGGGGTTTTTGACGTCCTAGGTTGAATATTAGGGGGGAAGAATATTTGGGGGGGAAAGTTTAGGGTTTTTTTAGAAACCGATTGATGAAGGGAAAACATCGATAGTGCCCTCACTCGATAGTATCCTTCGATAGTATCTTACGTCGTAAATTTTCACGTTTTTCGATCGTTACGTTTTTGTTCAGGATTTTTTAGGGGGAAAAATCGACTCTTTGAGATTTTTTAGGGGAAAAGCTAAATTTTTATCTGGCAACACTGTCAGGAAAATTGCTTGAATTCCACAAAACTTGCAAATTAATTTTGCAATTGCCCGTAACTTGCTCCGAAGGTAAACGCATTATCAGGAAGACAGCATGGAGGTCGATGATGAAGAGTACGAGGTTCCCTCCAGCAGCAACAAGGGCGAGAAGAAGCGCTTCGAGGTGAAGAAGGTAAGTTTGGTTGAGTGGTGCGCACAGTCAGCGTTTTTTTTTTTTTCGGCGGTCATTGCCTTGGAAAATCTCATTGATCCGATCTCTTTGTCTCTCCCCTGCACTTCCTCCTTTCTGCGCCGTTCGTTCAGTGGAATGCCGTGGCTCTGTGGGCCTGGGGTGAGTAAAGTTAATAACGCGATTCCTTGCAACAAATCACTCACTCTCCACCTGTCTCTTTCTTTCCCTCTTGTTCGGTCGTGTATTCGCCGCAGACATCGTGGTGGACAATTGCGCCATTTGCCGTAACCACATCATGGACCTGTGCATCGAGTGCCAGGCCAACCAGGCATCGGCCACCAGCGAGGAGTGCACCGTGGCCTGGGGCGTCTGCAACCATGCGTTCCACTTCCACTGCATTTCCCGTTGGCTGAAGACGCGCCAGGTCTGCCCGCTGGACAATCGTGAGTGGGATTTCCAGAAGTACGGTCACTAGAGGAGGATGACGGAGCGATGCACCACGCAAAAAGAACACCCTATATAATACCTTCTTAGATATTAAGCGAGCGGGGAGGCGGCGGCTGAGGGCTGGGAGGCCTTTCCTGGACCTGCCAAGCTTCCCCGGAAAAACCACACAAAAACAACAACAAACCTTTTTTGTAACGCTAACGAAATAAAAAGCTGTAGAAGATGGAGAAGAAGTGAAGCGTGATTTGACGTTATTAATTGGATATGGAGAAAAATTGCTACGGAAAGAGGGTATTCCCAGAAATAAGGTTTGGAAGATGAGCGTTGACTGAGAACAGAATCTTCAGGGCAAAGCAGTAGTTTCTAGACAAATTTTCCTAAAAGACAAGGAACTGATGCTTTGAAGGCAACCCAACCTTTCCCATCAGCATCCTTAGCTTCTTTTTCAAAGAGATAGCCTGCAAAACCTATAAAATGGTTACTTATTTTGTTTAAAAGTTGTGTTAGAGAAGCTTTAGTACCTTTCCAAAGCCAACAAATAATTATATATAAAAGCACAAAGGAATAGCATCGTGATAAGCTGCGGAAAACGTGAAAGATGATGGATGCTGTGGTGCAAGTGCAAGTAAGAAAAGAAACCATCATGCATTTTGCAAAAAAACTAAATTTTCTTTTTTAGTTTATTTATGAATGTTTGGGGCGGCGGCGGCGGCGGCGCCTGCCTCGGCTGTAATTGTTGCAGTTGCAGTTGCAGTTGTTGTCTTAAAAAATAATACACAGTAGTTACACAGTATGAATAAAGTATATATAATATATATGTATATCCGAATATATGATTTATGTTTAATTATACAACTAATTAATGTGTATGGCTACCAACTAAACTTATTGCGTAAACAAAAAAATAATCATAATCTTTAAAAAAAACAAAATCGAATTAATCATGATCATGAAAGCCAAAATACAATTATCGAGTGTGTGTGGTGTTGTTTTTAAAATAAAGAAGATAAAACATAGGAAAGAATACAATGCGTTTGGGGTAGGTAGGATTGCTGATGAATGAGCGAACGAGTGCTTGCGTGTGGAAATGAAGTCCTACGAGTCCTTCTATCAGCCACTTCCCATCATTAGTTCTTCTCAATGTGCAGTTGTATCGCTTTTTATTTTTAATTATTTCTCTCAAGTTGGTTTAATTCTCCGCCTTTTAGTTTTTTAATTTACTTTTTATATACAATTAATTCTGTTTCTGTTTCTGTTTTGTGATTTGTTTGGTTTGCTAAGGTTCCTCGCGGTCTCCTCTCCCCTCTCTCTGTCTGTGTTGGATTTGTTTATATATATTAATTTGTTGTGTATATATAATTACTTAAAATTGAGTTGTTTTCATATTGCTGTTCTGGTTGTTGATGCTGCGCTATGGTTGGCTCTTGTGGGATTCTCTAAAGTATATCCTTTATATATATATCTGCATCCGCTTCCGCTCCGTGTCGCTTGTCTTTGTAAATATATATATAAGGTTTTAGGTTTTAGGTTTATAAAGTTAACGTTAAGGTTGGTAAGGCGTCTAAAACCGCTGCTAGCTGTCTGTCTATATGTTGATTTTGCATTGCATTTAGAATATATGGTTCGATTTCATTAATCCTTTCTCATTATTATTGTTTAATGGCTCCTGGCTCTGGCTCTGGCTCTCCTCCAGCGTCGTCCTCCTGCGGCTGTCTCTCAACTGTACATGAATTGTATGCGATTTAATTCTATTCTTAGCTTTTTAACTATCAAGTTGCCACTGCTGCTGGTGCTGTTGCTCCTCCGGCTGCTGTTGGTGCTGCTCCTGCGACACTGCGACTCATCATCCCTTTGCCTACATTTATGCTTTAAACCTGCTCCAATTCCAACTCCTCCATCATCATCATCTGCAAAAAGAGAAGCACACACACACACAACACACAACAGACAGGCACAACACACAACATACACCGGGCACAACACAACACACATCGAGGGGGAATCACAAGAGAAAAGAGAGAAAATAGAAGAAAGCAAAGAAAGAAAGTTATAATCAGATATATTATTATATCCAGGTGGCATATTTAAGCATTGGCTTTTCATTGTTCTTGTCATAATTTCGGCCTGCGTGCTCTTAGCTAGCTTAGCTCTTGGTTTTCGTTTTCCTGCTCTTCTGCTTCCCTCCACATCTGCTCCTCAACTGGATAATGGGGGTAATGGAAGGATAGGATGAGGATGGGATCTACTTGGGCTAGGCTAGATCTATAGCTAATATGTTTGTGTGCTAGGTCTAAGGGCTAAGTCTAGGGTTTCTACTAGGGTCACAGGTCAGCAGCAGAGGCAACGCGTCAGGCCAGCAGCGCAACAGTTCTCCTTAGTCTCCTCCTTTTCCTTATCCTTTTGCTTCTTCGTCTTCACCTGCTTCTCTTCCAGCTTTTCCTGCTTCCCTTCTAATCCTCCTCCTCCTCCTCTTTTGGCAATGGCAGCTGAGCTTAGTCAATTTGCTTGGAGATCAGTCGTTGGTTATTTCTGGCCTTGATGATGATTGTTATGATGATGAGACGTGGATGTGGATGTGGCCACCACTCCTCCACCGCTAGACTTCATCTGCTGCTGTTGGTTCTGGCTAGCCAGCGGCGGCGTTAGCTGCTGCTGCTGAAGACTGGCAAAGCTTGTGGGCGCCAACAGGGCACAGGTGCCGAATGTGTGCTTGGGCAGGCTCAGGAATCCACTACCAGCCGCTCCTGCTCCTGCTCCTCCACCGCCTCCGCCCCCTCCCGAGCCGCTGCTGCTGCTGACAATGGCCTGACCCTGTCCCGGACTCGAGGTGCTGGCAAACTTGCCCAGCTGGTAGTAGTGCATGGCATAGGACTCCTCGCGCTGCTTGCTCCCGTTGGGGAAGTAGCTGTTGCTGTTCGTCGTGGAGGTGCAGGCCGATTGGAACGAGCTGCTGGTGGTGGATGATGGCGATTGGGCATTGGCTTGGACTTGGACCAGTCCCACGGTGGACGAGTCCACCGCCTCGACCGAGGATGAGCTGGTGCTGGTCTGCGAGGAGGTGTTCACCGTCAGGCTGGTGCTGCTGGCATACGAGGCATTGAAGGACTCGTCGCTGGCACTCACACCGCCGCCGCCGCTGCCGCTGCTGTTCAGGTCATCCACACCGCTGCTGCCGGCGGCACCCGGGGCTGTGCCCTCGGCAGCAGGAGCTGCTGCTGCTGGCGCTGCTGGTGGAATGTCTATGGTATGGGACTCGTTGCCAAAGATCAGGCGGAGTCGCTTCTTTTGCGGTGTGCCGTACACACTGCTGCTGCTGGGAGCGGGCGACCTGCGCTGGCTGCTCCTGCTCCTGCTGCGCTGCTTCTTTCTTTGCTTCTTGGCCAGCGGTTCGTAGTCCTCCGGATCCTCCTCCTCCTCTACCTTCTCCTCTTCGTGCGGCTCCTCCACCTCTTCTTGGTTATCTTCTTCATCCTCCCCTTCCTCTGCCTCCTCTTCTTCGTCCTCGTCGTCGTCGTCATCATCATCTTCGTCGTCATCATCGTTGCCATGCTCCGAGATACCCTCCATGCGCAATATCTCATACTCAATGCCATTGGAGCTGCTGCCGCTGGTTAGATTCAAGGCTGCTCTATCCGAAGATCCTCCTCGGGCAGCTCCTGGCAGGGCTCCCGATGCTGCACTGCGCCCACTAGCCCCGCCATGGCCGCCATTGTGCCGCGCCGAGTGACGATGATCGTTGCTCAGGCTCGTTCCCAGCTCAATAACCTCGTCCAGAATTGGCGAACGCTTCATGCGCAGTGTGAGCTTGAGCCGGCGCTCTGGCGTCTTCAGCAGGGGTTCCACATTGGAGCTGCCGCTGTTGGAGGATGAGGAGGCTTCGCCAGTGTTTGTTGTAGTGTGCTGGCCGGCGGATCTCTTGCGCTGGCTATTCGATGATCCCCGCTCGCCCGCCGATCCCAGGGCATCACAGTGTATACTCTGCGCTGCTGCCAAAGCGGCCGCCCTGCGACTGCGCTTCTGCTTGACCGGAGCCATACCTCCTTCCAGCTCCTTCTGCTGCTCTGGCTGCTGTTCCTTGGGAGGGTCGAAGCTGGCCAAAAGGTTCTTCTTGTAGGCGGGACTGTGGCTGCGACTGCGACGCGTTGCCTGCTGCTGCTGCTGCTGCTGCTGTTGGTCTGAGGATGTGGATGTGGATGTGGATGAGGCCTCACTTGGTGCTGGCTTCTTTGATTTAACACTAAGTCTACCGCTAAGATTAGAATTATGGTTAATTCTACTGCTATTAGTACTATTATGATTATTACAATTTGTAATCGTTGCTTTGTTGCTGCTGCCGCTGCTGCTGCTGCTGCTGCTGTTGGTTGTGGCTGCGGCTGCAATGCTATTGTTTTGGGCAGTGGCTAATCTGGCTCCCAATCCTCCACTGGCAGCACTCGCTCTTCCCGCACTGTTCCGCGTCACACGCTTCTCCTGCTGCTGCTGCTGCTGCTGCGGATGCTGCTGCTGCTGTGGCTGATCCATCTGCTCCAGCTCCCTCTTCTTCTTGTGGTGCTGCTCGCTGGCGTCGCTGCTCTCGCTATCCGTTTGCTTCTCCTTCTGCCGCTCGCTGCGCCTCAGCTGGCGTTGCTGTCGCAGCTCGAGCAGCGCCGCTATTTCGGCGGGCTTGCATCGCGGCACCAGGACCATCAACGAAGTGCTGGTCACGGCGGGCACCACCACCTCGTCTGTGGAGGCCGTGGAGATGCTGCTGCTGGTGCTATTCACTCGCATCGATTTGCGCAGGCTGCTGGAGCGACCACCACCGCCGTTCACTTCGGAGCCCGCTCCGCTGGCCACGCCTGCCGTGGCTGTTGCTCCTGCACCAACGCCAACGCCTCCAGTTCCAGTTGCGACACCCACTCCCGTGCCCGTGCCCGTTCCCGTTCCTCCGGGCTTCTGCATTGCCATCTGTTGAACGGCTGCCGTGGCCTCGGCCCCGGTACTGGCGTGTTGGCCATGATTGTGCTGCTGATGGTGATGGTGGTGATGATGGTGGTGGTGGAAGTGGTGCTGGTGATGGTGCTGCTGCTGGTACGCCGCATTGGCCATTATCATCTCGGCGTCGTACTTGGTCATGCCCTTCTGGCGCAGCTCCTTCATCGTTAGCGGCGACACCACCACATTCGTTGGCAGCTTCTTCTCGAGCAGGGAGACGGCGGCAGTGGCTTCCTTGCCCGCCGGCTGATGAGATGGTATGGGCAGGGCAGCGCCCGTTACCCCCGTAGCTGGGGGTGCCGCTGCTGCAGCTGCTGCTGCTCCTCCTCCTATGCCGCCATTCGTGCTGCTGCTCTCGCTGGTGCCAGTGGAATCATTCGTGTTGCTGTTACTGTTCGAGGTGCTGTTCGTGGAGTTGGCCCGGCTTTTGATGCGATTAATGCGGTTATCCGTCTCGCGCAGCCGATAGCCGCCTCCGTTGCCAGTCCCACCGGTTGCCAGGCCGAGTCCCAGGCCCAGGCCCGAGCTGAGACCGAGCATCAGGCCATCCTCCTTGCCGGCAAAGGCGCCCATGCCACGGCGCTCGCACGTCTCGCACTCGCAGTAGCGATTCGAGTCGCCAAAGAAGTCCTCGCCGTAGAAGCAGGTTATCTCCTCGCCCACCTCAATGTCGCGCAGCACCTTCACGCAGGCGGTGTCGCGTCCGGTGGCCAGAAACTTGCAGTTGGCCCGGCAATCGTGATTGATGTAGGCAGCCGGTCCTAGCCACAGCTGGGCGCAGTTCTTCCGGCAGCTGTACATCACCGAGAAGTCATTCTTGCCCGAATGCAGCAGGGCCGCCTCCTCCGACTCGGTCAGCTCGGCGATGCAGCCCACCAGGCACTCGATCTTGTCGTTCTTCGACCAGCGCTTCGTTGAGCTGATCTTGGCGCCGCGCTGCTCCTCCAGCGAGTAGCGGTAGCAGGCCTCGATCGCAAAGCCGCTGTCCTTATCGAAGACGCGCAGGTAGCGCACGATCTGGAAGGGAGTTTGCAAGAGGAAGTAAGTACAAGCAAGATTTCGCTCGATTTGGACACTTACATGATCGTGCAACCGCTTGGTGGCTATCTTGTTCTTGTTCTTGAGGTGACGCGGTATCCAGGGACCATCGTAGATGCGCTGTATGGCCACATCGTAGTTCTGCGTGTGTATAAAGTCATCGACGATGGCCTTCAGCTGCTGCGTGTCCACCTTCAGCGGCCGGAAGCGGATGTTCATCTTGTGGGTCTGGAAACCGAGATGCGGATCCAGGATCAGCGATGTGGCCAGGTCATCGTTCTCGGAGAGTTCGCGTGGCGACATCCCGGTGGACTGCGACAGGCGGCTGACGGCGCTGCCGTTGCTGGTGCAGCCATTGAGGCCGCCACCGCTGGCCCCAGCTGATCCTCCCGAACCTGTTCCCGATCCAGCGGTTCCTCCATTCGAAGAGGAGTGATGGTGGTGTGCCGAGTGCTGATGCTGCTGCTGCTGCTGGTAGTGGGCATGGGGATGATGGCTCTGCGCCTGCTGCTGGTGCGGATTCGAATGCGGATTTGGCGGCTGCTGATGCTGCGCGGATGGTGGTGCTGGTGGTGGCGGGACATGACCTTTGTGGGACATTGACGACAACAGAGCTGCTGCCGCCGCCGCCGTCGCCGTGGGATTGGTGTTGGGACTGGGGCTGGGGTTGTTGGCTAGTGAAGACGTTGCGCTGGTGGTGCTACTGCTGCTGCCGGCCGAGGAGGCTGCTGTGGAGCCGCCGCTTGAGCCGCTGGAGCTGCTGCTGTTGTTGTTGCTTGTAAATCTGCTGCCAGTTTCACCGCGACGCGTGTGATTCGAGCCGACGACCATTCTGCAGGACAGTCTGCAAGGAAAAAATAAATATTAATAAGTAAACTTAAACAAATAATTTACAATTAAACATATCTAATAAAATACTCAATTTATCGTTGTTTATTTATAAAACATAAATAAATTAAATTCAACCATAAAAATTCACCAATTATCAGCTGTTTTTGTGAATTCTACTTTTCCCTTGCATCTGGCAACGCCGTCCATTCTTGGGTTACATGGTTCAAAGCGAGATAGCTATATAGCGAGAGAGCGCATATGTTTTGCAGCAGGACTAGGACAAGTGCAAAGTATTTGCAGCACTCACACACACACACGCGTACACTTCCTTTCGCTCTCTCCCTCTCCCACCCACTGGCCCCAAACAGTAGCTAGTTTTGCAAAAAGGTTTGCTTAGTTTATTAATCTATTGTTGTCGGAAGGCAAGGGGGTGGCAAAAACAGCTGTTTTAGCACTAATCACAATTGTACAACACCTTAGCTTCACTTATCTCTTTCTGACACACACAAAATAGTATAAATTTATTATTTTAGCTCATACGGCTTCGGCGGCGGGGAGCCCAAGAGCGAGCGAGAGGTGTAACTGTTTGCTAGCTGCTGAGGTCGTCGACAGACAACGCTCTCGTTTTCTCTCAGTCTCGTTCTTGCTCTCTCCCACTCCAGGCAAGTCTCGCACACATACACGTGCAAAAAAAAAAATCAATTAACTTGCCAAGCACATGTGTAACAAAAAAAAAAAAATAAAAAAGCGTATCGATCCACGAAAATCCTGCACTTATTCCAGATATTCCACCCACACACACACACTTACGAGGCCAGCGAAAAGTATTGAACATTATTGCTATGCCGCTCGCTCACTCATCGTTTGTGTTTGCAAAAACAAAAGGTAAAACGAAAAAAAAGGAAAGGAAAGAACAAAAAGCGGACACAACAAAAAAATTGATTATCGATTTGCATGCGCAGCGATCAGCAATTTGCAATTTTGCATGTTCTTGTCCGCCTTTCCGATTCGCGAGAAGCTGCGCGGCGTGGCGGCGTTACAACAATATAACTGTGACTGGGCGACGTCGGCAGCAGTCACAGTTATCGCTGCTCGACGCCGACGCCAAACTCTTTTTTTTTTCCGCTTCAGCTTCAATTTCGGTTTCAGTTTCTGTCGCCGTCTGGGCTGGCTTTGTGTACAAAAGTCGGTTTGGCAGAAGTAATCAGATCATAGAATAGCATTAGAGCAGACTATGGGCAAGGGGGTGAGGGTGGGGGCCAGGCCAGTATGCAAACATGGCTGGAAATTAATATTTGTTGCTGCCCGAATTGTTCTGAATGGATTTCGATTGCAAATTACTCTCAGCTGTTTACAACGCACACACACATACACTGCCGCACACGCACCCATATGCATGTCGAGTGGGGCAGAGCGAGAGAGCAGCATATGCGCAGTGAGAATAGGTGAGCAGCAGAAAAAGGGTTGCCAAATGTCTGGGAATTGGCTTTATAATTATTAGTTTCCTAATCGCCTGGTGCCTGCCACGAAAAGTTGATTCAAATTTCAATTTCTCATAAAGTAAACAAAAAAAATATATATAAACAAGCCATATTTAGGTTTCACACTTCTAGGAATAAGAGCTGGCAGCTCTCGGCTCCTTGCCAACCCTGGGTGAAGATTTGCAGCGCTCGTTACATGGGAACGAAAAATGGCGGCGCCTGTTACACACACTCGCACCAACACACAATCACACACACACTCAGATATGTTTATACTTTTTGCTTTGCTTTTGCACTTTTTCAATTGTTGTAAACATTTACCTTAAATGAATTATTCACTAAGGCGCTACTGGCTGCTGCTGCTTGTGCTTGGCTCCCCTCTCCTCTCCTCTCTCTCTGTAGCTCCAATGTCTGATGCTTTGTCCGCTGCGTCTGTGTGCGTGCGTCTTTTTCTGCTTTTGTTGAGACATACACACACCAACACACTCGCAACAAACGGCACGTACACGGGCTTGTTTAATGTTGTTGCTGGATTGGATTGGATTGGATGGTTTGGCTTTGGCTTCGTATCCAAAATATATCACAGTGGGCCGTAGCTGATGCTGGTGGGCTTGGAGTCGTCCCGGCTGCTGCTAACGTTGTTGTTGCTGGCGACTCCGGTGCTGTGGCAAATCATTTTAACGCCTTTGTTCCCAAAACATCCAAACGCCGTCGTCCATAGCTCTCTTCGTTCGCTCTCTACCTTCCTCTCTCCTGCTAGAAGCTGCAGCCACCACACGTCTGTGTATGTACGGCCGGATACATATATTCCTTCGCAGCGGCGACGTCGACGCGGTTGTACGTGCGTACGTGTGTATGTATGTATGCCTTTTTCTCGCCTCTTCTCCACGCCTCGCTTCACCTGGCAGTAACTGCTTAATTCACGCGTCTACCGATGGCGACGTCTCGTGGGGGCACGCCTGGGTCCCGCATTAGTGGAGCTGCGTCGATTTAATTTGCAAAGTGAGCTCCGGGCGCTGCGTTCTGCTTTTTTCGCGTTGATATTCCGCGATATTCCGAACAGTGATGCCAGATGAAAATTTAGCTTTCCCCCTAAAAAATCTCAAAGAGTCGCTATTTCCCCTTAAAAATACTAGTCTTCCCCCTAAATTTAAAAAAACTGTTAATTTCAAACAATTAAGAGAAGATAAATTAACTCGCGGAATTTCTTTAAATTCAACCAAGAACTTTAATAATATAGGAAACAGCCAATTATTGGCCCCATTAGAATTCGTCTAATATCGTCTGTTAAATCGATTTTGGTTAATATGTGCACACAGTTTCGTTTAGCAAGGTTCCTCACCTTTTTCTGCACTTTGGTTTCTGACAGTTTATTCAACATTACCTCTCAAATTAAAGAAAAATAAAAGCCATGTTTAGTTAATTTCTGAATATTACCCGTTTGATGCCTTCATGATTACATTTTTGATAACTTGGGCTGTTGAAAATATATCAAAGTATCGCTATATCGATATTTTTTCCGAAAATTATATCATGATATTTTATACCCGGTACCCAAATGTTACAAGGGTATTACAACTTAGTGCCAGCCGATAATGTATGTGACAGGCAGACGGAGGCATCACAGACCCCATAAAGTATATATATTCCTGATAAAGTCGAGTCGATTTAGCCAAGTCCGTCTTCGCAGAACCTGAAAAAAGTTGTTTTTTGTAAAGACAATATGCCAGTTTGGTGCGTACGGAAAGAGAAAAGAATTTAGAAAAATCTGATATATTTAGTGATAATCTGATATTAAATACAAATTTTATTT
Source organism: Drosophila triauraria (assembly GCA_014170255.2). NCBI lineage: Eukaryota > Metazoa > Arthropoda > Insecta > Diptera > Drosophilidae > Drosophila > Drosophila triauraria. Next base: position 6,700,279 of record CM024333.1, on the reverse strand, counting down.
AAAAAAACAAGATACGATACGATATATACGATAAAAATTTATTCGACAACCCTAATTATAACTTCAATTTTGTTAAGTGTGACCAGTTGCCGTGGAGGTCAAATTCCGCTCTTTTTTTCGACGAATTTTAGCACCTTAACGGAAAACCCGGAGAGCACACTGTACTGTTCATCATCCCTGCGTTTTTCGTTTGTCGATTGAGATTATTTTTCTGGAAATCTACGGTGACTTCCAAGTTATTACGCCTCGACGTAAATTGTTCGCTGTACGCTGAGGTAAGCAATCGTGGGAAGTAGAAGTGAGGTATCAAGGAAAATGGAGAAAAACGCATGCGAGCGAGCGTCACTTGAGATGGCTGCTGATGGGGGGGACAAAAAAATACACGCACATTGATGCACGGCTGACTGCATATATGTATGCATGTGTTCGGTTTCAGTGCGGGGTGCATCGGTGTGCGTGTGCATGACTATTTGTGTGCGTATTTTCTCGAAAATGTTTTTGTTTTTGTTCGAAATTTTTCACCACCAGGCTTAATCGCTGTGCTTGCACGACTTTTGTACGACTATTCCAGAATCCATCCAACAATCGCAAATATGCCGAGCATCAAGCTACAGTCGTCCGACGACGAGATCTTTGACACCGACATCCAGATCGCCAAGTGCTCGGGCACCATTAAGACTATGCTGGAGGATTGCGGCATGGAGGACGATGAGAATGCGGTGGTGCCGCTGCCCAATGTCAACTCGACGATTCTCAGGAAGGTGCTGACCTGGGCTCACTATCACAAGGATGATCCCCAGCCCACAGAGGATGACGAGAGCAAGGAGAAGCGCACCGATGACATTATCTCGTGGGATGCCGACTTTCTTAAGGTTGATCAGGGCACGCTGTTCGAACTGATCTTGGCGGCCAATTATCTGGATATCAAGGGACTCTTGGAGCTCACCTGCAAGACGGTGGCCAACATGATCAAGGGCAAGACCCCGGAGGAGATCCGCAAGACGTTCAACATCAAGAAGGACTTTACGCCTGCCGAGGAGGAGCAGGTGCGCAAGGAGAACGAGTGGTGTGAGGAGAAGTAGAGGTAGATGTCCGCGGCAGCAGCAGCAGGAGCAGAAGATATGGAGGCCAAGTTCAAGTTATTTATGCGCGGAAGCCGCATCATCTTACTTTAGTTGCTAATTATAACTCATTTAAACCCATTTGAACTCTTTTTTTTTTTATTATTTCCTTGTGTACTTCTCTTCTCTCAACGACGAAGCCTAGATATGAATAAGATCTTTTGATTTCACCAGAATAAATATTATTATCCAACACAAAACAAAAGCGGTCGTGTGTGTGTACTTCCCCGTTTTCTTGCCAAGCCAAAAGGGAGAAAAAAAGCAAGCGATCGTGTGCGTGTACTTCCCCGTGCACGTGCCTTCGACTGTTGTCAGCAAAATTTTAAGGAATATGCATATTTCTTGGGAACTTTCTTTCAGTTTCCGAATAATCGATCCTTGAAGTTAAGAACCCACTATTTTCTTCAATCTACCTGCATCATTCGGAAAAATGAACCCCTAAAGACTAGTTTATGTTAAAAAACAAATGAAACTTGGTGGTAATCATTATGTTTTGTTAGTAAAATTATTTAAAATTACTGGGAATTTCTCGAGTTTAGTTCTTTGGACTGCTTTCAACACTATTTCCAGGAATATACATATTTCTTGGGAAATAAGTCAACCGTTTCCGAAACCACTTTATTTCTTCAATCTACCTGCCTCATTCGGAAAAATTAACGCCTGAAAGCTAGTTTATCTTAAAAAACAACAGAAACTTGTTGGTAATCAATATGTTTTGTTAATATTGTTAATAATTTATTTAAAATTCATGTATTACTGGGAATCCCTTGAGATTGGTATTTAACAACATGCCTTGGACTTGGAATATACACTTTTCTTTGGAAATTAGTCAACAGTTTCCTAATAATCGGACTATATTCCTGCAATCGCATCTGCATCTTTTGGAAGAAACTCCGGTAAAGAATTTACACCACAAGTGAGACATTATTGGTTTGTTTATATTATTATTATATTATACCATATATTCATTTATTTCGAGGAGTCGATAGTCACAGCGCAGGCGCAGCGCCGCACAGACACGTTCGTTCTCGTTCGTGTTTGCTAATTGAAGTTCTTAATTTTGGATATTAGTCAATAGTTTCCACAAAATCAAACTTTGTGTTGTTATAAGCAGACTTATTTTTAATTAGCTTGCATCTTTTGTAAAAATAAACTCCTGAAAGCAAGTAAGTGTTAAATAACAAACGAAACAAAGTGAAAATCATTGTTTTGTTAATAAATAATAAATAAATTGAGATCTGAGTTTAACTTATACGGTTATCGCCATATATTTGCTGGGTTGTATATATTTCTTTGTAAATAAGTCCAAATAATAGAACAAGGTGTTGTGTAAATCGGGTTTTGGTGTTAAGAGCGCACCATACATCCTCCATCCACGTGTAAATCATTCAGTAAGTGAAACCACTGAAAGTGAATCAACAATAGTTAAATGCTAAGAGTAGAAGAAATCAGACAATATTCATACCTGCATCGTTTAGTTGGATTTTTATTGTAAATCATAGATGCGTGATCGGCACAGCGGGCAGCGTGGACAGTCCATGGTGAAAATAACCTGGTTTAAGCACACCTGGCAGTACACATGGCCACACTCGGTTGCTACTGGTTCCAGAAAGGGAAGTAAACAAATTGAGCACTTGCAAGTGCACTTCGGAGGCACAACCGATTCCGCTCCCGGTTTGGCGACCGCGTTTCCGTTTTCCTTATTGTTCCGCTTTTTGTTAGGCATCCTTACTTTGTCGAGACTTTTGGACTTCGAATTGATTAATGATTTGTTGACTGATTTTGACAAAGTACGGAAAAGTACAATGTTTGCTCAGTTTCCTACTGGTTCATTTTAGGAACCAAAATAAACATTGAGTGTTAATAAATGCTTTGGCATGAGGGCCATTACACACTTCCGAATATCGAAAATCTGCTTAAAATAGAGATAAATACAAGTATTTTTTAAAATATGCTAGAAAAAACTTGCAATTTCTTGCAATTCCTTTGCACTTAACTTAAATTTAATAATATTTACATTATAAATGAAATATAAACAGAATTAATTTACAAAAGAATTCTAGGCGAAGCTTAAAAAAGAGCGCCAATCCATTTATCGATTAATAGATAACTTATCGTTCTGCATTTGCTCTTAACAGCTCTTAAAATTCTGCTGGTTAACAGTTGCCAAGTACATTAACAGCACTCAAAATATGTATGTTAATATTGGCCAAGTAAATTCAACATTTAAGCGAATTTTGGCAAATTCTTTTTGTGGTTTTTGGTTATTATAAATGAAAAATCATAAATGATACTATCCTATACATGTTATTCTTACTTAGTAATAGTAGTAGTACTTAGAAACATTACTATTTCAGATGTCTTGTTATTTTTAGTTTAATTTTGAGTTTCCCTCGTGTTTCTTTACAGACGCTTAACAGTAATCAAAAGAATTAACAGAGCTATTATTTAAATCTGCCAATAGCGCCATCTGCAGCGCTTGAATGGAACCCCGGTTTCACTCAAAACGTTTGAGTGAACTTTTGCGCGCGCGCTTTGAACTCAGATCAAGCCAACAAGTGTTATTTCCCCCATTTGGTTTATTTCGTCAATATAAATGCTTTTATTCGAATTTTGATTTTCAAATGCAGTTTTAAGAAAATAATTATTGTGTATCAGCTAAAATTTAAATTGCATAAAATCCCCTAAACCTTGATTATTGCTTAACATTTCTACTTCAAATAGGTTTATTTTAATTAATGATAATAATTAGGGCAAACTTTAAGACTCAGAAATTGCTAACGATTTAAAATCAATTTAAAACACATCCGAAAGTATGCAATAAAATATTTAAAACGCCAAATTTCTTGAGAAATTGGTTAATTTTTCATGTGTAACATTTTTTAGCAAAACTTTCATTGATTTCAAATCCACAACGATTATAGATCATCGCTGCTATCACATTTCACGAAATTGTTACCCAATTGAAATATCCCCGTGGAAAACTGACCGAAAAAAATCGCTTCTTTATCTGTTTTTCGCTTCTGTGGCCGCTGCTGCTGTCTGCCGGATTGCTTTTGCTTTTGCCTCGCCATTTTCTTTGTAGTCGCGCGCTCATTTCGCTGGCCTGTTTATGCGTCTCGCTTGCCAATACCAAACAAAGTAGATAAGGGGGCGGGTCCCCAGCACCCCCATTCCCCACCTGCTTTTGCCACTTTTTTTTCTGAGTTTTCTGAGAGGAGGAAAGTGCTAGAATGCGAGGAGCATTCCAGCTCTCGAGCTGGAAACGTATTGAACAATCGCTTTGAGTGTGCACTTGGCTTAAATGTCCGTGCCAGACTTTGGGATTGATCGATGGCCAAGAGAGCCCAGAACCCAGAAGCCAGAGCCCAGGTTGGAAATTGGTAAAAATAATAAAGCAAAAGAGGGAAGCCGAAAAAGGAAAACAAAGTTGGCGAGCGGAGATTCCAAAACGAAAGTTTGCTGGTTTTGCCTGACATTGAACTTAAAGGGGCAGCTTTGGGGGGCTGGAAAAGAGCTAAAATTGGTAGGTCAAGCTCAATAAAAAGAGTTTATTTAACTTTATTGAAAGAAATAGAAATAAAAATAAAGCTTAAAGCAAGAATAAAGAGTAAACATTAAAGACATTCAGGAAACACGTAAAAAATAAACATTAAGGCCTAAATTCTTCACAAAACTATTGTTTATCCTTTGGAAAGCCGCAGAAGTAGCAAATTAATTAAAAATCTGTCCTTAAGTATGCAATAAAATATTTTAAAATATTATGGCATACTTTTCGTCTGCTTTTTAAGTAATTTTAAACCTCATAACGAATTCTAGGGCATCCCTGTCTTATAGGGAATCGATCAAAAAATGTATTTGCTTGTTATTTTTTTTATTTCTTTTGCTGAAACAAAAAAATTAAACCTGCAAGCTCTTAAATGATTAACTTTGGTTTATTTAAAGAGATTTCGCAAAGTTAAAGCTACTTACAGTTAAGTTAATGGGAAACAAAAGGATTAAGCCTGGTAAAAATGTAATAATTCACACTTTTATCGAAAAGATATTCGAAGAAAGGAATTGTGCAGCCAACAAATTGCCATTTCTTTTGCCTTTTATTGTTTATTGTTTATTTGCCACACACTGTCACTTAAAATTCAATCGAAATGGCAATTTTAATTGGCCTTTTGTATTTTGATTGCGCAATGTGGCAAGTTATTAATATTGTTGGTTTATTATTATTTTTTGTTCTTGCTCTCTCTCTCCTTGGCTATTGTGCTTGGCTCTGGCTCTGGCTCTGGCTGTGACTGTGACTGTGACTGTGACTCCGTGGACCCCCAGGGGCGCTGCTCGCCATTTCAATTATCATGAGGGGGGCTCTCTCTCTCTGCTCTTGAGTGAAAGAATGAAGAAGAAAGAAGAAAGCAAGGCAAGAGCCAAGAAAAAACATTTTTTGAAATGGCCCGAGCAGAGGAGCGTGAAAGTAAAAAGGGTTCTTCCACTGCCAAGGAGTAATTAGTGTGCATTTCCGTTTCAATCCCCCATTTGCATCCCCTTTTCCACTTCCATGCGTGTGTGTTTGTGCAACATTTGCTTTTCCACTTCGTTTGCGACAATCAAATGTAACAAAGGAGCGGAAAAAAAAGGTTGCACAAAAAAATATAGGCGGGGGGGCTAAAATCAGGAGAAGAAGGAGTAAGTGCCAGAAGCAGGACAGGAAGATCGGGAGGCACTCGAAGAAAAACAATGTTTTTGCACGAAAAATTATTCGAAAAGATCTTAAAACTCTTTTTTGGGCACTCAAAAGTATGCTAGGAATTTTTTGGGCTTCTAGAAAAATGCATTTAAATATTTTTGGGGAGATATTAAATAATTTTTAAATACTTAGAGTCTTGGAAAATATAAACTATACATTATTGTGTAGATTTTAGGTTTAAAAATAAGAAAAAAATATAAAGCATACTTTCAGGCACATTTTTAAAAGGTTAAAAATCTCCAAATTTACCTAATAAATATTTTTAATACCTCTAAACTCCATCTTAGCTGTATAATGTTATATATCAATATTGAGAGTCTTGGAAAATATAAACTATATATTATTGTGTAGATTTTGGGTAAAAAATATGATAAAAATTTAAAGCATACTTTTAGGCACATTTTTAAAAGGGTTAGAATCTCCAAATTTACCTAATAAATATTTGAAATACCTCTAAACTCCATCCTAACTGTATAATATTATAAATGATTAATTTTATATCTTCTAGAGACTTAATAAATTAAAAAAAAGGGCAATACCCTTCCTTTTCTAGCCGTGCACAGAGCTAGAGCACCTGCCATTGCCATTGCACTTACCTGGGCTGGGTCCCTTTTATCATCTAAGTCGTCGTCCTCCACTGGAACGTGACATTGAATACGTCTGCATCCTGGCTGCTCCATCTGCTCTCCTTGTGCTCCTCGTAGTTCCTGCTCCGGCTCCTGCTCCGCCGCTTTCTTTCACTTCCACAGGCCCTGGCCATGCTAATCTCTCTGTAATTAAGACTGTCACTCATTCAGGCATTTGCTTGCCATTCAGTTTGGCCCATCTTGGGAAGGAATTCACTTCCTCTCACTCCTACTACACCTTCTCCTTCTGCTATTTTTTTTGTTACCAGGATGCACCAGGGGCGTGGCCCATCTGAATTGCCTTTAATTGCATGTTGTTGTGCCCTCACTCCCGAGCATCCACTGCATCCTTCGGCTCCTCTCGAGTGGAGTTTTCCAGGCTGAACTCCGGGGATCACGGAGGGTGGAATTGGCTGGCTAAATTGTTTGGCCAAGAGCCTAAATGTGATTTTTATTTACTTCCACTTGACTTAGGAGCTGAGTAAAGAATATTGAAAGCACACAAAGCCATTTGATTAACAACATCAGAGATTTAGTAATTAAAGCTTACCAAAAGCATCTCTTTTTGTTTGTTTTTTGTGAAAGATTTGAAAAAGGAAACAATTAAGATTGGGTTTTAGGGGGAAACTCTTAGGAAGGGAGTTACAAATATTAGTTAAGGAGGATGGTTTATACTTGGACTTTGGTTATTAATAAATCAAGCAACTTTTATTTTATTTATTTATAAAGCGCATTAGAAACTTCTTTCTTTGGAAAATAATTAAAAAAAAAACAATAAAGCTGTCATAGGAATAATCGAGAAATTTTTATACAAATAAATTAACCTTTGTTGTTTCTCTAAATATTTTCAGTTACTACTAATTAGTATTTTAATTTGTATAAAACTCAGACGCCTATATTTTATAGCCGCATGAGGAATAATCTAGGAATTAATAGGAAAATTTTAGAAGGAGCCACATGACTTCTTTATTTTTTTTTGACAAAAACTATATTAGCTTGAGATATTGTCTGTTTTAACGATTTAATATAATATAATATTTTTATGAATAATATATTTCTTAATCGATTTCTGCCTTATCTAGCTTCCAATCTTTATTTTTTTAAACATTTTTTCAACCATAATGAATAAAAGTTATTATGTGTTGTGCCCAAAATAACAACAATATTAATCCACACAAAATAAATATGTTCTGATTATGTTCTGATTATGGGACAAATGAAAAGTGACATAAATTTTGGCTGCCATTAAAATCGGGAAAAACACGGAAACACCGAAAACGAATTAGAAATTATAACACGACTCGATGATGAGGTGGAAACTGGGGGACTGTCGACATAGGCAAATTAGCCACCAATTTGGAGAGGTCACCTCGTAAATTGTCAACCGATAAATGGACTATAAACAGATTTGGCCGCTTTTATTGGGTTTTTGTTTCGATTCGATTCGAGCAAGTGTTTTGGGGCTGCCACCGCCGCCGAAGCCCATTAAGTTGCCTTATGATGTGCCGCCATAAATTAGCGCAAAACATTGGAGATCAGCCGGAGACGGAGACGGAGACCGAGATGGTGGACTACGACTACGACTTGGACTCCACTCCACTCCGCTTCGCTGTCGACTCTATTAATATCCGAGTAGGGGAGGACTGAGGACCGAGGACGGGGGCACGAAACCCGAGATTTATGGCCGTCGAGGGGAATGCGTGGGATGTTATCGTAGGACTCGACATCGCATCGGCAAATGCATAATCCACACACATGCTTATGTAAGTGCGGAGATGGGCGATGGCGATGGCGATGGCTATGGCGATGGGTAAGTGTAAATTTCATCTGGCCCCCGAGAATTGCTCCCCGTCGCCATGCAAATGTAAATAATGCAACTTTTGGTTGCTCCACACACACACAACAACACACAGATCCCATCTATCAAAGTCTTGGGGTCTTTAGTAGGGCTCCCGCTTCTCGTGGGAGGGACTGCGGGGTAGGGGGTGGTGACTAAAACGTTTTGTTTATTGTTGGCATCGCCTTCTGTCGGGCCAACAACAACCCGATCCCGTTCGGTTTGGCTTTAGCTTCCGCTTCGTGTGCATTTTGATATAGTAAGCACTCGTGACACGAGCTAGAGATGGTAGCGTACTAGAGATGGAAGTCAGATATGGGAGCTAGATATTGGAGATAGAGATGCGATCTATTAGCCGGATTTAAGTACAGGCAGAGTAATTTCTCACATAATTTTTCAGAAGGACGCTTATGCATAATTAGCCAATTATAATATCTCACATTACCAAACTGTGGTGAAATAAGCACTCGTGACACGAGCTAGAGATGGTAGCGTGTTAGAGATGGAAGCATTGAGAACTGCTAGAAATAGAGAAAAAAATTAAGATCTTATCCAGATATAAGTTTTACAAAGGCACTTTATTAGACAATTGATTCGAATAGCATTATTATTATAGCTTAAACTTTAAACTAAAAATTTGTGACACGAGCTAGAGATGGTAGGGTGCTAGAGATGGGAGCTAGGATTTAGATCTTAGCCGAATTTAAGTACGAGTAGGACAGATTCTTAGATAATTGATCAGAAGTAAGAGGCTGATGCATGATAGGCCTATAACAATGTCTCACATTACCAAAATTTGCTAGAATAAGCACTCGTGACACGAGCTAGAGATGGTTGCGTTTTAGATAAGAAAAAAACCATTAAGATCTTATACAGATATATGTATTACTAAGGAACTTTATCAGATAATTAATTAGAATACGAGACGAATATTCAACTTTTTTCTAGCTTTAAGTTTATACTTAACAATCGTGACACGAGCTAGAGATGGTTGCGTTTTAGAGAAGAATTCTAGCTTTAAAGATAATATTCTGATCTTAAACTAATTAAGATATTTTCTCAAATAAATGCTCAGGATCTTACCTATAATTTTAACATATTAGGAACCCAATAATAAATAAATAAATAAAAAGTAAAAAAATCACGCAGGCGTTTAACGCCATTCCCTTCAACCTTTCGATTCTAAATCTCCTGCATCATTGGACTTGCACTCACCCATCGCTATAACATATACCAACCCTTCCCTTTGTCCTCTACCCTCTCTCCGAGAGTGTGTAAATGCTATTTTTATGCACTGTACTTCAAAGTACATAGGGGAAGAGAGGGCCGAGAGGAGAAGCATGTTCGCGAGGTGTTTGAAATCTTTAAACGGGCACTTGAGAAGAATTTTCATAGCGATCATTACTTTCGGGAACGGTACCATGCCCATACTCCTTCCCTCTATCTTGATTTTTCCGTATTTTCCCTTTTTATATTCGCTTCACACTGGTTCATCAATGTTTGCTTTGCGCTTTCGAAATTTTCAGTTCGCTGGCCATTGACTCGCAGAAGTTTTCCCGAGTTTTCCAGTTTTCGGAGTCCATCTGTTGCCACCAATAACCATCTGAAATTGTAATGGTCAAAAGTACAGTGCGTTTCGGGGTTAAAGAGCTATGTCAAATACTTGGGAAGAGATTATTTATATTTAATTTTAAGTTAAAAAAATCTACAAAGAAGAACAGACATTAAAAATGAGTTTAATCTCATCTGAAACAAACTATAAGAAATTAAAATAGTTTTATAAACATAAAATCTACCTCTTGCTTGGGCCTAAAATTCTCAATGGTTTCTAGCTTTAAATATGAATACTGAGGATACCTTTTTGAAACAGCTATGTATTTTATGAGACTTTTTTTTCTATAGTATATATATTTTAATAGACTTAAAAGAAGTTTTCCGTACCGCAGCGTACGATTTAACATATGCTTACTATATATACAGATGTGCATATATGTTCCTGAACAGTCATAAACGGAGCGTGCTGAATGCAGCTTTAGTGGCGTCATAAACTCCGCCTCCGCCTCCGTCAGCCCTTTATTTTTGCGCCGTAAAAATTGCACAACAATAAAAGATAAGAGAATGAGAAGGAACTTTACGGAAGAAATAGTGCTAAAAATGCTTCGTTTTATAGAGAAGAATATTCAAATCACTTTTCCCAGAGATTTATTAGCTCTGGCTGTGTGAAGAAAACACTTTCTAACGCACATATACATTTGTGTGTGTTTTATTTCTGCTCTGTGGGCTAATATATGAATGTATATAATTTCCGTTCGATTGAATATTTTGTTGCAATTAGTCTGTCTGCTTTGGGGGGAGGGACAGCTGTTTCCTTGGCATTTCCCATTGAGTTTTTCCCGAATATAAAATCGAATCGAACCGAATCGAATCGAGAATTCGAATTAGTGGGCAGAAGCAGGTCATACATATATTTATGCAGGCACTGGGCGTGTGTGTTCCGAATAAACTGAACTGAAACGCAACTGGCCAAGTGTCCATGCAAATTGTTGGAAATCACACACACTCAAGGGCCCGGCCATGGACGGCGGGGTGTGCAATTGTCAGGGGGGTGCGACAGTTGCATGGACAGTTGTGCATGAAATTTACATAAAAAATAAAGAGCCAAGAAGGACTCTAAGAAGGCTGCCATTCTTTTCGCACAAAGAACTGTTAAGTCCCTTATCGGCATCTAAACGATTACTTTAACGATTATTATCGATGTTCTTCGATATGTTTATGTGCTATACCCTTTGCACTCATTCAATAAAATATTGTACAAATATCTTAGGGACTTTTGAAAAAGGAATTAATTTTAAAGAACTGAAAAGCTTCCAATTGGCATTTATATATCGGCTTCGAAACGGTTGCTTAAATAATTCTTATCGATATTTTCCATAGCTTCTTATATCTCTTAAGTTATAGTTTCGGATAAGGAACCATTTTAAATTTCTGACTTAAAAAAATAAAAGGCAACATTTATCCCAAAATATCACTGTAAATATCGATAATATAACACTCCAACTATCGATAAAATACCACTTCAACTATCGGCAAAATATTATTTAAACTATCAATACATTTCTAGCAATTGAGTGAAAATAAAAAGATTAAGAAGATTAATACATATTTCAATGATCTTTAAAGTTAAATATCATTTCGTTTATTGATAAAATATCACTTTTACTATACAAAAAATATCACTTCAACTATCGATAAATTTATAACAATCGACTGAAAATAGAAACGTTTTAATTTGAGGGAAATAATACATATTTCAATGATTTTTAAAGTGATCACTTAAGATTAATTCCTAATAAATGTAACTCTTAAAAAATAGGAACTTCTTTAGATTTCTATTTCTAATTTTTAATGAGAGCAAGTGCATATCCTAGCCAGTGTTACCCCCATGGAAAAATGGCTTATAAAACCCTGCCAAGATTGGCAGCAGCTGCTCGGTTCCTGGCCATCCTTCCTCTGCTCTGGAAACGACGTTTCGTTCCCGCCCCCAAATCATTTAAGCAATTGAAGCCAAAGATTGGATTGACTGGCCAAGGGAATTTTTGGGTCCCTAACTGTGCTACTTATATACATATGTACTAGACGTAATCGTGGGATATATGTACAGGCATATATGGTGATCCGTAGGGAATGTTTGCCTTAGATGGACACACACACACGCGCATACACATCTGCTGGCACAAGGACAATGTCTTTGTGGGTGAAATGAAAAGGAAATGGCCAGAGAAAGAGAAAGGGAAAGGTAAACGGAAAGCGGAAAACGGAAGGATGTGAAATGCGGGCAGCAACGCACAAAAGTATGCAACAAAATACGAGCACACGCGCCTCTGCAATGCAATCGAGAAAAATGAATTAAAAAACGCTCACTCACTCGCTCTCTCTCCGGTTTTTCCAGGTCGCCGACAAATCCTGCGAGATGGGGGCTACGAGATAGAGATGCTAGGATAGATAGCCAGCACGGACCGGCACGGGGCCGGTGACTGTTCGTGACCGCCCAAGTAACCGCCGGATTTGCATGTGGACTAAAGAGCGAAAAGTGAAAACGGGGAATTGAAAAGTGAAATGAGCGCCGCCGTTCATTGATAAGCGGCTTAGGACCGAGCCTCCTAATGAGTTAAACCCTTAATAAAGCCCGAATCTATTAGTTTCCTCCACTATCTACGCATATTGTATCTGGCAGATATATGCTTTTCCTGTTTTCCCACCCGCTGTGTGGTTTTCTCTTTTTTTTTTTTTAGAAATTTATACCCTTTTCAAGGGGTAGTAGAATTTTCCTAGTCCTGTGGTTATTTTTTATGTTTCTCTGCTTAAATTTGATTTTTTTAAATATATTTCTTGATAATATCTAAGAGATTTAAATGATATATTATATTTATGATATACCTTAGTTAAATAAATGGAAAATATTTATTTACATTAATTTAAGAGATTAATTTTAAGAATAATTTGAGGAATGTTGGTATTTTTAAAAATAATAAGTGAATATTCCTGAATACTACAAATTCTGAGCAAGATTACAATTCCTGATCAAGAAGACTAAATCACAATTTAAAGAGATAATTTTGTAATAATTGTCTTAAGTAAATAATAAATATTTCCATCAGCAAAAGATATTAAACCTTGAATCATATTTTAAGGAATATTATACCTTAAGTTCTATTTTGAAAAATATTTTCTGAACAGAAAGAGAACATCCTAGAACTTATACATCATTTTTTCATAAGCTAGCTTGTGAAAATAATTTCAAATTCAAAATCTTCCATTTTTAACAGACAGTGAGAGAGCGAGGCAGAGAGCAATCCAAAAACCTCATTGACCGCATTTATCGCCTGTTTTTCCTCGGCTTGAAGTCGACGCGTGTTTTCCAAACTTTTGACAGCAGCCGCCGCTCACATCAAGCGAACCCCTTTCACCCTCTCCCTCTCCCATTTTTTGCGGAAAATAAAACCCCGCCGACTCCAAACGAACCGCAACTTTCGCCACAAAGTATTCAAAATTAGCACGCAGCCCTGGCAAACCGCACTCGCACTCATTCTACGGAACACAAAGTTACTTCTTGGCCAGGGCGCAAAAACCATAAAAGTGAAATTGATGTCAGAAGAGAGAGGGAGGGGACAGGGACTGGGATTATGACACGTAGCTGGTGCATATATTAATGCCTCCACAGGGTTCCCAGTTTGCTACTGTCACCTCATCTCGCAACCTCAAGTCATCTGGCGAATGTCGAGATTTTGTGCGGCTTTCGGGGGTTAATTTTAGCTGAATTCTCGGCGCAAAGGGAGAGGGTAGGAGATGGGTTGATGGGACAGCAGAGAACCCTTGGGCTGGTCAACGATTAACCATTATCCATTAAACTCTGAGATAGGGAGCTATTAGCGCTTAACCCACAAATTTCCAAGCAAGTTGCTCTTTTGGGATCTCCACAAAGAAAGCTTATTGCCCATCGAAGGCTTAGGGGGCATGTTTCTTCAATAAGCCCTCCAAAAATAGGTTTATTATTAAGAAATATATAGAAATAACAAGTTATCTTGGAAATAAGTGGACAGCTTGAGTGAGTGGATAGCTCTCTTTACCTTGGCTTTCGATATTGCCGTCCCTAACTCCGCTCAAGTTGGTAGCACCAACAAAAGCTATTTTCTTTAAAAAACTGCAAACCATTTTCGTTTTTATTGTTTTCATTTTTTAAATGTTTTAATGGCCATGTTCCTTTGATTAGCTTTCCAAAAATATGTTTATTATTAAGAAATATATAGAAATTACAAGTTAAGAAATAAGTGGACAGCTTGAGTGAGTGGACAGCTCTCTTTACTTTGGCCTTCGATATTGCCGTCCCTAACTCCGCTCAAGTTGGCAGCACCATCAAAAACTATCATCTTTATGGAAAAAATTGAAAATCATTTTCGTTTTATTGTTTTAATTATTTAAAAGGTAAAAATTTTAATTTAATGTGCATGTTCCTTTGATAAGCTCTCCAAAAATATGTTTCTTTTAAAGAAAAATTTGGAAATAACAAGTAATCTTAGAAGTAAGTGGACAGCTTGAGTGAGTGGACAGCTCTCTTTATCGTGGCTTTCGATGGTGCCCTCCCCAAGTCGGCTCAAGTTGGCAGCACTCCCTGAAGCTATCTGTCATTTCAATTTTTTTCTTAGCGGAGAAAGTTGGAAATAATTTTTGTCTTCACCCTTTTTCTTTATTTAAAGGGTAAAAATGCTGATTTTTCGATATAAGAACGGTAGGCCAAGGGGGCTAGGACCCACGAGGGTGACCAAGTCGAAGGACCCCAAGAAGTCGAAACTCCGCCCAGGAAAGGTCATACGGAAGCGCTCCCGGGACGGGCAAGTTCAGTTGCCGAAAAAACAGAAGCTACAGTTAGAGTCCAGTGACGACGACAAAGAAGAGACAATCTCGTCCGCCAATACAAGCCCAATGACTGACAAGTCCACTGAAGATGAGGGGTGGTCGAGTAGTGACTCTTCTAGCATCCATTCATCTGAAAAAAAAGCTGATGAAGATCAAGGCCACTGCTGATGAATATGATTCAGAGACCAGCGACTCCTCAAGTAACACCAATCGCCTGCTTTATCCATAACATTTACATTGAAGAAGTCTTGTTAGTACATTTAATTTTTTTATCCCAAAACAGATATTTTCATAATTTTATCAATACAGAAAAGGACCAAAAAGGGCAGCAGACATCATCACCAAATTATATTAAATTATATTAATTATATACTCTTACATTAAATTTTTTTACACACTGCAAGTGGGATTTTTCTTTATTCATTAAGGATGATGTCCTCAGGAGCAGGCTTTTTAACTTAAATGCAGCTTTACTGTTGCCGTTACGATTGAATTTGTATCGATGGCAATCGATAGCGCAATTCATCAGATATCAAGTACCTTGGAATCGAGTACAATTTCTGCTAAATTGAAATAACTCTGAGACTTCCCCCATCGATGCAATTACCCAAACTGAATGAAATGGTCAACGCTGAGGAACGGGGACTGGGCAATGGATGGAGATGGAGATGGGGGATTGGGGGAGAATAAGAGTTGGAGGATGGTAGGGGGTGTGGCTCAAAGGCGGAAATGGGGCTGGGAAAAGGGGGGCAGCTGCCAGGTGCCTGAGTTATGCAATCCAAAGTCATTCGTTTTGCCTTGGCACTAAACAAGCTTCGCTTATACCTCCCAAGCTAGTCAGTGCTGCGCTCTCAAAAAAATATAAAATAAATTAAATATAAATTAAATATTGAGTTTTTAGAAATTTAAATTAATAAAAAGATATATTAAGTATCTTTTGTAAATGCATAAGTTAATTAAAGCATTAAAAGGCAGCACCTATAAAAGCATTATTTCGGTTAAGGCTTCATTAAGTTTGTATTTATTTTAAAAGATTTATTGAAAGCCTTTATAATCATAATTGATGGGTAAAAATAATTGAATAAATATATATAAGTTTACTTATACTTTTACCATGAAATAATAGATAATTAAACAAGCTAAAAATATTAAACTTGGCTATAAAATAGCTAAATTCCGGCTGCCTCATAAAGTGTCGCCAACGCCTCACCTGGCTCTTTTTCGCTTCCCCTCTCTGTTCGCTTGTTTGTTAAATTGAACAATTTATTTTATTTTATTTTTTCCTCTCACCATTTCAATGTTTGCCGCTCGACTCCTGCAAGGATATCCTGCTGCTCCATAAAGGACAGCGTCTGCTGCTGCTGCTGCTGCCGCTGCTGCTTGCTGCGTGCCCCTTCAATCCTTCTTCATCCTGGCAAGTGGAAATGGCAGTGAAGTGCGATAGTTTAGCATTTGTTTGCCTTGCTTTTGTTGCAAACGAATGCGCTAGATTTCACTTGCATTTTATTTGCAAACAATGTTCAATGTCCCGCTCCTCGCTCCTCGCTCCCCACTCTCCAATCTCCACTCCACTTTTCTCTCGCTCTCCAGATATGACAGCGAAAGTTGTCAACTTTGGCCGGAAATGTCCTGAACCCAATTAAACAAAAAAATTTATATATATAAATATCTGGCAAGGCAATCTCGCCAAGGAAATCAGAACAGCCCGGTTGGGTAGCCTTTTATATATATTTATGAGTAAATAAATTGAATGAAGCTCTTATATTCATTTATTAAAAATAAAGATTAAAAGCATTTTAGATTTATTAAATATGAATGAAAAGATGAATTGCAAGTTTTCCCTTTCTTATAATAATTTAATGTAACATTTAATAAATTATATAAATATTTTACTGACTAGAAAATCCTTGAATTCCTTAACAAACATTTTTTTTTTAATTTTAATTGATGAATTTCCATCAAAGAAATACATAGTTTCAAGTACATTTAAATTCAAAATATGTCTGTGATTCTTATTTTTCTATTAATCCTACAAAGTTATACAATATTCCACAACAAAAATCATTAAACAATTGTAGAAAAATGTAAATAAACATTTCTAAACTTTATAAAAAGCAGGAGAAAGAATTTCAATTAGTTCTTCATACGCCATTAACATGATTTAGCTAATTTAAATAAAGTTTCAAAAGTTGGAAACGACTTATTTTGTAGTAATTTGTGTAAATTACATTTAATAATAATTATTTGCCTAATAAGCACATTTAAATGTGTTGTTTTTAGTTTGAATTGTTTTATAACAATTAGCGCATTCCATAAACATTGAATTAAGCCAAATCCCTGCTTCTATTTATGCTCGATTCCGGCTAAGGATTGCAACGACTTGGGCGTGGCTTTTGGTCCTGATTAGGCCCGCATGCGGAGCTGAAGCTAATTACGGACTTGATGCCGGTCATTAAGCTGCAAGTGGCTCCCGCTGGGCCGGCCGGAAACCGCCAAAAGGTGGGCGTGGCGGCGGCCACAATTAGAGCTAGTGCAGCGAGGGCCACTTTGCCGTTTTTCCGCTTTCCAAAGACCCCTCCTTGAACGCCTCTGCTGCTGCTGCTGTTGCTGCAACTCGAGCGTGCGAGGTGGCGAGTGGCGAGTGGCGAGAGTTCGTCAACGAGTTTGCGTGTTGTCACGCTCGGTCCGCCGTTTGATGACGGCCCATAAACAGAAACAAAAAGCAGGCCATAAAGGAGTGTTACCGGTAGCCGGGGAGTCGAAGGATCAAATACCCCTGGAAAAAATAATACTACTTAAGATTGTAAAATACCCGGTAGCCAAAGCCAAAAGCATACTTTTAGTTTCCTTGTAATTCCCAACTGCATATTCCGCATGCATACCTTTTTTTTAATCTCTGAGTTAAAAAAGATAAAAACCTATAAATAATATAAATATATTTAACAATCAATGGACTGCAAAATAAATTATTTATAAAAGAAAAAATAAATACACAAAAATATATCGTTATCATATCGATAATGAGCCTGAAGCTTGATCGCAAAATCGATTGTTTCTGAGATACGACGTATCGATACTTTAAGGGCTTAAGATGTATTGTGAAATATCGATATTTAAATTGATACAAAAATTGAATCAAACCCTTAAGCTCCTTCTGGAACTTGTCTGTAGGAATTTGTAAATATTAGTTTAAGCCGTTCATTATTATATAAATATTATTATAAAATAATAGATATATATAAATGTTTATATAATTTTCCAAAGTACATATCGATATGCTATCGATTTTTTTTGCAAACCTTCCTCTAATTTATCATACCCACTTGAGTAAGGGTAAAGCACAATTGGAAAGAATGAAAGGCCCATAAAATAAATCACTCATACGACCCGTGGCCAGTTAAAAAGTAAGGGGTTACCCTGGGGCCAGGGGGCAGGCATTGCCCCCAATTCTCTCCAAGAAGGCAAAGAAAGAGAGAGGGGCAGGGAGCACCGCTCAGTATCCCATTTCAAATAGTTGTAATTGAAGGAGTCCTGTGCGCCATGTGGCAAATCCCAAAATATATTCTGCGTCAATCTCTGGTTCGCCGGCTGTGCCTGCGGGGTTTGCCTGGGTAACCCCTAACCCGACCGACGGACTCCCAGACTCCTGGACTCCCGAACTCCCGGACTCCCTCACTGCTTACCCGGGGGACATAGCCTTGGCTCAGCTTTCCACTTAACCTTTTTTCGCTTGGCTAAGGCCATGGCTCGAGTTTGGCTTTGGTTTTTGGCTTGTCTCGGCCTTGTCCTCTTGTCATCCGCGCTGCTCCTGCCGCTGCTGTCGTAGCTTCCTGTCGCTTCGTTCCCCTCTAAGATTTTCCTTGATTTTCGCCGATTTTCGCAGCGCAACTTTCCCTCGCCGCCGCCGCCACACACTTTTCGGTGCTTCTGCATGTTCTCGGATTTTCACTTGGCAATTCAATTGCATGAAAAAGTAGACTGCCTTCCTTGGCTTCCATCCTTGCACCCGTCTTTTGTTTTTTTTTCCTTCTTGGTTTTTTGCCGAGCGCTTTTCCCTTTTGGTGTGATATTAATTCTATGGGAAATCCATTTCCAGCATAAACGTGCCCATTGAATCGCGCTCTAGCAGCCGTCAAATGCTTGGCGCCAGACTTTTTGCCACCACTGTGTGTCGTAGCTCCTTGGAGGGAAGTCCTTCCGCCTTCCTCCTTCCGGTTCCCTTTGTTTTTTTTTTTTCTTCGCCTCTCTTTTTCTTCGCCTGTTTGTGCGGCACTTGCTTCATTGGCTGCACTCGCACATCGCATTCAATTGGATGCGACTCGTTTCGGACTTGTTAGAGCGCCATTACGGAACGAAATGCAACGATATCGGCGTTTAACAACACTGGCTAAAATAGGGGGGGAGGGAGGTATTAGCGGAAACGGAAGTGGGGACCTGGAAGTGCTATGCATTTCGTTCAAGGGAATTGCATTTTCCGAGGGGTGGGCTTCAAAAACGTAAAGCTGTATAGATTAAAGCTCAGTTCAAGGTTCCTTTATCTGTGTAATTGATCATTTATTGATCACTTATCGATAATAAAAATAAAACATCATCAAAATGTATAATATATCGATAACTAACTACAAAGACCAAAATTAAGCCTCAGATCAAGGATATTTTAAGTATTATTGCGATAATTGATAATGTATTGAACATTTATCGATAATTAAAAACAAATGCAACCTTATAAAAATGTATAATTTATCGATAACTAAATTAAAAGTATAAAAAGTTAATAACATTTATCGATAATTACATCAAAATACAACCTTCTAAATATGTATCATTTATCGATAACTAAATAAGAAGTCTTAAAAATACAAATAAAAAATGTACTATTTATCGATAACTTAATAAGAAGTATGAAAATAAATGTAAGTAACATTTATCAATCATTTCATAAAAATACAACCTTATAAAAATGTATCAATAACTAAATAAGAAGTCTTAAAATACAAATATCTAAAATGTATCGCTACCCAACAAAAAAACTTCTAATATATTTAATAATCTAATATAATCATTTAGTATTTTATTCATGTTATTTTCTATAATCTATACAAGATTTAAATCTCACTAGCAAAAGGATTCCTGAAATTTGATTACCTCGATTTTGATTCCATGAAAGTTGGATTAAATGCCGATGGGAAATGCCGGTAAATATTCGATTGGCATACGGGTGCCACACTCAATTGAGTTTCTTTTGGCATTCGATAAACAGTCAATTGCCATTCGTCAAACATTCGATGGCAGAAAAAAAAACAGGTGAGAGAAAAGGCTGGAAAAATAGAGAGACATATCCATATCCCGTAACCCGTACCTCTCCCTCTTCCAGTTCCATCTACATCTATGCTGCGAACAATCCATCTGTCTATCCGACGTCCCATCTATCCGTCACACACCCACTTTACTATAACGGCATCTGCATGCTACAGTTTCTGCCAGACTTGCCCCCCTTTTCGTTACTCCCTCTCTGCCTCCCTGTCGCCACCCACATTCACGCCATCCCTGTTAAACTGTTGAGTGACTTTCAACGATTTTTGGATGCATCGCATCCCATAAGAGTCGCAACGCCAGTGACGCAGTGACGGAAGCTGCCTGCCGTCTGTCGACGTCTGCTCGCCCAAGATAAACCCAGCAAGCCAGCTGTGTCTGCCGTCGCCGACGCCGCCCCCTTTGTTGGCCTTCTTTGCCGCCACCCCTGGCTTTTTACCTCTTTTACTCCTTTGGATACGCCCCTGGAGGCGTGTGTGTGGGAAATCCCCCCTTTTCGGCAGGAGTAGAGCCTTCACCTGTGCCAGCTTGAAAATCTCGAAAAACTTTGCTTGATGAAACTGTTGCTGGGGCACTTCAAAAAAAGGTATGGGAGAAATATAAATATTTAATAAATATATCGATCAAGATCGATAAAGGTCGAAGGATAAAATATCGAAAAAGGTATCAAACTTATATATTTGTTTCCTTATCGATTATAAATTGCATTTAAAATTGATATTTATATTTTCTGCGATAACTTATCGATATGTATTAAAAAAACGAATTTTCAAGAGGCTAAAAATTTAAAATATATTGGAAATTTAAATAGAAAATAAGCCCGAATAAGGAAACAGGCAACTAAAAAATTCGACTTAAAAATGAGACAAAATAAGGATTTATTTTTATCGTAAAGATATCAGACTAGTTATCGATAATCACATCGATTTTTACCTTCGTTAATTTTTATAATATATAAAAATATTTCCTTCGATAAATTATCGAAATTTATTTAAAAAAATCAAAGTTACAACAGACATATAATCATAATAATAATAGTATAATAATAAAGAAACTGAAAGTTAAAAAATTCTACTTAAAAATAAAAACAAGAAAGAAATCTATCTTCGGTAAACCGAAGTTTGTATACCCTTGCAGTCTGCAATTGGATCATTGAAAATCGAACCATTTTAGTTACAGTTGAAAAAATATCGAAGTTTGAAAACATTTTACATTTTACATGTAGAATTTTACATTTTACATGTAGAATTTTACATTTTACATGTAGAATTTTACATTTTCATATAAATCGACCGATCCCTTCTATGGCAGCTATATGATATAGTTGTCCGATCTTAATGAAACTAGAACCGTAATTTTAGAACTATAAATAACGACTATATCTTGAAATTTATAGAAATTCGTTGAAAAACAAAAAAGTTAAAATTTTTTTTACATTAATTTCGCCATAATTTCTATGGCAGCTATAGGATATAGTGGTCCGATTTCGGCCGTTCCGACATATGTACTGCGTGCTAAAGAAATAAGACTATGCTGAAAATTTCAGCCCGATAGCTCAAAAACTGAGAGACTAGTTCGCGTAGAACTTCACTGCGTTGCAAATATCATGGCAAAATTATAATACCCTCTGCAAGGGTATAACAAGTAGGGTATAGTTCTCGATATTCATATCGATATATGACTTCGATAACTTATCGATAATTTTGTTTCAAAATCCTTAAGAAAACCTATTTATCCCTTTTTGACTTTTGTCCAGTGTAACTCTGTTCCTGCTGCAACCTCCGCCTGCTGCTTATGCGGGTTCAGGCTTGGGGCTCGTAAATAGTGGGGATCGGGGCTTAGGTGGTGTGGAGTGGATCGGGATCGGGGGCTTGAGATTGGGGTGCTCCCCTCTGGGCAGAGAGTCGTGCAAAAGTTAAGCAAATCGCATATTTTATTCATGTGTTCATTAGGCAGCTACAATGTGCGACCGAAAATGTTTAAAGGCAGCGGCAGCGACAGCGGCGGGACAGGTGAAGGTGGTCTTCAGCCCAGTGTGTGTGTGTGTGTGGGTGTGCGGGGTGTGGATTGAGTGTGTGTGTGGGGGTGCAATTCATGAGGCAGCAAAATGGGTCGTCGAGAACTTCAAAAGGGAAACCGAAAAGGATGCTGGGACATATTCAGGCACCTTCTGCCAATAGAATGCAGAGACGGTGAGGAGGAGATGTGAGTGCATCACTACACTCTCATATTATATAAGCCAAAAAACGGGGACACCCCGATAAAGTCACTACTCGGCATGTGTGTCTGCCTGCCAGTGAGTCCTTAAAGCGAGCACATAAATTTTTACCTAAATTATACGACGCGGAATGAAAAATATGGCTGGCTGGCAAAGGGTTTAAGAAAACAAAGGAAAAATAGTTGGAAACGCGGAAAACTCTACATTTGGATGCTGGGCAACGGTAGCTAACCTTACCTAGTTTTGCCTTATCCTTTTTTTTCAGATCCTTTCACGTTCCTGTGACGTGGTCAAAAATGCATTTCTGCAAACAAATTTCTCGGTTGCCGAGCGCGCTTTTTTGACCAGAGTCGGGTGACCACCGGGTGAAGCGGAGAAATTAAAGGACATCGATACCAGGACTCGGAACTGGGTTGGTCGACCATCTAGGGAGGACAGAAATATTTTTCCGGAAGCTGAAAATTAAACAGAAAGGGAGGTAATTTAAAGAAGGAAATCAAAAAGTGATTAAATTAAAAATAAAACTGATAAATATTATATTTAAATAGAAAATCAAGTTCTTAAGCTTTAAAATTATTAGAAATAATTTATTAGTAATTAAAATGTTCAATATTGGTAATAAATTCGATATATATATATTGTTTAATAATTTTTCCATGAATCCTGTAAATATTTTCCTTTTTTCCTGCAAATTCCTAAACCTTTAACTAAAAATTCAACACAAACCCCTGTAATTCTGATGGATTTCCGTAATCGTATTAACACTAACCTAATTAGGGCGGAAACACCCTTTTGCATTTTCCAAAAAAGGGTAAATCTATCGATAATTTTGATAGATTTCCGCCATGCAATCGCTGGTTTTCACAGCACTCGACACCATCAATCGTTTAGAGTAAACGGGGGAAATACACGCACGAACCGGCGCCTAATGAGGCTCCGGGCTTCAGCAGGCTTCCCCGATTCGCATTCCCAGGTTTCCATGCGGCTCTCGAATTCCCAGCACAATCATTGGCCACCACCAAGCACCACCAGTCCATCACTTAGTCCCTGGTGCCGGCTGACTGCCCCTGCCCCTGCCCTGCCCACTCGGTCTGTCGATTATCGAATGGCCATAATTAAACACCCTTCGAGGTGGACTTAATACAGTTTGCAATTCGCATTTCGCATTTACATTTACATTTCTGCCAAAACAGCCAAAAGTTTGCATCTAATTACAGTCACATTTATTTGAGTTTTGGTTTTCGGTTTTGGTTTATTTGATGGTTTGGATTTATGTTGGGTTTTTGGTTAGAATTAGGTTTGGTATTGTATGGATTTAAATACTTCAAGACTTGAGCTGGTCTTAGGCCTTAGTTTTGGATTTTAAATAAGAATTTCTTGGCAGAATCATCGTATAAATATCACGCATACGACAGGTGGTACCGTAATTTCATTTCACGAACATTTTCTTGTCATTTTCTTTTTGCTGTTTTATTAAATATATATATAATTATATATTTATCGTTTTTTTATAAATAAATCGTTGCTGTTGCTGATGCTGCTGTTGCTGGTGCTGCTGTTTGCATAAATTAAATGTTGCATTTATGCACATCAGTGCACATTTAAAATTGTACAAATTGATTAAGAACGATTCGCATTAAAAATTTTCAAATTGGATGAGTTGCGATGGCTGCTGATGCTGATGTTTTTGTTGTTTTTTATTGTTTTTGCTGTTATTATTGTTTTATTGCTGTGTTTTCCCAGTTTCTCTGCTCCGGCCCTGGCTCGCATTGCTGATAAATGATGTGAAAATCAATTAAAATAAATTACCAGACAGTGGGATGGAGTGCGATGGGCCTCAGTTCCAGTTGCAGATCCAGAGAGAGAAATGTCAACTTGCCCAGCCAAGTGCGAAGCAAACATGCAGCAGAAATGCAGACATCCTTCTCGATGGCAGGGAGGAAATATATCGATATATATCGGTAAGGCAGTGCCTACAACTGCTTGCTCTGAGAATATGCAGTGCTTATAAAGAATCTGATTATAAAACATCTCCATCAGTTACATTTTTTATTTTTTAATTAGTTTCAAGCTAAAATAAAATGTTTTGTTAATGTATTTTAAATATTTTTAGTTTAGTTTTAATATTTCTTTAAGTACAATGCCCTCAAGTCTCCTCTATAGTTTGCATAAAGTCCTGTGTTCTTAAGGGATTCCACACATCATAAATAATCCATATATCATCACATTCTCTCGATCGAAATGATTGCAGGCGATATGTTAATATGTTGACTATTAAATTAATTTCATATCATTATTGAGACGGCGACTGACAGATTATCCCGCTCGTTACTCACAATTATATTGGCAATTATTGCACATAGGTGGCACTCAGCACTTGGGCAAATTAAATCCACAAAAAGGACTCTCGCGGACGCAGGGAGAGCTTAGAACTAAAGCGGATGGTCATCTTTAATTCAACACTAGAAATTTCGATTTTAATTGTTTTCCATATAATGTTATAAAACTCTCTCTTCCAACCCGATCTGCCTTTGTCATTGTAAGCGCATTAACGGTACACGGGCGCCGCAAAAACATAAAAATTAAAAAAAGGGGAAAAAAAGTGCAACAAAATGTTGATATGGCTGACAAAGATGCTTTGGCCGGCGGGCCGTGGCGATTATTTATGCATATTGTTCAGATTTGCATATGGCGAATGTTCAACAACAGGATTGTCCGGGGGGTGGACACAGGGACGTGTCACGGTGACACAGTGTGGCATTTTGTGCTGTGTGTTGCATGTTTTTAGGCGCTCTGGCCATTCGACGTGCATATCCATTAATAATAAACCAAATTACCTATATTCCATGCACTCGCCCTCCTTTTGTGTCGCCATATCGCTTACTCTGCCCCCCACTCTATGCTTCATACCTATATATATAGTATATCCAGCATTTTCTGTGATTTTTAGCCCCCTGGTTGTTGCTTTACCCGCCCCGTTTGTCCCCTTTTTTAGCGCTTATCCGCTCTTGCCCCGTTGCAATTAAATTATGCAGAGCCGCCGCTGAAAGGGGGGAGTTCAGGAGAAAATCGGGTTTATATAGAACCTTTTCCAACCGCAGCTCTGTCTGGCCAGGAAGAGGAACGCGACCGGTACACCCACCGGTGGTTACATAATATGCATGCACACGCAGCACATTTGGGAGCAGTTCGGCTTCGTTCCTTCTTCCTGATAGTTTTTTGTTTTTGTGGCTTGGCGGATGGCGGAATTGCATGACCCGGATGGGAACCAAGCACCCTGGTCAAAAATGGCGTATAATAAATTATTTTATGGGAGGACTTGGCATTATTAATTCCTAAGTTACAAGCTCTTTCCTATTTACAACTCAAGTAAGAAAGCTACAGTATAGTGTGACCAAAGACAGACGTATTTTTCAGCCACGCGCTTTACCCTTATTACCGTAATTTCAAATGGTCACACTGGCACCACTTTAGGACACTGTGCATTTTGTATTCTTGCCACCTGTTGTTGTTGTTTTTGTTAGTTATTTTTCCCGTTAGCCGTTATCCTGTTGTTGTTTGTGTTATGCATATTTTGCTCATGTTCGACAAGTAAAGGGACATACATGTCAGTTTTTTGCGCTTATATGGGCCAATTATTCCTCTCCCCCTCATACCCTCTTTATCTATCCCTCTCCCACCCAAGATGGCCACACTGGGCTCCATTAGCGGCCATCGGGATTTGCATGTATATGTAAATACCCATGCGTACGTGCGTGTGTGTGTGAGTGTCGACGAGAGCGTGTTTCGCTTTTACTTTCACATTAATTGGCCCGGCAGAATGTGAGAAGGGGGAGAAGAAGGATAGCAGAGGAGTGAAAAAAATAGGTGGAAAGGGAAACCAGAAAGCATTTAACGCGCGTTTCGCGTGAATGCCTTCCTCTCTCACTCACTCACTCATTCGGGCGCCATGTGTCCATCCCTCTCACTTGCACCAAAGTGACCGCATCGGGGACTATAATTTCAGAACTGTTGTGTTCCACTTCCACGTTTCCCCCCAGTGCAATGAACTGTGTATTGTAGCTGTTGTTGGCCCAAAAAAACGGAACAAGAACAACACGAAAAATCCCAGCGGATCTCTGCCGATGATTAACCCTTTGATGGCCATTCACAAGCCAACATATTTGTGGCTTTGGCATGGTATTACTTGGAAAAATGCATAAATTAATTAAAAGATAATTTTAAATAGATAGATAATTATTATAAAATGAGTTATTAAATTTGTTTACCCGATTGCCAAAGCTTTGAAGCCTATGTATCGATCACGCACTCATCAATATTCAGATATTGCCATCTCTAATTACTGCATTTTGCAAGCGAAATTTAATTTCTTCACTACTGGAATTATAAATATATTTCGCAGCGCCAAAATTTATATGCAATTTAACACCAAATAAAAATCTCCACTCTCTTCCGACTGAGATTTTTTTCTAAACGCCTTTCCTCGGCTGCTTCCTCTTATTGTTTTCCCTTGATTTTAGCTGACTGAACGCATAAATCTGCGGCTGCGTGCGACTTTTGCCACACCACCTTCTACACACACATTCCGCACACCCTTTGCCCCCTCACACAGCTGACACTGCCGGAAGACGTGATAAAAATCTTTGTTTTCGTTTCGGGAAATGCTTAAATTATGTTGCTTAGGCGACGACGCGACGCTCGTTGTACTTGACTGCATGGGAACCGACCGACAAAAACTGCAAATGGCAAATCTTCCGGGGAGTGGAATGGGGAATGAAGAATGGGGGGGGTAAGCGATGAGAAGTTCGCAGAGAGGCAAGTGCAGCGGCGGTTGACAGGCAAATGAAGTGCAGCAATTTACATAGTTCAACATGCAGAAAGCCAGAAATGCAGAAAACTATGCGAGTGTGAATGAGTGAGAAGAAGGGCCCAAAGCCAAGAGATTTAATTCTTCTCACTGGGAAAATATCGAAAGCCAAGGGCTCCATTAATTCTTTTGGCAGATGTAGGACTCTTAATTAAGGCATTTTTCATTTAAAAGAGTCTCTGCCTTTTCAGCAATTAAATTTTATATTAACCTTGCTTTAAATAAGGTGGCAGCGCCGAGCGAAAAAAATAAACTTAACAAATTTTGACAACAGAAGCCGAAACTGGCAAATTTATTAAAATTAATGAGAGCTTTTTTTGACTTGATGCCGGATTATGATGCTTTAATAAAGAACAAAAATAATTTGACTTTTTCCCTAATTTTCGTACAATAGAAAACAACTGACTCTGAATAGTCTGGCATCCCTATTTATATCAAGCTACAAATACGCCTGTGTCGCAAAAGGTGGCAGCGCCTGGTGACAAATGTAAGCAAAAGAAGTAAAATGGAGCCGAAAAAGCTAAATTTATATAAAATGGAAACATAATCACTTAATTTCTGGCTCTGGCGAAGGATTATAAGAATAATTGGCCATTTTTCATAATATTTGTTTATGTTGTAACTCAATTTCACATGCCTGACAACTCTGGTAAGTGAGAAAAAAAATTAAAAACCCCCAAGAACCACGTTTATAATAAAGAAAGAGCCTGTCTAAAAGTTGTACTTGTCATTCTTGTGCTGCCTTGTCCCATTACTGCTGCTCCTCCTCCGTTCCCCTATTGTTGTTGCCAAAAACGTGAGCGCATAAATATTTAAATGCCAAAAAGTCACGTCCTGAATAATTGTTTAACTTGCCAAAAGGGGTGGCGCGGTGGCACATGTGTATTAGGGAGCGGGGTTAGCTTTTGCTATTGCTATTTTAAGAACTTTTTCAACTAAGTGCAGCTGTTACTGCCGCTCGCATCCTGCTTTTTGGCTCCCCAACCTGCGCGCGTCCTGCGTCAACAGGCCCAAGGATTCATTATTATGAACGCAAATTACTCAAACTCCCACACATCCATGCACAATTAAGTAATGCGTGTGTGTGTGTGTGGGGGTGGGGTGGTGCGTTTCCATGTGTGTTCCTGCTGTTAATTTTCATATTAAATCCGTTAAAATGTGCAAAGACCCAACAGGCACTCACCGAGCACGGACACGAACCGAATAGAGATGGTTGCGTGACACGTGAAAATTTCGTAGTTTTTTTTATATTTCTTATTTAGCAAATTAAATCTATACTAAAACTAATGTAGGGAGAAACGTGAGCTGGAAAGTAAAGTCCTTCGGCCATAGTTTTGTTAATTTAAAGCAGTGATGGGCACTGAATTTTGCGATGGGAGCCTGATTTATTATTTGAAAAATCAGGAGTCAGGCAGAAATTGCAAACAAAGCTTAGGAAAAGTCTATTGCTGCTCGGCGATGTGTATATTTTGTTGGTGTAATGTTAAGCGCTGAGTTTTAAGCTCTTCAAAACTTTGTTTTTGTAAGCAAAGCATTCTTAAAATAAAGATATAGGAAAAAATAATTTAAATTATAATTTGACCCCACTGCTGAGCTGTGCTTACTGTCCGTGTGCCGGCAGAGGCTGGCCAGAGAAATTTACGTACTCGTTAGTCAGGGCTGTGGGCACCCCTGCCTTCAACCCTTGATCTAATTATGCCTTGAGGTGGAATTTATCACGCTATCATCTCCGCATCGAACCGCACTAAACATAAAATCCATTCAAGATGAGGCGCCAACGCAAAGTCAAGTCAAGAACGACGACGACGACGGCGCGTGCCAGGCCCCCGAGTGGGGAATTTCAATAAACGAGCATCGTGTAAGTAAAGTTATTAAAGGTACTTATACAACCGAACGAGCCCCAGCCAGGACCAGCCGTGGGCCGCCCGCCCACACATAGTTACCAACTTACCTGTGTAACTACTTACATTATGCATATTACTTTCACCCACTTTCCACAGAATTTTCGGCTCTCCTGCCTGCTGCCTGTTGCCTGTTGCCTGTTGGCTGTTGGCTGTTCAAATGCGCGATATGTAATACCGGTTGGGATGTGTGTAGCTCCACTGAAGAATGGGGTAAGAGGCTGAGAGAGCTGATAGGCACGGGCGGTGGTCCCTCGGCTGCCTCGAACGATTTCCTGCCTAATGGGGTAGAAAGGAAACCCAAGGATTAAGTCAAAATCATGTTGCAGGCACGAAAATTACGAAATTTACGCAACTAATTGGGTATCATTTCAGTTAGAAATTTGACTATTGTTTAGTAATTTTAATTGGAGGCTATTAAATCTCTCTCTCTCTTTGTTAAAGGTACAAACCCCATAGAAAGACTTTATTAAGCTACTCTTCTGGAACATAAACTGGTATTTCTACAATTTCTGGAATTGGCAACAAGTAAGCACAATTTTCCACAAAACTTGCAATCTATTTGCTATTTTCTTGCCTTTTGTTTCCATCCAGGATCACCTTGACCGTAACAACTTCCAGATAATTGTCAATTAGGTGGGTTCATGTGGTTTGGACAGGGCTGCATTCCGGTCCGACAAGCATGTGCAGGTCAGGCAGCAACTAAAAAACGGCAAGCACAACTGTACCGCGGCGAAGGCGAAGGGAGAAGGTTTGAGGGGCAACATTGTGCCAAGCCAACCGAATTGTTAATAACTGGCAACTGGCACGTGCTTACCTGCAGCTAACACGGCTTTCTCCTTGCCTTGGTCACCCCTTTAGCTGCCCCTTTGGACCATCCTGCGGATGCGGATGAAGATGGCCATAAAAAGCTGGGCCAAAGGAAACATTTCCACATGCCCACAAATTAGTGGCACATTTGGGAGAACTCCTCCGTGTGTGTGTGTGTGTTTGGCAGTGTGTTGAGTGTGGTTCTGTGTGGCGTGTGTGGGGGGTGTGTCTTTTGCGGCTGTCATGCAGCAAAGTTGCAGCCAGCGAACAACCCACAGCAGGCCACAAAAACAGCATTAACTAGCTGACAATCCTTAAAGTGGCCGGAACAAGCCGGAGCAGAAGCAGAGGCAGGAGCCCGACCAGGTGCCAAGTTCACAGTAAAATGGATGTCAAGGCATTACGTGTGCGGTAAGAGAACATTAATGTAACACTATGTAGGTAAAGTATGCAGTCAGCAATAATTTAAATCGACAAACATCATTTATTATAATGATAACCCTGAGGTCGTAGGGAATGCCCAAGGAAAATACCTTTTTAAAAATATTTTCTCTGGCCTGTTCGACATTTCAAGCTTAATTGAAAACCAACGAAGATGTTAATGACAAAGAAAAACCTCAGAATGCAATTTGCAAAAACATATCAGTTTTTATAA
This sequence comes from Drosophila triauraria, assembly GCA_014170255.2. Classification (NCBI taxonomy): domain Eukaryota; kingdom Metazoa; phylum Arthropoda; class Insecta; order Diptera; family Drosophilidae; genus Drosophila; species Drosophila triauraria. The sequence goes on along the minus strand of CM024333.1, from coordinate 6,669,782 downwards.
GCATGTGTTGTGTGTGCGGCGGCTGCTGCTGTCAAGGACATGAAATCGGAATCCGAATCGGTAGGCATTGTTTGTTGACTCTCTCTCTCTGTCCGGGCAATGAATAAATCAATAAAGTGCCTCGGGCGCATATATTCATTCCGCCAAAGCTCATTACAAACAATAAACAAACAACAAGGCGAAGGCAGCTTTCCATGAAAATAATAAAAAAGAAAATAAGACAAAAAAAAATTAAAACAGAAAAAAAGGAATAACACACAAAAAAAAAATAAACCAAAAATAAAAAATAACACACAAAAAAAGGCACTTTAAGAACTGAAGGCATTATAAAAAGTTAAGTGCCATTCAGCAGGTTAATAATGGTATAGAATATCTGGAAAAATATCTGAAAAAAATACAGAGTCAATAGGAAGGCAACATGCACTGTTTTAATACTTAATTAATTTTTTAAAGCAAAGGGGACACACAATAAAAAGAATTTCAATAAAAAGAAAGCCCAAAATATTAAGGAATACTTAAGAATTTATTAAAGTTACTTAAATAAATATCAAGGAAAATTTTTGCCAATTTTATATCCTTTTTTTATTTCTTTGTTTTACATTTGAATCTTATTTCCCAATTTATGTAATATTTTTATTAATTTTTATTTTTGTGACCTATAAATTGTTTAAAATTCCCTTGAACTTTATGCACCTACTCAGAAAACAAAAAATATTAAGAAGTACTTAAGAATTTATTAGAGTTACTTAAATAAATATCAACAGGAAATTCTTGGATTCTGTATATTAAATTTTTTTCAGGATACTTATTTAAAGTCCCTCAAGTCTTATCTCCGTAGCTATTAAAACTCTTTCTTATTTTCTTACTTTACTTTATATTTTTGTTTATTTCCTAATCCTTTTTCCCAATTTATGTAATATTTTTATTAATTTATTGTGGCCTATAATTTGTTTAAAATATGTTATTGAATTTTCTATAACTACTCAGCCTTCAGTTTACTTTTAAGCTCCATTAGCCAAAGACATCGATGATGGGTTATGGATGCGGGACCTGTGACGGCCATCAAGCATACGACGCGTGTGCCAGGCTGGCTTTCAAAGGCTTTCAAACATAAATAAAATGGTCGGTCATCGTCATTATCACACTCACTTTAAAGCGTGATGGAGATGAGAGGAGCTGGAGAGGCAATCACACATTTTATGGGCTTTGATTGCTTTTGACATTTATTGATTTATTTGGCCAGAAAGAGAGATGGGAAGGGAAGGGCACTTGTGCGTGTGTGTCCAGGTGAATGTAAATATTTATAAATTGCTGATATGCAATTAAAAATTACAGCAACAAACTGACAGCTGCCTCAGGTGCAGGCGCATGCAAATCCTGTATATCTATATATAAAGCCTCAGCCTGAGCTCTTTAAAATGCAAATTCAGAGCGGAAAGGCGGCAAAAAATGCGGAAAGCGGCTACGGCTCAAGACGGCTTCAATTTTCACAAGCCCGGATTAAAAAGTATTCTTAAGACAACACACTAATTGAAGGCAGCACTTATTTGTCCAGATAAATGCTAAGAAAATAAATATATAAATATTTCTGTAATTAATTGGGATTCTGCCTGGCTTCCTTGCTAAATAATTACCTTCATTTCCCAGAGATGTGTTTATGCTTTTGGATTTTAGTGAGTGGATTTAGGTTTACAAAGACTGCCACAGATATGTTCATGTTTTGCGGCCAAAGTAAGTCTCAATATTATTGAATTATGCTAGTAACTAATTAGCTTTATTTGTAAATGATGAAAACTGGCACTGCTACGGCTTCTGTGTGCTTTCGGTTGTTTAATTGCAAATGCTCACTGAAAATAACTCAGAGAGAGAGAGAGATGGAACTGGCACAAAGGCAAAATCATTTTAATTGGTAAAGGATACTACTTGCAAGTGAGATTTTAGGTTAACGAGGCCACACACAGATTCATAATCAGAAATCTCTCGAATATAACAATAATATTTGTACATTTAAATGCTTAATTAGAGACTGCAGGCTGGTGCAAGCTACATTTATTTATTTAAATATTTGTGACGCTTAAAACAAAGGCCAACGGATTTTACAGTATTTTTTTGTTAGAGAATATTATTATTTATTTATATTTTCACCTCCCTAGCCATAGTAGGTGGTTCGCAGGAGGGCGAAAAACTGATACGACATGCTGATCACCTTCATGAAGGTGTTGAACGAGATGGGCGGAAAGGTGGGCGGCCTGATGGAGGCGGGCTTCTGGCTCCGCATAATTATGTACTTCAGGATGCGCTTGTACTGGCTGCTGCAGGGCAGCCAGTTCTGATTGAAGCAGGCATGCCCAATCCGAGAGCTCTAAAGGGGGTTAAAGAATCAGAAATTTATATATAAAAATTAAATCTAAAAGTTAATTTTCCACTCACCGATGAGATCATTTCATCGCCGTAATAGCAGACCACAAAAACCTGAACCAGCGAGGCTGAAAAGAATATAAAATACAGCACAATGTCCTCCACATTGGAGGCTGTGATCTGAAAGCCAGCAAAACAGATCACCAGAGAGGCGGCTATAAAGTTCCAAAGAATCAGGAAGCTAAAGATGTTGTTCACCTCCTCGCTGAGACTGATAAAATAAAGGGAAAGGATAAGTATAGAGTAGAGTAAACAAAAATATATTGCCTACTTTTCAGCAATTAAATTAAGGGAGGTTTTATGGATAAACTAATATTTCTACTGTGATCATAGTTCTTTACGGATTAATTTTTAACTTAGTATGTTGTTAGATATTAAAGAAATAAATATCTTTTTAAAATATGGGGAATCACAGTGCCATGGGCTCTTAATTTTAAAAGGTAAATAAAGGATTTAATTTATACAAGTGCCCAAAAGTATGCAACAAAATATTTTATATTTCCCATCTAAGATTTAATATTTTGTAGCCTACTTTTAGATGCTATTGCAAATGTTTTTGAAATCACTGATTTAAAGTTAATTGGTTTTTTTATCTATAATTTTTATAAAAGTTTTAATTTATGAAAAAAAAATGTCCAAACGTATGCAAAAAAATTATTTCTATTACCCATTTAAGATTTAATATTTTGTAGCATACCTTTAGAGGCTATTTCCATAGTGTTATAATCATTGAGTTAAGCCTAATTGTTTTTTTTAGCTTGCAAAACATTTTCTAATTCTCATTTAAGATTTAATATTTTGTAGCATACTTTTGGATGATATTTAAATTGTTTTTAAGTCCCTGAGCTTTTCCTTTTAATTTTTTTAGCAGAAAATAATGAAAGCCTAACCCAAGGCCCTCAAATTTAATTAAGAACATCTCAGGGATTTGAAAACATTTAAAAACAGCATCTAAAAGTATGCAACAAAATATTTTCTAGACCTCATTTAAGATTTAATATTTCGTAGCATACTTTCAGATGCTATTTTAAATGTATTTAAATCCCTGAGATATTGTTAGTTAATTTTTTAGACATAAATTAAGAAATTAAATTAAGAAAACCTACTCCAATGCCCTGGAATGATACACAACCAGGTCCTGCAAGTACTTGATGTTCTCCTCATCCGTGTGCTCGCCGCCATCGTAGGCCTCCAGGTTATCCGCCAGATAGTTAAAGTGCATCGTCAGCTGCGTAATCGTGGTGATCAAGAGGAGATCCACGCAGACATAGGACACACCAGCCACGTAGGCGCAGTGGGCCAATCCCCAGTAGGAGAACCAGTAAACCGTCAGATCCGTCTCAGCATCGTAAGGAAATAGGATGTGGAAACCATAGTTCCGCTCAAAGATCTCCGAGCCCATCAGATAATACTTGATGGTGGACTTGAGGGCCGGATAGAAGCTGAACGAGGAGGTGTACGTCATGCAGAGGATGGTGAACAAGGTCATCACGCGGTTCATGTGCTTCTGGTAGTAGGCCACATGGTAGATGCGCTGCGACTCCAGCTCCATGGGGAATATCTCCTTGAGGTCATCGAGCAGCTTCACCAGCCGCTTCCGGTTCACCGTCAGCCCAAATTGCTTGAAGTCCGCCATGAAGCTGAAGCCAATGCACGGGGCCACGGCCGTGGCCTCCAGCAGGGTCGTCGTCGAGGTGATGTGGACTATAAAGTAAGCGATCTCGCCCACCACATAGGCATTGAAGTTGAGGAACCCCAACACCAGATAGAAACGCAGCAAATATCTCCTTATCAAGTTCGGATCCCGGTCCGAGTACAGATCCTCGCCGATGGTCTTGTAGAACGTCATCGGGAACCGGGTGAGGTCCTCGAAGGTCCGCACCGTGTTCTCATCCTGCGGCGGCTTCTGCTTGCGAAACAACATGGCGCCGCTTTAATCGCCGCTGCCACTGGACCGTCCTTATATATGTTGGGGCTGGGCCCCAAAAACCACCGCGGACCCATTAAATTGTCATGAGCCGAGGCCCAAGCTGACCAACCAGCTGACCAGCTGACCTCATAATTACTTAATTGAATTTCGGGTAATTGCAGACACCTGCCCACAGCGGCTTGCTAAAATATTAAGTCCCCTGGAATGTCCACATGGCTGTACTGAAAGAAAATATTGGAGCATAATTCTTGAAGATCTTTTAATAAGGCAAAAGAGATTTTTAATTTAATTGTATAATAAAAATAAAATATTTAAAAATAAAAAATATTAGAGCATAATTTTAATCAATTTTCTACAATTGTTTATAATTCCCAAGTGTATATTCACTGCTTTAATTGTTTAGTTACCGAAAATATCAATGTTAAAAAAATTACCCAAAGGAAACTCATACTTTTTATACTTTTAGTCTCCTTAAAAGTGTTTTTAAAAATATAATAATTATTCCTGGCTAAAATTAAAATAAGAACATAATTTTCATTAAATTTCTGCAACTGCTTATAATTCCCAAGTTCATATTCCGTAAATATAAATGGTAAGGAATTAAGCAAAATAAAAGGTAAACAAATATGATACTTTATATATTTTTAAAACTATACATTACAAGAAAAAACTAGTTCTAGATAATATTAAATATTATAACATCATTTTTATTTACTTTCCTAATTGATTATAATTCCCAAGTGTGTGCAAAAGAAATGGCCACACTTAGACAGTTAAAATACTAAAGTAAGCTGGTATATTTTTCCCCAAAAATTTCATACATTTTTTGTTTAAACATTTCACATTTAATACCTTGTGTTTTTCCCACGTGCACTAATCCCGATTTCTGATACAAAATTAATTCAATTAAATTCCAAAAGGATTCGGCAACTCACCACGAGCCTCGGCCAGAGAGTAGGTATCGACATCAAAGACAAGTTCGCAAATCAAGTGGCAAATGTAAGTACCATTGTGCTCCCGGAGCCCCCTTGAGCCACTTACGTATACTATTTATATATACGTGCATATATATACGTATAATACATATATCCGGGCTTGTGCGATTTCTCTTGGTTTTGACGAATGCGGTTTCCATAACTCTTAGTGCTGCTGCTGCCTCCTCCGCAACTCTCAACTTCACATTTCGATGTTCGAAAGGCTCTCCTGCGACGGGGCCACAGAATGCTTGAAATATTCATTAGAAATGCCAGCGAGGAGAGCACCTTTTGTCGCTTCTACATATATGGTTTATACGTGTATATCTTAATCTCTGAACGTACGGAGCGAACTTCTCTCGTTGGATTTTGTACGTAAGTTGAGATTTAATCGAGTCGGTCAGGCTGGCAGAACAAAGGCCGAAAATCAGGGATTTCAATTCGCAGAACAATGCCTCTAATGCAAGTCCACTAATAATGCCAAACTTGAGCTCTTTGAGCTCTTGACCACTTAATTAGAAGATGGGCTTGGTTAGATTGGAATTTATGGTTACGGCAGGAATTTAAATTAGTTTAAATTAAACTAAAAACAATTTTTAAAGTATTTTATATTTTAATTAAATAAAGCAATAAATAAATTAGTTGTTTTTCGAAGAATTAACTAGGTAAACAAAGTCTTAAAGTGTTAAAATTTTCGATATTTTACTTTAAAAAAATTGTGTACATAATTTTTAAATACAAATAAGTAAAAAAAATATAAAAATAAATATATATTTTTTTTATAAAAATGGAAATACAGTAGAAAGTAAATATATATTTTTTTTGACATCCTCTAAAAATTTGAATACAATCAAATGGAAAACATAACACTTTTTAGGCAACAAAGTTGCAACCTTGCCTCTATCTCAGACGGGAGACACGGGTTCGAACCCATATTTTATATTCTGGTAGCACCACATTCTCTGGCTCATTTATTTAAAATTTAACGTAACAAATTGCAATCCAATTTTATATACATTTCGTATAATTACCAACACACAGCAGCAGAACAGCAAAACAGAAAACATTTCCTGATCATGGCGACATGGAAAATATATATAAATTCGTTGATTTGTTTACCTTACGCTTAGTTTGCGGTTAAAGTTTTGCAATTAAATGCTGCATAAATTACATGCCTGGCGAATGCGTCAAATAATTTACGGCAAATTGAAATTAATTTGCGTATAAAGTAAGTATGCCCGCACAAGCATATCAATGTAAACTTTAATAATAATTATTTGCCAGGCAAAAAACAGGACCAGCCACCAGTCACCAGTCAGCAGCTGGCAGGAGCTGGCAGGAGCGCAAGGCTGCGCGCCGCAGACATGTTCAGACTTCCAGGCGCCACATTATGACTCTGGTAATTAGTTTAAAAAATACTTAAACACACATATATATTGATATATGCATTTACGATGGCTGTGGCGCTAATGACGATGTGAGAATGAGTTGATTTTCGCATTTATTGGCCGTCTGTGTGTGCGTATTTGTGCCGGGTAAACAATTAAATCGGAGATATCAGTGCTCATTGGGCTAATAATTGATTTAAATATTTGCACATGGAAATTCAAAACAACTCCGGGGCCCAGAATATGCATCCAATGAAAATGTATTTTAATTCCGTAGCGTTGACTCAATTATTAATGCAAATTAATTGTGTTGCCTTGCCTGCCATTTGCACAGGCGCATCAGCTGTCACGTTGTCCAGTCCATGTCCCTGTCCATGTCCATGCTGGGTGTCCGTTTGCCGTTGTTTTCCCTGCCAATCAGGTGGGAACACTTGTGGCATAACGCTCTCTGCCTGCCAGTGTTGCCATAGTTTTGAATTAAATACTTTGTTAAGTTTTGATTGAAAAATTAGGATAGAAAAAGAAGATAAAGAGCTCTGAGTAAAAAGTATGAGAGACGCAAAAGTAAAAAGTATTAGAAGCGCAGAGAAGGGATCTAAGTAAAAAGTATGAGAAGCGCAGAGAAGGGCTCTAGGTAAATAGTATGAGAAGCGTAGATAAGGGATTTAAGTAAAGTGAAGCGCAGAGGGGTTCTAAGAGAAGAAATAAATAGTATGAAGCGCAGAAGGGATCCAAGTAAAGGAGAAGCGCAGAGAGGTTCTACGTAAATAATTTAAAGCGCAGAAGGGCTCAAAAAAAGTATGAAAGCAGAATAAAGAAGCGCAGAGAAGGGCACCAAGTAAAAAGTATGAGAAGCGCAGAGAAGGGCTCAAAGTAAAATGTATAAGAAGCGCAGAGAAGGGCTCTAAGCTAATTAAGCCAAGCTCTAAATAAAAAAGAAAGACTCAAAGAAAAATGTATAAATTTGTAAGCTTGCGTTACTATTCATTGGTAATAAAGCCCTATTTTAATTTGCATTAAATTGCTCACAAAAACAGGGCCGGCATTAAGCCTTGTCTCTGGCCAATTTCGAGGAATCCCCGGATTGGCAATTTAAAATATCCCCTGTGTGTGTGCGGTGCGCCCACACACAATTGGGCAATTGGTAGAAAATTCTGCAACTTCCATAGGCCTCTGGGCTTTCCCATTCTGTCCAAAGGGCAAACTTCCATCACTTGTCGATATTTTCCCAATGCTGCCCAGCCCCAGCCCAGTGTGTGTGTGCAGCCCAGAAATTTCTATTACAATTTTTGGCTCAATTTTTCCCCGCTCCCAGGTTGAACTATCAAAGGCCAAAGGCACTGAGTGCGTGTTGTTGGGTTTCAAAAGAGATGTGTTTTCCTCCGCTCCTCGCCGCCCCCAGCCAGCCCTTTTCACCAGCATTTTCCCATTTTCCAGCTGAGAATTGAGCTGTCGGCTGTCCACTCACACACACACACTCAGAGAGAATGCCGTAGGAAAGGGTATCCTCGGCCATCAAATTATTCTGAGATATTTTCGGAGCGAAATCCCAGGGCGAAACTTTCCCCATAAATTCCCCTCCAAGTGGTTGGGATTCTTGGGATCCAGGTATTTGCAAAAATCTCAATTCTTTGCCAACTAATTTTAGAGAGTTTTACTTCCAGGAAATATTTTAAGACATCCTTGAGGGAAATTTTTTTGCTATGGATTGGAAGGAGTTTTGTTTTTCTGCGGCTATTTATAAGTCCTTTTTTATACTTGGATTGCTTTTAGATTTGTTTTTTAACAAATGCAGATTTAAAATCACTTTAAAATGTGCTTTAAAGTAGGCTGGGAAAATTTCTGATTACGAAGTCGGTGGGATTTTGTAATTAGTAGAAGATTTTTGCAATTATTTGATAATTTAATTAAATGAAACTACTCTGAATATTAATTATGCGTTAATTAAGTTTTATAATATTATATTACTTAAATAGATAAAGAAAATGGTGATCAGAAAATTAAAAATTCAAATAAAGGTCAATATAAAGTTAGTTTATTTTAGAAATATCAGGAAAATTCATTAAAATATTCCTCGAAAGCTAAAGCCTTATCCAAGATCATCAAAATAATACAAATCATAATATAATATATATTTTTAATGCATATTGTAAAGAAAAATAAAATAAATGCCTTATAAAATCCCAAATATTAATACTTATTTTAAGGACTTCCTGGAAAATCGAATAAAGTATTCCTCGACTGCCAAAACCATTTGCGAGAGCATCAAACTTCGTTTAACATTCATGTGTTCCTTTTTTTATTACAACCAACTTTGTTCTCCCCTCGTTTTTCTCCGGCTTGCTCTCTTTTTTTGTTCTTTGTTGGCATAATATTCAAATTGGTTGGCCAGGCAAAGAAATGCAAACTCAAAGAAGTCCTTTCTGCTCGCGTACCTTCGATGCACATTTTTCCATACCTTCGGGATGGAGGATTCCTGGAGGAGGTGGAGGCCACTGCTTCCGACACTTTCGACCTTCTTCGCCAACATTGTTTTTGAGGAGAATATATACGAGAGAGAGAGAATGTGGCCTCAGTCAAAGGCCAGTGAAATCTGCCCAAAGAGCGTAAGGAAAACCATTAAATGCTCAATTTGACACACACAGGTGGAAACGAGGGCGGGGGAATCCCCATTTAATTGCACTCGAGCATAGCATTTCCTTGGAAAATCGCCACAAAAGACGAAATCACCGAAGAAAATGCAACAAAATCAACTTAAATTGTTCTAAAATCCGCCTTGGCTTCCCCCCTTCTCGGCTTCCTCTACATGGCTGCATAACGGTAAGTGTTAAGGTATCGCCACTGCCACTGCCTCTTCTTCTTCTTCTTCTATCATTTATGGCTCCTTAACGGCACTCCGCGTAGTAACGGTAAAAGTGGAGAAGAAGGTATAAAGAAATTCTTGCAATTTATTGACTACCACAACTAGCGGACAGCGTCCATTGATTGCCAATTGATTTGTCGAGTCGAGTGTGTTTGTGGGCGTGCTAAAAAAAGGGGCGTGGCTTTCCTGGGAGGCGGGGGGCGTGGCAGGCGGTAAAGTGTGGCCAACTTACAGCACAGAAGTCAAAGTTGATCGTCACTGTTGGGTGTGTATTTACCACACTTTTAACCCCGCTTGACACCGGGGAGTTTCATTTGTTTTCCATTGCCCGCGGAAAAGTAACTTGGGAATTTTAAGCGAACGATGAAATTTAAATTTCACAAAATACGGATGATACAAAATAATTGTACCAAATACAGCCTTAAAATTAATCTTTAAATTGGTTTTACAGGTATTTGTCTTAAAAATGTTAAATCAGATGTTCTCTTTTTGTTTAGTGCCTTCGTCACTAGACATTTGCCTTTTTAAGACGAATTTTATTTTATATAAAATATATTTAATACACATTTATTGTTTTTAATGATGTAATGATAACTTAAAATTAATAAAAACAAAGGAATTTATTTTGTTTTTCACTTTTCTTTTTAATATAAAGTTTTTTAAATATTTATAACTCCGATACCTCAAGGGTTAAACAATTTCACACTTAACTTATGGCCAAATGAACAAGAGGACCTGTCCGGGACTTACATATTCGTTAAATTTACAGCAGAAAGGACGAGGTCCTGGACGTGAATGGAGACAGGCACCAACCACATAGCTTATGCAGGCGAGACCGAGAACGGCGAATGGAGAATGGAGGTGGAGGTGGAGGTGGAGCACAAGCCCGGACGGATCCCCATAGCCGTATTCGTATCCGTGCCCCGGACTCGCTCACCGGAGCCGGAGGAGTGATGAACTCGCAGCGGAAGGGGGATCCGCAGCAGGAACAGGAGCAGGAGCAGCAACAGAAGGCAGAGGAGTCGGTGGCATCGGTAGTCGGCAGACAAAAGCACGCAAAAACTTTGTTGCAAAACACTTAGCACACACACACACACACCACACATACACTCGGCCTAGAGAATGTGCGTCAGGCGACCAAGGTTTCAAGATCATATTGCCTTTGGAGCAGACAACAGATAACTCATTATTTGTATTTTATAATCTAATATAATTTATAATTGTTTTGTTTTAATTCATCAGAATTTTATTTATTTTCAATTTCGCCATTCGCTTATAATTCTCAAGTCATTTTTTCACGAACAATGGAAAATTATCATTTTATAATTTAATCATTAAAGTTATAATATAATATTTAAAAAGGGCCTTATTTATTTTGACCCTTTTGGTTTTTATTTTAACAACAATAAATTTTTGTTAAATGCAGCATGTTATTTTTTAAAGGCTTTCGTCACCTTGCTATCCTCTTTTGAGCTCTGGAAATAATTATTATAAAAATTAGCTAACAAATTATTCTTTCAATGTCTTTACTTTAATTTTTCAAGAAATAAAATCTGAAATATATGTGAAATAGGGTTAGAACATTTTTAACCTAACTAACTTTTAATTTGAAAATATTAAGCTTTCAAGCGTTGACTTTAAATATCCTTTAAAGGCTGTATATATATATTCATACTAATAATAATAATAATAATAAGTAATTAATCTAAATTTAATTTAATTATATAGAAAAAAGCAATACATGGCTTTCGTCACTAGGGTTTCCTGCAGCTTAATTTTTATATTACTTACAAATATTTCAAAATATTTATTTTCAAACCCTTTCCTTTAATTTTTCAATAAGAACTTATAGCATATATTTAAGGTTTAAACCCAAGTAACCCGAGACTTGGCTTTCGTCACCCTCGTCGCCTGATTTTTGCATGTTAAATGCGCGCCGCCACACATTTCTCATTGAGTGCGGCCGTGTAGGGGGTACGAGTGCGAGTGTGCGAGTGTGGCTGAGTGACTGGGCCGGGTGTGCGTGTGTTGTGCATTGTCTGGTTAGTCCTTTCCGCATATATTTGAAAATAAAGTTACGACAAGTTGCACTCAATTTTCAGCATTTACTGTCAGCGCACAGGCAGGCACGCCACGGCAGCCAGTTGAGCAGTGCCAGGCCAGGCCAGGCCAGGATGGGGGCAAAGGATGGAAACGACGACGACGAGGACGAGGACGAGGACGACTGGTGGCAACAAAAACTGTGTCAGGCCCAATGGTGGCTCGGTTGGTTGGCTGGCTGGCTCTGGTCGTCGTTGGACACTGGACAAAAACAAAAGCCAAGCAACGCATAAAACGCTTGAAATGAATACGTGTATTAACCCCCTGCTATTTCCCTTAACCCCCTACAGCTGGCTATCGTCTATTGCAGGCATCCAGGTCCTGGACCAGCACCAGCTTTCGCACCTCCCTGGCATCGTGTCCTGTTCCTGGGCTGCTGCTGCTGGCCTCATGCGATTTGCAAACATTTTCATTATGCCCTGCTGACATGAGAGAGCCTGCCAGCGAATTGATCACGAATATATATATACCTTCAAAGGGTATTATAAACGGGAGAGATCAAGCGGAAAGTCATACAATTTTTTTTTATTTATTTTAAATATAATATTCTAAATATAAAATGTGAGAATATAATTATTTAAATAATTTCCCATACAAAGAGGCTAGCTTATTATCAAATATAAACTGTGGAAGTCATGTCAAGCATATGATCCTAGAGAGCATTCATCTTTCGTTGTCTAGGCCCCAAAAAATTGGCTAACTTATTCCACCTGATGGGTTTTCTCATTAAAACTGCCTCTTGAATCCGTGACCCAGTAAAAATCCTTAATGAATAGAAAAGCCAGGACAAATAGGCTTGAGATTCTTCATTCCTAAAGCTCTAAGCCAAAGGGTGAATGAGAATGTCGTTGAAAGATTGTATTAAAATTACAAAATATAAAATATAAAATAAATATAAAAATAAATATAATTAAAACATAAATATAAATATTTATTATAAAATAACTGGCAGAAGGATAAATAACCTACCTCATAAAGCATATATATTCATGTCCGTTTGTCCGTTAGTCTAAATAAAAGATTGTACAAAAATTAAGGCTTGGTAAAATATAAAATATTAAACAAATTTTAATATAAATGTAATAAAAATATAAATATAAAATATATATTATAAAATAACTGACAAGCGGCATATCTAACCCCATAGAGCATATATATTCATGTCCGTTTGTCCGTAAGTCTAAATAAAAGATTGTGAAAGAAATTATAGGTTGCTTAAATATAAAAATATATATTATAAAACAACTGATAGAAGGAGGCATAACCGCACCCTTAAAGTATATATTTTCATATCCGTTTGTCCGTTTGTCCGTGTGTCCGTTAGTCTAAAAAAAAAGAAGCTAAAACAATTTTTGCTTAAATATAATATATTTATTATAAATGAACTAACAGAAAGAGGCATAATTGAACCCTTAAAGTATATATTCATGTCCGTTTGTCCGCTTGTCCGTTAGTTTTAATAAACACCTATAACTCAGAGACTATAAGAACTAGACCTACGAAATTTAGTGAAAACGTTCTCTTAACTTCCACGCAGATATAATAGATATGTAATAAACTAAATATACACGATTTTAAAATATCCCACACAAATAATTAAATGAAAAAAAAACTGTAATTTTAAAACTAATATTTCCTGAAGCAACCAGAGATTTCCTTCTAATTAAAACTAGTTCTAAGAACAAGAATTTATTTACCTTTAGACCTGAGTCCCATGAGTTCCCTTAAATATGTTGATCCTTCCGGAAGCTGACCAAGTCAAAGTAAATTCCTTGACCCGCTCTGATCATGATAAGCGACTTTTTGCCAAGGACAAAGGCAGCAGCAGCAGCAGCAGCAGGAGCAGGACCACCGCTACGTGCGTAAATGGCCAAGGGATGTGCCTGTGAATTGCGGTGCCATGTGGTCGGCGTGACTTGTCACTTGTCACCTCCGTCCACCGTCCACCGTCCTCCATCCTCAATGAGTCCAATGCGGTTGCACTTTTGTTCAAAAAGTGTCCGCTGCTCGACTCGGCCACCGGAGATAAGCTCTGCAGGTGGTCCCCACCTCCACCTCCATCTCCGACTCCAACTCATTGCCGTCCGGATGCGTTTGCATATGGAATTGTGAGCGTGTGGGGGGGGAAATTGTGAGGAAAACACGGGGAAAATGCAGAGGCAGAGGGGAAAAACTGGACAAATGCAAATGGAAGCGACACCCACTCGGTTCGGTCCGTGAAATGTGTCACAACATGCTGGCTGGCTGTCACAGCCTCCCCGGCAGCTGCAAGTGTATTTAAGTTTCCAACAAATTAGCTTAGTAAATTAGCTGCTCATAAATCTCTCGGCGGCCATAAAAAAAAAAAAGAAAAGCTAGAGAAGAAAAGCACAGAACACGCGGCTGACACGGCTGACTGGCAGTTGCGACAGCATCTGTCATTGGTTTCAGTTTTCATTTCCATTTTTCCAGCTCCCCGAAATGCAACTCAGATTGGGTTTCCTTTTAACATTTCTTTCGGTGATTTTTTAATTCAAGAATATAATTAGTAAGCCTAATTTTTGATTTCTTTTGAATTACATTTTATTGTTTAACTCTAGAAAATAATGAGTTACGACTCATCCGATCCTCCTTAGCGGCTTTCCTGCACCCAAGTTGGCATTGCCCAGACGCTGCATTTCGTTGTGGATGTAAATGCAGTGCAGGACCACCTCTACATGCTCCCGGTGGCGAATCATCTGGCGCTGGCCCTTGCGATCCCCCAGTTCCCGGGCCAAGCGTATGCCAATGGTCAGCAGCTGGAGGGCACGTAGTGGATGGACCAAGCTAGCTCCATCCCGGCACTGAGGAGGAGCGCCTGCAATCGCGTCCAGTTCTGGGCAACTCAGGTAGAAGGATTGATAAGTGGCCTGTGTCTGGCGTTTGGGATGAAATTTCTCCACAATTCTCATCAGCTTCTGCTTTCTCTTCATAAACTCGAACATGGTGGATATTCTATATTGAGTTTGAGTTCTTTTATTCACTTTAAATAGAGGATATTAAACTTACCTTATGGGGTTTTCTTTTTAGGTGGAAAAAAACGTTCCTTATCGGGCTGGAAGGCAGACCAAAGTGACTTGAAAATCAGTTTTAAACCTTATGACAAAGTCGTGACAGGAAAATCAAGGAACTACTGACTTGAAATCCTGAGAATTCAAGGCTACCTAGATTTAATTTTTGAAGTTATGATTGAAAATTGGGAGATTTCAAGGCTACCTCGATTTGGGAATATTTTTATTTAATTTTCCATGGGTTTTCTTAGTTAAAAAGGTCCTTTGTTGGCTATTTCTCATATTTATGCATCAAATTGGAACGTAGGTATTGAAACACAAATGAGAAAATGTATAATGCATAATTAAAAATAAAAGAAATTAAAATTAAATATAAATTTGTATGATTAATCTTTGCCATTATAAAGCCAAAGCTTTAACTTCTTTTATGGTTGAACATTTCCTTTGTTCGCTATTTCTCATATTTATCCATCGTTTTGGAAGTTCGCCATTTGTCACAGTTATTCATCATTTTGGCACATTGGAATTGAAACATAAATGAGGAAATGCTAAACAAAAATGCTGAACAGAAATGCACTTTACATAATAATAGTTATATTAAATAATACAAATATTTATACATAAATGTATTTTTATTTATTTTATTTATTTATTATTATTATCATAGCTCATCCCTGGAACATTCTCCCAGCTTCTGGCATTCATTTGAAAGTTATCACCACAGTTATCAGTTAATTAAAGGGTTTTAAAATGTTTGGTAAATTTTTAATATTTTTAGGAAAACTTTCACTTCACTCCCATTTCGTTTTCCCCCTCCCTCTGTTGACCCTTATCAAAACGAAGTTGGTTTCCTCATTTTCTGCATGGCCAGCACGAGGCAAGGCAGCTTTTTCCTTCGTTTTTCGAGAGCGTTGGACACCGACTAACTTGCGAATGCAATGTACATTAGTTGCAGACACACATGTTCCAACCACCCTAGAACCACCACCCCTGGTGGCAGAGGTGTAGGGTATTTCCTAGGGGGTTTCAGGAAAAAAGTTGTGATAATTTAGGGGTGTACAAAATTACCGACCCAATGCCA
Organism: Drosophila triauraria; assembly: GCA_014170255.2. Classification (NCBI taxonomy): domain Eukaryota; kingdom Metazoa; phylum Arthropoda; class Insecta; order Diptera; family Drosophilidae; genus Drosophila; species Drosophila triauraria. The sequence continues at coordinate 6,653,999 of CM024333.1, read as the reverse complement.
TTAGCTCCCTTAATTCCCTCTTAAAAATAGACTTTAAAATCAATTATTAAAATTTGGTATTAAATAGTAAAAGAAAAGATTTTTTAATGTCTTTAAAATCAATTAATACAATTCGGTATTAAATAGTAAAAGAAGAGGTTTGTTTTTAGTAAATAAGAAGTAAGTGAAATGAATTTATTTTAATATAAAATGTTACCCCTCAAAAAGGCTTTTTAATAGGCTTTAAAATCAATTATGTTAATACCATTTGGTATTAAATAGTAAAAGAAGATGTTTTTTTAAAGGCTTTTAAATCAATTAATACAATTCGGTATTAAATAGTAAAAGAAAAGGTTTGTTTTTAGTACATAAAAAGTAAATCAAATGAATTTATTTTAATATAAAATGTAACCCCTCAAGGAGGTTTTTATATAGGCTTTAAAATCAATTAATACCATTTGGTATTAAATAGTAAAAGAAAAGGTATTTTTTATGTCTTTGGTATTAAATAGTAAAAGAAGAGGTTTATTTTACTAAATAAAAAGTAAATAAACTAACATATTTTTAATATCAAATGTAAGCCCCCAGGGACCCCTGTCTCTGCCCCGAATAAAGTAACATTTTGCGCAGGACCTTCTTCGGGGGTCTTAGCACGTGGGTCATATTAGGATGAGGGCCGGACCCGTGCAGAAATAAGTTGTAAAGTGCACTACAGGGGGGGGATCGAGGCGATGAGGGTCTCAGGTCATGGACGTTGGGGAGAGAGGAACTTGTGACGGCAATTTCCAAGCAGTTAAAATAATTGCAACAAATTTTCAAGTTTTCCTTATTATCCCTTTTTGCATGCTCCTGCACATATAATCCAACGCAAACAACGGAGCGACTGAGTGACTGAGCTCGAGGGGAGCGAGAAAGGGGGACGTCCTGTCTGCGAGAGCTCCAGCACCAGCACCAGCTCCAGCTCGAGCTCGAGGCGGCAGCCACATAAATGTTTTAAGCTGTTGTGAATTATGGTAATGAATGTCAGCGCAAACTTCCGGATGCCTGGGCTCAGACCGAAGCCAGCCAACCCACCTGCTTCGCCTGCCTCGCCTGCCTCCTCTCTGGCTTGGCTCTGGCCTGGCCTGCCATGGCCTGGCCTGGTGTGTGTGTCTTTTGTTTTGACCGTCTTTTGTTCTCGGCCACGTCGCCACTCGACATTGGCCAGCGGCAATACGATGGCCGCCGTTGCCGCCGTCGCCGCCGCCGCGTCGGAAATGCAACGTTTTCAACTGCATGCGAAACATAATTGACAAACGCTTTACACTGACAATGCCACCAACGGAGGACGGGGGGCGGGCCCTGCTACAGTGGGACCAAGGTCTATTGGAAATGCCATGAAAATTGCAGTCTAAAAATGAGTGAATTCGAAGTGATGCGGATTTGAGGCAATAAGTGGTTGGTTTTACAGAAATTTTCCTACACAACAAGTTTTTTCTTATTTAATTGTATATTTTTGAGGGAATAATTATTATAATTATTATTTTCACTAAAACATTTTAAGCTGAACACGAATTTGTTCTGGAAATTGTCCATCACAACAGGTTTTTCTTATTATGAGTATTTTAAGATTTGCATTCAAATTTTTGTTGAGAGAATAAATTTTATATGTTATCGTAGTTTTTATATAGATTGTTCTTTATTTATTTGATCTATCTTCGTGGTTTTAATTTGTTCAATGTGCTTTTTCTTTAATGATCCCAGTGTGACCAAAGTCTTCTTGTTTACTTAATCCTAATTTCATTCAATCTCGGCGGAATCTTAACATAAAATGCTAAATGAAATGAAGTTTCTCTTAATAATGGGTATTTTATAATTTGCAATCAACTAAACTACCTCACATTTTAAAAAAAATAAATTTTATCTACTAAACACGAATCTGTAGCAATAATTTTCATCACGTCACGTTTAAAAAAAAAAAAATTTAAATAAAAAAAAAAATTATAATTTTTTAAATGGAAAATGTTATAAAAATATACTTTGATTTTTAACTCAATTTATTTTTTATTACCCAACTTTAAAAAAAAGGTTCGTGAATTTTATATTCACAAATTTAAGAATTCCCTTACTTTTTAAAAATCAATCAAGCTGAAAACCCCGTCCTCGAACCACTGTCCTGTGAGTATTTTTCGGGTCGACCAACAGAAGGAGAATATTAAATTTTCACTTTGCGCATCACAGTGGTGATTGCTTTAATTGGTTAAGTTCGTGGATTCCGGATGGGACTGGAGTGGTGCCACCTACCTTTTTTTTTTGGCTTGGTAACACTGTGCGGCGCGCGGGCTTGCCGCAAGACAATGCCACAATCCGCAACAATGCTGCTGCAAGTCTGCCGCGCAAGGCCTGCCCCTGACCAGAGGAGCGCATCCTTTGGGGAATCCTCGCCAAAGGACAAAGGACGGCGAGGGACAAAGGAGGAGGAGCCACAGGCACTCCTGATTTATGGCGGCGCGCATTGCCATTTTTACCTGTCCATAACAAATTGGACACCAGTTGATAGAAGCTCCAACTTGTCGCAATGCAGCAGGCGCCTTATTGCAGCGCCACCGCCCCCCTCCCACGTCAGGAAAACCGCTTTTCCCTCGGTTATTCCGTAGCTTTTCCCCCTTTCCCACCTTTCCACCCACTTTTTCTCTAGCTCTTCCCTCAATTTTCCCTCGTTTTTCTCCTCGTAGGAGAAGAGGAATTGAGAGGAAATTACTGATTGGACGGGGGAAAGTTAATCGAAAACAATAACAAGTTATCGATAAGTATCGGAACAACGGAGCTGCTTTAAAGTAGGTTAAAGTAAAAAAGAAAAAGAAAAGTTTGCTTTATTAAAGTTAAATAAGATAAAGCTTAAATAAGACGTGATCTCAGGAACATTTTATAAACTAAATAATAATAAATTAATTATAAATTAAAATTCAATTACATTAAATTCTTTTAAAAACTGTCTAAAAGTATGCTGTGAAAAAGAAATACTAAGACCTTAAAATAAAGGAAAAATCCTACATTTCATTGCATACTTTTAAACACTTTCAAAAGATTTAAAATCTCTTGTTCAGATGCTTAAAAGTATGCTTTAAAATATACTAAATTTTCTACTATTATTATATATATTTTACTATGATTCATTCTGGAATATTTTCTATTACTTAAAGCTTTTAATTATAATTTATATGTAAGCTAAATATTACTTAAATAAAAATATTACTTGAATAAAAATAAATAATAAATCTTAATTATTTAATTGACCTAAATTTTCCCAGTAACCTTTAAAGTGCAATTCCTTTACCAATTTCTCTTCGTTCCTTTCTCCAACCGAAGCCAGTGTGTGTTGTTTCTTAAATCAATTATATTTGTAATTCAACGCAATTACGTTAAATAACTGATTGTAGAAAATAAAGCAAAGATTGTCGGCAATAATTCGCAACTAATTGAGCGATTGATAAATTCTCTTGGGAGCAGGAGCAGGGGCAGGAGCTGAAGCTAAAGCTGAACTCCGTAGCCCAAGCGACTTGTGGCAACCTAAGCGATGAGTTAGTTACCTTGTAATACGGCCACGCCCCCATTTGAGGCGATGTCCGACCCGCCCGGAGGCCAAGTTGTAATTTCGTTAATCGATAAAGTGTCAGATTAACAGGCGCTCAACAACGGTAATGACAGCCAACGGGGGCTTCGCAATGGATATGCAATGTGCCATTGACACCTTCAGTTTTCGGTGCCACGCCCACCACTTACGATGCACAAACCAAAGACTACCTAACCCCCCTTGTATTTTCCCCCTTGCTAAAATCAGTGTCGCATTAAGTCACTCAAAGAGGATGTTTGATTAAATATAAGCTGCTGTACACAAAACACACACGGGGGAGAGCACTGAGAGAAAAGAAGGTTAGCCTTGAGTTTTTTTAAATTTAATGGGATCTTATTTTTTAGAAGGAAACAAAAGGTTCAAGGGATATTTAAGGAAAGTTTAAAAATAGTTTAATTTGAATTATATTTATATCTTTTATATTATATTCATATTTATTTGTTGCAGCTTCTTTGATTTGCCTTAGTGGAGTGATGGGTAGGGAGCTGGTATAAGCTTGAAATTTTCAGGGACTTAATGGAATTCATTTTTAGAAGAAAAAAGAAGGTTTAAAGGTTAGTTAAGTAAAGTTTAAGGATAGTTTGATTTATATTATATTTATATCAGCCTTCTTTCTTGCGGCATCTTTGCTTTGCCTTTGTGGAGTGATGGGTAAGGTGCTGGACTCTTAAGGTTACGGCCAATGTTCGAGTCCCAGTCGTAAGAATTAAGTTTGTTTGTTTTTTTAATTAAATAATATTTACTTCCATTAAACATTAACATATTATCTTCAAACATTTTAATTATTAACTTTACAAAATATTTTATCTTAAGTGTAAGCATCCCTGCGTAAGTAGGAAAGTCAGCTGCTTTTTACCCACTTCCACTCGCCACTCTTCAGCCCTCGAAATGACTGAAATCTGGAATTGCACTCGATGCCCGATGCGCTTCATTTGACGGGAATTCAAATTCGATTAGCCAAAAGTGTTCGTGTCCGTATCGAGAGAGAGTGAGAGTCCATGTCCATGTCCACACGCGCAGTCCAGCTTCCTCTGCTCCGCCATCTCCAAAGGATCGTCTCCACCTCCACTTCCATATCCATCTGCATCTGCGAAAAGCTGAAGTCTGTGTCCACATTCCGTCGACTGCCAATAACGCAAAGTCCTGGCTTATATTTCGCCGTCAGAGCTGGGGGGGCATGACCATGGGCGTGCGGGCCGCGGGGGTAGGTGTTGATTGGCAACACGGATTCGGGGCGAATGGCCAGGGGCATGGACAGGAGCTACGTGGAGCGCTTGCCCCGTGCAAAAGTTGCAAATGCCAAAGAACAAACAGCAACAATAATAAAAGGAATTGGATCGGAATGACTACTGCAGGAGCCAGGAACTTGTTGCGCTTCTATTTCGCCATATATTCGCCGCTGCCTCCCCCTTTCCACCTCTCTGGCTTTTCAGAGGCACCGGGCAAGGGGGGAGGTTTCGCAGCGGATGGATTTTCGTGCGGCAAATAAATTTGACAGCTGCTAGTCCCGGGTTAGGAAAATGCTCTTTCTCGAGTTGCTTTCGAGTTATCGATAGGTTTGATTAATAGATAATACGATTAATTAAATATTTAATTTATTAAAAATAATATTAAAATTAATAATGGTAGTCATATAATAAAAATATAAGGTTTTAAATTTCAAAATATCTATAAAAATAAAAAGATTATCCTTAGCAACGATATATCTTAAATATAAAATCTAATATTATCGAAATTATCGATATACCGATTTTTATACTTTCAGGTTTAAGCGGGAAATTCTTTTGACATTTATTTTAATTTATTCTGAATCGTTATATTAATAATCTTATATTTATAAATATAGTATTGATATACCAGTTTTTTATACTTTAAGTTCTCAGTGAGAAATTGTCTTGGCATTTATTTTAATTTACTCTCAATCGTGATCAACGATATATTACAAATATAATATCAAATAATATTGAAAATATCGATATACAACTATAAAAATAATACCAAAAATATTGATATACAGTTTTAAAAAAAATATCGAAAATATCGATATACCGTTATTAACATAATATCGAAAAAATCGATACACCGGTTTTTTTTATCCTCAACTTTTCAGGATTATTTTTCTTAATTCTTTTTTCTATCTTAAACATTTTTGTAAGTAGGTATAAATGATTTAAAAGAAAGAGCATTCCTCGTAAGTTTATATTAGCTGTTTTCCCAATTTTCCTGTTGTTTTCAACTATTGGTTGACGGAGTTTTGGCCTTTGTTTTTGTTGCATACTTTGTGTGATTTGCCAACGAGCTTGTCAACACCAAAACCCCCGAGGTTTCCCCTCCGATTTTCCACGAAAATGGGAAAACGGGGGGTTCTAAAAACAAAACAAAAAAAAAAAACACACAGAAGAGGCGAGGAGAGGCAACGCGCCTGTGTCCGGTTGTGATTTGTTTTTGTTTTTTTTCCAAATGCATTTCGCCTGACCATAGCCATAACCATTTGCCATTTCCCCCCCTGCCGGGGCATATAGCATAATTTTTTAAGCACATTTCAAATCAATTTGAGTGTTAAGCCATGTCCGACTGACCAATCGACTGGCCATGTGGAAATTGAATGGATCACAGGTCACATGGAAATGCGAGTGGAGGATGGAGGGGATGTGCTCTCCGCTCCGCTCCGTTAATCATTTAACTCAATTAGACATAATTAAGTTCTCTCTATATTCCGTCCTATTTTACTATATTTTTATTTTCATTTTTCGAGTGTGCGTCCGCTGGGGAATTCGTAATGAAGAGTTCAAATTGGAAATGACACAGAAATGGAGGTATATGAATAATGCGAAGATGATAGCCTTTTCAATTACAATTAATTCCAGCTAAAAAATATCTCTTTTTTTCTGACATTTGTGGGGCTGGCTGAATTCACAGCTTATTTGTGGCACGATTATAATTTATTTAAATTGATTTTTTAATGCATTTAAATGGGATTTTAAATGCACGCCACTTTGATTTCCTTAAACTCTTTATTGACGGCTTTTATTGGTTACATATCTTTGTCTAGTTGACTGAGCTTGAGACTTATTTATTGGCAGGTTAATAAATCGGATTTTATTCGTGGTTTTTTGTACAATTTTATTTATTTCAATTTAACTTTGCCATGTGCACTTGCTGCTCAATTTGTTTCATTTGATTTTGACAGACTGAGTAAGTTTATTTCACTTCCAGTCCATGAATTCGGGAAATTTTCTTTTGTTTTATATGCATTTTCTTGAACTGTAATAAATACAGTTTGCTACAAGCTATGTCTTTTATTTAAATAAAATTTTTAAAGGCAATGTCAGATTTAATTCATATTTTGTACCTTGTTTCATTTGAGAAATAAATTAGCCTTTACCTCCTCTTGTAAGTTATTTATTATTTAACGAGGGAAAGTCACTTATTAATCTTAAATTAAATTAGTTCTTAATATTCATGTAGCCACCTTTATATATTGAACTATTTCCCTTCAAACTTGAAATTGCAAATTAAAATTAAGCATCATTATTAATAAATAAAATCAAAACTAAATTCTGGCTCACAGCCTTTACCTTTTATTGAATTTTATTTATTATTTTAAAAGGAAAAGCCTTATATTAAACTTAAATTAAATTAGTTCTTGTGTTACATTTTTTAACCTTTAAATATTGAACTATTTCCCTTCAAACTTGAAATTAAAAATGTAAAATAACCATCAATATTAATAAATAAAATGAAAACCTAATTCGTTTTCACAGCCTTTACCTGTACTTTTAAATTATTTATTATTTTAAAAGGAAAAGCCTTATATTGAATTTTAATTTAATTAGTTATTTTTATAAACTATTTCCTTTCAAACTTGAAATTGCAAATTAAAAAGAAGAACCATCATCATCGTTTGGCTTAATGGCAACGCTTATTCGCTCGCTCGCTTAATTTAATCAACTTTTTGTTTTGGCCAATTTCCTTGGCAGCCATTCAAACGTGGCGGCTGATTTCCTCGAGCTTTTCCCTTACACCCCTCCCCTCCCCACCCCTATGGCAACTCTGTAATTTTTTGTTACCCTTTTCAGCCTTTTGGCCCGCTTGAATTTCAGCTCGCAAAGGTAGGCAACACTTTTTGCCATTTGGAAAGCAAAGAAAAGTTTGCGCTGGATTTCCGATTTGCGTGCAACTCAAACAACGCCCCCTTGCCCCCAAAACGGGGCACAGAATTTGTCCAAACCAACTTGTTGCGCGATGACAAAAATCCAACTCAAAACAATACACGGACACATGCGTGGGGGCGTGGACGTGGCCGAAAAGTGAGTGTGAAAATCGAGTGGTTTTTCCCCCCTTTTATTTTCGAGTGCAAGCCCCGTTGAAATCGAGCGATTGGCAAACGGATTTGCGTATATATTCCGCTATATATGCAGGTAAAAAAAAAATATGCCAAGTCAAAGGCGCTATCAAGAGCACTTTGCGCCCTCCAATCCCCTATATAGTTTGTTTATTTATATGTATATTCTCTCTTCTTTCTTTTTTATATTTTTTTTTTTGTTGATTAAAACTTTTTCTCTTTTTTATTTGCAGCGAGTCTGGGCCGAAGCCTTGCCTGGCCTGGCCAAGCCTGGCCCCCTTTTCGCCCCCTTTGCCGCGTAATTGTTGTGTTGTTAATTAACTGAAATCGCATTAATAAAGTTACTTGAAAATGCGCTTTCCATATGCGAATGTGTGCGTGTTTCGCGGAGATGAGCACGTGACACGGTCGTTATTTTAATTTAAATTTATGCTTGCTATAAAATATAACATTAAATATTTTATATTATTTAATTAAAATGTAGTTTGGTTTATTTTCTTTTTCGAGAAGATGAGCACGTGACACTATTGTTGTTTTATTATAAGATTATGCCTATATCCATATATAGTAAATATTTTATTTAAAATAAATAAAATAAAATAAAATAAATATTAAATATTTTTTAATTATTTTAAATATATACATTTAAATGTTGCTTGCTTTTAGTTAGCATAAAAGCATGAAATCACCATGAAAACTTTATGGTTTTTACATTTACGGTTAAATTTGTGTTGAAGAAACTATTATACATTTTTTTGGTAACTAAAATCAAGTTCCCTAATTTAAAATAGTCATTAACTTAAACCTTACGTTCACTGCTTCAAATTATGGTAATTTTAATATGCATTTTTTAATTTAAAAAATAAGTTTTAGGATAAAACAAGTTGCTTAGTTTACTTAAGTCATCAACTTCAACCTGACATTTACTGCTTTAAATAATTGCATTTCCTGAAAGAAAGAAAGACTGATTTCTTAAGTTTACTTCTTAAAAAATTAATAATAATCTTAACTGAAAGTATAAAACATTTAATATATTTCTTTCTATGTTTTATAATGTAAATCCTGAAAAAAAGAGTATCGGTGGTGCTCACGCCTAGCCCCAGAGAGCCACTCCGTGTAGCCCCGGGTGCTCTGTGTGGTCAGCCCTGCCTCAATGCATATTGTATTCTGCAAGTTGGTTGTTTTTTTAATTTTTTTTTTATTTTTCGCGACAACCCTTTTTTTTGTATTAATTTTTGGGGCGCTTGTCATCACTGGCAGGCTGTTTATGCTTCTCGTTTTGTGTGTGTGAAGCCGCCGCAGCGCATAAAAAGTTTTAATTGGCAGGCGACGAAGTTGACCTGACCTCTGGCGGGACTCCACACACACACACACTACACACACTGGCGGCACACTTGCACACACTCCGCACAGAGCGACAACAATTTTTAAGTGCATTTTGAAATGCATGCACATTTTATTTCGCATCTTCTTCTTCTTCTGCAACAACTTGTGTGAATAAAAAGGGGTGGTGCTTCGAGGGGGCGAAGCACGCACACACTACTTACAATTGCATTACATTTTGCATACATTTTGTGTGTGTTTTTAATTTTAATGCAGAGAAAACGGCAAGTTTAATAGCCAAAATGTGTTGTTAACACAGTTTTTAATAAAAAGAAATGTGCAAACAGTAGTGGGGGTTGTGTGTGTAATCAGAAATTATTTATTTGCCATATTCTTACATGCATTTTCCATTAAAACAAAACCCCAGACACTACACACCACTGCAGCGGGGATTTCAGGGACAGCAACAGCAAAAGAGAGGAATTTAAATGAGCAAATGTACCTTACTCACTTAACTAGTACTTTCTCCCGTTGTTATTATTAATGCAGATTCCAAAATTATTAATTATTTCAGCCACAATTTTGAAATTGCTCAAAAAATAGCTTTCAAAATGTAACCGCCATGTGCCAGATGGCGCCACTCAACTCTGCTCGTGCCGCTGTGAGCGCTTTGCTTTGAGTGAAGTTCTCGAGTGAGTTGACGCCGCCTACCATTGAGTGGAATATGCACAGTGGCTCTGGATAATCTATTTGGTATTGAATTTGGGATGTTATGGGAATATACCTACTTAACTTACTACTTAATATAAAATTGATCATAGACTATAGATCATAAACTGTAGCTTGTGTTTAATTTTGCATTTGAATTTTATAAACATTTTATTTATTAATATAAGAATCTGAAATTATATATTACTAAAAGCGTATGAAGTTTGTATTAACAATGATATCTTAACGGTAAACAAGATTTTATTATGTATACAACTTAAGCAATGTATTTTATTATATTATTCCAAAAAATATAAGATTAGCAACCAAGTTTGCTGTAGAAATTAGCTATTTAAAAAATTAATGTGCATTTGATAAGATGTATTCATTTCAGACTGACAACCTATGCGATTGCGCCATCGCTTCGTTTTTCGTGCAAGCTCGGCCCACTGTGCGGACGTCGGCAGAGGCGAAGAAGAGGAAGAAGCAAGAGCAGCAAGCAGCAGCAGAGAAGCACGCAGCGCAGTTTGTTTTCGTCGCGCGTTGTGAACGGTTGTCTGCGTCGCTCCACCCAGCGATTTGCGATTTGTGACTCTCGATTCACGATTGTGGATTGTTTGTTGCCGTTTTTAAATACGTTTAGTTAGTCAGCCCGTCGTTTTAACTCCATTTGTTTGATACCTTTGTTTGGTCGCGTGTTTCGAGAAACTTACCGAGAAGAAGAAGGAGAAGAAGCAGCTGAAGTAGCGAAAGAAGAAGAAGAAGTAAGCGCGCTCTTGCCCCGTCTCTTTTACTCTCGATCGCGTTCAAACACAAATTTTTGTTGGTTTTTTGTTCTGTTGTATTATGTTGTTTTTAGTGTGAAGAAAAAAGAAACAACAGTAAGCTTGTGCAAAGAAAGCGGCAAGAAAACAAAAATGAAGAAAACCTGGCAAATAATAAACAAAAATGTACAAATTAATTTATAGCCATGAATTTTTGGAGTGGTGTGCCTGTGTGTGTGTGCGTGTGTCTGTGTGAGTGTGTGGCAGCCTTAAACGAAAAAACAAGAGAATTGCATGTGAAAAACGGGTTCTTGCAACCAGTCTCAAAAAGCCAAAAGAAAAAGGGTTCGAAACAAACGGTAGAGAAAGAGAGCGCGAGAGAGCCGCCGCAATTCTCCCAATTAAACAGTGATCCGTTCTCTCTCTTAGCCGAGCCGCTCGCTCCCACTCGCGCGCTCGTTCTCTCCCCCCCTCTCGTTCCTACCTGTGGCAGGTGTGCGTGCGCGCAGCGGCTCTGTGTGAGTGTGCGCGAATGGCTGGCACAAAGGCGAATGTAGCAACACTAAAGCAACTACAAAGTGACGTTTAGCATTTCATGTTTCTTATGCTTTTCGTACCTTTATTCTCTTTTTTAGCCAAAAAAAAATGTGAAAAATGAGTAATTAAAAACTACCCAAACTAGACTTAAAATAGAGAGAGAGAGAGGAAAGAAAATTCGATAGAGAAAAAGCCGCCGAGAAACGATTCAATTGAAGAGAAATACCAACATCAAATCAAGCAACAACAAATGCAGAGATCTGCGGCGTCGTCGCTGCGTCGACGTCGTCCAAAAACATCAGCAACGACAACTACAACAACAACAGCGACTGGGAGATTCTGGCTTGAAATGCCGTCGCTGCCAGCAGCGCTGCTGCTGCTGCTTTTTTCAATAAAACTCAACAGCTGCTCATGTTACGCGGGTAAGTTCTTCTTGCATTCCCTCTATTCCTGCCTGCCTTCCCTACCTCCTTCTCCTTCTCCCATCTGCTCTCGCCTCCTTCCCTTCCTCTCTCTTTTTTTTCGGTTCTCTTTTCGAGAGCGAAACAAGTTCAAAACAAACAGTCGTGGGAATTTCGGTATTATTATAGGTAGCGCAATCGAATTTGAATTCGACTTCGAGTTCGAGTTCGAGTTCGAACGATCATGGCCTGCAGACTGCAGTTTTTCAGTTTTTGTTTTGCTGCTCCCATTTCTCGCCCTCTCTCTTTGCCTTATCAATCTGAGGCAAGCAAACAGAAAATAAATTGAAATCATAAAAGAAACACAGAGATACAGTAAGCGATCGCTAAGGTGAACTACAGATATACTTACTGTATCTTAGATACAAAAATATTTCATTATAAAATGAAATTACAAATTGTTCACTCGTTGGAGCCTCTACTGTAGATTAAACTGCTTATCTTGGCCTCTTTTTCTGGAGTGTGAAAATATTTCACGCTTTTCCACACGTTCTTTCAGAATTCTCTCACTCTTTATGTGTTTTTCTGTGTGAAAAATATGAAAATGGAACCAGAATCATCGTCAAACCCAACGGTAAACTCGGTTTACACCTGCGAACGAGCTTTAGTTCATTCTTTTAGTGGAGTTTTATTGCAAAAGAAAAAAGAACGAAAGAGTGGCTTGCCTCATATCATAATTCAGGGAAAATATGCAGATCACAGACGTTCGTTCTCAAAGGAAATATCCAGTTTCACACACACAGACCTTATCTTGAAGTTTTGATATAGAAAACGGGAAAGGATCAAGTAACCTTCCAAGGAAGGAAGCTAGCTTATTATGCTTATAATTTTAAACAATTTTTCCCCCTGTTAAATGCTCCATTTCTTTGTGCATTCTTTTCCCGCTGGCCTGCATCTCTTAAAGAGCTTTCAGATTCAAGAAGAATGAGTTCAACATTATCTCCCACGACATGTAAGAATGCCAAGTAAATAATCTACCTCTGGTCCTCTAATTTATATTATTTTTAAAGATTAATATGAATAAGTTTATGAAAATGTTTGATATTTATATGGAAATAACAAAAGAAGTCTTAATTATCCCTATATATATAATTATGATGATTTATCCTATTGTTCTTTGGAGGTTTGATAATTTGATGATCTTTTATTCGAAATACATTTTTTATTTAAAGCTATTTCATTTATTTAAATATTTTATATCCCAATTTTCCAAAGATCTTTTTTACTTACTTTTTATAAGTGATCTTTCTTTTATTAAATCAAATTTTATTTATGTGTCGTACATTGTACACCAAACCAAGTGCATTCTTGAATTTTTGTTTCATTTATTCGACGACATATTTGCACAATAAAAGCCTTGCCCGCAAGCTTGGCGACACACCAAACATTATATTGTGCATTGTTTAATGCCCGCCAAACCAAATATTAAATACAGAATCAACAAATTTCCGATTTGAATTTCGCGGGGGGGGCTTACACACATAACCTCACATTTGCCGGGGCTTTCGAGACAAACCATATCAACCAGACTCCGCCACTATAATCATACTATATATCGGGGGCTTTTGGGTGGCGAAGTCACCACAATGAGTCCCTCGGGCCGCTTGTTCAGGCTCTGTTGTTTGTTCTGCATGTGTGTGTGCTTGGGTTCGGGTTTGGGGGCCTTTGGTTTTGCGGGGGCGTTCCGTGGAGCCTGAAATTGTTGTGCAAATTGAACTCTACAGATATGGAGCTGTTGCATGACCACATATAACTACAAATACAAATGCATATATGGAGTGCACAGCCGAGGAGTTAACGCGGAGAAGTTGCTGTGGAGAAAAGTCGGTTCTATCACAAGTCCAACTTCAAGAGTCAGTTTTCATATCTTTTTTGGGACAGAAAAACCAGGAAACATGTGTCTTTGCTCACTTAGGAATTATTTTTAGCTTATTAGGGTGTTTTTCTTTTGGGTATTTCCAAAAATATCAAGTTTCAATAGGGATTTGTAAACTAAATTGGAAATCTTGAGGCCAAGGCTTGAGTCTTTATGATTTACAATCATAAATTCCTATATATTTTAAATATAAAGTAATTATGAGTATTTAATCCTCGTTTCTAACACATTTTTGTATCTCTCTCTGGTAGTTTCTGGGGAAACAACTTCAAGTTTATCTCTGTTTTTTTGTTGTGAGAAAAATGGCCAGGGAAAGAGGGTAAAACCCTGATCTTGTTGTGTGTGTATAAATACTATTGCGATATTTACATTTACTCACTGCAATCTGACCTTGTCAGTGGGGGCGGGTGAAGGCATTGGCGCTGCAGCTGAGAGCGTGGAGCGTGGAAAGTGCTGATTTAGCCAAATTGTGTTTGTGAGCTTTTTGTATCGGCTTTCGTCTGCCTTCTGCCTCGGATTCCCCATCTGTCTGTCTGTCTGTCTGGCTGTTCTCTTATTTTTCTTTATTTACCCTTGCCCCGGCTTCTACACATATTTATTATTATAAAGTTTAAACATATAAAGTATGTTTATTCAGTATCATCAGAGATTTCTTTATATTTGCTTCTAGGTAAACTAGTCTCTTAGTTTTTAAGCTAATTGCTTAGCATTATTATTAATAAATCTTTGTTGTTATTTTAAGCTAAAATTTGAAGACTATATCCCATAGTTTCCATAGTAAAAGAGCTTATTTTCAAAGTTATTTAAGATAATAAGTTTGGCAGTAATTTTTAAAGATTTTTGGTAGCTCGGAATATAGGGTATAAAGACTTATTTTCCCCAAAGTTGGCTAGCTTCTTTTCTGGTTTCGTTCTTTTATTTCTATCCAGCTGTTTTTCAGCTTCTGCAGGTGCCACTGTCCAGTGACTGTCAAACTAAGAAGTGCTGCAAAAAAAAAAAAGAAGGGAGAAATGAAAAGAAAAGAAGAAAAAGAACGGGCCAAGAAATCTGACAAAAAATGCAAATTGTTTGTCCAGCTGTTTTACTTTCGTCTTGTCTTTCCGCACTTGTCATGCCCTTCCTTTCATTCGCCTTCCTTTTACACAGAAGAATATTTTTCGGAGATATTTCACTTTTTATTTAAAATTAATAATCAAAAAATATGGATTTTATATTCAACGAAACCTAATAAAAGATTTAAAGCTTCTAAAATTAGTAATTAATCTTTTAAAATGGTTTCTAATTCATAAAAACATGTTTTAATTTGCTTTTAACTATATTTTAGTATAAAGAAATGTATATTTTTTCGTAAATATATTTTTAAACATTTATTTTATATTAATTATTTTGAAAATTTCGCAAAAATATATAAATACTTATCTAGATATTTTCACAAAGACCTTTATTTATTTCCCTGTGTAACTCATTCCACAGTATTTGGTCTTTTTACGTTTTTTTTGCGCATTTGTGTGTTTCCCATGGCTATTTCTCTGGCATCGTCTCGGGTTACACGGCAAAGACGGAGCCGAACCGAAAAACTAAAGATGAAGATGAAGCGCCAGTCGACAGTTTTATAATTGGCCTCAGCTTGCTGTTGCTGTTGTTGTTGCACCTTAGAAGCGACCGGGTAGGACCTTCCATCCTCTCTATTCATTAACTTGTGACATCAATTTAACAGTGCAACGAAATCGTTTTTCGAGCCAAAAAGACAACAACGAGCCAAAAATCGCCCAAGTTATGAAAAGACCCAACCGAGAAATGAACATGAAATGACTTTTTAAGCTCTTTGCCGCCCCATCATCATTGTTGTTGTTTAAGTTGCGAACGGAACGGAAGGTTAAGGCGCAAAATAAGAGAAATAAATAAATAAATAAAAGTAAAGAGGTAGACGAGAGCGAAGCGAAATAATTTATAAAGATTGTCCAAGGGAATTGGCTGTGAAAGATATATACTATTATACTATGTGTAATATCAACAATATGGACTATGACTGACTGACTGCTGATGATGATGATGGGTCGCTCTTCTTCGGGTCTTCGGGTGTAACGTAAACAGTGCGTTTCATAACAGCAGCCACTCGCAGCTCGGCTGGGAGCTCAATTAAATTCCGAGTGCGGTAATCAGAGCGGGTCTCTGAATAAGCGAAAGTTACGAGATATCGTTTTTAGAGATAAGGAACCTTATTATTATAATTATGATAGGTGCTTTACTGAACCTAATACTTAATTTAAGATTCTTTACACTCAGCATATTTATTAATATTTTCTTTGCTTGAATCTAGGCTTTGACTTCATTAAGTTAGGTTTAATAAATCAAAGAAATATCTGAGAATCGTTTAGCGATAAGGAACCTTATTATAATAATAAAGTTAAACTTGTGATAGATCCCTTACTGAACCTAATACTTATTAATTTAAGATTCTTTATATCCATTTATTTATTAATATTTTCTTTACTTAAATCCATGCTTTGACTTCATTAAGATAGGTTTAATAAATCAAAGAAATATCTGAGAAAGCCAGCCCTGGGCTGGGCTGGGGCTCGTTTTCTTTCCGTATCATCACATATCCGAAATCATCTCTCGTTGGCTTAATTCAAGCTCCTCCTCCCGTCGTGTTCATTGCTTATCGGTCCATGCCGATATAGCCATACATATACATATATGTGGATGTCACTCTTACCCCCCTCCCTCTTGCCCCACGTTGCGGTAACCATTTTAACATAGTCGAGTTATGGGTGCACCTACGAAAATTCGATTAGTTTTCCCTGCATCTCTCGCTGGCTAGTTTCTGGTTTCCTGACTTCTGCTTTGCGGCGGAAAATGGAAGAAAAATTGCTGCTGCTGCTGGTTATATTCATCAGCATTGTGACATGATATTATACTGTTAGTTCTGTGTCTATGGCTGGAATATATACAAAAAAAAAACACAGAAGCACAGAAGAGTTTTCATTTCGCTCTCCCGACTCCGACGGTTGACTCCCTTCGGGGCTCCTGTCAAACTGCGCTCTCTCTCCTGTGCCACAATCTCGGCAACAAACTGAAAATCTCCTTGGCTGCCGCTGCCGCTGTTGCTGCTGCATTTTCCTTTAACAAGCTTGCTTTCTGGATTGCCATTTTATAAGCCAGTAAGCGCCTTTGGCTAACAAAACTCTCTCCATTTGATGGACATACAGAATATTGGTAGGAAATCGGAATTCGACTTGACTTTGCTGACTGGCAGCTAATAGATCGGGTTATTCTTTTACCCTGGCTAATGATGACAAAAGGCTTTACGTGTCTCATATTATATTTATTTATATATTTACTGTAAAACTATCTTGGCACACGCAACAAGTGCAGTCTTTATAATTGAAGGAATAAGGTAGAGATCAAGTTGTGTTTGCTCGCAGGCATTTCGAAGGCTTTAAGTGTCTGCCATTATGGGAAAATTGCTCATTTGCATTTGCATAATTTAAGCAGCATGCCGACCAGATATCAGTTATGTATATTTCACACAATGCACAACAACAGAACGTTCGAACATTTGGCTAATTTAATAAAGAATTTTAGGCCGAAGAACCGAAATCGACCGCATTAGATAAATCAAATTTTCCCAGGCAATTGTTTGAATGCGTCAAAAATTGATTGACCCAATATAACACCAGGGGCGGTGGGGGTCGGTCTGGTCTGGTTTGTTCGGTGTTTGTCCTGGTGTGGCTTTTCGGCATTATCCTAATGCCTTTCTATTGACAATGTAATCGGGCGGCGGCGCTCTGGCGCTGCTGGCGGCAGGCTTGTATTTTTGCATCAGACAAACATTTACACACACTCGGCTGCCCAGAAACAAAAGTGTACAGGGGCGTAGACCAAAAGGGGGTGTGCCAGAGGTGTGTGTGTGTGACAGTGATTGGAAATTAAAGGCATACAAGTAAGGAATAATATTTGCTTAAAAAGAGTATTGATAATTAACTAAAATAGTAAATTAATTGTCAAATCATTAGCTCCCACAACTATTTCCTTTATATTTTAATAACTGTCGCCCTAAAAATGAGCTTTTCCTTCTGAGTGAGCTTACAAAAGCAAAGCCTAGATATTTACAAGACTATAATTACAAAGACAAAACATACACATGCCTGATACCGATATTTGTTTTGCCTTGGCTCTCATATTCTGTCTGGCTCCTGACTTTATGAATGGTTCTCAAGCTCCCAACTTGTAATTCGAAGACCAACCATGCTTTAAAATGCATGTTTATGCCTTTAAAAAATTAATTTAATTATTGCTTTAATTTAATTATTGCTTAAATTAACAAAAACTAACTTTAATCTGTTAAATAAATAAATTAAACCAAAATCAACTACTAAAAATCTGTGAAAACCCCACCCGGGGCAGCCAAAATCAGTTGAAACAAAAGCCCCAAGCATAAATAACAACAATAACAATTATCCGCGATCTATTGCAACCCGGAAAATTCGACCCAAAGTGTTGATGCATGGGGAAAAAGCGATAGGGAAAAGGGTAAAACGGAAAAAGGCGGAAAAACGAGCAGAGGAGCAATAGAGGCGGCAAACCAAAAGCCGGTCAACAGCATTTACAATGCCAAATTACAACCAGCGGGACAATGTTTGACCAGCAGCAGCATAAGCTTACATATATATAGGGGGAAACCCCCCACCGAACACTTGCCCGCATTGCAGTTTTCCACGCGAGAGATGCCGATGACGGTTTACCCCTCTCGCACTTGCCCATTTTCCGGGGGATTCCCCGCAGAGCGATAGATTGACCAAAAGTCAAATGGGTCTCTCACAGTTTGATATTTTCGCTGGCAAACTGTGACAAATGAGCCAACAGTTTGATGATCCCAAAATGAAGCAAATTAAACGTCTCGCCGGCGAGAAGATTGTGTGTGTGTGTGTAGTTTTAAGTGTCCTTAAAAGTTATTAAAGCGATTAGGAAGTTTCCTCCTGCTCGCTCCGCTCGCTCGGTTACTGCTAAACTTTCTAAACTGAAACTGCTTAAAAATGCCGAAAAACTAGCAAACAAAATGAGCAGCGCAAGTTTATGGCAAGTGCAATTTGAAACTGAAGTTTCAGAATGTTAAATACGAGTTAATTACAAACAGCACTTTGGGGTGTATTTATTTTTGAAGCTCACTTTTAGATGGTCGCGAAATGTGATGCCAAAAATTAAATCTAAATTAGATGTAGCGATTTCCAAGGCTTAAGTCTGTATTCTACACCTTAACTTACTCTTTGAACCAAGGGAAATAATAAAATGTGGCACAAAGAGCTTTTCTCTGAGCCTAATTGCTTGGATACCTGCCTGCCGATGATGTTGAAAGATAAGGCAAATACACACACACTCGTTAGTGCATAAATTTGTAAATATTTCTTGATTTTTTCCTCCGGCTAAAGGTTTCTTTTTGTGTTTGATTTTTCCTCGTCTGCTTGCCACGCATTTCAATTAGCATTGATCCACTTGCAACAAAAGAAACCCGAGAGAGAAGCACAACACAGAAGGCAGTAAAACAAAGAGCCATTAAAAAACCAGTAAATGTGCAATCAAAAAATTTGTATGTGTTTTCCAAGCTCAATAATGATTTATTTTTAATTTCATAAAGAATATTTTTATGGCTCCTAATGAAGCGGCGGCGGGTTGGCCCGAAGATACAGTTAATGTTCACTAATTGATAAAACACCTGGTGTACCTGCACCACCCCCTCTTAATGTTGATTACCAATTTTTTCTTCTTCTGTTTCTTTTGTTACCTTGATTCAAGCAGCATTTTATTGCATTTTCCCTCCAATTTTGTGTTGTTTTTCTTGTTCAATTAATATGCGAAAGAGGTAAAACCATCGAAGAAGCATGTCAGAGGTGTGGAAAGACGGAGGAGGGGGGTTTCTCTTCATACGAGGGGGAGGCGGGGTGACGCATGTCAAGCTAAGCGAGCGAATGATTGAGTGAAGAGGCATTTCTTGCAGGCAGCGGCGAGCAAGAACCACGATCAAGGCCAGGTTAAGAACTGGCTGGGAAAATAGTAGGGGGCTCTATAAGGAGGAGCGGTTAGGGTTACAGTGGTGTGGCAGGGGGTTCTGGGTAGGGTCATTGCATGTGTGCTCACCTTCGCTGGGCACATTTGCATAAGCGGCAAGCAACAACTATCAAGACATTTCATTGTGACTTGCATACGCAAAAAGTTGGGTTGGGGAAGGCTACGTCTGCTTTTATAGTTTGGAAGTTCTAGATACCCTAGTTATAAGGTGGAAGATTAAAGATTTGAAGTCTACGATTCTTTTAAGAACCTTTTCTTGTTAAAACGCGGATATAACTTTGTGAAATCTGTTTAATAATTACCTAAATAGGAACTAATAAGACAAGAGTCTATCCAGAGAGTCTTTTTAAAGATTCTTTCGAGAAGATTTACTTTTAAGCCCAAAGATCCTATAATAAATTATTATAAAATTCTGTTAAGTTTCTGTACAACTTTAGATGTAGATTCCAAGGTTTCTTCTCTTGAGAAATGTTAATGCAGAATTATAGAAGTAGATGTAGATTTCAAGGTTCTTCTTTTGGGAAGATTTATATTTAGGAAGAACCGTGGTTCTAATTAAATATGATATTAGTAGTAGTAAATATGATATAATAGTATACAAAGAAGTTACATTTCTTTACAACTATAAGAAGACGTAGCTTTCAAGGCTCTTCTCTGAAGAAGATTTATGTACTTTTAAACCCAAAAATCCTATTATAAAGTATAAAATATTGTTAGGTTTCTGTACAACTTTATATGTAGAATCCAAGGTTCTTCTCTTGAGAAGATTTACTTTTAAACCAAATGTTATTGCAGAATCAACATAGTCGTTATAGTAGTAGATGTAGTTTCCAAGGTTCTTCTCTTGGGAAGATTTACCTTTAAGAAGAATCGTAGCTCTTATAAAATATGATATTATTATAAAGTATTATTATTATAAAGTATCATTCCAAGAAGTAACATTTCTGTACAACCATAAGAAGACGTAGCTTTCAAGGCTCTTCTCTTAAGAAGATTTACTTTTAAGACCCAATTTTCTTTGTAGAATTCTATGTAGAATCCTAATATAGCCCCCTTTTTAGAGGGTATCCCAAAGGAAGAAGCACCGCGAGGAGCGGCAGACCAAAGCCAGGTGCAAATTGAAGACACAAACAGCAGAACAAGGACAAAGAGGCAAAGAAGAAGACTCACACAGAAGATGGTAAAGAATGTAAAGAAGAACAAGAAGGCGGCAAGGAGAGGGAGACAGAAGAAGAGTGGAGAGTGGAGAGCACGCACGCACACCACAAAGGCGACATTTTATGGAAGAAGAAGCAGCGTGGCGCCGCTGACTGCTATCATTAGACATTTCCGGTCTTTGACTGCACTCACTCACACACGCACATACACCTTTTTGGCTCTCACAGACACACACACACGCCCGCACTTAATACACACATGCTGCACACATGCATTGAAGTTGCTCACGTTTCAGGAGCGAGAAAGAGAGACGGGAGATGGGGGGAAAGGCAGGTAGCCGAAAAAACACAAACCTACCAAAAGTAGGCCTAGTGTGCAAAAGAGAGAGAGGAAATGGGAAAACATTCTGAGGCAGAACGAAGTTTCAAGAGGTTTTCCACAGAGGTTTTCCTACCTCTCAGGCGGGAAAATCTCATTGTTGCTCCTCTCGGTCTTGCATTTCGCAATTAATTGTGCCAAAAGTTTTTGTTTGGCGGAAAATATCTCAGCAACAGAGACAGAGCCTCTTTCTCTGCAAAAGTATTTCCGTTTAAGTCGGTTTTAATCAGTGGTTTTTTTTGGGAATTTTCTCAAGATTTAGCATTTGCTGTAATTACTTATCTTGGCAAGATTTTGTTATTTAATTCTAGACATTTCTAAGGATCTTTGCAATATTTTAGAGACCGAATAAAGATCTTACGCCTCCTTTCTTTATTGCAATAAGAATTTAATCGAATCCTTAATTAAATTCTCAAAACTTTATTCCTCGAACTCATGTTTACATAGGGAAATACACTTTTGATTGGACTGGTCACACTGTCAACCCCTTTGTGTGTCCCCCCCGAAAACCGTTACTTGGCTTAACTATGCGGTTACACGTTCTTATCTCTTTAGCCTACTTAACTCCCAAGCACAAGGACCCCCTCACCCCTTGGAAAAGGGGCAAAAGGAGCGAAAGGGGGCGTGCTGGCGGCTATCGCTAATTTTATTATGCGCACACACACACACACAGAGCTTTTGACACGCTGCTTTATCGCTTTCTACATGGACTCGAATCTGGTCACCTTAATTCCCGTTCCCCCTTTAACCCCTGGCTGCCCGGCCGCTCCTTCGATTGTTGACGCTTTTAAATTTTAAATAAGAACCCGGGAAGAGAACAACAAGCGGGAAAAAAACAAGCAGAAGGCAAAGAACAAAGAAGGGGGTAGAGGGGTGAACGAATAAAATACAGAAAAGGTGAGCAGCGTATTTTTCAGTGCTTGGGCACGTTGTCAATACCCCATCCCCCCCCCACGGACATCTATTTGCAGCAGTCACCCTGTGTCGTCGCCGTCGTCGTCGTCGTCGGCGTTTTGAAGTTTGCTCAGTTTTTCGTGTTTGCATTTTGATCAGCTTCAAACTTTGGAGATTTCCAGGGCAAGGGGAGGGGTTTCCTCTTTGCGCTACCTTTTGTTTTTCTCTCCTCTTCTCTTCGCTTACACTGTTGACAAGGCTCCCCCTCGCTTCTTCTGCTTGTACTCTCCCCCGCGTAAATTTCTTCGCTCTCCTTTCTTTTTTTTTTGTGGCTCCTTGAGTCGCATCGTTGGCTACTTCATCTTCTTCTTCGCCGCCTCCTTCATTCCACTTAATTGTGGCCACTTTTTAAGGGGGGCGCGGGTGAGGGTTAAAGTGTAAGTGCACTGGAAGAAAATGTAGTGAAAACTGTAGAGAAAAAAAAGAGAAAAATATTAAAAACCATGTATTCTTTATCAGCATCACCAGGCGAATTGATTTAGTTATCGATTTAGTCATGTCTGTCTGTCAGTTTGTCCGTCTGTCCGACTGTCCGACTGTCCGACTGTCCGTCTGTCCGTCTGTCCGACTGTCCGTCTGTTTGACTGTCTATCTGTCCGTCTGTCCTTCTGTCCGTATAAGCAACCAGATTCATGTTTTCCTTAAAAGCATTTTAAAAAGAATATTTTTGCTAAAATTACTTGCTAAATTTGTAACTCAAGCCTGATTTTAAAAGGAAACCTATCCCCAATAAATAATAATCACCGGATGCGATTATTTATGGTGATGGCAAGTTGGCCAATTGATTGCACAAAATGGCAAAGTTTTTACGAGTGCATAGTGCGACGATGGCTGATGGCTGTGTCTCCTACCTTAACTCCTTGTACATTTTATTGCTTTTGTGTTTTATGACGCCTCAGCGTGTGCTGCAATTTATATTCATTTTCATACCTTAATCGCTTATCCCCCAAGCAGCTGGATAGATGGATTCTCCTGCTCCCCCTCTCTCTCTCTCCGCTTTTCCTGCTTTCCCCGGCTTCTCACTTTCCCTTTGTAAGCTATCCATTGTTAATAGCAATTAAGTTTGCTTTTAATATCTCATAATTTGCCAATTTGAGTTGATAAATGATTCGGGATAAATTGTGTGGTAGTTTTGCTTGGAAATTGATAGTTTTCGTTTCGATATTTCGTAGTTTACTTTGTAAATTTGCAATGGATTCATCAGTTTCCCTGCTAATCTGCATAATTCACATGTGTCCTTCATATATTCCATTAGTTAGTTTCGCGGATTTTTATCTTATCTGGCTTGGAGGGGGGACTTAACCTATTGCCAATACCGATTGGCTATCTATTCTATTTGATGAACTATTGAGGTCTGTTTTAGCCTAGAATGTGAATATTTATTGAGGTAATAACCAAGGCTTATTGCATTTTTAACCTTCGAATTAAATAGCTATAGTCATCAGTTAACCTCTCTGGTTATAGCTTTAACTCAACCACTCCTGCCACTTTTCCGCACCTTATTCTGTATTTTCTTGGCAGCGGAGAAGATAATCTCCAAATCCGCTTGTTCTAAGTTCGCGGCACTTGCAACAGATAATAATAATAATAATAACAACAAGTACACACCGGCTCATGACAATAAGGCCACACAACACAATCGCCATGCATAATTTGTGATAATGGGTCACCGCTGCCGCTGCCGCCGCCACACAATCCGAAATCCACAATCAACAAACAACAACAAAAAAATCCCCAAAATCTTATCATCACCCACAATTGTTGACAAACGAAGGTAGAATAAAAAAACAACTGAAACAAAGAGTAGAATTTATGGTGGAGAGGAGAAAGGAGGAGGTGTTGTACCTACCTGCCTTTTGTTTGCACTGACATTGCAGCAAAGCTCTCCTCGCACCCACTCTAATGAGCCTCATGTGTTGGCTTAAATGTTTCAACATTTATTTTACTTTTATTGTTACCAACAGAAACACACAATTATTCTATGTTTATCTCTCAGTTATCGTTGCCCTTTTTGGGGGTTTCTTTTTTCCGGAAAGGGTTCTTATGGTTTTGGTTTCAAGTTGGGCAGTTTTTCAAAATTTAAAGGGGGTTTTCTTTAATCTCAACCCAAAGTACTAGAGTGGTTTTGAGGCTCTGAACTCGAGACTGGTTGAAGCCTTTAACCAGCAGTTAGTTTTCTTAACTGTTTTTTAATTTGTGGGTCTTATTTCAACTTTTTTTTATATTTCATAAATTGTTTAAGTTAATTACTAAACAAAGAAAGAAATAATTAAATTTGAAATGCATTAAATCTACAAAAAACACCATCTGGTTAAGGCATTTAACAAGCACTTATATTTTTAACTTTTTCTAGTATTAATAAATATGTATCTAGTATTAATAATGAAGTATCTAGTATTAATTCTTAAAAGGTAATAAATATCTTTAGTTAATTACTAGACAAAGACAGCTCAAATTAAATTTAATACGCATTAATGAAATGCTATAAGAACACCCTCATATACAATTTTCTAGTCCAAGCAAACAAGCCAAGAAAACATTATGAAATAGCCAACAAATGTGTTTCCTAATCGAGCCAAAAAAGCAACAAAAACCCCTATTGTTTTTATGTTAAACAAAGACATTACTATGTAGTATTATTATTATTATTATAGGGCATTGAAACTTTCGTTTCTTTGGAGCTTTTGCTGGCTGGCTTGCTTTTTTCTTTTATTGGTTATCAATTTGTGTTCCGCTGCTGGTGGCCTGCCATGTTCAATTTTGGTATCGATGATGGATGTCGGGCTCGGCGATTAGCTAATAACCCAGGCCAGGCCAGGCCGCCAGCAAGGTGTTTTTTCCCTGGCTCTGAAATGGCGAGGTGGAGGAGGAGGAAATGAGGAATGAGCTAAATGGGAAACGAGATAGAAAATTCTGCCAACGGGACGACGACCAAACAAAACAAGTCGAGCCTGAGCGTTGCCGAGTTGAGTTTCAGTTTCAGTCGGAGTTTGGCTTTGTCAACCGAGAAGAGAATTGTGCTTAACTCATAAAGCTGGCGGGCTGTCGTTGTCGTACCTGTATATATGTATCTGGTGGTAGTATCTGGTATATCTGAGCGGAAAACCCCCACCTCAATCGGCTGCCTCAAACTCAAAACTCAAAACTCATTGGTAACCAGATGCATGCCAATGGCATGAATCATGAATATTGATCTCCCCTCTTTCGAATGGGTCTCTTGGTGTGTGACTCAGTTGGACTCAGTTTTAGCCTGTTGCCAACCGCTTTTTGGCCAGGTTGCTGCAGTGGTGGACAGTGGGGAACATAAACAAGCAGCGGAAGCAGCACTGGGGCAGCAAAATGTATCCGAAACTCTTCAAAATGAATTGTCATCATCATTTGGCTTGCATCTCTCTGTTTTTTGGGGCCACCTGGCCACCGGTTGCACGCTCGGAAGGGGGTTAAGACTTTAATGGCTTAAGATGCCCAAGATCATCCCAGCCAGTCAGCCAGCGGATTATCTTCTTGGAAATTTTCGAATTTATAGCGAAACAGAGATTTTCTGCTGAATTTTTGATTTACAAATTAAGTTTCAGCGAAGAGCAAAGCTTTTATTGTTCGGATATCAGCTGAATAATTCATGAATTCAAGCTCGAATCTTGTGAGTTAAAAGTTGCTTACTTGAAGCACCTAATTTAATAGAATTTAAATTAAACTTTGGCTGTAACATGCTTTATTTTTTTAATGAACCCTTTGAGCTCGGCTTTCCTTTATTGTGGCTAGGCGATAATTAAACCCTGTTTTTATGTTTCAATCTAATTGATGATTCCCATTTGCGACCTTCGATCCCTCTGTCATTACGAGTGCATCAATCATCGATGGTTCAAAGGTTAATTGAAATATGAATTTCGTGTCAAATTGCAATCATTATCTCAGCTGCGAAATATGTTTATTCGGCGAGGTTTAATTTCGGTTTTAATCCATTGCAATTAACTCGGTTCTATTCTGTTTCGGTGACTTGGCTGAACAAAAGCTGATTGAAGGCATTTTACTCTGATTTGGCTGGGTAAAAGATATAGATAGAGTCGCTTCCCCTAATTGGGTAAGTGGCATAGATTCTCTTCTCTCCAACCCGCCCCCCCCTTCTGTCTGTTCTTTGTTCAACTATTTGAGTTATTTGTAGTTTGCGTGCGGGCAACGCATTTCGCATTCTCCCATGGAATGCTCAGAGTCGAGCCCAGGCGAGCCGAGTCTGGGAGTCTCGTCGCCGGATCCGGATACGCCCTCGAAGCCATGTAATTGTTGAGATTTTTCCTGCCCCACCGAGGAGGCAGGCGAGCAAGTTAGAGAGGGTTAAGGTTTTACCCTTCTTCGCCAAAAACGATTGAGAGCTTCTGTGCGAGAAATATTATTTCCAAGAGACAAAAAAGAAAATAAAAATACTAAAAACTTTCGTTTTGATGTTTTCCTTTTGTTGGCTCAATCTTTATGGGGGACTTTGGGGGGTGGTACTTATATAATTATGTGGTAATTATGTTGTTCAACTCTTTGTCCCAGTTGTTGTTTGTGTCTCCTCTCTCCTCGCCGTTATAGCAAATTGTATGATGACAATTGACAAAAGCGTGTAGCCGGCGAGGGAGAGAGTCGGTTGGGGGGAAATAACAAGCCAGAGCTCTTTTAAATCGAAGTTTAAGTGGTTTCCCCCTCGGGAAAAAGGCGTTCCGGACATATGCAGACTTAGTTTTTCGCTTTTTCCCGAGTGGGGAGTAACCGAACTTTGGAAGTCAGGTGGTTTGACTTTATTAATTTGTGTTATTGATTCAGTTTTCCTTGTAATTTGGATTTGGAATTGAATTGCTGTTCGTTTGCCAATTACAAGTATTTAGGGTAGGTATTATCCTATGTTAGAAGGCTTACTTTTAGGAGTTATTAAGTTAATTAAAGGGTTTTTAAGGGGCTTTTGTCTTGGGGATAGTTGGCTTTTAGTTCTGTAAAGTGGCTTACATTTTGAATTGGTAAAGAAACCCTACCCGACACTTAAATATGTTATAAAAGTATTTATTATTATATCTTTAAGGATATTCTATATTTTCTTTTAAAAGTAATAACTAATTAGCGGCTGTCCATATATTTCGTAATCACCAGTGTGACCGTTTATGGTAAACATTGTAAAAATGTAAAAAACGCTCTCGCTGTCCATAAATGCATTATTTTGTTTACAATTTAACTTTATTTAGTTCGGGACTACGCTACTGATAAAATTAAATAAAATTCTGAACAAAATAGTTCGTTTATGGAAAGCGAGAGCGTTTTTTACATTGTAAAAAATACCATAAACGGTCACACTGGTGATTACGTAATAGATGGACCGCCCCTAACCTTATTTCTTATATTTTCTAATTTATTTTTAATAATTTTCATATAGAGCATTTGCAGGTTGAGAAGTTAACCTCTTGCTCTGGTTCTGGGTCTTTTTTTTCAGCTTTCTGTTGTTGACTGGAGCATCTTCTTAATTAATTTGACATAAATTGCAAGCGAAATAAAACGCAGAGCGAGAGTGGGACAGGAACATGTGTATTGTGTGCTGTGTGCTGTGTGCTGCGTGTGTGCCCCCTCTTACCATTCCCCCCCAGTTTCTTCTTCTTATTTGCCAACCAGTTGCACACACAGTCTCTTGCAAAAGTTGGCGCTCGGCAAATTTGTTTGCTTAAGCTCTTTGTCTGTGTCTGCGTGTGTGCTTGTTTATTTGCATGCGTTTGTGTGTGTCTGTGAAAAGGACGATTGGGCAAAGTAAACTTTTAATTGCATTCACTTTGCATCACACACACACCACACACGCACACTACACTTAATTGGGCATAATATTGATCGGTTGTGAGCTTCATTAGCCGCCTTAAAAGTCTACATAGATAAAGTTTTCAACTCTGTTCAGTCTAGCCGCATCGAACTTGCCGAATAATTGGTTTTAGGTGTTACTTTTAATCGAAAAATTAGTAAGTAATTAAGCTTAAAAGTTACAGAATCAATCAAAGAAAACGATTTAATTTTGCAATGAATTATTTTTAAGTAATCTTTTTTAATAAAAAAACGAGAAAGAAAGCTAACTTCGGTAAACCGAAGTTTATATACCCTTGCAGTCAGCAATTGAATCATTGAAAATCGATCCAATTTGGTAATGTAAAAAAAATGTCAAATTATGTAAATTTTGTAAATTTTACATTTTACATGTAGAATTTTACATTTTCATATAAATCGACCGATCCCTTCTATGGCAGCTATATGATATAGTTGTCCGATCTTAATGAAATTAAAACCGTAATTCTAGAACTATAAAAACGACTATATCTCGAAATTTATAGAAATTCGTTGAAAAACAGAGAAATTAAAAATTTTATACATTAATTTCGCCATCATTCCTATGGCAGCTATAGGATATAGTGGTCCGATTTCGGCCGTTCCGACATATATACTGCGTGCTAAAGAAATAAGACTATGCTGAAAATTTCAGCCCGATAGCTCAAAAACTGAGAGACTAGTTCGCGTAGAAACCGACAGACAGACAGACAGACGGACAGACAGACGGACAGACAGACAGACGGACATGGCTAGATCGACTCGACTGGTGATGCTGATCAAGAATATATATACTTTATGGGGTCTGAGATGCCTCCTTCACTGCGTTGCAAATATCATGGCAAAATTATAATACCCTCTGCAAGGGTATAATGAAAGGTAATATAAATCGTATTAAATGAAATTCATATATAATGGAAATTCAAAATCTTACCTGAATTTATTATTAAAGATGGCTTGTTTATTTATTTCTTTGACTTAAATCAATTAACATTTACAGCCCCATTAAAACATTTTTCTAATCGTATTCCCCTTTTTCGGTTCATTAACTTTATCCACCTCCTGTATTCTCAGAGTTGCACTTCGCATCGACTGCTTCGCTTCTTTCTCGTATTATTTCGTCATTTGTCTTCTGGGAAGACAGAGTTTCCCGCACCAACGACAGAGTTTTCCTAGCTTTTCCCCTCCCTTGTGTGTGTTTGTGTGGGAATCTTCAGCAGCTGCTGCTCTAGGGGATTTTAGTGGGGGTGGTCGGTCGGTCGGTCCATGGCCATGTGGCCATGATGTCCATTACCTGTCGATGTCGCCCAGAAAGGGTTAAGTGTTAAGTGTTGTACAAAAGGGGTGAGCGATAAGGTGAAAATAGCGACAGAAGGTGGCTTCCACAGAGAGAGATAACTTTTGATATTTTTTGGTTGACACAAATAGCAATATGGTTAAGGATGCTATGGAAAATGTAATATAAAATATTATATGCTATAAAAACTAAAAATAAAGGTTTTTAGGTTATTGTTGCTGTAATTCCCAAATAGTTCTGACTTTGCATTGAATAAAATACATAAGATTGATCAAATGTTTGCTTTTTTATTATTATCAATATTCAACTGTAGTTAATTTGTTTATCTAAGCTTTACGGAATTTTTCTTAACTTTATAACCTATAATTCCCAAGTGGTTCTAGCTTTTTATTCAAGAAAATTTATACGATCGCTGAAAACTTTGCGTTTTTATTTTTATACCAATATCCAAACATAATTCTCTTTATTTATATAATTTTCGCAGATTTCCCCAACTCTTTTGCTATAATTCCCAAGCGGTTCTAGCTTTAATTGAGAAATTTATTGCTTTAATCGCCTTTAACCCTCCACAAGTGTCATTTCTTTCTGTGTAGCTGGCCTTATTATTGTCATCTCGAGTCTGCTTCTCGTTCAGAGTCATCTCTTTGCATAAATATACAATTTTGTTTTGCCCAAGAACTGGGTTCAATGGATGATTCAGCGCGGGCGGGATGGCCGTAAGGTTGGGTCATCGCGATTGTGAAAGCTTAGCACCTTCGCTATCTGTGCCTGTGCTGCTCTTCTCCGTTTCTCGCCTTTCTGCACATTTGTTAATTTTAATGCCGTAATTTTTGTTTATTTCTCTGGCTTCGCCATCGCCATCGCATTTGCTCATTAAACGTAATCGGAGACCAGAAACCAAATCAAACTTGGCTGAGTTTTTCTTGCCTTTTTTGCCCGTTGCCTGTTCGCTTTCCTTTTTCTTTTGGCCCATTTCAATTGTTAATTTCAGCGTCAGCAGAGCGGCACAAAAGGGGTTGGGCGGCGGCCTGTCTTCTGCTGCTGCTGCTGCTTCTGTTGCTGCAAAAAAAGTAAATATTTTGCCTATTAAAAGCTGAAATTGAAAATTGCTTTATGGCCCCTGTGGGCCCCCCAGCTCATGACCTGCACCAATGTGATTTTTCCGAGCTGCTGATGGCAAAGAAAATTGAGTTAATGAATTGGAAAAGCAAAGCCACGGAGGTGCGTGGCGTGCGTTTAGGAGTTCGTTCAGAGAAGAAGAATATTAATGGCGGGTAGCTCTAACCCTTGGTTAATCATTTAAGTTCATCTGATCTGGGTATCTGGGTCATTTATCTTTCTTTCTTAATTTTTTTTACAGGCGGTAGGTGTGTAGATTGGTTTAATTTATTGGATTTTTATAGGTCCTGGCTTGAAAGTTAAGTATCAATATATTTAAAAAGGCAAATGTTTTTCCTAGAATTTTACTTTGACTTTGAATTTCTTCCTTTCCGATAATCTGAGATTTAAACAGCCAGGAAGCTGCCTAGCATATATGTTTTGTGAAAATTCCTTACTTATTGTCCTCTCCTGCCGCCCTGCCTTGCCCCCAGGCCCCTTATTATAATTGTTTTGTTTGTTTGCTTTTGCTTTTGCTCTCTTGCTTTCGTCGCTGCTCTGCTCTGCTCGCTTTCTGCTTTACAATTTAATTTATATTCGGTTTTGATTCGCTCCTTATTTTCCAAGTCTGGTTAATGACTTTCGGTTTATTTATTTATTTAAAACTTGATTACGTTTAATTATAATTTTTAATAATTCGGCGCTCAACTTTTGGCTTGGCTTGGCTTCTTCGCCCTTGCCCAGGCTACACACTTTCTCACACTTTCGTGTGTTTTCCTCGCCCCTTGTGTGTGTGCTTTTCTTTCACTCTGGCTTTTTTGCCGCTTTTTGCGGCATTACGCAAATATTTACGCCTCATAACGGTGCGCCTTTTACAGCAGTTGCAACCCCATTTTTTCATTTTTTTTTTTAATTTTTTTATTTAAATTTTTTTTTAATAAATTATATATACATTTTTTTAAGTTTTTGTTTTCTCCCTTTTAATGTTTTAATTTTTTTTGTATTTCTTTTATTTGCATTATTTTTTCTTCTATTTTTCCTTCACTGCTCTTGCATCTTTGGCTTCTGCTGACACTTGATTATATGCCCATCTCTTTCTTTGCCCCGGTGTGCCATCTCTTTCGCCATCTCTGCTCCACTGCCACTGCCTCTCTCTCAGTTGCTGCTTAATTGAGCATCAATTAAAAATGTCTCGCCTCATTAAATATACGTTTAAAGAAAATAAAACCAATGAAAGAAAATACAAAAAAAAGCAGAACGAACTGGAAAAGAAAAACAGAAATAAAACCAAAGAAAAACAAAGATAAAGCAGAAGCAGTGAAAATATTCGCAATGTTTTTTTTTTTCTCCCTCTCCAATTTATATTATTTTTTGTTTATGAGTGCTCGCCACATTTGTCAGAATCGCTGGCGATCTTCGCTGCCATCAGTTCATCATCATTACTCAGGCTGTCCCCTTAACCCTCATAACCATTTGTCGCTTCTATGGCTTTTTGTTTAAATACACCAACTTACACCCTACTCCCCGCTCTCCACTCTCCACTCTCCAGTCGCCGCATGTAATTCATGCCTTAATGGGCGCTCCTTGAGTGCGAGTTGTGCATTTTGTCATGACTCATTTGCATATTCAAGTCTTTATTCATGGGTGTGTGTGTGGGTTATGAATGCAGTTGTTCAGGGGTTAAACTTGAAACATCAGAAAAGAGTTGAAAAAGACCTGAGGAGAGCTGGAGATGCTTGGAAGGTCAACAACAAATTAACACAAAACTTTAGTAATTATGTGGAAATAAAGTGGGTGAAACTAAGGAAAGTTTAAACATTAATTAAACATAAATAGCTGGGAATTCCAATTGGGTGTTAAGCTTTCAAGGCTTTTACTATATTTTTAGGCTCTTACAAAGTACGAAAATCAAGTAAATTTTTATTTATGACTTGAAAATATCAGGAAAATCAAGAGACTTGAAAATATCATCATCCAATACCTCGAGTGTTACTTTTACTAAATTTTTATGCCAAGAGCAATATTATTTTTGACTTGAAAATATCAAGAAAATCAAGATACCAATACCTCGAGTATTATAATTTATATTTTTTATAAATTCCTCGTAAGCCCTTATTCAAATCTAGCTAAATGTTTAAACCATTTCTCATTGGCGCTTTCAGTTGTAACCTCTTTCGAGTTAAACCAATATTTGGCTGTCGGCACATTTAACTTCCCCTTTGGCAACTTTGGGGCTTTGGGTTTTCGCTAACCAATTTGGAATTATCGATTGGAGGCATTTCTCGAACTCTGATTGACGGACAGCGCAGATCGGCGTCGTTTTCCCCCGCTTTCCTTTCGTTTCGTTTCGTTTCGCTTTGAATTCGAGTTGACCCGCGACCTTTGGCCCACTTTGGCGGCTGCTCTGTGTAATTAGATTAAAGACGACTTTTCCGACGACTCTCCGACACTCCACACTCCACTCTACTCCACTCTGCCTCTCCCATGACCAAATTAAAATAATTCCAGCGAACATAAATGCCAAGTCCTCGCATATAAATCAAATCTTTTCCACTAGGAGCGGTTCGGGGGGCTGCTGCTGCTGCTGCTGCTCGTAATTAAAAGATGCACAGCATCAGAAAGCAGTAGGGGGTTAAGGGTAAAAGGGGTAGCTGGGGAGGTCAAAGGGCGCCGCAGATAGAGGTGTCATATGGGGGCGGGAGTTGGAGACTTTTCGGGGCTCCGGACTGTGCCACACATGTTTGACACAGATGTGAAAGCTCGTAAAAAGGGAAAAGGGAAGCGGAAGGGGATTTTCCAGTGGTGCACAGTGCACAGTGCAGTGCAGTGTAATTTAAGGCTGGAAATTATGTAGTGTAGTGCAGTGTGGCAGAGATTTATCTGGTGTAGTTAGGTGTAAAATAGTGCGGTAATTACTTTAGTGCAAGAAAAGGAAAACTAATTTGTAGTAACCATAATGGAAGTATATATTTTTGCACAGGGGTTTTAATATCTTTGAAAAGTATTTAATTTTA
Organism: Drosophila triauraria; assembly: GCA_014170255.2. NCBI lineage: Eukaryota > Metazoa > Arthropoda > Insecta > Diptera > Drosophilidae > Drosophila > Drosophila triauraria. Next base: position 6,620,593 of record CM024333.1, on the reverse strand, counting down.
AATTTATTCCCTCTTCCTCTCTTATTAAAATTCACAAATTCATTTATTAACAACCTTTTCGCTCTTTATTAGTTGTGTATTTTAACAAAAAGCATTCCCCAGCTTGTTAAAACTTAATTTAACAAAAAATGCCTTTGTGGCCACGGCCATATATGACTTATTATTATTTGCTGTGGTTTAACATCAAAGTTGGAATGGAAAATAAATGCAAAGAAATCCGACAATAATAAAATAATAAAGTCAAGCACACAGCAAACGTTAAAAAAAGGTGTGTGGCCTTTTGCAAAATGCACAGGGGTCAACCGAGTGCCGTGAGATATGTTATGCCTGCATCGCTCCACTCCACCATCTTGTCCCCAACGCTGCTGGATCTCTCGGATCTCTCGGTATCCCTCGGCTCTGGAGCGCATCCCAACCTCAAAAGGCTAGGGAATTGTATGCCCGCCGGGGCATCCATTCTCTCTCCCTAAATATTTCTGTGGCGTCTGCAGCATCAGGAGTGTGTGTCCCTGTGAGTGTGTGCAATGTGGCGCACTTCCTGGTTGGGCGCAGGTTGCTTTCCTTCTCATTTTCCGGCTAACTCCTCCCTCCCTTGCCTCATCAGTGTTGCTGTTTGTTAATGAAAAGAATGAAGGAAACCAACCAAGAAGTGGGGAAATCCAACTGAGTAACGAATGGAAAATGCTGCACATATTCCATAATATTTAGGGATTTAAAAAGAAAGCTATGAATGTTTATTAAATCGTTATTTTAATATTTGTTGGGCGAATTACGAATAATTTACGATTTTTTAAGGTCAAAATCCCAAGTTATTTATGTTTAAACTTGTACACAACAAGGAGAAATATCTAAAAGTAAAGCTCCATAGTTATTTCTTCTAAAAGCCTATAAAAAAAGAGATATTAAGCTTTTATTGAATATTTAACTTAAACAAAAATTCTAAATATAAATATAATATATAATAAATATAATCTCCTTGGATTTTTCAATAAACTAGGAAGCATCCATTTTATTTCTTCCATGAATTCCGAATTTTATTCCTAGATCTAAAGTTTAAAGAGGAAAAAAATACAGAACCCCGCAGAACGCGGAAGCGTCAACATGGTTCGTTCTTTCCCAACTCATACTATATCCTATCCCATATCCCATCTCATCTCACGGCTTCCCATCAGATTGTTTGTTTGCTCAGGACGGGGCAGACATTTTTCCAGCCATTTTCCCCCCAACATTTTCCCCTGTTCTCCTGCCCCGTACCGTGTTTTCCATCATCATCTTCTTGGCTTTTGTTGCTAGGCTGCAACACAACTATTTTGCAACAGTTTTTTTTTTTCCGCACTTTGCTTGTCAAATTATTTGTTGTTCCTGCTCGGCTATTTCATTCTATATACATTTTTTGTGCCATTTTGTGGAATGTGAACTGGGCTCTCTGCTCTTGCATCGTTTCTAAACCATTTTCCCCAGTTTCGCGCCCATTTCGGAACGTGTTTTCTTGCCATTTGCGGCGAACGGCAAAGCCAAACAGTTTGTTTTCTCAACCCGCATCTCTCCGAATCTCCGATTCTGCGATTCCCAGCCTCCCATCTCCTCGCAAGTGCCAGAGTGTCGGAGTTAGTCTCTGTGTTTTTTATGCTGTTTGCTGTAGTAATTAAAATGCCAAATGTCCATAAATAGAACGGACTAGAAATGGGAACAAGAATGAGGCAGAGTCGAGTCAGTCACAAGCCGAAACCCAAACAGAAACAAAAACGTTGAAGAAGCCGCAGAGGAAAAACAGAGCCAAACAGAAGCTGGAAGCTGAACAAGATCTTTAATTGAGATCATAATTCATTGGAACTGCACTCGGACTCGGAATCGGACTCGGACTCGGACAGAAGATCCCTCAAAATCCACCGAAAAGCGGAGGCAACACAAACATTTTGTCTGTTCCAGCAGGAAGTTCGTATTTAAAAAAAAAAGAATAAAATTAAAACTACAGACAGTCACGCACACAACACACACACACAGAGCATTTAGTGGATGGAGAGAAGTTACAGTCAATTAGCATAAAGACCTTTGACTTTGCTTGCTGTAATGCGTAGGCCCACACCCAATTTTCCTGTATTTTTTTCCCCTGTTTAATTTCGTTTGCATTGACGATATCAATCTCTGTCTCTGAAATTCGGTCTTTAAAATGCTCACTTATTAACGAAGCTACAACGAATGTGTGTGTTGTTTGGTCAAGCATTTAACAAACACACAGTGGGTCAACAAACTTTGCTATCCGACAAGAGATATATCAGCCTTAAAATCTGTAGATTGAAATTCTAAAAATTCTAGAAAGAAAGGAGAGATACATACCACACCATGTCTCACACCAATCAAGTTGTTTATTTGCTGATTCCTTTGGATTTTCATTCAGTTCATCGCATTTCATGTGCGTTTCTCCTGTTTCCTTTCATTATTATTTCCCCTTGCTGTGATTTGTGCATCTTTATTTAAGAGTCACGTATCCTTAGTTCCTGAGATGTTGTGATTTGTGCATTTATTCGATTTGATTCGTTTAGACAATCGAACTCATTGAATAAAATACTGGGTTTCTTGTCGAGTTCATTTTCATCAAGTTGTTCATTTGCTGCAAATTGTTTTTTCCTTTACGTAGTTCATATTCTTTATGTTGTTTATTTTCTTGAAATAGTATATTATTTATCAAAGGGTTAATTTTATATATTTATAGGGTTTATTTTCCATCACAGGGTTCATTTCTCTTGGTGTTCATTTTCCTTAAAGTTCATTTTTTTTAGGGTTCATTTTTCGTAGGGTTCATTTTTCAGCAAAGGATTCATTCTAGTGAAATGTAGTTCATTTTCATAACAAAGTTTATTTTATTTATAAATTTAGTTCAATTTCTTGATTTATTAAGTTCATTTTCTTAATAAACTTTATTTTCTTATCATTGTTCATTTTCCTCGAAGTGTTCATTTTCAAGTGATTTTCAGAATTCATTTTGAAATCTTGGAAATATATAATACTTAAAAAGAGTTGTAGTTAAAATGCGACCTTAAATATAATAAATATTTATCAAGCATATTATTTAGGAAGTTTCTTTTATATTTAAAATATTCTTAATAGTTTTTAAAATATTTCCTTGTGGATCACCAAGATGCACCTGGTCTTGTTGATATTTCTCTTCCTTGCTTTAACTTCATTAGAAGCCTTCTTTCATGATTTGTCCCCTTTTTTCATTCTTATTTTTTTTTTTCTTTCTATAGCTTCCCCCTTGATGTTTGTACTTGTTTTGTTTGTTGTTTGTTGTCGTCTTTGGCTCGGAGTGTGTGTGTGTCGTTTTAACGCATTTAAAAGTCATTAGTCGCAGGCCTCCGTTCTCCGTTCTCCATCGGCATTTCTCTGCTGCCATATCTGTAAGGGGGAAAGGGAAGAGAGCAGCTCCTCAGCATTTTCTTCCCATTTTCTGCTGCTGTTTGGTTTCCCCCTGGGTTTTCCCCTTTGGCCGATGATGATACTCCGCTTCTGTGTTTTGGTTTGATCAGTTGGCCAAGTTCTCTTTTGCCTCGGGACTCTTTATCTATCATGCACTGTCATTAATTGTCGTTTAGTTTAGTCCTTGGTTTATGGCTCACCCACTCTGTTACGCCTATCCTCGCTCTCGTCTCCCCTTTGTGTGTCCGGCATAATTATGTCCATTAGCGTGCCGTGCCGCAGTTGCAGGCCGGGCCAGCAGGCGGTTTTAAGATTCCGAGCCGGAGCCGAAGCTCTCGAGTCCAGGCCATTTGGCTCAATTGTCTTGGCACGTTTCTGGTTTTCTCCCTTCGGACGCCTCGGAACTTCAAACAAATTTGTGCAACTCACGCACACACACCAAACATATCGATGGAAGGTCGTCGAGGCAGATACACCAACAGAAAAATATATAAACTTGATCCTAAGTCTTAAAAGAATATACTTTGATGGTGTATAAGAAATATTTAAAAGAAGTATTTGAAAATGAGTATTTTTTTTGTGATTAAATTGTTGTATTTGGTTTGCTTATTTCTATAATTCTACAAACCAAATTTCAGTTTGACCTGACAACTCTTATGGCTAAAAGAGAGATTTTACTGGCCCCTTAAAAACTTGGGTTTCTTAAAATCATAAATTCATTAGCTTAAAACCCAATGAACGGAGACTCTTAGTGTCTTAAGGAAAGCCTTTGTTCTTTCCCGTGTAAGCCATATACATTCCTGTAACGAGTTTGCCAAGATTTATGTTGGCCCTTTGCCGCTCTCTGTCTCCTTCTCCTGGCCACCACATAAGTTTAAAAATAATTTCCCTTGTTTTTTGCATAACTTCCAGCAACGGCCTATTTATACAAGCCACTCGAGCGAAAGGGGTGCCAAAGGATTGGGCTGAGAGAGAGAATGTTGGGAATACATATATCCTTAAGCCAGGAAAACACAAGGAAAGGCAGAGTTTCCCTTAGCCTGAAGCCATTTTACATTCAATTGATTTGCTGGACATGAATATTTTCCAATATATATGTTCCAGGTCCAAGCAGTCACAGGTTATCTAGGATAAATATTAAATTACTAGCAATTAGTACTCAGGCTCAGGCTTAATCAGTTTCTCACATTTTCCTTTGCTTAATTGAAAATGAACGAACAGCTTTGTGTAATTAGTAATATGAATTTGTATTTCTGTCTAATAATAATCACATTTTAATGTTTACCTTTTGCGGTGCAATTCAAAACTCACTTTATGCCAAGGAAAATATTTTCCAGAAATTTAACAATCCCTTTGATTTAATTTCAACCTTTTTGCATGCCTTTTAACATTCCGCCGACGTCGACGACGACGACGACGAGGAAGAAATATTGGGGGAAAAACTGAGGGAAATCACCCTTGCACAAACGTTGCCAAAATGCATTTCTTGCAGACGTTTTGAGAGAGACTCTCGCTCGATTTTTATTTGATTTTATTTATTTATTTACTTTTGCCACCGATGTTGTTCACGACTCTACTACTGCTTCTTCGCCCCTCCTCAAGATTCCTGAAAGAATTCCAGCAATTTGTTTTTGTTTGGTTTCGTTTTGGGTCGCGTTCTTGTTTGTTTGTTTGTTTGTTTCCTTTTGGCTTTTTGGCACACTTGAATTGAGCGGTGTAGAACATTTCGGGGAACAACAAGTTGAATTGGGGAGATTCCCTCAGCGATTCATTGAAATTGAAGGGTGTGCCCAACAGTTCATATTTCAAGTACTCGGGATTTTCGCAGTTCCTTAATTTCACAAGTAGGTATTCTTTAAATTTGGCTTTGTACATATTTTATGGGATTTATGAGAGATATTTAATTTTTCTTTTACTTTAACGTTTTTTATTAAACTACCATTAGAATTGTCTGGTTATTTTTAGCTTTGTTCTAAGGCTAGCTCAGCTTTTTTATGACCCCAGGAGTTGGCAACACTGTTATTCTTGGCGACTTCCTAAGAGCCTCTCTCCGCGCTTCTCATATCGGCTTCCTTAGCTCCCTTTGCTCCCTTCTCCGCGCTTCTCATATCGGCTTCCTTAGCTCCTTTGCTCCCTTCTCGCGCTTCTCATGGTGGCTTCCTAAGCGCCTCTCCACTTCTCTGGTTTCCCTTTCTTGCTTCCTTCCAGGCTTCTCTTTTCTTCTCCTTTTTATCGGTTTCCCTTCTTCTTCCCGCTTTCACCTCTCTTCTCATTTGGCTTTCCCGCCTCTTCTCACAGCTTTCATTTTTTCTCTCCACATTTTATCTCTGTAAACTTTGTTTCTTAAGCTTCTTAGCTGATTGCTTGTCTATGCCCTCTTTATTAATTTAGCATTGTTTTTTAGTTAAGTAATAGCCTGTTTCCCGGGGCCAATCGTTTTTCCCCCCACCTAGTTTCCCCATTGATGGATCCTCCGCTCGCTTTTCGCCTCCACATTTCCCTGTCATGTCTGGGCGGGAATACCCTTGTCAGCGTTGAAATGGAGTCTGAATTCTCTTCGTGCCTCAAATATCGTATGCAGATGGTCAATTTTGTTCGGGAGCCGAGAACACAAATGTTTGGACAGCTTCCCCCAAAGAATATGGGAATTTATTTTGTTGCTGTTTTCTTTTTGTGTCGCTTGTAGTCGGCGCTTAATTGGGCAGATAACGCGACGAGTTCATTGTTATTGTTTATGTCACACATAACTGGGACAGAAAGAGCCACAGAATAAATGCCTCAGCATTTGCCTAAATCATCTGTCTCGGCGGCGGCACCCCATCTGGGCCGGGACTTGCCCTTTTGTGCGGCATCTCCCTCTGTCTCCCAATTGGCTCGATTCATTTACAAACTTAAGAGGGGTGACTTGCGGTGACCCCCACTCCAGCCACACCTAATCCTCAATGCTGAGACAATACCCACACCCCCTCGGCTTTATTTTAAGACCACAATTTCAGTTTCTTGAGTTTTAATTGATTTTCTTTTCTTTTTCTCGTTTCAGGTGAGTTTCATTACTAATTTCCACGCTGCCTTTGGAAATCTGCTTCATAATAATCGTGATAAGTAGTTTACTTCTTTTAGATCCGATTTAAAGTCTGCCAAAATAAAAGCTTGCATTTTCCTTAATGCACTCGAGCTTAAAATTGAATTCTAGTAACTAAATAATTATCTTTGCGGATTAACTTAAAAAAAAAAAAGGGTAGAAAGCTGTATGAAATGTAAAAGTTTTAATTCAATTTTGCCATCCATCCATTTTGTTGAGTTTTTATAAAAAAACTGACTTTTTGGTTAAGAGCAGTTCAATGTTACTTAAATTAAGGTAATTGTTTTCAAAGCCAACCTTAACTTTGGCTGAATTTAAAATGGCTAGGCAACTCTGGAACTTTTTTTCCAACATTCCCATGGCATTTCGTTTATTTATTTATATCCTTTTTTTACTTTTTGTAAGCTCTTGTAGTTTAATCCATTTATGAATGGATAAACAGTTTACGCTTGTTTGTTCAACTTTGTTTTTTTTTTCCTCCCCGTTGTGTCTGGTGAAATTAAGGAAAATCCGCCGTATAATACCGCCCCGCGGTATTGGCATTTCCGAATTCCCTTTCAGAGTTTGTTAAAAAAAAAAGAAAGGGTAAAATTGGGAACGCAACGAAAGTTGTACGAACATATATGCAGTTTTATGCTCTTATCCAGATGAGCAGCCACAAAGTCAAATTCCTTCATTACGACGGTTCTGTTTCGCAGTTGTTTATTGCTCATTCTCAGCTCACTTGCTCACTGGCTCATCCGCCTTTGCTCCTGCCCCTGCACCCTGCTTCTGGGCTTTGTTCTTGTGCAATGGCGTTTGGCTTTAATACCCTCATGAGAGGGGTACATGTTTAAACATATATCTTATTCCGCATGGCGGCAAATTTCTCTGCCCTGCCTCTGCCTCCACACGCACCAAATGCATAAAACAGAACGGAAGAATTAGTGCCTGGAGAAAGATAAATCTGTTTATTTTGTGTTAAGCTTACTTTTAAATATATTTATATTTTCTGGTAGTTTTGAATCAGAAATATATATTTTTTTCAAGTTAAAAATACCTTTATAGAGTATTTAAAGCTTCGATTTCTGTGCTTTAAGTCAGCTTTAGTTCACCATAATATAACTTTTCTTTTTTCGCGACCGCAGTTGGAGAGTTCATTTGTTGTTGAAGGCTTTGGGCCTGAAGAGGGAGAGGAGCATTTGAAGTTGCATCTGGCTTAACCCTGGTACCAACCCCTTACCCGAAAACCCCACTACACTTGGCTTTAGCTCCACGCACTCTTTCTCCGGATAATAAACTCCATTCAGATGCTGGACGTGGAGAATACATGCGAATTTTGTTCTTTATGGAGTAAAAAATGCATATAAATCGTATTTAAATTTTATGGTTGACACTTTGTGCCCTGCTTTCCTCTCATTTCATTTATCTTTCTCTCTCTCTTTCACTCTTTCACTCTTTCAGTCGACACCACACCACCGGGGCGGTGTCATAATTCACTTGAAAATATTTTTCGTTTTTCTTCCACGGCCCAGGCAATTATTCCATTTTAATAAACCATAATTTATATATTTTTTGGCTATTTTTAATTAAGTAATTGATAGATTCCAAAAAGACACACAGTCCCGGAGTCCCGAGCGTGCTGCCATAATGGTAGAGAAGTTGCCGCCTGGCCAAAATCGATGAAATTTAATTAAATATTTTCCGTTTTCTTGTCCATAAACTTTTATGCAGTCGCAGAAGGGTTGATCGAGCGTGGGCAAAGGGAGGTCACGAAGGCCACGGCCTCGGCTTCGGTCTGGGTCTTAGCCTCCTTTCTCTTCATATTTGGCGGTATCCTAGTCCCAAGAATTTGGAATTCTGAACGTCAACATGTCAGCTGCGGGCACAAAATAATCTCTCGTCCCCACTCTTAACCCACTCCCACTCTTGGCACTCGCACCTGCCGCCTTTTGTTTGCCGCTTAATAATCAACACACAATTTACACACGCACAATAGCAAGAACAACGAGAGTTCTCTACCCGACCATGGGATAGCGGGTCCTCAAACTATTGCATGCTTTCGGGGGGTGCATTAAGTTGATGAAGGGATCAATTAACTCGAGTTCAGGGTTAATTTTTGCTAGTGATTGTCTTTAGTTCAAGTTTCCCTTAGGATGTAGGATTTATATATATTAAAAGGATATTATTTATTGGTTTAATATATATCCTATCAAGCAGTTTTGGCATTTAACATTTCTTATTCTATTAATTAAACTTTAAACTGATAGCTAGGTATCTCAAGAGTCTACATAGCAAATTTCATAACATAAACTCTTTCAGTTCCTAGAAAAATAAAAAGAAATCGTGGACAGGGAAGAGCTAGTTAGTTGGCCTTTTGTGTTGCCTACTAACTGGCGCTAAATTCCACTTGAATCGAATCGAAGGACAGCAGGAAAATAAGGAAAATCAGGAGAAGAAGAGCAGGCCAGGCAGAGCCAAACTGGGTGGCAAGTCACAGGCCAAATCACACAATGCCAGGCACCAGTCACAAGGCAAGGCAGGCAGGCAGAGGCAGTCACGTTCGTGATTCGTGTAATCTAGGAAGTGAATCGCTTTACATGGAATAATTATTAACAGATTATGCCCAAGCTCCTTCCGCTCTGTCTTTTATTGGCATAGCGTGTGTGTGCGAGTGTGTGTGCGAGTGTGTGGGCGACTGTAATTGCCATGAAAGCGATTTTAGTTGATTAACCCTGCTGATAATTGAAATCTGGTCACAGTTTAATGAGGCACTATTTTTGTCTTTAAGCGGTACTTGGCTTTTATATCCCCCCAGCTAATCACTGTTTTGGTTATATTTATATACAAGTCACTATCAGATAATTAGGCTTTCAGATGTGATACGTCTTTGGGGCAAGTTATTGGGATTTTATTATAAAATATAAAAGGGAAGAATAGGAAAAATAAAATAGGTAAGGGAAATTATTGATACAATTTTAAATTTAAATCTAAGAAAATAATTGCTTGGATAAATATTTCTTTACGAACCTTAAGTTCATTATTTATGTCAGAAATATTTACTTAACTAATAGAGAAGAGCTTCACAGTCACAGACGCAGTCACTGCCGCACTCACACTTCCCAGTCACCGTCACAATCACCGTTTATATTTGCCAACACTAATTATCCGCCACTAATTAGGTTTTGCTTCAGCGGAGGCGTGTTCCTGGCGTAAACTAATTTTCAAAGTCAATGTCGCGACGTGGCCTCATGCACCACTTCCAACTTTGCCGCTTTTCCCTGGTTTTTCCCCGATTTTCGCCGCTCACTCGCTTCGGTTAACCCCTTTTGCCACGTAACGAAAGACTTGCCTTGTTGTTGTCGACGGCGGCTTTGCCCCACGGTTGGCCCATTACCCTCGAGTCCTGGGGCCTCGTGTTGGGGCAGGAAAACTTCTGTGTTGGAGGAAAAACTCCATAGTGTTTGTGTGTGTGTGTGGGTGCGTGAGAAGTTTTCATTATATATTCATATACAGTCACACACTCTAACGCTCTCCACACATTCGCACACAATTTGCTATTAGATGCTCGTTGAAAAGTTTTCGACTTTTGGGTTTCTCACAATTCAATCAACAACAACAACTGCAATGGCAACTTCTCGGGGAAGAAAGAGGCAGTGGAGAGGCGGAAAATATACCAGAAGAAAATTTAGAACTGAAGAATTCGTTACTAATTGGAACAATTTGTAAAGGAATCTGAGAAAAAGTTGGGTTTAAGCCAGTGACAACTCAATTTGCCTGAATGGTTGCCTACTTTCGGGGGTTGCCTACAGGATATGGTTGGGAGAGAAAGTAAAATTGCTCTTAGGGTCATTATACTGGCCCTTAGTAAGTAAAAAAGCTGATAGACTGCCATAATTATAGCCTACTTTTGAGGGTTGCCTACGGGATATAATTAAGGGAGGCAGTAAAAGTGTTCCCTTGGCCACAATATAATTCTGATTGTGTTGAAATTTGGTATGTGAATACTAATAGAAAAAGCTTATAAGCTGCAACTTTTAATATTTTTACTGACCCCTTTTCTTGCAGTGTGGTAACACTCCTCATGCAGACTGAGATTTGTGCAAAACACACACCACACACACACACGTATAAGCCATAACAAAAACGTGTTGATTTGCTGAAATCATTTTCATTCTGATTTTCGTTTTCATTTTCATTGCATGAGGAAAAGTTCCTCAATGCAGAAAGTCAATTGTTTTAGCTTCTTTGTTCTTTTCTCTCTCTCAATTTTTTTTTGGGATTTGTTTTTGCATCGGCTCCGGATTTTCCAACGGATTTTCCTCACCCGTCAATGTGCCAATGTTGTCTGTCATGAATTTATTTCCTCTTGTAACTTCGAGATGTTTTTTCATAGGCTGTTTTTAGCCTGGTTTGTTAGCTAAATAATTAATCAGTTATTTTCCTCACTTAATAATGAAGAGAGAGACATAATTTCTACTCAGATGATTGTGCCATCATCATTTTCGAATAAAGTGCTTCCTCAAGTGGCAGGAAGAGTGAAGAGGCAAAAGTGGAATTGAAAGGACTCTCGGCGATTTCAGTTGAGATCTCTCTCCAGGGATCCCCGGCTAGTTGAAGGGAATTTGAGCAAACCTTTTCTGTTTCTCTGGTTTTGTTTGTTTTCTGCTTTTGCAAGGAGATTTTTGAATATTTCTGAGCCCCTTTGCTTACCACACTCTCTCCGGGCACATCTGTCAAATAGTTGATGCGAGAGAGTGGAGCGGCAACGAAGGTAAAAATCAAAAATGGAAAACCAACGAACAATGGAAATGGTTAGGGCCAGGATGGCAAGGATTTTGCATCTCGCATCCGAAATAATTGAGGCTTTCTGCCTTTCCGAGAGAGGAACGACAAAGGAGGGCGGGTCCTGCTGATTAGCTTTGTCAAATTGCCCAGCAACCGGACGGAATTCATGTAAGCTGCACGGCACCGGACTCCTAAACTCCTGGACTTCTCCTGGCCAAAAATAAAGTTGGGAGCTTATGCAGTTGTCCACTGCAAAATGGACAACACACTGTTTTTGGGGGCCAAATATTTGAAAGCCGAAAGCCGACGTTCCAATCAAAGAATCAAAAGGGTTTTGAGAATGGCCAAGGTACTAGGAGGTACACAGGAGCAAAAAGCGCAACGGGGATCTTTGTCCTGTTTCTGAGTTGAGTCGGTTATTCCCCTAGATTCATTTTCAAGCTTGACTTAAGTTTTCTTTAGTTTCCATGACTCATATCGTCTTGTTTACAATATTTTCCACTGCTCGCTCTAATCAACTGCGATAAATGTGGCAGAAACTGAAAGAAAGAAATGAAAATAAGAAAAAACAGAAGCCGGCAATCGAGCAATAAAGCGCGGTGATTCATGAATAAGCGAGTGAGTAACTAAACTGAGTTGAAGGGTAAAAGCATAGAAAAGTCCGCAATCGCAATCGCTGTGCCATCTTTATTTTATATTTTATTTTTTTCCCCCACTGTTTATGGTCCTGGTCTTTTGTTTCTCTTTCTCTCTTGGCTTTAATCATTCAATTGGCAGCTGTCGTTATTTTTCTTCGCTCGCTGGTGATTCCTTGTTTTTTATATTTTATTATCTGCAATAGCACTTTATTCAAACCAGAGTCGCTTTTGTTAGTCACGTTGCAACGTCAGCCAAGATGGAAATGTGTTTTGACAAGAAACTGTAGAAAGCTAACGATTTGAGGGGCGGAAAAAGTATATAAATATAATATAATAAATCCAGCCAAAAGCCTGAACATTGTGCATTATTTTTCAAGTCAATCTGAGCCGCTAAAATCTATTTTGGTTCCACCTAAGATCATCTGGGAATAATATCATTAGTGAACCTATTCCCTTGCCGTCTTGGTTCATTAAAATTATATCTTTGGAACATTTTTATTACCCTCTAGGAACTATACATAAATATACATACTGATCCCCATCGGCAGACGAGAGATTCCAGCCAAGCGGAATAGATAATTTCCTTTTCTTGTAGATTCTTCCCCAATTTAATTAGATAACATGTCTCTGAGCATGTACTCTTCCTCCTTCCGCCCCTCCTCAATCTGTGTAACCCCAGGCACGACGTTAATTAAAATTAAGAAAGAAATAATAAAAAATAGAATAAACTGGCAACTGGCAACTGGCGGCGGCGGCTCCTTATCGCTGGAGCAACTGTATTCTTGAGAGGGGCCAAAGGGGATAAGTGGAAATAAAACTTCTTATTCTTGGCTGCTGTCTGACAGGCGATAACAACACAAGTTGACTGCACTTTTTCTTATTTTTTTCGACTGTCTGTGTTTTTGAGGGAAGCTGAGGGGAAGCCAAGGGGAATAAAGGGGGTTTTGACTGCACTTATTTAGAAATTATGCGCAACTTAGCCTTGTGTGTGTGTGGATGTGGATGTTTCTCTGTCTCTGCCGCTTTCCTCTCGCTTTTCTTTGGTCTTTCCACTTGAAGTGGAGCATTTTCATGGCTGCAGCTCCAGCGCCTTCGTATTCCTGCAGCTCCTTCGTATTCCTGCAGCTTATTTTCCCGTTGTCAACAACTTGTTCTCCGGCAAAACTTTCGGAGCCATGTGTCTCATTCCAAACTATAGCCCAATGCACAAAAAACAAATATATTTGGGGTTTTCTCTGACATTGATGCGATATTTGTTACTGTAAATAACTTTATATCAAAAGTAAAGGGAATATTGGAAAATGTACTATGGAAAAATATATCGGTTATATCGAAAACATTTAAATTAAAAAAGTATGTTATTAAACTTATAAATTCTAACTAAATGACTCCAGAAAAAATGTTAGTTTTAATAAATCTGAATTAATATTGATTTACCAATTATCCGAATCGAATAAATATGGATTTATCACTAATAAATTTCTTATTATTTAAAATATCGATATTATTATCGATTTTATCGATCATTATCGATTTTATCGATCATTATCGATTTTATCGATCATTATCGATTTTATCGCTCGAATAAATATCAATTTATTAATGAATCGAATCGAATAATTATCGATTTACAATTAATAAATTTAACATATTTAAAATATCAATATTATAATCGATTTGATCGATCTTTACCGATTTTATCGTTTGTTATCGAAACGAGTTAGATTAATTTAAGCAAAATAATTCGGCCATTACCTTTTGGGAGAGCAACATACATTCCTTGAACTCATTATCCTTTTTTTCGGTGTGCCATCCCCACCTCTTTGCCTCCCTTTTCTCTCCAAAAGACGAAGTGGCATCATCAGACTAAGACAAGTAAATCCTTCTACAAGAAGTCGCGAAGATTTCAGTTTGGCCTCACTTTGGTTTCTGCTGCGGGCCAACGATAGAAACTCTACCAAGAAAGTGAATAAGCAGTGGCGGCGGTGAGAGGGGTGAGAGCCACAGACAGAGAACAGGAGGGGGCTAATACAGAGAGCGAGCCTTGACTGGCTTGCGACTGATTGAATTGCCTGATTGCTCTGATTGCCGCCGCCAGACGTCATCAACATCATCAATTCCGCAGACAGAGAAGGTGGAAGAGAGGAGAAGCCGGAGGAGGTGTAGGTGGAGGAGGAGGAGAAGCGGCAACAGAAGTTGGGGCCAAACTAAGTGGATGAGTAGCTGAAACAATTTCAAAAAGAGATGACAGCGTGAGAGCTGAAAATTGTTGGGAAAAACACAAAAAAGTAGAATTTTAAAATTGGGAAAAACTAAAAGTATCTAAAAAAAAAATAAATCAGTAATGTGTAAGGCTTTAAAAATATAAAAATGCGCTAAAAATAATAGCATTTTTCGCAATTCCTATAAGGGAACCATTACATCATAAAAATTACCTATCTTTTAGCTTTAAGACCATCGATTACCTTTACTGAGAATGTCTTTATAAATACAATGATGATTTCACTTTAAAAATAGAAACGTTGCGTCACATATTATATCTTATCTCCACTAACCAACGAATGAGTCACAGAATGTGCCATCTCTAGCGAAAGCAAGGGTTCGGATTCTCCCGCTGTCTTACAAGTTAATCTCCGAACATTTTCCGAACAAGAATTGTGCCCCACTTTGCTGCTGGTTTACTTTCGGTTTACTTTTGTTATCTGCAGCGCCGCGATAAATGTGAAATGTAAACAATTCTCACTCCCTTCCCCTCCATTTTTTTTTAGTGCGTGGGCATTGCCTGAGATTTCCGATAACAAACTGACTTAAATGGATCGATAACAAATGCTTCAATTGGTTTTATTTCAATTTCTGTTTCTGTTACTGTGTCTGATTAGGCGCCCTTTTGGATGTTGTATGGGGAATTATGTGTTCTTTGGTATTGTTTGATTGATATATTAGTGTGTAATCTTATCATGGAAGGCGGAAGGATTGACCAAGACTTGGTCACAAAGTGGAAGTTTAGGGTTGAAATTTTGAGGGGTTTTACTTTATTGTAAAATGGTAATTAGAAACGTGTTTTAATGTTAAATTTATGTATTTGTTTGTATTGTTTGATAAAAGATTATAACTTTTTCTTTGTTATCGATTAAAAAATCAGTTAAATCGATGAATTTATCGGTGGTGATTAATAATCGTTAATTTTACGTTGATTGATACTTGCAAGCTATCGTTGGTTATTTAATTGGAGTTATTTGTAGGTTTATCACACTTTTTTGTTATCGATTAATTTTGTACAGGGTGCGCCATCTGAAGCGGATCGATGTAATGATTGAATAACTTTGACAATTTTTAACCAATTAGCTTCACCAATACAATTTTGTAAACTGTGATCCAGTACAATTTTAACCATGTATCGACATACACCGCAAGAACGTGCTGAAATAGTGTCGCTTTACATTGAAAATAATCGGAAATTCCCGGGACGAGTTGTGTCCAAAAACGGTGATATTGACTGGCCGCCAAGATCTCCAGATTTGACGCCACCGGACTTTTTTTTATGGGGATTTTTGAAGAGCCGAGTTTATGCTAACAAACCGAAGACCATAGAAGACTTGAAAGACAACATTCGAACGACGATGGCTGCTATATCGCCCGAGATGCTTGTAAGTGTGATGGAAAATGCGAAAAAAAGAGCTCACTATTGTATTAGCAATAAAGGAGGCCACTTGGTCGATATTGTTTTTGGAAACTAGCTGACGTAAATTGTATAAAAGTAATCTGAATAATAAAAAAAAATTTTTTGAAATCTATCAAGAATTGTCGAAGTTATTCAATTTTCCCATTGATTCGCTTCAGATGGCGCACCCTGTACATATCTTATTTAAATCGTATATTTGTTGGGTATCGATATATGTATATATTTTTATGTATATTCCGTTGCAACTCTCTTCGACCATCTGTTGTCGCTTAGCTTCTGTTTAAGCCCACTCCCAGTTTAAGTGGCGGTGATGTGGAACCGACCTGCCGCCGACCAACCCCCTGTGTTGCACCCTAACTTTTGGCATCCTGTCTTCACCTGGCTCCCTGCCGTTTTCGCCCTCTTTCTCTCTGTCTGAAATATGAAAATTTAAATTAACAAATAAACGAAATTGAGTTAACTTCCGTTGCAGCTTTTCGCTTTCTTTTGGGGGGCGCGGTATATGTTGTATTATTATTATTATTATTATTATTTTTACTTTTTTTTTGGTTGCTGTTGCAAGTCTAGAGCTGCAACAGAAACTGCAATTTGGGTTAACATGATTGGCGAGCGAGCGGGTAACAAAGCCAAAGGCAAAATGGCCTGAAAGAGGCCTGAAAAGGAAAGAGTCAATGGCGCAGCAACAAAAGAAGCGGCGAATAAAAGAGCAAAACAAAAAGCCAAATTGAACAAAATGCAGTTCACTGCATTTGTGCTTGCACCTCCTCTCCCTCCTCGCTTCGTCACCGCCTTTTCACCCGTGATTCACCCCCTTATTCACCCCTGCCAAAGCAGCAGCATGTGTGCTGCACCAACATTTCATTTTTTTCTCTCGTGCTATCGACACTTGGCGATTTGTTGCAGCGTCCACTCTTGGCTTTTTGATTGCCTTTGTGTGTGAGCTGGGAGTGTGTGTTCTACTTTTCCGCATGCAGAGCCAGCGAGGGTGCTACCCTGTAAAATTGGGGTTTAATGGGGAAAAAGAGAGGGATGTGGGTATGATGGACTTGAAATGGAAAAACATGAGAGGTGAAACTCGGGGTAAAAATATGAGGAAAATTCAGGGAAAGAGAAATTCTAGACTATACAGAAATCCTGCTTCTTGTTTATTATTTGCTATAAGTAATCCTAAAACTTACTCCTAAATTCCTAACTAATAGATACTAGGTTCTCCAAATCCCTAGTTATACTTATTAAATTATAAATTCTTCGAGTTTGACTTTAGCACCTTAGTTTTTCAATAATCTCTAGTTGAAAGCCAGCTTTATTTGCCAAAAACCCCTCTTCTTTTTATTGGCCAAACAAGAAGGGATTATCGCCTTCCAGATATAGACTCTTGAGTGATTTGTGGGCTACCAGGCAGACACCTAAAGTTTAGCAACAGGGTTTTTGGGGAATCCACACCCAGGAGGAGGCGGTGATTGATTGATTGATGTACTGCATAAGTTTACAGGTCCTCTTGCAGTCCATCTCGATGTGGCTGTCGCTTTGTATTTTGTTTTTTAGGTGCAGCCACTTGGCTGTTTTCTTTTACTTGGCTGGCCGCTGCCCTGTCTCTGGTCTCTGGTTGCTGGTCTCTGTTGTTAACTGCAGCACATGTCGATGCTGACCGAAGGGGGAGCAGGCAGCAGCAGCAGCAGCATGCAAAAAGGCGGAAATAAGCCACTTGAAGTGACCTCAAAAGGAGAGAGGAGGCCGAGAAGAAAGGGGCTTTAAATGTGAGGAAAAGGCTGGCAGGCAGGCAGCACACATGTGAGTAATCGTGCGCGCCACTTGCGCCACACTGGCCGCCAAAAGTCTCTCCAGCCAGCTTTAGCTTTAGTTGTGAGTCCTCCCCGGCGGCCCCCTTTGCATTTTCCTGGCATTTTCCGTCGCTGCACACACACACCTGAGCTTAGCTGCAGTTGGGGTCCCTCCTGCCTTTGAGCTTCCTTCGAAGCTGCCCCGCTTTATGGAATATATATATATATTCTTATATATATATACTCGTAAAATGCCTGAAATATTTCACTAGCAGCAATGGCAGCACCAGCACCAGCACCAGCTCAGCTCCAACTCCAGCTTGAACAAAAGGTTAATACTTTGACGACTGAAAAACCTGATTTACTCGTTCTCCGAATCCCCCTCTTTCTTGAAATCTTCGGTTCTCCGCTTCTTTTGTCTCTCTGTCCAATTCTCCCGCGGCATTTTCCATGTCTCTCTCTCTCGCTTTGTGCTGACCTGCTGCAGCCTGAATTTTCCAGCGTTTACTTAAGGTTGCACATTAACCAATTCTTCACCGCTCGAGAGACTCTATTACCTCCGTTTTTCCCCCTTCCGACTTTTCTGAGTTTTTCTTGCTTAGAAGGAACGTGTTGAACACATGGCTTTAAAGTCAAAATGACGCCCAACTGCATTTTATTATACCCGGTAATCGGGGAATGCCTAGGGGTATATAGGATAGGGGTGGAAGAGGGTTTAGTATATATATTTCGAATTTTGTATTAACCCTTTCAATTACCCTTGATTCCATATATTTGCTATACATGGAATATTAAAGTAAATAACTAATTTTCATAATACAAGGCATGTACCATCAAATCTCGGGAACTATAAGAGATTGAGATATAAACTTTGGGATGGGGACTCCTACGATGCCTAAATTTAGTTTTCTTGCTAGATAAATCTACAAATCGAAGTATTTTTAGAAAAGTTACCTTTGGGTTTCATAATACAGAAAATGTACTATCAGATCTCGGGATCTATAAGAGCTAGGGATATCAGATTTGAGATGTGAACTCCTAAGTTACCTTATTTTAGTTTGCTAAAAAAAATATACAAATCGAAGTATTTTTAAATAAGTTACCTTGGGGTTTATTTATACAGAAAATGTACTATCAGATCTCGGTAACTACAAGAGTTCGGGATATACAGTTTGAGATGTTAACTTCTAAGATGCCTCATTTTAATTTGCTTCCTAAAAAAAATCTACAAATCGAAGTTTTAAAAAAAAAAAAATTACCTTGGGGTTTCGTGATACCAAAAATGTGCTATTAGATCTCGGGATCTATAAGAGCTAGAGATATCAGATTTGGGATGTGAACTCCTAAGATGCCTCAATTTAATTTGCTTCCTAAAAAAATTTACAAATCGAAGTATTTTTAGAAAAGTTACCTTCGAGTTTCATAATACAGAAAATGTACTATCAGATCTCGGGATCTATAAGAGTAGGAGATATCAGATTTGGGATGTGAACTCCTAAGATACCTCAATTAAATTTGCATCCTCAAAAAAAAACAAAAATTGAAGTATTCATAAAATACCTTCGGGTACTCCCAAGTCCGGACCTTCCTTCTCACTTATTTTTCTCCGCCTGTGTGTGTTTGTGTGTGCTTTTCTTTGGATGCATTTCTGTTTGTGGAGTCTGTTGCTGCAATTGTGGATCTGTGGATCCATCTCCATCTCCATTTCCAGCATCCCGAACCAAAATAGGAGAATAAACAAAAACATTTTTAGACGATTTCATCATCATCGTCGGCAGAAGCAGGCTTCAAGAATAAAAGAGGCAAAAGTTGAAGAGGAAGATGCCGCCGCCGTCGACGGATGCAACGCCCCCATTTTTCCAGCCTCCTCATCCCTCGCTTTTCCCCCATCAACACCCGCCTGCAACTTCGCTTGTCTTGCGTTTTCAATAATGAAAATAGCAAAATTGTTTATAAATCCCGAGCAATTGCAATTTGGTTTGATGGCAAGGGGGCTTCAAAGGGGTGCCTGCAATATCGAGCCAACGATGCGTTCTGTAAATTGGGTTAATGCGAGCATAACGATTCGAAATCCATTGGGTAAGCTTGGGAAAACTTTTAAAATTCGCCAAGCTAAGTGATTGAAAAAAAAAAAAAGAGAAAAACGAAAGAAATAAGCAGGGGAAAAGCGGCAATGATAATGTGGAAAGGCTCCTGTAACAGTGGCAGAAGACATTAGGAGACGATTACCACAAGTTCAGGTCTTCAAAAGAGTTAAAAGGTTTTCTTAGTTGGAAAATAGTTTGTAAATGGAAGGAAAATCTGTATTTTTACAGAGATCATAGCTGTTAGCTAATATTTATATAAAGTTCTAAACCTAATTGTCTGAATTAATATTTAGCAAACAAACTGCCAACACTTGACTTGCCCTGCCTGGGTCCTGGATTTTGATGATGGGGGACGCCAGGAGTGTCCATGGGGGTGGGGTTTTCAGTGAAAATAAATTGCCCTGCTCAATTAGCGGTTTTCCACTTTCACTCACTCTCTCCCCCCTCTTGACCATTATTGCATTTCTCAATTGCCTCGAGGAGACTCTCCAGGCTAAATTCTTTTCAATTTGGAGCCATCCATTTGCCAGCGGTGGGTGGGAGCCCCGTGCTCTAGATTGATGGAGATGGGATATATATCTCTCTAGTTTTTTGGCTCCCCTCTCTCTCCCTGCAATCTCTGTTTGATTAGCCAGGTGACCCCACTTCATCTCCCAGCTTGCCATCTGCCTTGGTCTTAATTTCGGTTTCCTTAGTCTTCGTCTTGCTTGGCTGACTGACTGGCTGAAGGAAATCTGAGTCCGACGAGCGTCTCAAATTGTGAGAGAAGAGTTAATCGAGCTCTAAATTGTCGGCAGTCGGCAGTCGTCAGCTGGCGGCACTACCTCCGACTCGACTCATCCCATTTTATAAGTATTACCCCTTTTTATCCCCACATCCAGGGCTCCTCCTCAGTGTTACGCTTCAGCGGTGGCAACAAAACCTAATTATAATAATCAGGCAACAAGAGAACAACTTACATATGACAGCAGCAGCAGCAGCGCCAGCACCAGAGGCACCCTGAGAGGAGGGGACTTGGAATTGACAGAGTGGCGGAGATTGAAATAATGCCAAGGGGTTGGGGTTGGGGGGTCAGGTTTCACAGGGGGCGACGTATGCATTACGACTCACGGGTTTCTTTTTCCTAGCAGAGATGGGAGTATAGGTAATATTTTAAGGGGTGTTCTGTAAACTTATTAAAATTTCAAGAATTTGATATATTTAACACAATTATAAAGATTTTTTTGTTAGTTTTTAGTTACGTAAAATATTTTTAGTTCGTAGGTTCGTATCTTAGCCCTGTCTTAATTTAATAAAGCTTTCATTGTCTGCTTTTATTTGAAATTAAATATTATCTTCATTAAAAATAACTATAAATAGCCTTGGAGATTTTTTCTTTAAGCATAAATCATTCTATATTTTCTAAAATATGTTTCGCAAGGAAATCTTCTTCAATAAACTCTTAAAACTATATTTATTTTGAAAGAAAATTTTACTAAATTGTATTTATTCCTTGAACAATTCGTTGTCAACTAACAAATTTCTTAAAAATAACTATAACTAGTCTGGGTTATTTTTTTCTTTAAGCATAAATCTTTATTTATTTTCTAAAATATGTTTCTGATTATATTTCCTTCCATAAACTCTTGAAACTATAATTATTTTCAAAGAAATTTGTACTAAATGTTATTTATTCCCCGAATAATTCGATATTTCCAAACTATCGGAACTCGATTGCATCTCACGCTGCCACTACTTGCCACTCACTTTACTTCTTCCTCCCTCGCTCCCTGCTCTGGCATTGTTTCAATGTCAGGTTATCTGCCGCTGCCACTGCTGCTGCCGCTGCCGCTACTGCTCCTTCCCGCGGAAGTTGCTCCACTTGGGAGAGAGTGCGTGTTTGAAGTGCCAGACACTCTCGAGTGCTGAAAGGGTCAGGGGGTGGGGCAGGCGAGGGAGGGATTCACGCTCCTCAGACACGGATGGAAGCTCTTCTCCTGTTGCAGCTGTCAGTGGCGGCAAGGAAATGCGCTAATTATGTTGTTTCGCCCCCTCTCCAGCCCCCACAACGCCCGCCCACTCTTGCAGCGACCTTGATTGCAACAGCAGCCAACAATGAGCAAAGTTTTGAGGTTATGAAAATGTCAACAGGAAGAGTGGAGAAAATGTGAAATGAGAAAATTCCCCCTGATTATTATTTTCTGCCAGAGATCAAAGAGTTCAAAAATGAAGTTTACAAATAGAATTTTGGATGCCACCAAATAATAACTTAAAAGTTTACCCAAAAAACCAGTTCAAGGTTTTATTTTTCATAAAATTTACGATGTATATTCCTACAAAATTGATTAATGGACAAAAATAAAACTGGTAAACATCAAAAACAACGAAATTCATTGAAATTCCAGACCCAAACAAATGTTGAATAAACGAATAGTGACGACAACAAGGCTTGAAGAACAACAGAATGTACAATTCCTTTTTTTTTTTGTATATTTCATTACATTTTTATTAGTTTAAAATTTGCTGTGTTGGTCCCTTGAGACACTGAACTAATTTGACTGCCTTTCTGGTCTGGTCTTTAAGAGGAAAATAAGAAAACATGCCCAGGAAGCCCACAATAAAAGGGCCAAAATGTCGTGAAAACCCACGGCCAAGAAGATACTGACTGACTGTGAAAAAAAAACAAGACTGAGAGAGGAATAAAAAGAGCAGACAACAAGCGGCAATAAAGTAAAAAATTATTTATATGTTACATATAATTCCAAGAAGAAAACGACGACGACGAGGAGGACGGTGCTACCAACCCAAAAGTGAACTACTTAAAGTACAAATACGGCAGCAGCGCCCTTCGTTGCCAAGTTCGTGTCGTGTCCAAGTCCAAGTAACTCCCAAGCCCAAGCCCAATCCCGAGCCCTATCCCAATCCCAATAAGATGGCGAAGGTTGCTCCGCTCCGGTCCGCTCCATGTGTTGCCAGCCAACACACTGACAGCTTTGAGAGGTTGTCTGGGAAAGGAATATGCCATGGAGGGCATGGGAGGCACTACATAAATAAAGGGACAAGGAAGGAAAACACTGGCAAACAACGGCGAACAGACAATGACAATTGCTGGAAAATCATATTAAAATAAAAGCGCAATAAACAACAGGCGAACACGTAAGGAGCAGCGCACAGAAACAGGAGCTTTTCCTTCGTCCTTCCTGCCTTCCTGGGAGCTGAACCATGCCATCGAGAATCTTGAATCCTGCCAGAGTTGGGTTGCGCTTATTAAGTCGCATCAAAACACTCATAAATTACTGAAGATTCCGCAGGATGAGTCCTGAATAACGACAGGCATTAAACGGTGACCGCGTCGAATAAAGATTCATTAGGGGGGAAATAAGCAGAAGTTACACAGGGAAGATGTAATGAAAATGTTCTTAAATAATTAATGGCACCAAGTTGGATGCTAAAACGTTTCTGGTAATGCCTGTACAAAATGTAAATTAGTTAATAAATTAATACAATTAATAGCTTAAAGATCTCTTATGACTCTTATAATTTTCTCGTTTCAAAAGAAATGCTGTAACAGCTTTGAAAAAATATTTTTTGGGGCTACCCCCGAAAATTAGTGAAAGCTGTGAATGAGCTTCCCGGCAGCGCAATTTGAAGATACTATCCCATATATACCTGAGCAGTGTGTCCTTCATGCTCAAATGATTTCCGTTGTTGCCACCGCTGCCGCTGCTGCTTGGCACAAATTTTCGCCGCTTTTCTTTGCCGGATTTTCCTACTGTCTGCCGCTGCTGTGCTTGCAGCAAGCGTGCTCCACATATTTTCCTTTATTTCCTCGCAACACAGTCAGGTGCATTGTTGCCACTGCCACCGTGGCAACTCATAATGAGCTCGAGAGTGAGAGTGGAGCAGAGTCTTGGCCAGAAAAGAAGCTGCTGCTGCTGCTGCTGGGGCTTTTACTGATAAAGCAGCTTGACAGCAAAAGCAGCTAAGCGGGAGAATGGCCGTGCTAAAGTCTACTAAAAGAAAATTGCATGCCATCCAATTTTTCGTGAAACAGCCGGGCCGAGGCGAAAACCGGGCGGTTTTTCCTGTGTGAATTTTCATCCAGCGATGAGAAATTGCGGCGGTGTAGGAGGAGGTACTGGTTCGCTGCACATAATACAGGGAACACTCGAAAAGGGGGAAGCCCAATGGAAGATCTATAAAGAAACTTAGAATATTAAGCAAGAAAATGTATACCTTTTCGAATTTATAATTGTTTTTGGTAGCTTTTCTTGAAACTCTCTTAGAGAATGCCAGTTTCCACCGATGTTAGCCTCTACTGTACCATATTATGTGGCTAAATCTTTGGTTTCAGCGGCGATGGCAGCTTGGGAAAGTTCACTTTTGTTTTAATTGCATCTAACAAGTGATTATCGCTTGTATGCAAATCTGTGGAAGGAAGGCGGGCACCGCCTTGAAACCAACTCGAAGCCAGCTCGAAGCCGTGGCATATGGGGAAAATCCTAATAATAATTATAATAATAATAATAATAATGTGAAATTAAAAAGGGAAATGCAAGCTGCAAGTTTTTGGGAATTCTCTAAATATGTGGAAAATGATTTTCAGCTCGTTGAGTGCAGTTATCCGAGTAAATGAAAATCTAAAAGCTTTCAATTAGTTTAACTTAACATCGCTAATGTACGAAATTTGTAAAATAATTTATTGAAAAATCATTGCCAAATTTGAAGTATTTTAATCGTTTAAATTGCCGGCGTGTCCTTGTATTATTTATTACCTGTCCGGCGTGGACAAAAATAGATAAATATTCGATCGTCGTCTGTGTACTCTAAATCCATTATGGAATCGAAGAGACAGCAAACAAACATCTTTCCGTTGGTTATTTTTATCGCAGGTCTCAGTTACAGGCTAACGATGGTGGCCAATGGCCATTTGCCTTTGGGTCAGAGCAACAATGTCAGCGCAAAAAATATTTTTACAACTGCCTCTAACCCCTGGCACTTGCCCCGCCTCGTGTCTTGTGTGAAATGGCAAACTAAATGCTTTCCAGCGGCAGCCAAGGGCCCCCAACACACACAGCATCCACAGCTCCGAGTCTAGGGCAACAAAAAAAGTCGAAAAAAGGGCGAACAAATTCGAAAAAAGTCGAAAAAAGGCGGAAAAAGGCGGAAAAAAGTTGTAAAAAAAATGGAGGGAAAACAACGTGAAAATCAATAAACTCTCAACTTAAGTTTTTTGAACTTTCTTGTTCGAGTTGTCGGGCAATTCATTGTCATAGATACATATGTACATGTATGCTCCGGAATGGAGATATTTGTGGGGCATAACCGAAAGATCAGGCGTTATAAAGCGGGGTTTTATAATAAAATAGAAAAATATCTAATTAAAAAATATCTATTATAAAAATCAATCAAAGAACCTGAATTATTAGCAAAGTTATTGGCTTCGGTTAAGCCTTTAATTTCAAACCCAATGTTACGTGAAATTCTTGTTAGAAAATTCATTCCCATTTAAGTTACTTGCAGATCAATATTTTGTATGATAATGTAAGGGAGGTATGTATTTTTGAATGCTAGAAAATATAATAAAATATATTTATAATATATATTGTTTATTAATTTATATTAAGTTCTTTTTGTCCCTCCTTTTCTTCCCCACAATTTTATCTGTTGTTCTTTTTTTATGTTTCTATACAATTTCTATACTTTAAGTGCATTCCCACTTCGCTTTCATTTTCTTTGAGTTTGAACTCCTTTTACTTTATTTTATTTTATTTCTATTTTTCCTTTGTTTAAATTCCTTTACTTAATTCTGTTTCGACTCGAGTGGAACATTTTTTTTTGGCAAACGACACAGGCTTCGCCTTCGCCCTTCTTTCCGTTGGAGTGCCAAGAATTTTCCGAAATGTCATTTTAATAGTTTGGCCACCACTTCCAACTCTACGTCCACTTCCACTGCCACTCCCCTTGCTGGGCTGCGCTGTCTGGTCTCTCTCGGTTAGTTTGTTGGTAGTGACTAGTCCCATTTTGGCCATTTGTCGCATACCAAACTTTTTGCATGGGGACTCAATAAGAAGCTGAGCCGAGCACCCTTTCCGGGGGATTTCCTGAAGTCCAAGTTCCAAGTTCCAGCAGCTTCATTGATTCCGGAATGGGTTTTTCCTGTATATTTCCCTCTTCGCCGCCAATACAATAGTTCAAAGTCAGTTGAGCTGGGGAATTAGTGTTTGAATAATGTCTTAATTCCTTTTGGACCCTTTTGTGGCTCCCACTTAACCCCTTCTGCCAATAATAATACTAATACGTGCGTTAACGCAGCCACAGTGGCTTAAAGCGAAAAATCAGGGCAGGAATTTAAGGCAAGAGGGGAAGGGGAAAGGTAGTCGGGGAAAAACTAAATAAAACGGAACAGAACAGGACAAGTGATAAGTGCAATTTCTCACGTGACAAGGACAGAGGGACACCGAGACACAGAGACGGAGAGACGCGGATTAGGCGACCGACCAGCGACAGCAATGAAATTTATGAGACGTGTCAACGACGGCTGCTCCTGGCTGACTAGCAGGAGGAAAATGCGAAAAGTGTGAGGAAAATGGGGTGTAAAATAGGGAGGAAAATAGGTTGGAAAATAGGGAGAAATAGAGAGAAGAAATGGAAGGGCAGATAGGGAAAAACGGCATTTGATAAACGGACAAAAACGTCAGCTGGACGAAACAAAAGTGAAATGAAATGAAAATGTTATGATATGTTGGCTTTGTGTTTAAATACCTCAGAAAATAATATAGGAAGGCAAGAAAAAATAGTAAATTAAGTAGTTGAAGGGAAATTAAGTGGGTAATTAACAAAGGATTATTTTTTACAAAGTTTTCTTTTAGTAAAAAATATTCTTGTATTTGCTTTATCTTCTTTAAGTTTCCTATCTATTATTATCCATAACTTAACACCATAAGCGCATTTTGTACTCAAACTTTCAAAGAACTAGAACCACTAATTAATTCCCTTGAGCTTAGGTAACTTTGGTTTGTAAAATAACTTCTATGGCTTGTAATTTGGCTTTGTTTACAATTTCTGTCATTCTGTGTGTGTAACTTGAAGCCTAATTCCATGTTTTTACTAGTTTCTGCTTTGGGAATATATAGAGAACAAAACAATTGACACTTAAAACTCCACTTGGTTTCCCTTTCCAGTTTTGAGATAATTTAAGGCGTCACATGTGGCTTTAGCCGGGTGCAGAGAGGAGGAGTTTTCCCTACCTATTTTTTTCTGTATAAATTATTCGCTTCTTGACTCGGGAAATCTCCCACAACCCTCGGGGAAATGCGACCGCACCACGCCTCACTTCAGTTGATGTCTATAATTACGGAAAATTTCCCCCGGCTCTCTCTCCGCGCTGTCAACTATTTTTGGGGTGAACGTTTTTATTATTATTGAAAATTTGCTGCCCATTTATCTTTGGGTTCCTTAATCCCGCCCGCTCCCATTGTTCGGTTCTAAATATTCGAAGGCGAACGTGAATGTGAGATCATTAACATGCATGTCCCGCCCATTTATAGGGGCGAACCCGAAAAAAGGGAGGAAAAGTAGGCATTTTTGGGAAAATCCGGAAAGGAAACTAAACAAATTAAGGCTTCATTTATGTTTTATTTAAAAATAACTCCAAAATTTGATTTAATCTGTAAACATGCCAAGAAGTTAACCCGAGGATAACCTTTGGCAACACCCAAATGTAGGCAACGAATTCCGCCTGGCCTACTTTTAGGCACCTTTTGCCAGAGATTTGAAATCACGTCTAATAAAATTATATTACTTATACACAAGAGAATAACTCTTGCACATTCGCAGGAATACTAACATTTTCCTTTGCCAACTCTCTCACTCGCTCTCTGAATCTCCAAAAGCCACACGAAACTTTCAAGAAAATGTTGGCCAAAAGTTGCCACCTAGCATAATTTATTTACACTTCTAAGTTCACAATTCCTGAAACTATTTTTCAGACCGGGAAATGCACAAACACATGTGAGAGTGGTACATATGTGGGTTAAAAGGCTGGCTGGCTGGCGGGAAAAGGGGTGAAGCGAAAGAAATCAAGTTGAATTGTTTGTGCGGGTTAAAGTTTGATTGATGTGCCGTGTCCCGCGTGCAGACAACATGAAAATTAGTTGAGAGACTCTCTCGAAAGTTGAATGTGGGGAATATGGGATATGGTATATGGAATATGGAATATAGAAATGGGGGTTCCAGAGCTCGGTTGTGCCCGGCTCTCAGAATGATTGACGGTTAGGCAAACGAGCGCTGGGCATTCTTGAAACGCGTTAAAAACAACCCACAACAAAAAACAAAAAATAAAAGGGAGAAACAAACTGCCATGTTGTGTAAGTTGATCTATGGGCTGTGAGTCATCGATGTATCAAATTGTTGGGATACTTCAAAACGAAAGGGAAAACCCTAATAGGGGAAATTGCTTCAAGTGGCAAGAAGGTTGCCTAGGAAAATTCATCGAAATCAAGAGGCTTAACTAGGAAATTTGAAAGAATTCCTTGACCTTAACCTTATAGTTTCAAATTAATAGAAATTCGAGTCGAAACACTTTCTTTTTTTTGTAAATTTAAATTTAAAGAGGGAAAATGTTTGCCTTGAAAAATTCACCAAAATCAAGAGGCTTAACTAGGAAATTTTAAAGAATTCCTTGACCTTAACCTAATTGTTTCAAATTAATAGAAATTCGAGTTAAAAAAAGCTCTCTAACTTATGTAAATTTATAATAATATAGGGGAAATAAATGGCATGGAAAATCCAGCAAAATCAAGCTGCCGAATTAATAGAAAATCGAGTTTAAAACCTCTCTTATTTTTGGAATTTTATTAAAATAAATAAGATACAAATTACACTTCAATTTAAAGAACAAGTTAAAGGGGATTCTATTAAGCAGAACGCTGCACTTTTTACTCATTCCCTTTCTTCATATTTAAATACCTAAAAAGAAAGGAGGAAAAGAACTGAACCCAAAAAAGGGAACCCCTGTGAAGGCAGGCGATATCAACAGGATCTAGGGGCATTTAAAATCACTTCCCCCTGTAATCCCTGCTCGTATCCTGCAGCCTTTTCAGCTCATCTTTGGTTTATCCCTCAGCCGAGTAGGATATCAGATTCAAGTGTGTGTTGTGTGTGCTTTGAGGGGAGATGACCTGACCCGAGGACCACCCAGCAAACACGCCCACTTGAGCCCATGTGTGTGTACGAGTTTTATCATTAGCTTGAGTTGTCGCCTGACGAGGAAGTTGCTCGCCTGCTCCTTGGGTGTCCTGTCCCGTCCCGTCGTGTCCTGTCTATGTGTGTGTGTCTTGCATCATTGGACAAACAAATGCAGCAACAAAAGCCGAGGCTGCGGGTTGCAATTGCTGCATGCGGCATACGGCTACGGCTACGGCACACGGCTAGCTGGCTGGCTGCACGTAAGACTCAAGCCCAAACGGAGGCTGACACAGTTTCCTGTCTGCCTGCAGCACTTGAGTGCGTGTTGCAAATTGAGCGCATCACTAAAAACAGCAGCAGCAGAAGCAGCAGCAGCAGCAGCTGCCACACATTTAGTTTTCGCAGCAGCCTCCTCCCCAAGGAGGAGGGGTTAAGGTGAAGGGAGAGACGAGAGATGGTTGAAGAGAGGAGAATTCCGCAGACGATGTATCGCTAGAAATTTCGTTTTAAATACAAGAAAATAGTAAATGTTAAGTACAATTTTATAATAATAATTCTGATTTATAATTAAGGATAAAATAGAGCTTAATTTTTATAAATTGACTTGAATTTACCAATAAAAATGTACTTTATGAGCTTTAGCTAGTGATAACGCTCTGTCCTACCATTGAAATATTTAATAAACTTAATAAAAATTTAATAAATAATTAAAAAAGGCTTCCAAAAATGTTACTTACCTTTTTCCCATTCAATATTAATTCAAATTTGATATATTAACATATTTTTCTACCATCCCTAGAGGCTTGGGCAAGAAGGTCGTCCGACCTGCAACTGCCACAGCATATCAAGTGTCCGATATATGGAGAAGCCATGCAAAATGGAATTCGCGGTGGGCTGCGCATGCGCAGAAAACCACAAAAGCCAATTCCAAGGGGTGGAGATGTAGAGGGGCAGAGGTAGCAAAGCTAACCTTCGACCAGAGCAAAGCAAAAGCAAAGCCTGGCCTGGCTAGAGCGTGCCAGAGACACCGACAGCTACAGCGACAGCGACATGCATGTGTGGACTCCACCTCGTTTCACCTCATCTCCCTGAAAACACCAACAAAAACAAGACCAGAACATCCATCCTAACCCTTGGCCAGGCTGTTGTTCCCCTCTCGATGATGGCAATTTAACGCCTGCTTTGTTTGATGCCAGGACAAATGGCAGTGGGGACACCTGCCTGGGCACACCTGGGCACAGCGAGAAAATAAACTATCAGAGGGTATTTAAAGCTAAACTCACTTAAGACACTAAACAATTAAAGAAAATAGCTTCTTAAATGTGCATTTGCCTAAAAATAGACTGCCAAACAGTGCCAGAATCAAGAGATCCATAAATTATTAAAGCTATCAGCTTGTAAAGACAATTTCCCCTCGGGCAACTCCTATTTGGGAGCCATATTAATTTGTCTCAGTGCCTCGTCCGGCGGTCGGTCATCATGGCAACGCCTCTGGGCGGCGGTCAGCGGTAGGCGGCAGGCGGTAGCCTGTGGCAAAGCGTCATTGACTCGGGCTGAAACCAAACAAGGGCTCAACAACTAGAACAACTGGGCAACAGCGAACACACGGTGTTGTCGCCTTTGCAGAGAGAGACGGGCACTCATCAACACCATCCATCCGCACTTAGCAAAGTGCCCTCATCCCCATCATCCCCATTACCCCATCATCCTCATCATAGAAATCGACATTATTCGCACAATGGACCACCGGATGGACACCGAGGCCTAGATCAACAAGCGAGCGCAGCGTTTTGGGGTCAGAATGCTGCAGTTGGCCAATTGATTGGCATCCTTAGCGGTTTCAAGATTGTTGTCCCACAGCTGCCTGTCAACACGGGGGCCTCAGTGGTCTTGAAAGTACAGTTCTGTTTGAAATTAGAGAGTATTCGTGCATTATTTACACTGAAATATATATTGGGAGAGGTTTGGAATGAGTTTTTGGTATACAAGGTATTTTATTTAATTATAATTTCTGTCTCAGTCACCATTTTGTAGCTGTTTAGTTGCTTAGTTGAGCTAATTCTTCATCAAACACAATTTAAATCAGGTTCTTATATCTTTACCTAAGCTAAACTCTAGTCTATTTCTATTATTTCTCTATTAATTACAATTTTTCAGTATTTTTACCTACACAATAATTCAAAACCTAAATTTTCTTGGCTTGTGTAATGATAGTTGTTTACCTGTTCAGGCTTTCATTCAACTTTCGAGTGCTTACAAAATAATCAAAATTGAATTGAGTTTCATTAACTGAGAGTGCTTCAAGTACCCCTCATATTTCCCTGCTCAATTAATTTATTTAATGCGCCACCTCTGTGTCCCTTTGGTGTGTGTAGGTGTAGGAGCAAAAAATGTTGGCAATTCCAGGCATTCTGCACTCGAAATTATTAATTTGTTTGAGAATGCCTAATTATTTCAGTTAGGAAACTGGCCATGGTCCATGAAATGTATCTCGTTTGATGTGCCCAGAGCTGGGAATGTGTGAACCAATTAAATTGTGTTTATTGGTGGCCAAAATGTATGCAAGTACCACCTCATGCATATGTTATTGTATATCCCTGAATAATTTACTCATCGGAGCTGGCACAGAGCTGTGTGTGTCTTTGGCGACAGGCAGGGACTGGACCCTGGCAATTTCTCCTCCTTTGATAATTGCTCTTGATATCATTGTTACACCATGAATCTATGCATACAAATGGCAAATATTTATGAAAAATAATTTACCCAACACAACTGCTGTGCTCCATTGGTGGTGGTGCTGGTGTAGAGTGGAGTGTGTCCAAAAAAGTGTAAAATATGGCAATGTCTGTCTGCATTGAAAACGAATTTATAATCCCGCAAACCGACCCAACCGACCAGGAACAACAAAATGTACTTGTAATGGGGGAAAGCTATGGGTTTGCAGGGAACTCTGGTTGTTCTTTGGGGTATTTCCCTTTTCTGGAGAGTTGCGCTCAAACGTATTTTAATTACAAATTTTGTATTATTCATTTTACAAATACTTCTGTGTATTCATACATTTTTTCCACTATGTTCTCTTAATTTCACAACCTCTAGAGGGCATCAAATATTCGTTTCAATATAATTCCCGCCTTTTGCCCTTGTTTTGTTTCATTTTTGGTGAAGTGAACGCCACTACACACACCCCTTGAGCTTCTCGAATTCAGTTTTGGGTTCGATTTGTGTCGGCAAATTAAATAAAAATGCAAATAAAAGCAGGGGAAAAAATGGGAAATGTATGTTTTAATACTTTTTACGCAAAATGAAATAATATGCGAATGTTTTTATTTATTAAAGCTGCAATTTATTGTGTGCCTGCCCTCCCTGTGCCATATTGTTGTAGTTCCTGCTCGACTTCCTCCACCTGGAGCCCTACTTGCTCCAAAACTGAAACCAGCAAGGCGAAAAATAAAAGTAGAGACCCCAGTATGGGGCAAAAAACCTTACAGAAATGGGAAAATAAAATGCAAGTGCAATCGATCTCGATATATATATATATATATTTTCCATTCGGCTTTTGTTTTTTGCCCTCCCTTCGAACTCTCTGTGTTGTGTGCCATAAATCAAACATTTTCATCTTTAAGCCCTTCGGTTTATGCCAAAGCTGTACAAATCGAGCCTCTGAAATGGTTTGGTTCGGTTCGGGGTGCGAAGCTTTTAAGTAAATCCGGTTAATGTTCGATTCGGCAATGCCATGGTTTTATCGTGCGTTGATTGCGGATTTGTATATGTATATATTTCGAGCACTGTGATCTTGCTTATTGAATCAGAATTTTTAACTGCATTGCTGTGCACTTATATTGGCTCTCTAGCTTTGTGTATTAAAAGCCAGCAGCTAACTGGGAACCACTGACCATAATTAAATTCCTCGAATTCTCAGGCATTGACAACATGAACTAAACTGTCTTTTCTTCTTGGCCTTTTCCCTTATTGCAGATGCCAATCCGCAGCCGCAGCAGCAGCTGGTTCCTCCGCAGCAGCAACAGCACCAACAGCCGCAGCAGCAGCAACTCCAGGCACCACGATTCACCACCCATCCGTCGTCGTCGGGTTCGATTGTGAGCGAGGGCAGCACCAAGATACTACAGTGTCATGCGCTGGGTAAGTCCAAGAATATATTACAAAATACACAATAAGGAGAGGCGGACATATGGACTAACGGAGATGCTGGCAAACGGACATAAGGACATACAGTACAGACATACGGACACATGGAAATCCGAACATAAGGATGCTTGGACTTATGAATATTTGAGCATTTTCATACACGTAAAATGAAAGAAAGTTCATAGTCAGAGCCGAAACCCTAAACATTCTTAAATATATTCCTATAATCTTTTATCCTATATCATATAGCCTGAATTCAATGTTATATCCTTAAGCTCAAGCTCAAGAAAAACTTGGTTTTAATAATGTCAAAATTAAATTTTTGTTGGGAAAATGTTGATATGATTTTAGATATCGTATCGCAATAAATATCCCAAAAATAAATATCACCAAATATCGTTTAGGCTGTCAAAATATCGATAACAGACAAGCAAAATCGATAACAAGTTGCTATTTTGAGGGAAAAGAAGATTCCATACCGGATATCGAAGGAAAAAATATATTTAATACATTAATATGGAAATAAAGCTCAGAATATGCAAAAAAATCTATAAGATCGATATTAAATCGATAATAAAATTAATAATATCGATATAAAATCGATTACTGATTTATATTTAATTTATTCCTTCGCTAAAAACGAAATGAAATGTTTATTTTAGGAAACAATCCTAATTAGTCGAACAACCTGCCTAAAAAATATGAGTTTCTTCAATAAAAATAATTTTTAAATTAAAAAAAATAAGCTCAGACCCAAGAACCAAACAAAAACAAACTTCTTAAATAAAATCCCAGAAAACAACTTTATTTAGTTGATAAAAACAACTTACGAGCGAAAGGCCAAGTACAAACTTATCTTAAAAATCGGCTGGGCCAATAAAGTGTTTACAAAACGCACTATAACCCCACGAAAGCCCATACCGAATCAAGTGCGAAGGATGGAAGGATAATAATCCGCCATAAACACATTTTATTGTGACCGCAGCAGTGTGACAACATATTGCCCGCCGTGGGCAATGCCGTGAGAAGCTATAATGCCCCGGCGAGAGTTCTAAACGCAACACTTGTCCCTCAAAGCGCCTGACAGCTAAGCTGAAAGCGTGTCCTGCGGGAGGCGCCAGAGGAGGAGGCGGACAAAACGGAGGAGGAGGGGTGTGTAAAATGAAACCATAAACGAAAACACTTTTTCCTTCCTTCGCCGGGGTTCTCGTGCGCGCTTTTGAAAGATAATGAAGTAGAAAAACAATAACTTTTATGAGGTTTCCCTTCAGCTGTGGCAGGCTGGCAGGCTGGCAGGCCGGCTTTCTTGTCCTTTTCCCGAATCCCACCCAATCCCCGACCAGTTCCATTCGAATCCCAGGACGCGTCCGCCGCGTAATCCTTTGAGCGCTTTAGGGCGTGTGCCGTCCAGAGTGGGGACGACGGTTCCCAGGGTTCCAGGTGCCCCCGAGTTCCAGGTACACGTAATGCTTGCTCCCGGCTCTTCTTGCCCGCCTGCTGCATTTGACAGTTTCAAGTATCGGTTTCATATTGTTTTCGGCCGTAGCCGGGTGGCCGCCCCCCCGAAAATGAGCCGAAAAAGCTAAGAGAATGAAATGTTATGAACTTACTTTGGGGCCATCCTTCGGCCTTCGGCTGGCTTCTGCTGTTTACAGCCTTTTTTGGGTCGAGACAGAGGAGACGTTTCGAAGTCCCGTGCTTGTGTTTTATGGCCGGCGGATTCGCAAAATTAGTCGTGAAAATGTCCGTGCCTCGGGGAGTGTGGGCGCTGTATATATAGTGGGTGTATATATATATTAGAGGATATATATGTATATATTCATTGTTTGTTGTGTCTTAATTGGCAAATTACAGCTAAGGGGAATATTGGCAGCGGCTGGCTAAACGCTAGCTAAAAGCCAAACTTGTGACCCCTAAATTTAATGACCGAAGTCAGTGGGTCAAATGGTGATCTAAGCAATCGACCTTTGAGCCGTGTCCCAGATTGAGTTTTAATGGTTCTATTACCTTGAATTTGCTCTGCCTTTTGGCATTTGGTTTTACAAAATAAATAAAGATATTAATGAGGAGAGTAAGGATTCCGAAAATGAAAAAAGAAAAATTAAATAAAATTGAGAAGCTATGATTACTATAAAGTAAGAAAATATAATAAAATAGAACTAAAGGTTAAACAATAACCCAGCATTTTTAATGGGAATTATTCTATTGAACTAAGAAGAATTTTAAAGATTTAAATGAGTTAAGTGTGACCAGCCTTCGTTATAGTATTTAATTTCATATAGAATATTGGTCACTCTACCTTTTTATGTAATTAATACAAGACATTATTTCACATTACATTACATAAAATAATGAATAAATATACAATAAAATTAATTAAAAGGATATTCAATACCCTATTTTTTATAGGGATTTATTCTATTAAATTAAGAAGAATATGATAAAATAAAATAAGACAAGTGTGGCCAGTTTTTAATTTGAAAAAATTCAGTGAGATAAGTGTGGCCAGCTTATATTACTTCCCTCTATGTAATCAATGAAACACATTGTTTATTAATAATTCCCCCTGAATATAAACGCCATTTCAAAGGCTATTTAATTGTTTAAACCATAAATAATAATCCCGTTCAACTTTCCAAAAAAAACCCTCACCGAAAATAAGAGATCCCGGGCGATTTCCGACATAATCGCTGCTGGTTTTCTGGCCTTTTGAGAGGGCCCAAAAAATGCCTCAGGTTGTCGCTTGAATTTTGATGCACATTTGAGTAGCAAAAACACACACGCACCGGCACACACACAACACACAAGCGGCCAGGTTGTTGTGTGCGCATTTATGGGGATCTATGCAACGGCACCCAAGAGCCGTGCACTTTGCATAAGCTGCAAGCGGGGCACCCAAAAAAAAAAGTGAGAGAGAGAAAAAACAAGGGGAAAAATTGCATTGCAAAAAAAGGGAAAATAGCGAGTGAGGAAAAAAAGCAAAGAAAAAAAAATAAAAACAAATGCAAATCTCTTTAGCTGCTCTTTGGCGTTTGTTGTTGCCACACACACGGACACACGCATGCCACAACAAGCGACGGCGTTCGCGCTTTCAGTCACTTTGGCGGTTTTAGCTGTCATCACATGCACATATATCCATCCTCATCCTCCATCCCTCATCCTCAACCCCTCGTCCTCCATCACACTTGAAGTTAGTTCCTGCCACTAAAAGGGAGGCGGATGAAGAAGGTTTCCCCCTCCATCTGATACCATTTTCAGTGTTTCGGTTGCGATTTTTCTTGTTTTTCGCCGTGGCCATGGAGCAGGAGGAGGAACTCTCAAGTAAAACAAGTTCCCATCACTCTCTCCATCTTCAGACCATTCCCTGGCCCTGCTGCTTACGTTTGTTCCGCGTTTTGTGCCGCGACAATCATGAAAACAACATAAGAATAGTCTAGGGATTGCTGAGGAGGGAAACTTCTTAAGGTGGAAACTACTGGAATACCCTGGGAAATATAGGGGAAAAACTAAGGGGAGTTGGGTAACTGAATTAGATAGAGAAAAGGGGGATAAATGTCTAGGTGGAAACTATATATTAAAAGGAAATGATAACAAGGAGTTGGGAACCATAAATATTTTAATATATATTATAAAGCTAGTTGGAAAATATATATTAAAAGGATATACTAACTAGGAGTTGGGAACCTGAAATACACAAAATGGAAGAACAGACCATAGAATACCCAGGCCTAAGCTCCAAGAAATCAGAGCTAACAAAAAGTTAGGAAATATGAATAAAATAAATTTAACTAATTAATTAATTAAATAATAAAGTAAGAGAAAAATCTCTAGGTGGAAATTATATAAGAAGGGTAATTTCTTACCTTTCCAACAAGGAGTTAGGAACCTTAAATAAAAACGAACGAAAGACCATTGAATACCCAGGCCTAAGCTCTAGGAAAACAGAGGAAACTTTTTAATTTTAATTTAATTTATTTACAAATGGTAATAATTAATGGAAACCATGGAGTAATGGAGTTACTTAAAAAATTAGGAAAAATCATTGCATACTTTTCCACACGTACATATATTTATTTTCTTTATTTTCATAGAAATATATCAAAGCCAAACAGAATCCCAGGATACCCCTAAAACATCCCAAAAATCATAAATGCACAAAACTGTAATTAGAAGCTAACCAAAAAAGAGGATAGTTGTGAAAAATATTAAAAATTTTAATTAAGTTGTTAGAGTTTGAATTCATGTAAATACCAAACCCTATATTCCCCTCTTGCCGCCGCTGCAGCAGTGGCAGCATAAAAGCTAAGCAAAATGTGTGTGGAATTGTTTCTGGCCAACAAAATGAAATGCGATGAGGCCGCATTAGAGAGTGAGAAAGAGCGAAAGAAAGGGAGACAGGGTGGGGGAGGTAACTGGCAGAGAGAGAAGGCGAATATGGGGCTTCTTCTACTCTTTTTTTTCTCTTTCTTGGCAAATGTAGCGCATTCACTTGCAACAAAGACTTTTTTTTATGGCAACAACAAAAGCCGCCAAAGCTGTTTTCAGTGGCAATGCTGTGCAAGCCCAACATGTGTCGAACAAGGAGAAAAATATAAAAAATAAAGAAGAAAAAATGCATTGCTAGAAGAAACCAAAGAAGAAGGAAAGGGGCCAACACAGTTTGGAGACACACACTTGGCAGAGAGACGTGTGCGTGGTTAAAGCCTTTCTTCCACTTCTTTGCCTTTCTTCCACTGCTTCTAATTCTTTTTTCCTTTTTTTTTTTTAAGAAAAAAAATTGTAGAAAAAAAAGTAGAAGGTAAACTGTAAAAATTGCAAACTATTGTTTTTGTTGCAGCCTTTTGTCGCAATGTTGTTTCCTTGCCACTCTCCTTTTCCCATGGCCGTATATCCTGTTGTTTACCCGCAGACAGAGACAGCAACAAAGACAGAGAGAGAGAGAGAGCAAGCGATATGCCTATATGCAGCTCGTGTCGTCATTTAGACCAAAGTGGATGGCTTTGCTTAATGTGTTGTGAACGAAGAATACGATATATGTACAGGCATCATCAGCAGCAACAGCAACAACGGTGGTCGTTCTGGGAAAATATTCCTGAAATGGAGAACCAAGGAATATTCCCAGACAAAACAAGGATATTGTGTTTACTTAAAGATGAACACGTACTCCCTGCAAAGGAAAGTGTAGACAGTTAATGAAAAAATTGCAGAAAATACCTGGGCAAAGCGAGAAAAAAACTAAATGGCAAACCTGAGCTTTAGACATGCAAATTGGGTTTTTCTGAATGGAATCTCAGGAAAGGAAAGGTTGTAAGGGAAAATATCTAACAGAAATTAAGGGAAAAACATTGTTCGAAGGCTGGGTATTGTTTGTAATCAAAATTAACTGTTTACCATCATAATAACCCTGTTTAAGGCCCAGACTTTGTCTCAGGTCATGGTCTATGGTCAAGCAAGAAAACGCCATTTTGCACAGTGTCATTGTTGCTTCCCTTTTTTTTGCGGCGTTGCCAGCACAATAAAAAAAGAAGGGAGGAAGGGTAGGAGGCTGGGTGCGTAAACAAAGGCAAATGCATAAAAGTGAAATGTGCAGCTAAAAAGCGCAGCAGCAGTAGCAGCAGCAGCAGCAGCAGCAACAAAGCGAAAAAAGCCTTTCAGGCACTTTTAAAGTTTACTTCGCTTCAAGTGCTACAAAACTGCACACAAAATTCACCTGAGACGAAAGACAAAAAGGGAAATAAATACAAAAAATAGAAAAAGATTTTTCGTGTTTCGTTAGTTTTTGTTTTTGTTTTTGGCTGGTCAGGTCCAAAGGCGTCAGCGCATTGCACTGTGCATAATTTAGCAAACATGTGCCAGACTTGCCACAGAACAACAAAAACAGACAGAGAGAGAGAGAGAGAGAGGGGGAAACTCTAAAGGCAAATTAAAATTGTGTAAGACAAGCTGTGGAAACACGTGTAAAATAACAAAAGAAAAAAACATATACTATATATACAAAATATATACGGGAGATGTGCAAAAAGTAACACAACAATTGAGTTCACTTTGAGGCAAAAGAAAAGACAAATAGCCACAGATCATGGTCAGTATGAATAATGATTTGCATAGTTAAATGCCACAAAATTGTGGTCTGAAAAATAAACTTTCTTCAAGAGAAAAAGGGTAAAAAATTACACAGAATTTAGATTTAAGTAAGAACTTAAAGAAGAAGTGGCTGAAAGTACTGATTTACTTATTAATATTAATTAACTCTTAGTAGATTAATGATTTAATTTTTTTACTATAAAAATAAGCCTGAAACCCATAACTCTTAGCTTAAAGTAACTTGTAAAAATCAGCTTTAAACTATATCAAAGCCCTCCTGTTTCGAGCGGGTTAAAGAGCCCCCAATTTTGGGTCGCCAAACGTGGCTTTCGCTCGTTTCCTTTGTCCGGATTTTAGACCGACCTCTGAACTCGAATGAAATCCAACGAAAAACTGACTGACTGACTGACTCAGTGACTGACTGCCGGGACAAAGGATACGCACTGTGTTTGTGTGTGTTTTTGGTGGAATTTAGGCCAGCCAGGATGAGCTGATCGGATATCTTTCGGGTCGAGAGTTTGTGTCCAAGTTGACGGATTGGCAAATGGACCCTCTGTTCCCTTCCCTCTTAAGAGAGAGCAAAGAGAGTTCGCTTGACAAACATCGAGGGCATGGGAGTTATGAATGCCGATACCAGACCAGACTTTACCCAACTACCAACTACCCAACTACCAACTTCCGACTTCCAATTCCCCTTTTCCCTTTCCGGTTTTCCGGCTGCTGCTATTTCTAAATGCAATTGATTTCGCGTGGAGCTTTCGTTGGGTTTGCACTGGCCACAAATCAAACAATTTCCCAGCGCGGAGGCCTCCTTTGCTTTACACACACAGAGCGCATCCTGAGAGCGCCATAAAGTTGTGCATACAAATGCAATTTGTTGCGTTGCGTCGCCTGTTTATTGAATTTATTTATATGCTTAGACACTGACTGGCTGATTGATTGATTGACTAACTGATTGACTGGCTGGCTGGCTGACAAGCTGGCTGATTGAGTGGCATTTGGCTGCTGCTGTGCTGCACTCTGTGTGTGGTTGTGGCAAGCCGCAAGGAAAAAGCAGCGGAAATATGGCGATGACTTGAGATGTAACTGAAAAAACTTAGCACACTTTTGTGGGCCAAAGAAAGCATGCATTTCAAAGAGAATCAATCGAAGAAGCAAGGGATTGTGCACTTTTCAGCTTTAGTGAAAGGAATTTTGACATTTAATTTAAGTTGAGGTCAAGACTATAAACTTCAATTGTATGTTTTCAGCTAAAACTTAAACAAAAGAGTGACACATGTATGAAAAGTTTAATTAAATGGTGAAGAAATATTAAATTTTATATTTTTAATTTAATTTCCATAAAATATAGCTGCCAGCAGGTGGTATTCACTCATTTTAAATGCATTTTGTGCCATAACTTGACCCTGATTGGTTCAAAGTAACTGTTTGAAATGAAATTTGTTTCATTTTAATGAAATTTTCCCATTTGGGATTCGGTTTACCAAAATCGTTTTTCTTCTCACTATCAGGATTGACTCTTTGAGGTCGCTCTTCTCCGAGATTCCCAAGAGAATGTAAATTTCAGCTTTGCTTGGCTTCCTCCATTTTCATGGGCATTCTTTTTTTTTTAAGCAGTCTTCCTTTTTTATTTTTGGCTTGCCCTAAGTTTTTTTTCTTACGCTTTGTGTGCTTGCCTGGGTTTTGGAGTGACAGTGACTTTGTATGGCTTGGGCTTAAAGGATTTTTGTCAGTTTAGTTATTAAAAACTCATTACACACACATACACTCGCAGTGGCACATGTGCGGGCACTGAGAGAAATCGGAGAAGAAATTTAATAAAATAAATAGACTTTATTTATTTATAGAATTTATAAAAAGAAGAAATTTAAAAAAAATTACAAATTTTAGATAATTTTTAAGGAATTATTACGAACAAAAAATGTATAATTAAAAAAAATTAGTTTTCTTTGCACTAAAATTCCCAATGGGTTCTAGCTGCAAACTGGTGATAACCACTCTGAATGTTAAGGTCGGTCAACATGAGATACTGAAAGTGATAATAGTTATAGTGTAAATATACAATTTAAAAAAAAACCTGGCTTAGCAATAAAATTCCCAACTAAAAACTAAGATAAGCATCGGAAAATATACAATATGAAAAATAAATATCACCCGTTGAACTAAAATTCCCAATTAGTTCTAGCTGCAAACTAGTCGTTTAGCATCGTTTACGTATGATGGTGTTGTGACTCTTTTATGAAACAGAAGGACATTCTATACAAATATGAAAAATATACATTTTGCGTTGCATAAAAATTCCCAAGGAGTTCTAGCTGCAAACTAGTGGTAACCATGCTGAATGTTAGGGTCGTTTAGCATCGTATACTGATGATCTTTCGTGAAACATAAGAATACTAATATTTTCTTGTTTATTCGATTTTATGTGTGTGATCTTTGACTTTTTTGCAGTGTCTTTCTCCAGCTAGGGTCCGTCTGGGACACTCTCCCCTCTCTCTTTTCTCTGCTCCCTCTGTCTCTTTCTGTTTCTCCTTTTCTTCATCTTTTGCCTCTGCTTATTGGGCTTTCGCTTCGATTTAGCGCTGACACATTTCGCTGGAGAATGTTTGTTTCTTCGCTTTCTTTTTATTTATTCTTTTTTTTTTTGCGCTCTCTCTTCCTTTGCTGTTGACTAACGGCACTCTGATGTGTGAGCTTGCTCGTCCTTGTGCCATGTGTGTGCTTGTGTTTGTCTGAGTGTGTGTGTGCTCGCTTGTGTCCATGTGTATTTGCCTTACAATTCCCCAAATTGTAATTTTATAGCAGCGTCATTGCCCAAAATGCTCAAATAGACTTTTGCCTTTGGTCCTTTTTCCTTCTGCTTTTTTGGTTATTTTTTCTTTCTTTCTTCTGGCGCTGCTCTACCCCTTCTCCATGTCCATCCTTGTGTGCTTTCTTATCCTTGGATATTTTCCCGTCTTCCTTTATTTTCTTTTGGGCCAACACTTGAGAAACTTTTGGCCGCCTTCTCTCCAGCTATTCTCAAGTTGATTCCATTTGATTCCTATTCTCGACTGGTAGTTTCCAGTTTCGCTTCTAACTCGGCTCAATTCGATTTTGTCTGCAAACTGAATGAAGTGAATTGCATTGCCATTGGCCACGTTTGGTCCTGGTTGTTACCCTGTAGGTGTGGTGTCCTCAGGGGATAGGATAGGTACGGATAGGAAGGGGTTTCTGGGGAGTTTTGTGGCTATTTACTGAGTAACTGTGATAGTTTTAAAAATAATTATTTAAAGCAGTGATGCCCACACAAATACAATGACGTGTTACTTGCATTTGTGTGCGTAAGAGAAAAACGAAGTTGGCTTCGCTCGAGACGTTGCGGTTGCCAGAGCAGTGCAAAGCATTAAAATTTCTTTTAAGAAATAAATTTTCAAAAGAAAATGTATCCTGAAAAATAAGTTTCAAGGCCAATAAAGAGTTTAGTTCACCTTAAAGGACTCTAATTTTGGGGAAGTAATCTTAAAATACTCAGAGGTTGATACACTCTACATAAATATTTATTAAATAAAATTTTTGGATAACTTTTAGCTTTCTTAATGATTTTCTAAAGAAGTATTCATACTTTCAAAAGGGAATTTTGTCTTAAGAAATAAATTTAACAAAAAAATGTCTCCTAAAAAATAAATTTCAAAGCCAATAAAGAGTTCAGTTCCCCTTAAGCGACTCTAACTTGGGGAAAGTAATCTTAAGATACTCATCTGGCTTTATTATTACTATAATATATTATTCAATGAGGTAGGAGTACAGGGTATCGGGTTTTACATCTCTGAGTAGCTGCGCCACCCAATCCAACACCTCATGCTTCCCAGGCCCCCGCAGCTTGGGCTCTTTGCGAAAGCGTTGATGGGACAGCCGAGGGTTTCGGGCTTGGGGTTGGGGCTTTTGGGTTAGCTTGATGACCGGATTTTGGGCCTCAGGCCATCCGTCTCGTTCGGCGCCGCCATCGCCGCCACCTGCCGCCTGCCGCCGTCCTGTGATGTGCACTCAATCCTGTTGCATCCTGGGCCAGTTAGGCGAATGGCATATTTTATTCAGACTTTCATTTAGTTCAACCGGCCCCGTGCCCCGTCCGGCTGCTCTCTCTCCTCCCTCAGGTCACATGTAATTTTTGTTTAGCCATTCCAATTGCAATTCCATTCCGCAAGGGGAGTTTCAGTCCCAGTCCCATATAAATCAACTTTAATTTAAATGCCTGGCTGGCTGGCTGGCTGGCTGGCTGACTGCAATGAAATCGGAATGAGCTCGAGCTCGTTCTCGTACTCGGGCTCCTTGGGAAGCTCAAACAAATGAAGCCAACTGTGGCCAGGAGAGAATGTGTCCTTTGTGCCGTGGCTCCTCATCTACTGTATCGCTCCCTTTATGATGGACCAACTCTCTTGGCCAGCATGCGATTTAATCGCTTTGTGCGGTCGCTGCTCCTCTCAGTGGCGGGGATTAAAAGGGGGGCCGGCATTATTGAACTTATAATTGATGGATTACGGCATAAAAATTGGCCAGTTAAGCCGGGCGGACTGAATATTTAAAGAGGATTAATCGATTTAATCGATTTAAGGTGATTTTCATTTACAACAAAGGATGTTTAAAGGAATTAAATAAATACATTTCGGGGGAATTTCAATATAGAATTAGATTAAGTAAAGGAACTGGAAATAACCATAAATAAGTCTAAGAGAAGTCTGATATTTAATTTATTATTTATATTTATGAAAAGAATATACTTCTAACATCTTTCTCAGTGTGTAAAAGGAGTCTTCCCTGTCCCTGACCATTTTCTGGTTCCTTTGTCAGTGCAAATCAAATAAAGCCATGGTTTTAATGATATGTACGATACCCTTAACCATCCAACCCAATGGCTCTCCATTTTTCGCTCTCCACGGGAGGATATTTATTAAAGAAGTTCCCCAGTTACTCACCCACTCCCTCTGTTCTCTTCACATTTCCAGGCTACCCGCAGCCCACATATCGATGGCTAAAGGATGGCGTCCCCGTCGGCGACTTCTCGTCCAGCCAGTTCTACCGATTCCACAGCACCCGGCGCGAGGATGCGGGCAGCTATCAGTGCATTGCCAGGAATGATGCCGGATCCATATTCAGTGAGAAGAGCGACGTTGTCGTGGCCTGTAAGTACATATCCAACGGGTTGGGGGGGGAGGACTAACTAGACTAACTAAAATTGGGCAAATAGGAGGAGAGGAAATTCGAGACATTCCCGGGGAGACTAATACCCAGCAGAGCAGCTTGAGTTACCAATTAAATTCCATTCCATTGATGGCTTATTGAAGCTTCACTTTAAGTCTACTAATTAACTAGCCAATTATATGGAGTTAGGGCTTTATTTATATGAAATTCAAATCAAATTTTACCTTAAAATCCTAGTTTCCACTCTTATTGAAGCCAAGTAATTCGATAAACACTGTCCTGAATGGGTTAATAGGGCTGCCAGCTTGCCAGTAAGTGTTGACTTCCCTTCCAACTTGTTGTGAGCTCGGAAACTGAGAGCGTGAGGGATTTTCTAGGTGGAGTACTAATCAAGCGGCTGTCACAGCAGCCAAGGACCACCGCCCTCCGCCACATCAATGTTTAGCTGCTAATTTTTCTTTAATGCGAACTTAATTACAACGAGAGTGGAACGAGGGGTTAAGGGTCACCGGGCTTAGGTGTGGATGTAACGAACAATTAGACAAGCAAGTGTGAGTGACACTTGAGCTCGCTCGCTTGCGAGCTGCGAGCTTGCTCGCTCTGAATTACCCCAACTACTTGAACCTA
This sequence comes from Drosophila triauraria, assembly GCA_014170255.2. Lineage (NCBI taxonomy): Eukaryota > Metazoa > Arthropoda > Insecta > Diptera > Drosophilidae > Drosophila > Drosophila triauraria. The sequence goes on along the minus strand of CM024333.1, from coordinate 6,575,933 downwards.
ATAAATCGAGCGGGGCCCTCGACATGGTCCCAACCCCAAGCTCACCCCCTTTCCATATCCAACCAGCCAGCCATCCATCCATCCATCCATCTACCCATCTATCCAGCCATTCATGGTGACCTTCTTTTCGGTGAGAGATGGGCGTGGCGCTCACTGACTCGACTCGATGACTCGTCGTCGACGGCGGGTTGACTTGGAGCAGCAGCAGCAGCAGCGTCTTGAGCACTTAATTAATTGTAGGACCGACCGAGAGAGCGAGTGCCTAAACTGAACTAATAACCTTTAAGGCTCAGCTGGGTGGCCAAAGCCTAAGAAGGGGGTTGGTGTGGTGTGTGTGGTAATGGGAATGGGGGTCAGATGCGAGTGAGGTTAAATTGACTTGCCCGCAGGCCACGCAAGCGTTGCCTTCAATTCAATTAGCGAGTGACACCACAGGAAGACACAGAACCGAACTCCAATGGAGAGAGAAAACCAAATTCTAGAAATAGACAAAAAATACTAACAGAAAATGGATAAAAAAAAGAGATACTTACAACTAACAGGGATTAAAATACAAATTAAAGAGAGTTTTAATGCGTTTTAATACCTTTTAATACCATTTAATACCTTTTAATACCTTTTAATACCTTTTAATACCTTTTAATATCTTTTGATATCTTTTGATACCTTTTAATACCATTTAATACCTTTTAATACATTTTAATACCTTTTTTTTACTCCCCCACAGACATGGGCATCTTCGAAAACACCACCGAGGGTCGCCTGACCGTTACCAGCGGGCACGCGGCCATCTTTGACATGCCCGCCATTGACTCGGTGCCCGTGCCTTCGGTGATGTGGCAATCGGAAGATGGACCTTTGAACTATGACATCAAGTATGCCTTCACCCAGGCCAATCAGTTAATTATCCTGAGTGCGGACGAGAACGACCGGCGGGGCTATAGGGCCAAGGCGATCAACACGCAGCTGGGCAAGGAGGAGAGCAGCGCCTTTATCCACCTGAATGTCAGTGGAGATCCCTACATCGAGGTGGCCCCAGAGATCATAGTCCGCCCGCAGGACCTTAAAGTGAAGCTTGGGACTGGCGTCGTGGAACTCCGATGCATAGCCAATGCCCGTCCCCTGCATGAACTGGAGACCCTGTGGCTCAAGGATGGCCTGGCTGTGGAGACGGCTGGCGTGAGGCACACCCTCAACGATCCCTGGAATCGCACTCTGGTCCTGTTGCAGGCAAATAGCTCTCATTCGGGCGAGTACACCTGCCAGGTGCGTTTGCGCAGCGGTGGCTATCCGCCTGTCTCGGCCTCTGCGCGTCTTCAGATCCTGGAACCACCCGTCTTCTTCACACCCATGCGAGCCGAGACCTTTGGGGAGTTCAGCGGACAGGTGCAGCTGCCCTGCGATGTGGTGGGTGAGCCCACGCCCCAGGTCAAGTGGTTCAGGAACGCCGAGTCCGTGGATCCGCACATCGAGAGTGGGAGGTGAGTGGAAGGGAAAGGGAAGGATTTAATCAAGGAATTAATCGCTATTTTCCCCTTTTTTTCTAGATACTCACTGAGCCCGGATAATACGCTGGTAATTAAGAAACTAATCCTGGATGACGCCGCCATGTTCCAGTGCCTGGCCACCAACGAGGCTGGCGAGAACTCAGCCAGCACCTGGCTGCGTGTGAAAAGTAAGTCAAGAGCCGATTTTTCAGTTATGACGATATGACACTGGGCGCGGAAATGAGTTTAAAAATGATGAAAAAGTAAAAGTTAAAGGTTTATCATGAATATTTGTTATATTTTCAAGCAAACGAGTTTTTATTTGTTTTAAAAATTATACAAATTTCTAAAAAATTGTATTTTTTATTTAAACATTTTGTTAAATATAGTTTTTTATTTCGAGTTTAGGGTTTATATTAGATATTTGTTATATTTTCAAGCCAAAAAATTCTATTTATTTAAAAACATAAGAAAAAGCCTTCTTTTAATTGGAAAAATGTTTTTTTTTTATTTTAATATTTGTTAAAAATGCATTTAACCCTCCAAGCCCAGTGTCATATGGTCATAAAGGTGAAAGGTCTTCAACCAAATGGAATTTCTTATGCCAGACACATTGATATGCTAAACAAGAAGAGCTCCTGCCATATTTTAATACCCCCTGACATACATATATATATATAAAGGAGCTCTATATCTCCGTGCGAAATATATCCCATTAACCATTTTGCATTTTGCCCTTTACCCTTTTTAACCAAAAAAAAAAAAAATATTAACAATAACGAATTCATAGCAAACGAGGCCAAGAACCGCGTGAAGCGCTTGGCCCAGCCGCGTATCCTGAGGGTAAGAGCTTCGCATGCTGGCATGGGATCGGAAAAGGGATCGGGAACGGGATCAGGTTCCTCCGGTAGACGCAAGGAGTTTCGCTTTGGTATGGGTCTCTACATTGAGCAGAAAAAAACACACAAAACACAAACCATTATTGCACCAAGTTTATTATATAGCAAAATGCACTTTACACACCCTAAATCACCCCTAAAGTCCCCCCTAGTAGATAGCTCTCTCTTTTGATTGTTTTGCGATTGAATTTGTCGCTTTTATTGGCTTGGCTTGCTGTTATTTTAGTGCCTCGAGCCCTTAAGTCTAAGCTTAAATATTATCTTCCTCCCTATAAGTCTTTCTCTGTGCCCTCCCATTTCCCCCGTTTAGTTCCTTTTCTTAATTTGTTTTTCACCCTTCGGCTGTCAGCTCTGGCCTTTGGCCAGCAGCAGCTGCTGGAATTTTGCTCTCCAATCTCTAGTCTCTACTCTCTAGTCTCTAGTCTCTCTCTGTATTCTCCATTCTCAAGTCTCAAGTCGCTTTATCAAATTTGTCAAAAGCACAAGAATTTTTCATTCAACTTGATTAGTCCGGCAGGCACCCTTCGCTTCCCTTCCCCTCGCTACCCCTGGGCAAACAAGGCTAATATAATTGAGTCCCAAAAGTTTTGATATGCATAAAGGGAAACATTTTTTAGCCAGTTAACTCAATTTGTACTTAACTGTTGTCTTTTCTTTTGGATTACACGGAAGTCCCTCTTAAAAAACAAAACAAAAAAATAAAAACGGAAGAAAAACAAAGCAAACAAGAAAATAAATTGTGTTTAGATGGTTTTATTAAATTATGAAATTAAGCTTACTAAAATATAAATTAAGAGCTTAAATTATTTTAAACATTTTTTTCGGCACTCAGACCTCTAGGCTACACCCCATTCCCTTTTCAGTTGAGTATCGTTGCCCTAGTCCTCTGATTATGCATTTTTATTGAGTGAATTATAACCAGTGGAAACTTTAAGAAACCCCCCAAGTACCGTTAAGTGGGTTGCCGCCTTCAAGGGGCAGCCCTACGCACACCCAACTCGAATGTATATGACTTGCTGTGGGACAATTTTGCATTTTAATGAATTTCATAATGCGAAAATTAAGACTGACACACACAGCCGAGTAACACTTCTTGCTGTCATGCTGACATGACATCCTAGGGTTGTCCAGGATATTTTCCTCTCTCTTTCGCTCGCTCTCTCCCCTGTTTTTTTCGTAAAGGATCCCGAACCTAAGTTCGAAGTTCCGGAGCATAATAATTCGCCATTCATGAGCCTAACCCAAAAAGCGAGTGACTCCTCCGCGCTGACGTTTTAAATATTTGACAGACACGAGTCGAGTCCTTGGGCAAGTCAAGTAAAGTAAGGGAGAAGGTGGAGAATGGAGAATGGAGAATGGCTAAGGACATATTGTTTTGCGGATCTAAAATAAGTTTCGTCTCTGTGTCTTTCTTGATGGGACTTTAAGCAAAGTTTGTGCCCCCCTCCAATCTCGCTTAAATTTTTATGGCCAGTTCAGCGGCGCTCGAGTTAAGTTGAGGATTCAGGATTGAGGAGAGAACCGAGCATACCCTGAGCTGAGCGAAGCACAGATTTTCATGTAAATTTCAAATTTCTATGCATATTTTGCAGAGTTATTCTTATGTTGGCTGCTGCATCGCCATCATCTCTCATCCCTCTCATCCTGTCATCCATTTCCATCTATTTTTATGCCACTCCTTGGCCCAGCTGCATTGTATGGCGAGCTAAACTAGTTAAGAGATTTTGTCGTCGGCGGTTTATTGAAAAACTTTTTAGCTTTATAGTTAACTTGGGCTAAGTTTCTGGCTCTCCTAGCTATATTTTTTGTTCCTTTCCAGGATTTCTTGGCATGAGTGACTACTGGTAACCAATCGTTGCGGCTCATTTAATTTTATTTGCCTAGGCTAATTCGAGTCAATTTGTTTGTCTGCGCCAGCGCATTTTACGATTCTGGCCGAGGCCATCATTTAGCCGCCTCTCCAAGTTCCTCTAATTCTCTGGTCTCCGGGATAAGTTTTATTGCTGGCACAAGTTTCTGTTTCTGTTTCAGTTTTTGTTGTCCGACTGCAGCGGGACGACCCTAGGAAGGAGTTGGCCTAATCGGCTTTGTTTCTCCCCCTGTGGGGCGAGTGTGTGTCCTGGTCCTGGGTCCTCTTTTTAAACTCGGACTCTATCTGTATGCGGTCCCTGGCACCCCGTAATTGGTCTCTGCCAAGATAATCCAGATCAGGATCAGAATCGGATTATGAACACCTTTGTCCGCTTGACTCTTTCGGACTCCGCCTGTGATTCGATTACCAACACCAGTCCGGAGTTCCGGTCCAACACTTTACACTGGAAAAGCTCTCTCTCTCAAGAGTCTTAAAAATAAGCAGGATAATTAGCCTTGGCCTCTTGAAATAATATGGTTAGCTAATTAGCACTCAACAACAGTCTTTGGTCCGGCTCTTACTTATCATTTTAGCTAGTTTATACCTTACCATTGTCTTCAAGTTCCTTTAGGGGTGCCAAGTGGGCTTACACTGCAAGGAAGGAAGCTAATTGGAATAATTTGTGGTTGCCTTGCAACTTTAAGCGATTAAAACGGGTTTTGGTTCACCCTAATCTCAACGGAGCGCCTCTCTCCGCGCTTCTCAAAACGGGCACTTAAGACTTGTTGGATTTCCTTCAATATATATTTACAACAAATTATTTATCAGTCTTTGGTACGGCTCTCGCTTATCATTTTATCAAATTTCCTGCTAGTTGCAATAATTTTTGGATTTATTTCAACTTAAAGTGCAATAAAAACGATTTTTGGTTCACCCTAACCTCAACAGAGCGCCCTTCTCCGCGCTTCTCAAGACGGGTACTTAAGAGTTGTTGAATTTACTTTAATATATATTTTAATTTGTGGTTTAAAAAGCGATTAAATCGATTGCTGGTTCACCCTAACCTCTAACAGAGCGCCCTTCTCCGTGATTCTCATGACGCCCACTTAAGACTTTTTGGAAATCTAAAAAAATTAGTTTTAAGAGGTGGAACTTACCCATTCAAGTGCCTGGCTTATTGGCTATTTAAAATAGTTTGTTGCTTAGTGTTTTTAGTGCCCTGCTTAATCGGTCGAAAAAAAAAAAATAACCATTCGTAGAACGCCCTTCTCTGCGCCTCTCAAGTCCGGGCACTTGGGACTCGCTTGATTTCATTTTGCAATTTCTTTCGTTTATTGTTTGTGCGCCCGTTCATCTCCAGGTGCTGGTGCTCCCGCTCCTGGCTTGCCATCCTTGCTATATCCTTGCTATGGCAACAAGTGTTTGGCATTTGTAATGCTGATTCTCTCCGCCGTCGACCCATCACCCCTTCTCTATTTTCCGCTTGGAAGGCCACTTGAAGGATAATCCTTGTGCCGGGGCACTTTTCACTTAGATAGGCGAACAAGTTGAGTTGGGAAAATTATTTTCCAGCTTTTCGCGTTGGGTGAGGGACTGGGACCTGCGATTGCGACTGCAACCTGGCTGCATTTTAATTGCAACGCCCTGCCTCCGTCTCCGTCTCCGTCTCCGCCTCCTTCTCCGCCTTCCCAATGTTTGTCGAAGTTTTGCATCTTTCTCTGTGTTGGCCTTTTCTTGGCGCTCGCCTTGGAGCTCTTCATTTTTGTTAAGTTGCCGTAAATCTGCGTTCACAGTCGGAGTCTCGGAGCATTCCCATAAACTTCTGGCTGTACTTCTGGCCTGCCCCTTGTTGTTGCTGTGCATTTTCCGGCTGCCTGAGCTTTTCGCCTCGAAACTCAACTCGAGTAACATAATTTCGTAATTTCCCGAAACGCAAAAGTGATTTTAATCGCCGCTTCCTGGGGAAGGAAGTCGAAGCCGACGCTGAACGCCGAAAGCCCAAAGCCCAACGCCCAGGTGCCCTCACTTAGCACCCCCACTTCTTCCTCCTCCTCTCTCTCTCTCTGTGAGTAATTAGGTGACTTTTGGGCGGCGGGGCGTGGCCGAATTCACTTCCTTTACTCTCCATTTCCATTTCCTTTTGCCTGACGACTCAATGTGCCATTTTCACTGTGCGAATTTCGGTGTGCGAGTGCGACTGCGAGTGCGAGTGTGTGCTTGGGAATTTAGTTGGCTTTGTTTGCTCGGTGGAAAGTTTGGCTTAGGCGAGCCAACAGGTGGCTGAGCCAGAAGAGGTCAGAGGTTGCCCTTAGCTTAACCCCACAACGCCTCCCCAGGTGATTGATTGCCACGAACGCGAACGCCCTTGGAGTTTCGAGTTGATTGGTCAGCGACATGCCAACTCCTGGTGAGGGGAGCAAGAGCTACTCTGGTGTAGGTTTTTCTTTTAGAAAACTATTCCTGATAAATCTTCATAAATAAGGGCCATAAAAATTCCATTATTTAGGGATAATGTGAAGGAGTTTTAAAAGGAAACTTCAAGGTTTTCGATATATAAGAAGTTTAAGATCTTTAAGATGAAAGAATTAAATATTTCTGAGTGCCTATTTATTTTTATAATGCCTATAATTTTACTTATATTTTTTTTTCTTAATTATTGCCTTCAAAATCTACATTCTTTCAGTGTCTTCAACCATTTGTTTTTTTGTGAGAGCTCAGTCCTTGTCGATTAGTGTTACAAATGCCGAATTTGCCGGCTCTTTTTCTCTATTAAAAAATTCTCCAGCAGCAGCAGTGGCAGTGGCTCAAAGGCGTCTGGGCCAGGAAGTTGCCTCGGAAAAGCGGCTCTCTTTATGCTTATTAAAATAAGAAGAAAAGGGCCCAGCCAAGGAGGAGGAGAGGAGGGAAAGGCTGAAACGAAAAACCGTTTAAGCAGTGTGCGAAAGTGGTGGGAAAAATTTAGACCCAGGCAGAGGGCACACACAAACACACAAACGGGCAAAAACAATTCGCATGCAAATGCTGGACGCCTCTGGATCGTGGAACGTGGGGTGGTGGCCACTTCAATGGCCAAGTAATGGCAATTATTGCCATCGCACGCCATTGCCTGGCCCCGCCGCTTTGAAAAAGGAGCCAGCGGAGGCACTTGTCCGGCTGAGTGAGCGTTTTATTATGACTTTAAGTTGATGGCGCGGCCTCTTTAGTGGGTCAACTTGAAATTAATTACGGACCAACGCTTAAGGAAGGCACATTGGTTAGAAATATCAAGGAATTTAGGAATTTTCGTCAAGTTTTTTAATAAATTTTAGATTTTTTAATATATTAATCATATATTTTATAATATTTATGGAATTAATTGAGAGATTAACCTTTCTTCCAGTACACACACTGCGTATACTTAATGTATATTACGTATACGCACTGTGTGGAGCTTAGGCTCTTGACTTGGCCTTACCTATAACGTATACTTAATATTAATATAACGTATACGCCACGTTCGATTTCGCCAGCTCTCTGCATAGATGCAAGTTTTCATTTTCGAGCCTGCTTTCTCTTTGCTTTTTGGGTTTCCTTGGTTTTAGCTCTCCCTTTGGGCGAAACCCAGCCACAAATTGTTTCGCCAGTCCGGTCCCTTCGTGTCTTTAATATGCGCCTTGCGTGAGCCATAAAAAACCGGGCCAAAGGAGCTAGGAAAGGAGCTGCCACTGACCACCAGCTTAAGCACACTTAACACGTTGCCGTTGCCGTCGTTGCCCGAAAAGAAGGAGTTATCCGGGCCTCGAGTGTTAAATTTTTCATACCTCTTCGGAGCCCCAGAATTAAGCCCCCGAAAGTGATGTAATATAGCAGCGCAGCTTAATTGTCCTTTAAGTGCATATCACAGAAGCAAGTTACTACTGCTGCTGACCCTCGAACCGGCTTAATCCATATTTAAACCCGACTTAAAGTTGCCTCCGCATATACATATATGCATGCAAGTTTCTGCCTCGAAAGCATGACTGGATTTTCCCTTTTATTTTTCGTATTTTTCTTTATTTCTGTGCGTAGTATCAAGCAGAGTTGATGTCTTTATGATTTCCACAACAATTGCAACTGCACCGTCCACACACACTCGCACCGCACACACACCGTCGAGCACTTAATATCTTAATGTTGCAAGGAGTTGGAAAATGGAAAATGGCAAAGGGTGAAGGAGGAGGAGGAGGAGAATGGGGCTTTTATTGTAATTTTATGCACTTATTTACATAAGCGTAGTTAACGGGAATGCTTCATCATGCGAAATTATTACGAATATTATTACATTTGCGCCCCAGTAGAAAAAAAGAACAATGGAAAAAGCTGCCTCTCCGCTACAGTCTTAAGGGGCAATAACACTCGCGGTGGAGTAACTTGTAGGGAAAATAAAGAAAAATTAATTAAAAATGTGTATAAAATCCACAAAACCTTGATTAATACGCAAAAAATATGTAAACTTTATTTTCTAAGGCATTTATGCCTATATTATAAATGTTTAAATGAACAGAAACCCTTTTAATAATATAAATATTAAATATTGTGACCTTAAAAAGTGTTAAATAAACTTCAATTGATTTAAACATAATACGAAATCTCGAAATATTTATTAAAGATGTAATTACAAACCATCAATATGAAAATAATATATAAAATATATATTTAAAGCATTTTTGGCCATATTATAAATGTTAAAACGTACAGAAACCCTTATAAATAATATGAATATTTATTATTTTGAGCTAAGTCTTAAAGAACTCCTTTAAAAAGTGTGAAATTAACTTAAATTAACTTAAAACCTGATGAAAAATATAAATAAGACCCATAAAGCCTTAATAATATCTAAAATATATTTTGTAAGCCTTTTTTGCTAACATTTTTAATGTTTTTCCATATAAATACTTACTTTTTTAAGAAATCCTCAGTAGAACTGCCTTATTCCAACTCTAAACAGTGTTAAATAAATTAAAATTGACTTTAAATAGTATTTTATTAATTGAAATTGATTTAAACGGAGCGAAAAATCACGAAGAAGTAATAAAAAATATAAGTAAGACTCATAAACCCTTAATTTATAAGCAAACAATATCTAAAATATATTCTGTAAACATATTTAATGTTTTTTCCTATAAATACTTAATATTTTGAGAAACCCCCATTAGAACTCTCATATACCAACTTAAAACAGTCTTAATTTATTCTAAATTGACTTTAAATAATATTAAATTAAATTAAATTGACTTAAGCATAGCACCTATATTTCTTTTGCTGCTAGCCAAGGTGTTATAGCCCCTTAAAACGCGTGGCATTTGGTCATAACAATGAAAACAGAGGCAGTGTTGTCGATATCGCGAGTGAAAACAAGCAACAGAGGCAGCACCAGAGGCAACAGAGGCAGAAACAGCCATCGTGCCACTCAAAATCCAATAAATAATTCACATTAACCGGTGGCGGGGCTGAGGGCATGAGGAATCGGGTAGATATATACCTACATATATAGGGCTGCCAGCACCTGCTTGCTTACTGGCCTGGCCCCGAGACGAGAGCGGCACGAGCATGATTAATTGGCCGGCCTTTAATTTGGTGTAATCATAATTGCAAAAGTCAGCACAGAATGAAAACAGAAACAGAAAACAGCAAGTAAGCGGACCGAGGACGGGCTGAGACAATAAAGGGAAGTTAATCAAGGAAAAAAGAATCAATTACAATTCGAATTGAATGGAATTTAAGAGACTCAGAGCCGTGATTAAGGAATTATCATTCCTGCACGAGGAAAATAATTTAATTAAAATGTGGCAAATCCCAGACCTTAAATGGCATCCGCTGGGCGCCCTAAAAAACAACTATTCGCGGGCATACCAGAGTTTGTAACAATAATTCGAGTCGATGGAGAAAATCCCCTGGAAAAAACCATTTGCTTTGCATATTTTATGCCCCGATTTTTTGTTGTTCTTTTTTGGCAAATAATTGTCACGTATTTATCATGTTTTTAGTGTAGTGAATTATTTAAAAGGTATCTTTTGGTACATATGTAAATATATATCATTAAAAAAATACACTTTGCACCATAAAAAAACCTAGAAACCATGTAGAAATGTTTTTATACAATTTTTATTTCAGCTTCACCGAGTTTGTCCTTAGAACCCAACACTCCCCTTTTAAACCAACCACTAATTGAGTTGAATTTTAGCCTAAAACGAAGCTTATTTAATTTTATTTACTAATTTTAATTGAATATTATTTGTGATTTCTCTAGCCTCGGCTCCTGTGTTGGAACAGCCTCCGCAGAATGTGACCGCCTTGGATGGCAAGGATGCCACCATCTCCTGCCGGGCCGTGGGATCCCCAAATCCGAATATAACCTGGATATACAATGGTGAGTTATCAGAAGGCAGACCACCAGCATGCTTACCTTAATTTTAAGGATAATGACTATGATTATGATAATGCTAATCCCATGACGTTCTCTCTCTCCGTTTTTATTTTTTGTGTGTGTTTTGCTCTCGCTAACAACCAACCAACTCGTATTGCTAACACATCGATAAATGCTTGTATACGTATCCGCATCGTGCACCTGCCAACAAATATAATAACCCAAAACCTTGAACCAACCATCGATTGCTCCTGGGAACAGAGACCCAACTGGTGGAGATATCCAGCCGGGTGCAGATACTCGAGTCGGGCGATTTGCTCATCTCGAACATTCGCTCCTCGGACGCCGGCCTCTACATCTGCGTGCGGGCCAACGAGGCGGGCAGCGTCAAGGGCGAGGCCTATCTGAGTGTGCTAGGTGAGTGTTCCTCCTCCTAACTAACCCGGCTCCCAGCTCCATGCCAGCTGCCAGGATCCCTAGCCCCCAAAATCCGTAATTGCCTCCGCTCGCTCGCGTCTGTTAGTTTCAAGTGCGTCTGTCTAGTCGGCCGCTTTGAGTGTTTTAGCGTTTAGTTAGTTAGCGTGGCTAACGAGGGTTGTGTGCTGCTGCTGCTGCTGATGCTGCTGCTTCTGCCCTTCTCGCTAACTGTTTTAACTGTTTTTTATGCCCCTGTTTTGGCCCCTGTTCTCGGCCCCCCCTTTTTTGCGGAATTCTAACAGAGGACAAGGGCCCGCAGCTTTTAACTCGTATTAATAAACATTTAAAATGGCTTAAAGCGTATGCCAAGCATGTCCTGTTACCCTAAAAGTTTTGTAGTTGAAAACTATTTTGTTAATTTATTTAAATGGAATTAAAAAACATTTCTGGGTACCTAAAAACGCTTTACGGAGTGCCTAAAAATATGCAATGCCTTGCTTAACATTTTCTAGCATGCTTTTAAGCATAGTTTCAAGCGATTTTAATTCTGGAAATAGCAAAAATAATAAATAAATCTCGTAAAGAAGAAAAATCTTCATCAAAATCATATAAATATAAATATTGAAAATTAAATATAACTAAAAAGCATTTCTGGGTACCTAAAACCGCTTTAAGGGGTGCCTAAAAGTATGCAATGACTTGCTGCACTTTTTAAGCATGCTTTCAAGTCTAGAAATAGCAAAATTAACTTATAAAACTCTTAAAGAAGGATACAAATCATATAAATACAAATATAGAATTAAAAAACATTTTTAGGTACCTGAAAACGCTTTAAGATATGCCTAAAAGTATGCAAATGCCTTGCTGAACCATTTCTAGCATACTTTTAAGCGCAGTTTTATGTGATTTCAAGTCTAGAGATAACAAAAAACATATAAAATTCTTCTTCTTTGGGAAGTATTTTGGCTTAAAATGGAAAAAATGATATAAATATAAATCTAAAAAAATAAATCATATAAATCTCCCAAAAAATATGCCATTTATAATGTACTTAACGACCTCGAGGCATTCTTTAATAAAATTAAACCTTCTTCCATCATTTGAGCATTTAACTTGCGGCAAATAATTCTTTATCCGTCTTGGTCCTTGGCAGCCCTCCTATCTGGCCTTAACCCTCGACTCCCCCATCAATTGTTCAATCGCAGAGCTTTGATGTTGGCACATCCTGCCAGCGACTGCGACTCTGACTGCGACTGTGACTGCGACTGCGACTCTGTTACTGAAATGCTGTCAGCAGTTTTCATTGCTTTTTCCGCCCACTGAAAACTCTTGTGTAACCACAAAAGAGATTTAAATTGAGTTTACTTAACAAAAATGTCCTCCCTATTAGAAGGCAGTTGTTTGTGCACCTGTTTTTCGAGATCCCAACTCTCTCTCTGACGCTGACTCTGACTCCCAATGATTGCCAATGACATATTGGTGCAGCCGAAAAAAGATCAATTTCAAATGGTTAGGCACTGGGAAAAAAATGAGCATTCAAAATAAATATTTTAGAAATTGTAGCAAAGGTTTTAAAGGGGAATAATAATTAAGGAATATTTAAAAGGGAATTAGAAGTTCTTAAAGGCTGCAGGAATTAGTTCAAACTCGTATTTATCACACTTTTAAGAGCCCTTAAATCCTTCCAACACAAATCTTTCCCCGTGCACTCTCTGGCTATTTCCTATTTCTGGTTATTTGTGCGTTAGTGTGTTGTGGCCCAAACATCGCATCAAATCAACTAAAATGCATGGTCCAATAATAATAATGTATGTCATCAAAGCCGCAGTGGCCACAACGGCACACAGGACGACAACAGGACGGACGTCCAGACCAGACCAGACCAAACCCAACCAGTACCAGGATGAGTTCCATTTTGGAGTGCTCCCTCATGGGCGGCAGCAGCAGCGTCAATTGCTTTTGTGATAATACAAAAATCCAGCCATACATTTCCACAGCAATCACACAAACATGCCATATATGTATAAGCATGGCATAGAGGTATGGCTTTGACTTTTCCGAGCCGAGAACATGGCCGGAAAAGCGGAAAATCCGAAAGCTTCAAATGATTTTTTAAGGGTTTTTGTTGCTGCCGCCGCCGCCGTTGCCGCCATTGTGTTGTTTGTGTAATTAAAGTTGATTTGCACATGCAATATTTTTCGGCCATGACTGTGTGTGATTGCTGTGGGTGTCCTGTGTGTGGTGTGTGTAGTGTGTGTGTGCGAGGTCCTAAAAGGCCAGCATCAATGTGCGGCTAATTGGCAAAACGCCGCCGCCCATGGAACGTGGAATTTTGTGGCCTCCGCGGACTGCAGACGGTGTTGTGTGGACTCCGGTCTTTGGCCACCAAACTGATGGCAGTTTTCCATCACCCTTAACCCATCAGGAGCGTGGCAAAGCTCCGCTTCCTGCTGCGGCTCCTGCTGCTCCTGCTGTTCCTCTCTCCTCCTCGCCCCTTATTTGTGTTTGTTGCATAAAACACAGGGCCCAAGACCGACAAAGAAATAAAAAAGAACAGGAACGTGGGACATGCTTTTCTAGAGGGCTCGAAGGACCAAATACCCTGAAAAGTACTTGAATTATGATTTAAATAGCAAAATATTAAAAAGTTATTATTTCTTAATCTTTTGTAGAACCAAGGCTACTGTTTGCATAATAATAATTAATCTGTGAGCATGTTTAATAATATTTATTCTCTTATTTATACAGTAGAAGTCCTAGTACCATTTATTAGCCTCCTAAAAATATAAATATTAGGAAAATGTTATGATAAAAACAGACTCTGCCAAAGGAAACTATTGCTATTTATAACATTTTAATATTTTATAATTTTTTATCAAATAATCCCTCCTAGAGAGTATCCCTTGGTTGAGCCACCTCTAAATGCCGCATTTTTGGCGGGCCAGGGGATAAACAAGGTTCATTTGTGGACCTTTCAGGGCACAAACAGTGCCAGTGCAGCGCCAGTGCAGTTCATCTCGTCCAGAGTCCGTCCGTGCCTCCCATATGGGGAAACCGAACCAAACTGAACTCTCCCGAGCGGAGCGTAGCAACTTGGCTTATGGCAAACAGACCGACACCGCCGCCGGCAGCAACAAGAAAAACAAGGCCACCAAACATATAACACCACCAGAGAGGAGCCTCCAGAGCCACCTCTACCACCGACAATGTCTGGGCCACGGGGCGCGTTGAACTTTTGATGCATGCGGGCCAAGTGACTGAAAAGGGCTAAAAAAAAAATATATAAAAAATAAAAAAGAAATGGCGCGCGAGCTGCAAAGAAAAAGGAAGAAAGGCAGGCATAAAATAAATAAAATCAAAAGAGAAAAGCCATACATAAAGGGAACAAACGATGCCAGTGTGGGGGCAAAACAAAGACCAAGGCATACCCTGTAAAGGGAAGAAGGTTGAAGCCTAAAATTAACAAGGGAACTATCTAAAGACTAAATATGTTTTAATAGATTTCTTAATCCTATTTATTGTATGTTTTTCTCAAGGAATGTGTGGCTATAAATATTAATACGAAATATGACAAAGTTGCATCCAAAATGCATCCTTTAATTTATTTATTTATTTAATAATTTCTTTAAAATAATATCTAGCTTTAAGTAATCCAAGTAATTCCTCTTCCAAGAATAAAACCTATCTCTCAGTAAGAATACCCCTCAATCTCCGCCATCCAGGGTGACGCCTGGCACCACCATACGGGCCTCGTGTGTCAGTTTTGGGGCTTTAAACTTCATTTCCCACCTTCTGCGAGCTCCCTCCGGGTTAAGGGGATAAGCCAAGAGAGAGGCAGGAGCCGGAACAGGAACAGGAGGCGATGGTGGTGACCTGCGTCGTCTGTCGGGAGAAGGAGGGCAATAAAAGTGGGCGGGGCTGTCGCGACTTGTCATTGCCACGACTTGCGGTCGGTGGCCACGCTCGTTTAATCCGCATTGCCGTGTTGTTAATGTGTTTCCCCCTCAGCCCCATCTCCCATCTCCCCCTCTCTCTTATATATTTTCACTCATTTTCCATTTCCGCTTTTCCGTTTTCCATTTTTCCCCGCAGTGCGGACACAAATCATCCAGCCGCCGGTGGACACGACGGTGCTGCTCGGGTTAACGGCCACCCTGCAATGCAAGGTGTCCAGCGATCCCAGTGTCCCGTACAACATTGACTGGTACCGCCAGGGCCAGGCATCGCCCATCAGCAACTCCCAGCGGGTCGGTGTCCAGGCCGATGGCCAACTCGAGATCCAGGCTGTGCGGGCCAGCGATGTTGGGAGCTATGCGTGTGTGGTCACCTCGCCCGGCGGAAACGAGACGCGCGCGGCCCGGCTCAGTGTCATCGAGCTGCCGTTCCCGCCCAGCAATGTGAAGGTGGAGCGACTGCCGGAGCCGCAGCAGCGCAGCATCAATGTGTCCTGGACGCCCGGCTTCGATGGCAACAGTCCAATATCCAAATTTATTATCCAGCGACGTGAGGTCTCCGAATTGGGTAAGTTAGCCGTTGTTCACCGGCTTTTATCTCCTGCTCCGAGCGAGCTGCCTGCCTGCCTGGCTGGCTCTGGCTCTGGCTCTGGCTCTATAGAGTATATTTTTTCGGTAGCGTAGTTTGTGGGTTGCGGTGGTTTTGGTTTATACTGGATTTATGATTTATTAAAATGGGGGACAAACACGGGTATACTTTACACGGGTTGCCATTAAAATATAAGCCAAGAAAGTGTGGCTCTTAAAAGCAAATGAAGACCTTGAATCACAAATTTGGAAGAGCCACAAAAATCTATGAGGACTTTAGATACTCCTTGTTGTATTTAAACCATAATTACCATTAATTTCTGTGGCGCTTCTAATAAATACTTTTTAAATTATAAACCTATAAAAACCTCCATACTCAATGCACGTAGCAATGCAACCTGTAAACAGATTATACATCTTAAACTCTAGAAATACCAAACACTTATAAAAATATTTAAAAGAAAATAATATAAAGATTATTAAATAACTCAATAAGAACCACTTGCCACCTTTTGGGGATACATTTCAGTTAGGAATCCATAACAGACACCACAAAGGAAACCAAGATTTTGATGCGTTTCTTTTGTTCTCTCTTTTCTTCCATTTAATTTACTTTTTTTCGAACACACGAACATCAAACTGGATAAACCGTACCCTGTTACGAATTGTAAATTTATATTAATTGTATTTTATATAAAAATATTGTATTATATTAATGATAACCATATTTTTTTTTATGTGTTGACTAATTTTCAATTGTAATTTGTTGTTTTGTACTTTGATTTCATCGCGTTCACATCAACATCACCAACACGGAACACGCTGTAATCTACACACTAATTCACCAACACCTTTTACCAATACTCACCAATATTGTAATCTTTTCACCAACAACTTCACAATTATTGTATTCTTTCACCAACTTCACAATTATTGTATTCTTTTGACCAACAATTCACCAATATTGTATTCTTTTCCCCAACAAACTCCACCACTATTGTAAACTTTACACCAACAACTTCACCCTTATTGTATTCTTTTCACCAACAACTTTACCATTATTGTATTATTTTCACCACTGTTGTAAACTTTCACCAACTATACACCAACAATTCACCAACACTTTACCAACACTTCACCAACAATTAACTAACAACTCACCAAAACTTCACCAACTGTCCACCAACACCTCACCAATCTTTATCACCTTCCGCACTATCACCTATCTCTCACCTATCACCCCAACCCCGCCTGCTGTTTTTTCCAACACATTAACATCACAGAAAAATTCGTAGGTCCAGTTCCAGACCCTCTGCTCAACTGGATCACCGAACTGAGCAATGTCTCAGCGGATCAGCGTTGGATTCTGCTGGAGAACCTCAAGGCCGCCACCGTCTACCAATTCCGGGTTAGTGCCGTAAATCGCGTGGGCGAGGGCTCTCCCTCCGAGCCCAGCAATGTCGTCGAGCTGCCGCAAGAAGGTGAGTCAAGTGTTCCCCATAGAGCCCGCTTGTAGCAATTGTTGCTCCTCATCTCGTATTAATTGTATATGTATTGTATTGTGTGTGTTGCTTTTTCTGAGTTGATTTTGTATTTATATTTTGTGAATATTTTGATTGGCTTTTAAAGAAATAGAAATTATATATTAATTGGACTCTTTAAGAACTTACAGCTCGTAGGCCTTTGTTTTGAAGCTTTTGTAAAAGTTTGCGAGGGTTAATTCCTTGTTTTTTGTTACTTAAATATTTGTATTAATTAAGATCTTAATTATATAAAAATTAAGTTACAGGAACTGTTATACAAAACTGTTATACAGAACTGTTATACAAAACTGTTATACAGAACTGTTATACAGAATTTCATAGAAAACCATAAATATTTATTTCTCTTATGAATATCTACTTAATTTGTATTTAATTTTTTTTTTTGTGAATATCCTTTGAGTAATCAGTCTCTATATACATAAATATCCACTTAAAAGCCCGTACATATAGCCCTGTATAGTGTAAAGAACTAATGCCGACTACCCTGTATGTATTGTACTCTTAACTGCTATCGTTGTCGTCACGAAATGAAATTTGAAAACGCCGTTGGTCGCCGCTTAGAGTTTCCGCTTCACCGAGGTATAAATACTAGACCCAGAATCACGAATCCTTAACTCTCCCCAAATCACATACAATATCTTAAAGAAAAAATATAAAATAACAACACCAAACCCAGAGAGAAGTACAGACTCTCCTTATGAATGGAAACCATCTTCTACTTTCACTTTTTTACTAATAAATAAATCCCTCAAACCCCCTTTAGCTCCCTCGGGTCCCCCGGTGGGCTTTGTGGGCTCCGCCCGCTCCATGTCCGAGATCATCAGCCAGTGGCAGCCGCCGCTGGAGGAGCATCGCAATGGCCAGATCCTGGGCTACATCCTCCGCTATCGTCTCTTTGGCTACAACAACGTGCCCTGGTCCTACCAGAACATCACAAACGAGGCGCAGCGCAACTTTCTCATCCAGGAACTGATCACGTGGAAGGACTACATCGTCCAGATTGCCGCCTACAACAACATGGGCGTGGGCGTGTACACCGAGGGATCCAAGATCAAGACCAAGGAGGGTGTGCCCGAGGCACCGCCCACCAACGTCAAGGTGGAGGCCATCAACTCGACGGCGGCCCGTTGCAGCTGGACGCCGCCCAATCCGCAGCAGATCAACGGCATCAATCAGGGCTACAAGATCCAGGCCTGGCAGAGTCGCCTCATCGACGGCGAGTGGAAGGACTTTGAGAAGCGCATGATGACGGTGCCTCCGAGTCTCATAGATCCCCTGGCAGAGCAGACAACCATCCTGGGAGGCCTGGAGAAGTTCACCGAGTACAACATCAGTGTGCTTTGCTTCACGGATCCCGGCGACGGAGTGGCCAGCATCCAAGTGCCAGTGATGACCCTGGACGATGTGCCTGATGAGATTACGGCCCTGCACTTTGACGACGTCTCTGATAGGTCGGTGAAGGTGCTCTGGGCACCGCCGCGCTCCTCGAATGGCATCCTCACGGGCTACACCGTACGCTACCAGGTCAAGGATCGTCCCGAGACCTTGAAATCCTTCAACCTGACGGCTGACGACACGGAGCTGACCATCAACCAGCTGCAGGCCACCACCCACTATTGGTTCGAGATCTTCGCCTGGACACGGGTGGGTCCTGGCACGCCCAAGACGGCTACGATTCAGTCTGGAGTGGAGCCCGTCCTCCCACATGCTCCGACCAGCCTGGCCCTGTCCAACATCGAGGCCTTCTCGGTGGTGCTGCAGTTCACGCCCGGCTTCGACGGCAACTCGAGCATCACCAAGTGGAAGGTCGAGGGCCAGACGGCACGCAACATGACCTGGTTCACCATCTGCGAGATCAGCGATCCCGATGCCGAGACCCTGACGGTGACAGGCCTGCAGCCCTTCACCCAGTACCGCCTAAGGCTGAGCGCCACCAATGTGGTGGGCAGCTCCCGGCCCTCGGAGGCCACCAAGGACTTCCAGACCATTCAGGCCAGGCCCAGGCATGCTCCCTTCAATGTGACAGTAAGGGCCATGAGCTCCCAGCAGCTGAGGGTTCGCTGGATTCCCCTGCAGCAGACCGAGTGGTATGGCAATCCCCGAGGCTACAATATCTCCTACAAGCAGCTGGAGAAGACCCCGGGCAGCATCAAGGGCGTGCCCAAGTCCGTCGTGATCGAGGATCACACTGCCAACTCGCATGTCCTGGAGGGCCTCGAGGAGTGGACCATGTACGAGGTGCAGATGAATGCCTGCAACGACGTGGGCTGCTCCAAGGAGAGCGGCACGGCTGTGGAGCGAACTCGCGAGGCCACGCCCAGCTATGGGCCGCTGGATGTCCAGGCCAATGCCACCTCTTCTACAACAGTGGTGGTGCGATGGGGCGAGGTTCCGAAGCAACACAGGAACGGCCAGATCGATGGCTACAAGGTGTTCTATGCCGCCGCCGATCGGGGACAGCAGGTGCTCCACAAGACCATACCCAGCAATGCCTCCTTCACCACGACCCTCACGGAGCTCAAGAAGTTTGTGGTCTACCACGTCCAGGTCTTGGCCTACACGAGGTTGGGCAATGGTGCTTTGAGTACTCCCCCCATCCGAGTGCAGACCTTTGAGGACACACCCGGCGTGCCCTCGAACGTGAGCTTCCCGGATGTCACTCTGACCATGGCTAGGATTATATGGGATGTGCCCGTGGACCCCAATGGAGAGATCCTGGCCTACCAGGTCACCTACACGCTCAATGGCAGTGCCAACCTCAACTATAGTCGGGAGTTTCCGCCCTCGGATCGCACCTTCCGCGCCACCAGCCTGCTCCCCGAGAAGTACTACAGCTTCAGCGTGACGGCGCAGACGAGGCTAGGATGGGGCACCACTGCCACGGCCCTGGTTTACACCACCAACAACAGGGAGCGCCCACAGCCACCCTCAGTGCCGCAGGTATCCCGCAGCCAGATCCAAGCCCACCAGATCACCTTTAACTGGACACCAGGACGCGATGGCTTTGCTCCTCTTCGCTACTACACCGTGGAGATGCGCGAGAATGAGGGCAGGTGGCAGCCACTGCCAGAACGAGTGGATCCCCTGCTCAGTTCGTACACAGCTCTCGGCCTGAGACCCCACACCACCTATCAGTTCCGAATCCAAGCCACCAATGACCTGGGACCCTCGGCTTTCAGCAGGGAGAGTGTGGTGGTAAGGACCCTGCCAGCAGCTCCAGCCGTAGGAGTAGGAGGCCTCAAGGTCGTACCCATCACCACCACCTCTGTGAGGGTACACTGGAGTGCTCTGGAGACGGGCATGTGGAATGGAGACGCAGCCACCGGTGGCTATAGGATACTCTACCAGCAGCTCTCCGACTTCCCCACTGCCCTCCAGTCCACACCCAAGACCGATGTACATGGCATCAACGAGAACAGTGTGGTTTTGTCGGACCTCCAGCAGGATCGCAACTATGAGATTGTGGTGCTGCCCTTTAACTCCCAAGGACCCGGTCCAGCCACGCCTCCCGCCGCCGTTTACGTAGGCGAGGCGGTGCCTACGGGAGAACCCCGAGCCGTGGACGCCGCACCCATTTCCAGCACAGAGGTTCGACTCCTCTGGAAGCCCCCGAAGCAGAGCATGCAGAACGGCGACATTCTGGGCTACAAGATCTTCTATCTGGTCACCTACTCGCCGCAGCCCTTGGAGCCGGGCCGGAAGTTTGAGGAGGAAATCGAGGTGGTCTCGGCCACGGCCACCTCTCACAGCCTGGTGTTCCTGGACAAGTTCACCGAGTATCGTATACAGCTCCTAGCCTTTAATCCCGCTGGGGATGGACCAAGATCCGCTCCCATTACCGTGAAGACACTGCCGGGCGTGCCAAGTGCCCCGCTCAACCTTAGGTTTGCTGATATTACGATGCAAAGCCTGGAGGTGTCCTGGGATACGCCCAAGTTCCTCAACGGCGAGATTCTGGGCTACCTGGTGACCTACGAAACTACAGAGGAGAATGAGAGTGAGTTGATATTTTGGAGGTTTCTTAAATCTCCGATTCTTAACCCATTCTCTCCCCACAGAGTTCAGCAAGCAGGTGAAGCAAAAGGTGTCCAACACCACCCTGCGCGTCAATAACCTGGAGGAGGAGGTCACCTACACCTTCACCGTGCGCGCTCAGACCACCGTGGACTATGGTCCAGGCATCAGTGAGAACGTGACCACCGGACCCCAGGATGGTTCCCCTGTAGCCCCACGCGATCTCATCTTGACCAAAACCCTCTCCAGCGTTGAGATGCATTGGATTAATGGACCCTCAGGACGAGGACCCATTCTGGGTTACCTTATTGAGGCCAAGAAGCGAGGTAAGTCTTGGGTTACTCCTCTTGAAACTTGGTTTTGGTTGCTTTTATACTTATATGATGTCTCCTTATATTTCTCTCTCTCTCCTACATTGCATTCGATTATCCTTTTTGGTGGCTTGGTTCTAAAATTACCAAAAATCCTTTCCGAAAATCATAATAAACATTATCTTTCTTGAAAAATGCTTGCGTAGAAAAAGGAGAGCCATCGTTTGTTTGTAAGTATTGCTGTCCCGTAGAGAGTAGTTTGTAAGCTTAGTTCTTAGACTCATAAACTAACCGAAAATTCATAGAAAACTAAACAAATCCTAAAGAAAACTAAATCCAAATCTTATCCTAATGAGAAGTATTAATAAGATCCATCCAGATCTGCATCTTCTCCTTTTATTATCTTTATTTAAAACCTAATTTGTAGTGATCCTAATTTGGAATTTAGATAATTATAGCTAAGTCTCAACAGAACACCTTGTTTTCCTTCGTTTTCCGATGAGATACGCTCTCTGAATAACATCTCATAAACAGCGCTTCGGTTGAGCGTTCTGACAGTTGCACCACCTTCCAAACAGAAACCTAACTTCATATTTCCTTCCCCCAAAACCACAGACGACTCTCGCTGGACCAAAATCGAGCAGACAAAGAAGGGCATGATGCAGGACTTTACGGTCAGCTACCACATCCTGATGCCCTCCACAGCCTACACGTTCCGGGTGATTGCCTACAATCGTTACGGCATCTCGTTTCCGGTGTACTCCAAGGACTCCATTCTAACGCCCTCTAAGCTGCACCTGGAGTACGGCTACCTGCAGCACAAGCCCTTCTATCGCCAGACCTGGTTCATGGTCTCCCTGGCGGCCACCTCAATAGTAATCATAGTGATGGTCATTGCCGTGTTGTGCGTGAAAAGCAAGAGCTATAAATACAAACGTGAGTCTAAACCCTTTCTAAAACATTCCATTATCTAATTAATATTTTAAAACCTAAACAGAGGAGGCCCAGAAAACCCTAGAGGAATCCATGGCCATGTCCATTGACGAGCGCCAGGAGCTGGCATTGGAACTGTATCGCTCGCGTCACGGGGTTGGCACTGGCACCTTGAATAGCGTTGGTACTCTGCGCAGCGGCACTCTGGGCACACTGGGCCGGAAGTCCACCAATCGCCCGCCACCGGGTGTCCAGCTGGGCAAGAGTCCGCCGCGTCCCTCGCCGGCTTCGGTGGCGTATCACAGTGACGAGGAGAGCCTCAAGTGCTACGACGAGAACCCAGACGATAGCA
Source organism: Drosophila triauraria (assembly GCA_014170255.2). Classification (NCBI taxonomy): domain Eukaryota; kingdom Metazoa; phylum Arthropoda; class Insecta; order Diptera; family Drosophilidae; genus Drosophila; species Drosophila triauraria. Next base: position 6,553,198 of record CM024333.1, on the reverse strand, counting down.
GTGTGACCGAGAAGCCATCGGAGGTCAGCAGCTCGGAGGCATCGCAGGTGGGTTTCAAGGTGGGAAAAATGAGACATTAACCCAGGGGGTTTTGTAAAGTAACACAATCGAAATTAATCGAGAAATATATGCCAGTTAGTAAGCGCTGAAAACGAGACGGGGCATAGTCAGAAATCTGAAATCAGCAGGCGCCGGTTTTTGTTTGATTTGATTTTTGATTCGATAATTAAATCGATTTTTGATTCAATATTTAACCCGATATTTGATTCGATATTTGATTCGATACTTAATGCGATATTTAATTTGATATTTAATTCGATATTTAATTCGATATTTATTTCGATTTTTGATTTGATTTAGATTCGATTTTTGGTTTGATTTTGATTTAAGTTTAATTCGATTTTTGATTCGATACTTAATTCGATTTTTTATTTTAATTTTGATTAGATTTTTGATTCAACATTTAATTGGTTTCTGATTCGATATTTAACTCGACTTTTGATTCGATTTCTGATTGGATTTTTAATTCAATAATTAATTCGATTTTTGATTCGATTTTGATTTAAGTTTGATTCGATATTTGCTTCGATTTTGTTTAAGTTTGATTCGATTTTTGATTTGATTTTTAATTCGATTTGTGATTTGAATTTGGATTCGATTTTGATTTAAGTTTGATTCGATTTTTTATTTAAATTTATTTCGATTACTGTTTCGATTCTTGATTTGATTTTGATTCGATATTTGATTCGATTTTTGATTTGATTTGAAAAACCCCCTATGTTACTTATTTTGTCTCATTTTTAATTAAGAAAATGGCGAATGCTGGTGCGATTTCATGGCCAGATTCGAGTTCAGTGCGCAAATATATTGGGAAGACAGTAATACTGCATTTTTAGAGTATATTTCCCAGTATATTTGCCACAAAAAGTGTGTTCTGGTATATGTGTGTGTTGCCATTTACAAGACCGCTTTCTGATACAAAAGAAACCTTACTCACTCTCTGATATATTGCAGCATTCGGAGAGCGAAAACGAGAGCGTTCGCAGCGATCCGCACTCGTTCGTGAATCACTATGCCAACGTGAACGACTCGCTGCGGCAGTCGTGGAAGAAGACCAAGCCGGTGCGGAACTACTCGAGCTACACCGACTCGGAGCCGGAGGGCAGTGCAGTGATGAGCCTCAATGGTGGCCAGATTATCGTCAATAATATGGCCAGATCGAGGGCACCACTGCCCGGCTTCTCGTCGTTCGTCTGACAATCAACCGAGTTCTAAGATCTAAGCACCAGTAGCAGCGGCACCGTCATCCGGGAGACCTTTGTTTAGGCAAAAGGAGGAAGCGAGGATGGAGAATGAAGCGAGGACCCGGAGCGGGAGAAGGAGCTGGGGGCGGCTGGGGAGGAAATAGCAGAGGGAGCTGAACAACTGGACAAAGGACACACCGCACATAGCTCTCACATATCACACACTGAACACAGGCCTCAGCCCCTGCAGCTCTCCGACGATGCGCTGCTACATGGATGGACATATACATATTACTATATAGACAGACATTCGGTTAGGTTATCTGTATGCGTTCAGTTTTAGTTTCTAGTTACGAGAGATCTGAGATTTGCGAGCATTTAGTTGTTAGTTTTTAGCCTGTGTTTGTTCTCTGTGTGTTTTTCTGTCTCTGCTCTCTCCTATTTTGTGTGTAATTTTAGTATTTATTTAAAGGCATGGCATGTGTGAAAGGAGCTCCTGCCTGCCAGGCCTCCAGTGGCATTTATCGGGAGAGTTCTTAGTGTGTTCAGGGCGTGGCAGGCAGGTGTGAGCCTAGAGTGACTGTGAATGATCTTAAGCGTTTAGTCTGGCGCAATCTCATTATATTTAAACAAAGGAAAATGGACGACTCGCGTATGTTTATTATTATATATTTTATAATATTTTTTTTTTTGGCGAAGAAAACTAGTGAATCTAGAGAGACGATGACAGCAACCGATGCAATCGGTTGGCTCAACGAGGAAAACCCATGAGAAAACGAGAGTTCAAGTGAAAGGAAGTAAGACGAAGTATACAAGAAATATGCAAACGAGTAAAGAAAACACAAAAATCATATCTAGTAAGGAAAAGCTAAGTGTATGGTATTTTTTTTTTGTTTTTCTTTGGAAGAGACTAACTACAGATGAAGGCTAAAGAAAAGAGAGAGAGAGAGCGCGCATTCTATGCAAGAAAGGAAGGGCAAATAGGATACACATATTCAGATAGATTGATAGGCCATATTAATGCAATTTTCTTTACCACGTAAGCCACAAACTGTAACACAGACACACAAAGCAAACGAACATGCAAGCGACAAACAAAGCGACAAACAAACACAAAACGAAGCGAAGCGAAACGAATTCGATGGGAGAGCGCATGCGCAGCAGACTCTAGGCTAAGGGCCCTAAGTACGATCAGTACGATCAGTTGGTAGCAAGTAAGATGCATTTTTTTTTCGATTGTCAGTTTTGGGAACAGTTCCCTGGTAACTCGTACTCGTAAGCGCGTAACTCTTTGATCGTTCAGTATGTGTAATTGTAATTGTAATTGTAACTGTAATTGTACTTGTACTGTAATTGAAATGTGTCCGTATTCGCGGCCCATACATACATATATTTATGACTATATTTATATATCGATGTATTGTACATGTATATCTAAAAACTTAAACGACTGATTATATATTTTCCCCCCTCAATTAGTTGTATGCTCTACCACTTATCGCCCTTGTTTTGTACGACCTACATTGCTACGCATTAACTACGTTTAGACGCCCCGAAGGAGCTTTCCGCTTTTCCTTTAAACGAAAGAAAATTACCAACAAAAGCAAGCTAATTTCTACTTCAAAGACTCGAAGCACAAGTTCATCCTAGTTAAGTAAATGTAATTGTAATTGTTGATTGATTGAAAGGATCGGCAGCTGGCTAGCTGCAGTTCCTCTGGCGGAGCAGGAGGATTGCAAGTGGAAGTGGAAAGTGCAAGTGGAGAAGGAGAAGGAGGAGCGGGCAGCTGAGATGGCGGAGCTCAAGCCGGCGATGATGATGATGATGATGGGAGGTCGGAACTTGGCTCGGGGCTAGTTGAAATCGTGCAGCAAGCGCAAAGTATTAGAATATTTATAAAAATACAATTTAAATGTGTAAATGTAATTGATGGAACATACGAATATGAATATGAATCAATAAAAGAAAGTGAAATCAATGTGAATCGGAGGGTGAGAGTGTTATTCATTAGGTTCCTTTGGGAAGTGTCCTTTTCATTCGTTGTTTTTATAGAAATTAGACCCAATAAACCCATAAAAAACACACTCCTTTTCCAAGTTTCGTAATTTATTTCCGCTTCTAATAAATAAGTGAAAAAAAAGTGACAAATCAGTCGAGGAGGAGGCATGGCTTAATACTATTTGGAGACTCTGACTGGAACTGCTAACTCAATTCCACTTCCTAGACAGGACTATCTGAGGTCGTCTCCAGCGGTTCCGGCTCGGTCTTGCTGGCATCCTCTTCGTGCTGGTCCTCCTCCTCCTCCTCCTCCTCGTTCTGATCCTCCTCGCCATCGGCATCCGCTTCCAGTTCCTGGCTATGCCTCTCTATGTGACGAGCCGCCGGCTGGGATTCGGTGGCGGCGGCCAGTGGAGGCGCTGTGGCTGCTGCCAGAGGAGGAGTGGCGGAGACCAGACTGGGCACACTGATGGGGCACATGCAGGGCACGAACTGGATGCGAGTTCCACTGGCACCCTGCTCCCCCGCCGCTGCCGCCGCCGCCATCATGTTCTGCGGCGCCTGGTAGTTGAAGTAGTCCGGATACGGATACTGTGGACGCGCGTTGTACAGGTTGCTCACCCGTCGACTGTAGGTTGGGTATTCCCCGTAGCGCAGCATGCTGGAGCCCGTGGCTGAAGAGGACCCCTCGGAGAAGCTAGTGGCTTGCTGAGGAGGCGGTGGCGGCGGTGGAGTCGTAGTGCTAGTCGTCGTCGTCGTGGTTGGTGCCGGCGTAGTGGTCGTTGTAGTCGTCGTCGTTGTTGTGGTGGGTGCAGGAGTGGTTGTAGTGCTAGTGCTAGTGGCGCCACTGCCTGGAGCATTGCCCACCGCCGCCGGAGGAGTCACATCCGGCCGGGCGGCCGTTTCGTGCCGCCGCGCAGCCGCGTAGCTTGTCACCGCATACGGATCGTACTGGGGTCCTGCGAGCAGGGGCGTCTGCGCCGCTCCAAAACCAAAGAAGGGCAGGCTAAAGGGACCGCCGGGAGCCAGAGGCTGGTATGTGTAGGTGCGGAAGTAGGTGAGCGGGATCTGTTGGAGAACCTGGCCACCGCTGGGGGATTCCCTACGATAATACAGGTAAGGGTTATAACCTGAGTCTTAGGCTTTTCCATTCGCCACTTACGTCGTTGTCTTGGGCCACCAGAAGGCGTTGGTGAGCTCGGAACTAGCCAGGATAGCTGGGATCTGGAAGGGAAAGGACGGGGAATCCACATAAGTTCGGGAGGGAATGGTGTATCGATGGGATATTTGGGTGAGTTATATTTATCTTTCTTTTTGTAAAATGCTATGTAATATTTCTTTGCTTAGTACTCTCTGCATCTTTTCTAAGTCGAGTTTAATTTATATTTGCTATATTTTTCAATATTTTTTATTAATTATTAATAGTAAATATAATAAAATTCTTGGAAGGCCATCTCCCCAATACTTTAATCCTTTATAAAGGTCCTAGTATTTATTTCTGCATTCAAAATATATCAATTATATCTCTCTTTATACAAAAATAAATATTTGCGGATGACTTTTTCACCTCAATTTGTAGATTTATAGATACTAATAGCATATATCATATTATTTATCTTATGTTTAAAAGATAAATATAGTATGAATTTCTTCTAATTTATATTAGTTTTAAGACGGTTTTCTTATTTTTTTAAAGAAGTACAAAAGCTCCACAATATTTGGTATGTTTTCCAAACATATATACTTAATAGGTTCTGTATAACCATTTATTATTTATTTGTATTGTTTTTAGTTATTAACACATCCTGTCAATCGTCCAGAAAATAATCCTGTTTGTTTAATGTTTGCATCACTATTTTATATTGCCTTCGTTTCGAGCTGTTATCCTTTCGTTATCCTTTTTGTCAACTGAACACATACCACAAAATATAGCCACATGTTTGATTCTTTTATACACTTCACTTTATCCTTCGTTAGAAACAATTAAAAAATAATAATAAAAAAATATAATTCGAAGCAATCTATGACTTCTTCCTGTCTTTCTCAATCTCGAACCGTTCGCGATCGCTGTTGCCTTTGTTCTAAGCCCAAAAAGAGTCGCTGTCCAAGCTTTTATAGCCGAAAAAAATGGGGAGTGGGTATGGGAATGAAGATGGGAATGGGATTGGTGATGGGGATGGGGATCGATTGTGTGGCCCAGCAGCGGGGACTGCCCCACAGCAATGCTGGCCAGAACTGAAAAGCCGCCGCCGCAGCAGACACAGCAGAGCGGAGACGGAAAGCGCTTGTAAGAACAACGAGAAAATTAATTGCAGGCTGCAGAGCGAAAACTAAGCTGGGAAATCAATAATAATAATGAACATGGAACGTGGAGCATGCAGACGGCCGTCGCTGCATCATTGACAAAGTGATTGAATGAATGATGGAGCCAATGACGGGCCCCGAGGAGGAGCAGGAGGCAGAGATGGGCATGTATGTAGCGTGGGGCATGGGGCATGGGGCATGAAAGGGCCGCAGCCATGGCCCATCCGATTGGCCATAAAAATTTGTTGATGACTCTTCGCCCTGGCCTGGCCCCCCCGCCTGCCTGCCCGACCTTAGATTTTCTGGCTGTGCTGTTTGTGTTGTTTTCCGCCTCGCTTTTTAACACATTGAAATTTTGTTTTTCTTTCAGATTTGGTGTTGGGTTCTGGGTTCTGGAATTTGGGTCAGTCGACGCCTCCAGCTCATCCTCTCGGTTCGTCGCGGTTCAATTTGCACGCCGCTGTTACTGATGCTGATGCTGATGTTGATGGGTTATGCAACTCAATAGAGTCCCAGTCCGATGAAGAAGAATCTCGGCTCTATTATCCACTTTCCAATTTACGACTCCCTTTCAGAGGCCAGGTATTCTTTAGGTTTAGTGTCCCCCAGGAATTTATGGCTGCCCTTTATGTGTTTATTGCTTGTAAAACTGTTTCCAAACTGGGCCCATTACAATCTAAACTGTCTCATGCTCCGGCCGGGTCTTTCCTTTATCCGTTTATCCGAGCTGCCCTTTAGAGATGCGTTAATGATCATCGCCGGATCGCTGTCATAATTATAATCTTTCACTGGGTAATTCCGACTTTTATACTCATATCTTTACTTGCAGTTTTTGATTCTTCATGGCTAATTATAAGTCTAACAGAATATTATCTCTGGGGTCTAAATATCTTTCTCAATAATTCTTACAAAAGTTTCCAAAATTTTTGGACAATTCACAGCTAAAAATAATCATAGCTTAGCCAAAACAGCCTTAATTTCCATTCGGAAAGCTTTTCTATGCTAGTTTTTATTCGGTTAATTAATCGGCATATTAATTTTAGAAATTTCAGAAAATAAATTTCTTGCCATTTTTTGACAATTTTACTGATGTATCCCCTTTCTAAATTTTGAAAAATCGGCCAAATTTTTTTTCTGATTTTGTTCAATATTTTAATTTTAAATAATTAGAATTTTAATAGCGAATCGGAAAATATACGGGTTTTGGCTTTCATTTGATTTTTGGCCACAATATGCTCTCAAGAAGATCCAAAATTGGCACATTTTAGGGTTAAAAGAACATGGTAATTTTGTTGACAAACCAAAGCTAAAAATATTTATAACTAAGCCAAAACAGCCTTAAATTCAATTTGGAAAGCTGTTCTATGTTTATTTTTGTGAAAATAATAAATCTGCTTACTAAGTTTAGAAATTGCAAAACTTAAAATTTTTTCCATTTTTTGAAAATTTTGAAAAATCGGTCAAAATTTTTTTTCTGATTTTGTTCAATATTTTGATATTAAATAATTCGAATTTTCATGGCGAATCGGAAAATATACGGCTTTTGGCTTTCATTTGATTTTTGGCCAAAATATACTCTTAGGAAGACCTTCAGAATGCGCTGAGGATCAGGCTTTACCGGCTGTAAATGGGCAGTTTCTGGAGAGGATCGGTTTCTGCCGGCCGTAAATGACCATTTTCTGGAGAGGATCAGGCATTGTCTGCTGTATATGGCCAGTTTCTGGAGAGGATCAGTCTCTGCCGGCTGTAAATGGGTAGACCGGAGGAAATCCAACACTGGGCATGCATAAGGCCAGAGTGGCCAGCCAGCAGGCCAGCCAGGCCAAGACGGCCAAGAAATATCGCCCCAAATATCAATTTAAAAGGAGCCAGGATTTAATTATATAGAAATATATCTGAGTCACAAAAAACTATGTAGGTTAGGCTTAATAATTTGTAAGAACAATATGAAATGTCAATTAGCAATGTTAACTTACTTTAAGAATAGAATAATTATTTGTTATAGAAGGAAAATCAATGTTATTATTAGTATTGTATTCTTAAGTATTTTGAATAAATCGAAGATACTCTAAATGCATACTGTTCTGATTTGTTATTTATTCGGATGGGAAAAACGGGCGAATCGGATCTCATGTGGATCCCACGTGAATACGTGTTGCTCTCCTCTCTCCTTCTCTATGGCTTGAAACTGTTATATTACTTTAAGCGCAGAAGATGCCATCCTCTATCTAGTATTTCTGTTCGCCTGGTATCTGAAACCCCCGAGCAGTAGTTTTTTCATTAAATTTCCATAAAATTTTCATCCAATTTCCCCATCGAAAAGAATGAAATACCAGGCTAACAGAAATGGCAGCTGCTAGGCGCTGAATTTTTCTCCTAACTTTATTATAACAGTTTTCTGGGCACTCTCTGGCTTATAACTGTTATATTAACTTAAAGCGCAGGAGAAGCTGTTCTCTATCTAGTATTTCTGTTCGCCTGGTACCCAAAACCCCTTACCGTGGGTTTTCCATCCGATTTCCTACTAATTTGTATCTAATTTCTTTCAAATTTACCCATCCATGAGAATGAGCCGAGCAGAAATAGCAGCTGGTAGACGCTGAACGCTCAGCCTAAATTTATTATAACATTTATGGGATCTCTCCGGCTTTCTCTCTCTTATATCTCTCTAGCCTAAAACTATTATATTAACTTTAAGCGCATAAGAACTCTTCCTCTCTCTAACAGGTCTGTTCGCCTGGTAATGAAACCCCGGTACAGAGGGTTTTGAACCAGATCCTCTCCAGAAACTGGTCGTTTAAAGCCGGCAGAGCCTGATCCTCAGCGCATTCTGGAGGTCTTCCTGAGAGTATATTTTGGCCAAAAATCAAATGAAAGCCAAAAACCGTATATTTTTCGATTCGCCATTAAAATTCTAATTATTTAAAATAAAAATATTGAACAAAATCAAAAAAAAAATTTCGCCGATTTTTCAAAATTTTAAAAGGGGATACATCAGTAAAATTGTCAAAAAATGCCGAAAAATTTATTTTTTACAATTTCTAAAATTAATATGCCGATTAATTAACCGAACAAAAACTAGCATAGAAAAGCTTTCCGAATGGAAATTAAGGCTATTTTAGCTGAGCTATAATTATTTTTATCTATGATTTGTCCAAATAAATAGGAATTTCTGGGAACCTCTTTTGTAAGAACTATAGACTCCAAAGATAATACTATGTAAGGTTTATAATTGCCATGAAGACCCATAGATCTATTATATATAGTATTTATGTTCGCCTGTTCTTAAAAAGTATCTGCAGTCTCTCTCTCTTTCTTCATTTTTCATATAATTATTTTGGACTGCTGTCTCTGGGGGACCCGTTTACTCAAAGAAACACTGCGTTTATTCCTTGTTTTTCTACTTTAATATTTAGTTGTATGACTACTCAAATCCTTGGTCTGCTATCTCCGGGGCCTGAAGCCACTCTCCATGTACTTGGAGGTGTAGTACTTGGTCTGGTTGTCCGATCCCAGCAATGCCCGGTGGTGGGGACCCTTGTAGCTGAAATTAGAGATCATGTTGTGAGTCGAATCGAGATCTGTGAGATGGCTTAACCCACCGCGAATTGAGGATGAACCAGGTGTTGGGTCCCCGCTCAGAGGAGCTTCTTGCCGCTCGATCGCTCTTCTCCAGCAGCTTCTTGGGCTGCGGCTGGAGGAGTTTTCCCAGCGTGTAGACGGGAAAGGCGTAGTACTCCCGCTTGAGGGCGTAGCGGGAGCTCTGCCGCAGTGGAGGCGGAGGGTCAGTGGCGGTGGTGCTGGTCGCAGGTCGCTCCAGGCTGTCGTCCAGGTAGACGATCTGGAAGGGACTGGCACTGCTGGCGGCGGCTGTAGAGGTCTCCGGCTCCGGTTCTGGCGGGAGTTCCACCTCCGTTTCAGTTTCCTGCTCGGTCACCCAGGCCTGGCCAACCGAATCATCATCCTCCTGCTCTTCATCCACGTGGAATTCCTCTTGTTCCTGTTCTTGGTTGGGCGGGATTTCTTCGCTTGAGTAGTGGCGGTGGTTATTACGATCTCGGTCCTGGTTGTGTCCCGTGGATCGCCTTAGCACCGACTGCCACTGCATCACTTCCTGGGGCGAGTGGAAGGCCTCGTACTGCTTGGCCTTCTTCCGCCTCCTCTTGCCCATCGCCTCCTGGCTCCTGGGCAGCTGTGTCTCATACGGCGGCGGAGGCGGTGGCGTGGGCGTGGCCGGGGTGGTGGTCAGAGCTTGGGTGCTGGCTAGGCCAGGGTTTGAGATGGCCTCGTGGGCATAGAAGGGTATCAGGGTGAGATTGAGCATCTCCCGCTGGCCTGGCAACCGAAAGCGCTCCACAATGGGCTTGGGCCGGAACATGGGCGTCGAGGGGGGGTACAGCACCTGCCCTGGCACCGGCTCCTGCATGGGATACCGCCTTCGACTCAGCATGGTGTTCAGGATGAGTTCGCCCCTCGTTCCGTTGTACACAAAGATGGGGTAGTTGTCCCGCCCGGCTCCCAGGGTGTTCTCTCCAGGAGCATTGTCGAAGACGGGCAGCTGACGACGTCCCTCCCGGCGGTAGGGACTGCTCCTGGTATGGCTCCTGGTCTGGAGGTTGGGCTGAACGTACTGGTGGGGCAGCTGCAGGCGGTGTGGCATCATGAAGCGTCGCTGGGGCAGCGAGGGCATGCGCCTGCGAGCCGGCGGAGGTGGCTCTTGCTCCTCGTGTCTCACCAGAAAGGTAATGGGTCCCGGCTCCTGGCCACCTCTACCCTGCCTTCGCATCAACGGCTGCCTGGTGGTGGTGGCATAGTCCGCCTCGGGCCTGTCTTGCCTTTGACGCTTGGTCAGTCCATCTTCCAGTATCCACAGCGGACGATGTTCGGCCTCTAAGAAGCCCTGTCCTAAGGCCAAGCCGCTCCACAGCAGGAGCTGCACTAGGGACAATGCTGGCAGCACCTCCATTTGGTCGGACGAGTGTCTGGTAAATGGCCAGGCCGGGTCTTCATATTCATGGCTTTATAGACTCTAACTTGGTGACCTCGGTTTTGGGTTCCACTTGGGCTTTCGGTGGCGTAACATTTACTTTCGTTTTGGGCGAAAATCGCACAACAAGTTCTGGGTTCTGGGTCGCCAAAGGTCGCGGAGCTGAGCCAGTTGTCGTCACAGTGGGTCACTTGGTGTACTTATAATGTAGGTCCAAGCCAGAAAGAACTGCTTTTACCTTTGGTAATAAAGTTCTTGACCAAATCAAGAAGAATATGGTAAGTAAAAGCCCTTAAAAATTATTTTATGAGCATCCCTGGCCGGATCACTTGTCAGATCTCCTCGAGAAGTTGGACAGCTGCCAGCTGCCTTCAGCATGAATGGAGCCAGCTATTTGCCAGCTCCAACTCCATTTCCATCTCCATCTCCATTTCCCGGCGGTGGCAGCGCCTGGACAGCTGTCAAAACTGACATTAATCAAAACACTTTTAACTGATGCCTTTTGTTGCGGTTGCTCCTCCGGCTCCTACTCCTCCGGTAAAAGCCTCCTCGCCATGGAAGTGAAATTTTTCGGGGAGCCTTTGATGGCCAGACCCTCTTGGCCAGTTCCCCCGCTCTGGTTTCTGTTCTGTTTTTCGGGCCAACTTGTTTTTGTTTCTCAGGTTCTGTTTTGGTTTGTTCTTGGGCCGTGCAACAAGTGGAACACTCTGGGACCGAAAACGGGGTTAATAGCCTTTGACGGTCGTGAGTTCTCACTTGGCAGCCAGCGAGTGAGCTGGGGAAAGGGAAATGGGAAAATGGAAAATGAAAAAATGATTGATTAGCCCAGTATATCGCAGCTTTGATCGATCAATCGGCGCTTGCATGTGGCATTTTCCATACGAAGATGCCGCATGTTGCGCTCGTAAAACCCGGGCTAATTACCGACGTAGAAAAACCATTTTCGAGGCAGGGATTCCCGGTTGCCAGGTGGGTCTCCGATCGGTGATCCGTGTTCTACGATCTTCCGCCCAGGCGAAATGAATCGAAAATCGATGGGAACAAACTGCGGATCCATTCATGTCTGGCTCTTGGCTCATCCGATTCAGATTGTTGCGTGACTTGACAGCATTATTAGGTCAGGAGCTAGGGTCAGGTGCCCAGTGTGATTCCTGGCCCGGATTAATTCGCTTTTAATGGCCTCTAATGCGTTTTCCCTGCGCTCAGTATCTCTGAAATTCCACACATCCATCGGGGCATATCTGCATCTGCATCTCGCATCTCGCATCTGTCCATCGTCTGCAGCTATCAGTCACGCCAACTCGTGCCCATAATTAACAGCCAGAAATATTTGGACAATCATAAAACACACACAGACACAGACAAATTTACAGAAAAGAAAGGCCTCGGAAGATGCCAGACTTCTCTTCTTAGAATTTTTGACACCAACAATTTGTTCTATCAATTTCGGCATAGAATGCATTTTATGTAAATGAAAGTTGTCCTCAATCGCCGTCTGGTATCTGGTGTCTCTTGATTGATGTCCGGCCTGCCGCGGGCCATGAACAATAAACCAATCAAGAGGCAGGGTTGGGAATACACTTGTGGAAGATGTCAAACGATTTGTTTGTCCATTGTCTTGGCTGCTCTGCTGCTTCGGAGCATGTTTACATGGGCGAGGAGCATCGCTAATGCTTTGCTTCATGTCAGATAAGCTATCTAATGGATGCGATACGCTCTTGGTTCAGGTGTGAAGCTAGAGGATGAATCCGTAAATATTTGTACAAGTCCTTATCGAGGGCAGCACTCAATGACTCGTCAGCAAGAGATACTTTTCTAACTGGGAAGTGAGTCATAAATGAATCTAGGTTTATATAAAATAACTCATTAAACTTCCTATAAATATTTCCTTTTAAACTTTATCTCTAGCGGTCGCTGCTCTACTTAGATAAGTTTCCTTATCGCCGTATCTGCTTTGGCTTTCAATCAATCAAATCTAACTTCGTTATCTATTAATTTGCCATCTGGCTGTCTATCTGTGAGCCACTCCATGATATACACACTTCGTAGATTGAATTACAGCCCTAACTATTCCTCAATTGGCCTGTCAAACGGATTCATTAACTGCCAGATACTTCTGCTGGGCCTCCTGAATGTTCTCAATGTTTTTTTTCTGCCACTTGAGGGTGTGGAATTTTCTAGTCGAGCGTGATGTCTGTCTGTCTATCTACCTGTTACAAAGGTTAGAGAGTATCTGAGGCTATTGAGTAATTTTTATTGATTTTCTATCGGCTAATTATAGGCTTTTACTTGGGAATAACTTATATTTTCTGTTTAAATGGTACACTCTTCAGAGTTCTAGGTTTTTCAAGGGAGTTTGTATTGATTTTTGTATGGATATGAGTTTATTTTGGATTTTGCAGTAAACCTGAGCCACAAATCTATCACTTTTTTATAATTTTACATACTAATTAGTTTATTTATTTATATATTTCTTATTTTATCTATTCATTAATTAATTTATTATATTTTTTACCACAAAATATTTTATTTTATTCTTTAATACCCTCTCCCAAGGCGGGTCACATATTTTCACCCTCTCCAATCACCAAAAAACAAGCTTTCTTTGTCCGAATCCAACGATGCTTGGCACTGGGCATATCTTGAGCTTTTCGCCGTCGATCGCCGTCGATCTCGGCCGGCGATGACGAAGTAGAACCAGACTGGCAAAGCTCTCCAAACTGCGCGAGCAAATTCAATTAGCGTGCTTTATTCCAGCACATTTGCGTCTCTCTGGATGGCAATCTGTCTATGGGAATCCACTCCGGAATCGGAATCGGAATCGGATTTGCCGCTTTGCCGCCTTGTTGCTTCTGCTTCTGCTTCTGCCGGCGAAAGCTTAGCCCCGACCCCGTTCCAGCAGCTACACCCCTGCGACTGCCTCCCGTGTGTCGCCCTCTCTTTCCGGCCGTGTCAGCCGTCTTTGTCTGCCGGCGAAGGCGCAGGCAGCTGCCTCTTTCTACCCGGCCACGGGCGCTCAGTGCGAATTGCGTTCTCGAACTGTGCGGCGGCGAGAAGCGTTCTCCGGCGGTGCCCGAAATTTTATTTACATTTTTTTACACTCACTTTTTTTCTTGCGGCTTACTTGGTGTCACTGTTTCACTGCCTTTTCGGTCTGTCAAGTTGGCGTAGAACGAGCTCTCACCTAGAGTTGACTTAGTTGGGAGCAACTCCTTACCTGGTTGATAACACGTCAAAGCAGGAGCTACAAGAGCTACAAGATGGCCCAACCGCAGGAGATCTCGCACGCCAGGCGGGCTGTCTTTCAGGTGATGGCCGGCGGCTCGGCCGGCTTCCTGGAGGTGTGCATCATGCAGCCCCTGGATGTGGTCAAGACGCGCATCCAGATCCAGGCCACACCCACGGTCGCACGCTCGGCAGTGAGTGAGGTGAGTCTTTGGCGGGGGATGTAGCTAAGTCTGTGCGTCAAGATATATGGGATAAATAGCATGGGAGCTATCTTGGAATTCTTATGCCAAAGATAAAGGAGGAACCCGAGGTTACAGGTCAATTAGTTTCATAATTGGAGAGGTCTTCTCTGGGTCAAAGCTATTTCTAAGCGATATTAGGTATCAGAATTTTTTTAATAAAGATATCTTTAAGGTATGACTTCATAGATGGATTCTAGGTATTAATGTAGAAGAGAATAATTCCCCAAACTTCGGAACTCTGCTATTAGCCTTTGTAGCTTCAAAGGATACACCTTCCCTTATCCCACAGATACACTTGTATCTTCTTCAGTCAGCTGTTTCTGGTATTTGTATCTTGTATCTTGGCTATACCTTGGTGTATCTTCCCAGCTGATTTCTGGCTCAATGCTCATTTTTGGATAAGGGCAAAGCAAGGTCACGGACACACGCACTCGAAGAGTCTGTCAAAGACCACTGTGTGTGGGAGAGGCTCTCTCCCGCTCTCCCACTCTTCCACTCCTCCACTCTCTGCTTTCCACTGGCTCTCTCTCTGTGTTTACATTCCCTTGCAAGGGTGATGGGAGAAGGGAGAAGGGAGAGGGGCAGGGCAGACAATCCATATTTATCAGCCGCCAAGCGGAATCGCTACCCCAACCCCAAGCTCAACGCGTGTCGCGCGGCTTATCAGCTGAGTTAGCCGCTATACCAGGGGCGGACTTCGAGGGGGATGAGGTTTGAATTGATTCTTTTAAATTATAGAAGGGAGTTATTATAATTATTATTAATAATTGAGTCGTTATTTTCGAGTATTACTAAAAATAATTTAATATTATTATTAACTATTTATAATACTGCAAAGAGCAAATCAAATGGAAATAATTTCTCAATTTATTCAAGTATCTCTTAGCTTTTCTTATTTCAATCCACAGAAAAGGGGGACTCGACTATGCTAAAAATTTACTAGAACCGCCCCTGTCCTGGCCTTACAATCTCACGCCAGACGTGTCAAACATTCCCCTATCTCTCGCCGGCCAAGAATTTAAATTGAAATCGGAATAATGCTTGATAGCAAGTGCCAACTTTCGATTCCATTCGCTTTCGACACTGGACATGCGTGTATGTCATTAATTTGTCGATTAATTTAAGTTAAAGAAGAAGCTTTAACTAGTAAGTGGGAGGGGTGGAATGTAGGGTTCTTCGAAGAGTATTTATTGGCTTGGACTCGGACAAATATATAAAA
Source organism: Drosophila triauraria (assembly GCA_014170255.2). Classification (NCBI taxonomy): domain Eukaryota; kingdom Metazoa; phylum Arthropoda; class Insecta; order Diptera; family Drosophilidae; genus Drosophila; species Drosophila triauraria. The sequence continues at coordinate 6,537,976 of CM024333.1, read as the reverse complement.
TAATAGATAATAATTATAAATAAATTAATTAAATGTATGTTACAGGTACTCTTAAGACATGTAACATACATATACATGTTTTATTTATTATTATTATCTATTCTTTTATTTATTATTTTTTACCTATAATACAATTTAGTAAAGACTTCATATTGCTTTCCCTTTGATATTGTTTCTATTTCTTAAAATCCTTTAAAGCTTCCGAGAGGCCACCGCCTATCTAATCTGCTTATATGTACTTTTGGGGACTTTTTCTGGAAATCTTTATGCTTTGAAAGCATTAAGATAAGGCCAGAGGAGTATAAAAGTAAGATTTTGTAGAGGCAGGAATTATAACTGGTAACCAAGGGGCAAAAAATAAAATAAACAAGCAGGGGAACTAGTGGAAAACTCAATCAGAGTTACTCCAAGAAATACTGATCAGCAAAAATTATGAAAATATAATGATTCTGATTGCCAGATTCTGTGGAATATGTTTACGCTAAGCATTCGAGACGTTAGGCACTCATTAGCTATATTTCGTGTGTAAAGGCAGCAGCATAAAAATGTCTTAAAACTGCGACACAATTTTATTTTCTCTCTCAGTCGACGGAGGAGGTGCGATGATTAAACAAATTTATGGCTGCATATTAAGACCAAAGACAGGGGGGTGACTGGGATGGACAGGGGTAAAGAAATTGGCACAAATAAAGCCACAGCCACAGAAGATAGACAAGTGGAACAATGCACGCAATGAACCGTCGATTTAGTTCCAGTTCTGGGACAAAGAGAGGAAAAAGAGGGGACAAAGAGCAAAAAGTTGATGATTTTGATAGTTGGGAAAATAAAGAATTTGCTTGGAAAACTAAGGAAATATTTAACAATAATTTTTCTTTTTAAGATCACAAAGATATATAATATTTTATCAAAAGAAATGCCTTAATAATTATTAATTAAATATAAAAACTCACCTAAAATTCCCTTGCTACTCCCTCAGCTCCACTACAATGGCGTCTTCGATTGCTTCGCCAAGATGTACCGCACCGAGGGCCTCACCTCCTACTGGAAGGGCATCATGCCGCCCATCCTGGCCGAAACCCCCAAGCGTGCCATCAAGTTCTTGGTCTTCGAGCAGACGAAGCCGCTCTTCCAGTTCAACTCGCCAACGCCCACGCCGCTGACCTTCTCACTGGCCGGCCTCACCGCCGGCACCCTGGAAGCCATCGCCGTCAATCCCTTCGAGGTGGTCAAGGTGGCCCAGCAGGCGGACAGGCAGAAGAAGATGCTCAGCACCTTTGCCGTGGCCAAGGGCATCATCCGGCAGGATGGCCTCGGACTTCGCGGGCTCAACAAGGGCATCACAGCCACCATGGGACGCAATGGGGTCTTCAACATGGTCTACTTTGGGTTCTATCACAGCGTCAAGAACGTGGTGCCCGAGTACAAGGAGAGCCACTTGGAGTTCCTGCGCAAGGTGACCATTGGCTTCCTGGCCGGCACCCTGGCCTGCTTCGTCAACATACCCTTCGACGTGGCCAAGTCGCGCATCCAGGGACCACAGCCAGTGCTGGGCCAGATCAAGTACCGCGGCACGCTCAGCTCCATGGGCATCGTCTATCGGGAGGAGGGCTTCCGCGCCCTCTATAAGGGTTTGGTGCCCAAGATCATGCGCCTGGGACCCGGCGGAGCCATCCTGCTGCTGGTCTTCGAGTACAGTTACGATTACCTGCTGCACAACTACCATTAGTTAGGAGTTCCAGCTCTGCCCAGTCTCTAGTTCTAGTATTTCCTAATTTTTTTTTTTTACCGATCGAAGGGGCGGCATTTGAACGTAAGACTTTCGTGTGATTCGTTTTGTTTTGTGTAAGAATAAATGATAAAATTTTAAAAAGTAAAAGTGTCTTTTAATGGGGGTTAGGGTGGAGTACCCCCAAAAAGGGTTTTTAAAGCTTAATTCGATTTTTACACATTTTAAAAATATCACTTCTTCAGATTGGTTTGGTACCTAGCTAAAACTAGTCAAGTTCTGCACCTATATCATATCTGAGTTAAACTCCACTGCTAGAGGGCGCTCTATAAAGAGTCTTGTGGGAGCGCAGCTATCTGGCAACGCCACCGAAGTCTGACCAGAGAAGGTAACGGCCAAGAGACGACGACGACGCTTCTGCGAGAGTCTAACGACGATCAAGGTGTTAGCGGAAACGAACATCTGTCCTTTTTTTATCTTTAAATTTTTATATTCAATAGAGTCTTATGCTTGAGCAAAAGTCTTGGCGATTCCACATCGCCAGTCACTGGTTTGCGTCCGCACTTGGATCTAGTTTCTTGCTAAGTTGTACTAATTTTTCTTTACAGCACGTAAACTCCACTGCTAAAGGTCGCTGGTTGGAGTCTCTGCTAAGTTGTTTCCGCCAGTGCTGCCAGCTCTCCCAACTCTCTGGCTTGAGTCTGTGCCAAAGCCATGTTCCACACCAAGGCTTGTACCGCATAAGCCTATTTTTGCACCTCAGTACGAAACTAGGCTAGATCCGGCTTAAAGAAATTATTTAAATTCAAATTCAAAAAGAAAATGAAATCCAAGAAGGCGCCGCGGAACAAGTCAACTTCTGTGGAACCCTTAAAACTGCTGAAGAAACCACCCTCCTTCACAGGACTTCCGCCGGAAGTAGAAGCGCGAGCGCGGAACCTGTTCTTGCCTTTTTTGGGCTTGAAACCAGTTCGCGAGCACCTGCTGCTGCTGCTGCTGCCTCTGCTGGCACAGAACATTCCACAGGCCACGACGGAGCACTCAGCGACACAGAGCGCGCTTCCACCCCCGTGTTACAGTTTCGCCATTGATATCGACCGCGGGCACGCGCTCTGAGCACGAGCTTCGAACTCGACTCGGACTCGGATTCGGATTCGGATTCGGACTCGCATCGCCTCGCCTCGCCTCGAAGGATACGTAGCACTCGCAGCACTCGCAGTCGTTTGTGAGCGTTCGCAGCGCCAGGTACATCTACAGCTCCAGAGCTCGCAGTGAGATTTCTACGAGCTGGAGACGGAGACGGAAAGGGAGCCTGGGGCTCTCGTTTCTCGTTTTCAACGGTTCTCCAGCTCGGAGAGGCTTTGGGGCGACTGAGACACACAGAAAGAGAGAAAGAGAGAGAGAGAGAGAGAGGAGAAGACACTGGAAACACTGAAACAAAAAGCTGATTCCGATTGCAAAACGTTATTACGTTCTATTTTTTTGTTGTTGTTGTAACAAAAGTGCGAGTGAAAAACTGGAAAACCTACAAAGAGCCAAAGAGAGAGAGAGAAACAAAGTGAAACAATGCAGAAAATGCAAAAAAAAAACATAAACTAAAAGTGATTTTGTGGTGCCAACTTAGCTGGGAAAAGCCAGTGGTTTTTCCCTCCTTCCCTTCCTCTTCTTCCGCTTCTCCGCGCAGGCCCAGAGAGCGAGTAGCGGGAGTGCGCAGAAGCCCGCCAGCGAGTGGGGGGCGGACCTGCGTAGGAGCTGCCATCAGCAGCAGAAACAAGTGACAGGGCAGCCCAGCGGCTGCAGCTGACAGGTTTTCCCAGCCATAACGTCACAGCGCCGAGTGCAGCGGATTTTCACAGATTTCCACGCTTGGACAGTGCTTGATTCGTGATTTTTTTTTTTGTCTTCGTCCGCGGAAAACCCCCAGAGGCCAGCGAGTGCTGCCGTACAGTGGGACAGATACCAGCGAGTAACGCTCTCTCGTTCCTCCGTTCCCTCCGTTAGCCTCCCCCTCGGCTTTTCACTCTCTCAGCTACTACGTTCTACAATCAAATACTACGACGGCGACACACACACACACTCAGAGACCGTGGTCCGCAGTCCGCAGTCCGCAGTCCGTTTTCCGAGTTGACATTTTCGGTTGCATAGTTTTTGGGGCAAAACGCCTCGCGGAGCGCTTCGGAAGGAAGGGGAACCAAAGCTAACTTGGCCTTAAAGAACCTCAGAAATCAAAGAGACAGAGACCCGCATTCAGAATCAGAATCATTCCAAATCCGAATCCGAATCCGGCGGATTCCATTCTCCCCCTCCAAACCCGCACAAAATTCGTTCGCTTTTGCTAATGCAATTTTTTTGTGTTTTTGATTTGTTGTCGTCGTCGCAGTCGCAGCAAAGTGTTAAACGAACAAGCCAACAAATCAAATACATTTAATCGGAAACGGAAATCAGAGCCAGAGATTCAGAAGACAGGAGCAGCCGAAACCAGAGAGACAAAGCACCTTAAACGCAAAAGGAGCAGAAAGCCAAAGGAGTGCGAACACAATGTGCGCCGCGCTGCGTCGTAATTTGTTGCTGCGGAGCCTCTGGGTCGTCCTGGCCATTGGCACCGCTCAGGTTCAGGTGAGTCACCCAAGGCAAAGGCAAAGCCAAAGCCACCCTATCCTACACTACACTCCACTTCGCACACTACACACCACATGCCACGCCACATGCCAGGCAATACAATGCCCCCTCCAAGTCGAAGAACAACGAAGGAGTAAGCCGAAAGACCCGAAACGGCAACAGCAACAGAAACAGAGACCAAAACCGATGCCGATGCCGAGACCGAAACTGAAACAGAAACAGACACAGGCACAGGCACTGACACAGAGGAGCAGCCATCGCGTTCACACTGACAAAAAGGATCGCCAAAAGTCGCTATTATTTTGGTAATCCTTTTTGTTATCGAAGGAGTCATATTTAGGGGTGCTACAGAAATCACTAAAGTTTTGATATCGCCTAAAAAGGGTGCCTAAAACTATTGTACAAAATGTGTCAGCGTAAAAAAGAACAAATTTGACCTAAGTTCGGTGCCTCAAAAATGTTATTGCATACTTTTAGACACCTTTTGTTGTCATTTCAAAACCGTAGTAATTTCTGGGGCACCCCTGATTAAAAAAAACACTTAAGATAGTGTCCAAAATTATGTTACTTCTTTTGGATAACAAATCCTTAGAGTTTACTGATTATTATACCACTTAAAATCTGTTCGAAAAACCCCTTTTAATGGGTATACTAACTATAATAGTACCGCCCTTAAAAACACCTAAAAATACGGGGCTGCTACAGAAATCGCTAGCAATTTGAAATCACCTAAATAGGTGCCTAGAACTATGCTACAATATGTATTATCGTAAAGAAAATATAGATTTTCAACGAATTTGCTGCCCCAAACATTTTATTGCTTACTTTTAGAGCCCTTTTAAAATGATTTCAAACCCCCCAATGAATTCTGGGGCACCCCTGATTATTAGAGGGCTCTGGACTTAAAAAAATCATTTGAAATTGTGTCCTCCCTAGCGTATAGTGATTATAATGCCACTTAAAACCTGTTCTATCTATAATAATACCTCCCTTGAAAAGGGCTACAAATGGTGTCCAAAATTATGTTCCTACATTTGGATAACAAATCCTAAGCATATACTTATTATCATGGCTCTTAAAACCTGTTCAAAAAACCCTTTTTTTTATGGTATACCAACTATAATAGTACCACCCTTGAAAACACTTGGATATAGCCATTATCCCACACACTTTACACTGCCTTGAAAACACTTCTAAAACCTTGACTATCTCTCAAAACAATGTTATGAATAATTAAACCTTAAAGTACCCCAGGACCTATGCATTTTCCTTAGAACTTCTTAGGGGTCATTTGTGCCTCTTAAAATCAATATTATTCTTATTAATCAAAGTCCCATTTATAATGCATTCAACATTGATTGGTATTGACCTTGCGACTTAAGACATTAATTATTGCAATTATTATTATAACAATTAACTCTGAACTTGACAAACTTAAGGCCTGTTTTTAAGGCATTTCGAAGAGGAATTTCTTTGGTTTTAATACCAGTTTATATTACTTGGGTTATAGCCTCAGTAACTTGGCTTTTATGTCCCAATATAGATTCAAATCGCATCTATATATCAGCATTTGGAAAAATATTATTTGGCTCTCTGCCCACAGCTGTGTGTGTGTGTGTGTGGGCTTTTCTTTTTTCTTTCTCTGTGAAAAGGCAGCGACACAAATCCCAACCACAGACAGACACAGACACAGACACAGACACACACTCTCGCACACTCGCACACACACACTAGCACTCTCACTGAGAAGGACAGCTCACGCACACGGCGAGAGACAGATACACAAACACTTGAGCGGGTTTCTGTTGTGGCCGTGGGCTAAGCAGCCGCAAAGCATGCTACGAGCATGCTACGAAAAATGTGCCATCGCTTAGCAGCGCAGCTCGAAGGGGGGCGGATGGGGGGGCGCCTCAAAGGGGTTGCCAAACTATGACCGAGGCGAGTGTGCGCAAATATTGGCTTAATTGAACCGTTTTCTTTTCGCTGGCCTGGCTGGGTTTTCCCAGTTCCCAGTGTTTTCCGCTGGCTTTTGGGCTTACACAACCGCGAAGGCGACGCAGAATGAGAAACAGAAACGGCCAAGCAGCTGGCTACCAGCAATTTGCATACGAAAGTAGTCGGTGGCAGAGGCAAGCAGCGAGTGGCAAGTGGCAAGTGGCAAGTGGCGGCCGAAACTAATGAAGGCTGAACTCAACTGAACTGTCTTCTAGGCCTGGCAATTATCCTGGAAATTGAATGAGTGGCCAGGTTATGGCTTCCCCTCATCGATTCGATTGGAGTGCGGTTTCTTTGCCTTTTCGCTTTTCCCTTTTTCCCATTTCCCCCTTTTTCTGCTGGCAAATCCCTCAATTATTGCCCGGCTTTCGGGGCCTAATCCTCAAATTGTTCCTGGTCCTGCATTCAGATTCGGTTAGGGATTCTCACAGGAGGAGCAGCATTCATCAATTCATAGGCATGAGCAGACGCACATATTGTTGGCTTAAACTGAAATGCTTTTTCAAATCATTTCAAAACAATTTCTGGCTCCTCTTCAATCTGTTCCTGGCCCGGCTGCTGGCCTGGCTGCCTTCTGCTTTTCTTGGCCCCACAATCGACGACGTGCCTGGCCTTAACAATTTTCCCATCCGGTGCTACGTATTTTCCCTTAAATAACTCAAAGCAATTTGCCTTGGCAACGGACAGGACTCGGAACTTTTTGTGGCGAAACAAAAACCTTATCAAATTCATATACATGCGAGCTGCTCCTGCTCCTGCAAGGATCCAAATCCCGGCCAAGGGGAGCAGTTAAGCTGCTTTATTTCTGCTCCCCCTTCGTCCGGGACTGCACTGCACTGGCCTGGACTGCCTTTCATTCCTGTTTTGTATGCAGGCTGCAATTTGTTTTGCTTTCCTTTCAGGGTCCACCTATCTCATCCTGCTCCTGCTCCTTCCCAGGCCGCCTTCCTTCCTTTTGTTTGGCCTGATACTTTAATGCCGCTATTCATGCTAGTTCGTTGTTGGCTGCAATTTATGACTGGCACTGTCCAGAGTCCCGAGTCCCGAGTCCAGTGGGAGCTGGTCAGTCCACCCACTCTTAGGGGTGAGCCCTGTCAGTTGGCCAACCTGCCACCCCTGCACAGGCCTTGGGCCAGCCGTCGCCGTTATCAGTGGCACGCATCGCCCGTCATCGTTTTTGTGGTCGTCAGTGGTTGCTTATGTCGCATGTACCTGGCCAATGCCACCCACCCTCTCTGCCTGCATTTTTTCTCAGCTTTTTCCACACATTTTCCCCCCCTTTTTCCCTTTTTTTTATTTTTTGAAGGACTTCACGTTCGCATGTCTGACTCATCATCCAAGCGAGGGAAGGAGCAGGAGCAGGAGCTAGTCCTGAGCTCACATTGTGCAATATGCAATATGCCCGAGCATCTCCCCAAACACTCGATGCCATCCCCTCTGCCCAGAACACGCAATCGCTGCTGCTGCCAAACAACCCATACAAAGTCCCTTTCTCTGAGCTGGGAGGGGCTTGGCCGGGTGTCGTTGGCCATTTGATTGTCGGCTGGGAACTGGGAACTGGGAACTGCGAACTGTCGGCCAACTTTCGGTGAGCAGAGGGGCAGAGGGACTGCAGCTCGGTAACTCGACAACTGAGAACTGAGAACTGAGAAACGAAAGAACCGTCGGAGTCAACTGAATTAGTTGGTTCGCTGCTTTGCGGGGTGTTAGGAGGAGGAACTGGGAGTGGGACAGGGACTGGCACTGGATCCTACTCCCTAGGACACTGTGTGCACCCCTCATTCTTCATGAGTCACCCGCTGCGCCGCTGGGCCGCTGGGCAGGGAAAATGAATCATCCGGGAATCCGGGAATCCGGGAAATTTGATGCAGCCGCCGTAACGGAATTTGCCGCAGCCGCAAAAACTTTTTCTGGAATTCCGCGATTCGATCCAAAAATGCTCCACTACAGTATGCACATTCCCCACCCATTCGGAGGGGGGACTTCATTACCCCAGACCCAAGCCCTAGCCCATCCTCATCTGAACATTTCCACATGCGGAATGCCGAAGCTGAGAGAATATTTCAAGTATTTCCTTGACTACTTCAGATATGGAATGTGCAAGAGCGATTGTGCCATAAAATCAGGTCAAACTGGATGCTCCTGGCATCAGGGTTACATAAAGGGGTTAGCCGGTATGGATGTTTATTGATTATTAATGCCAGTGAGTGGGTTTAACCAGTAATTCCTTCTAGTTAATCCTTAGTTACTCCAGTGAAGAGTTTTTCCTGCCAGTGTAGTAACTGATTCTGGTGGTGTCACCACATGGGTTGCCTTCTCTGGCGACCGTGACCACCGTTCATGATGGGGTTAACTTCTAGTTTCAATTGGGTTTGCCCCTGGCCAGCCAGAGAGTAAGTAAGTCACTTACGCAGTCGCAGTGTCCCAGAGTGTCCTTTGTCATTTGTCAGTCTGGGGGTTGTCCACTTGCATGTCCACGTCCTGTGCGCCGTTTATTAGTTGTGGTGTCGATGTCGCCACACACAATCACAGGGAGATGAGAAAGGGGACAGGAGAAGAGGAGAAGCAGAGAGTAGGGAGTAGGGAGTAGGAAGCTAGAGGCAGCTCCAGTGGCTGTGCAGTGACCCCGAGAAGAGGGGGTGACTCCTTCTTTTGTTTGTCCTCTCTCTCGTCCAAGTTCCCAATAGCCAACCCATCGACGACCCATGTCCATGTCCATGTCCTCTCTCTGTATCTGTCCTTCGCAACTCGTTTGGTTTTGTTTCGTTACGTTTGGTTGCCTTGGCTGGGCTCGGATCGGGTCGGATCGGATGGGTTTGGGTTTATTCGTATTCGTTTTGTCCTGGCCTGCCACCTCCTTGGCCTCCTCCGACTCCTCCTCCTCCGTATCCTGTTACAAAGCATTTACGCTTCAATGATTTTTTTCGATTATGCATTTTGCTCATTTCAACGTTGACAAAGGAGGACGGATGGACACGGACGGAGACACGGACACGGACACGGACCCGGACTGGGGCTTAGGCTAATGTGGCCATTGTCTGTGGCTCAGTTGATGTGTCAGAGTTGCAGGAATTAGGGTTAAGTGCTCCTGCCTTTGCCTTTGCCTTTGCTGTTGCCTGAGCTATGCTCTGTCCCTGTCTTCGAGGGGCTCTTCAATCGCAAGGCGCCCTTCTCGAGTGTCCGGGTGTTCGAGTGGCCAGGGGTTGTGTCAGGTGCCACGGATTCACGGATTCATGGATTCACGGGGATTGGGGACTCTCAATGCTACGGGGCCAACGTGGGTCAACAACTTGTATCCGGCGGGTGGGTCGGCAAGGTGACGACTCCCCTCTGATAATGATAATCATCATCATCATCAACATTATCCTGGCGCCGGGGCTGCGATAATGATGATGACGATGACTCACAATCGAGCAAATGAACCAGAATGAATGACAAACGTAAACGAAACGAAATGAAAGCCAAATGAAAAGAAATGGGTGGAAAAGCCGGGCAAAAAGCCGCATAAAATGTCGCTGGCAGGGACCAAAATGAAGGTGGAAGGTTGGTAGGTGGAAGTTTGGTAGATGGAAGGTGCCAAGGTGGCATAGCGAGGGTTGGCCAGCAAGGGACACATATAAACGTGGCCAAAAGGGGTGGCTGGGGCTCACCCCCAGGGCGGAAATAAGAGTCATAGGTTGCGATACAGGGAATATATATGCTTTGAATTAGGGGTAAATGATCTGGTTCACTTTAAGGTGATCCTAGAGGTCTAAAGTATAGGTTAAAGGGGAGCTAAGGCTTGAAAAGATATACAAAAACAGGTGAGAATATGCCTTCAAGTGTGAAAAAATATAGCCTAGGGGAAGTTAAACCAAGTTAAATAAGAGTTAAAGGAGATTAAAAGCAAGATATATACAGGATATGATATCTTAACATCAGTAGGGGTAAGTGAAAGAAATAAATGACAAATATAGCTAGAAAGATATTAGAAATTAAAGACATATGACAGTCCTAGCTGGGTAGATAAATATATGATCATATAAAGAGCTAAATTACACAGGTGAATGTAGTACTTTAACCAGCTCGGACAAGTTAGTCTCTTGTGGGACATATGGTCCTTCGAGCCGGATAATTATGCATGTTCACATTTTTAAACAATGCGAATCATAGTAATTTACGTCTAACAGCTCTATGGGAAGCAAAGAAAGTTGAGACTGAAATATTCAGCTAATGCTGAGCCTTTCTAGTGGCTTTATGCACTTAAGTTTAATTTTTATTAGCTGGGAAGAGAATATAAAAGCTATAGTAAGCAGGTAACCCTTCTTCTTATGAATATAATACCTTAACCAGCTCTGACTACCCATCTTATAAAAGTTCCAGGCTCGACCTAGTCAGACTCCACTGTATTCCAAGTCCCAAAGAGACCACGCGCCCTCAAAGACCGATACTTGAGGTAAATCCTCCTAAGACCATGATAATAAATCCCTTTAAAATATAAATATCCTTGGTATGTAAGGTAAAGTAAAAGAGAAGACACATTCTAACCAAGACAAATGAGTTCTGTTTGTGCACGGCTTCCTCTGCTTTCGCCTGCCTCTGTTATTACTATCCCTAAACTATCCCCAAAGTATCCGAAAACTATCGCTTACCCTCCTACCTACCAATCACGAAAACATCCCGAGCAGAGCGAGCCACAGCGACGGAGAAGCAAGAAAACTTGGCCAGAAAGGAGCGGGTTTTGCGAGGCAGAATGGCAGAGCAGAAGCTGGAATATAAAAAGTTACCCCAACACGACCGCCTGCCTCTGCCTCCTGCTGCCCCTTTGCCATTTGTGTTGCACGTCTTTGGCACAGCCGTGCGGTAATGTTTTATACATTTGTATGGCAAACATTTACGAGAGGGAAAAACTTCTACTTCTCGTTCGCTCGAAGCTCCAAGCTCCAGGCTCCGTGCTTCGAGCTCCTCGGAGGCGAGGCGAGGCGAGGCGAGGCGACAACGTGCCGGGCTAAAATTGTGGCAGGTGCTTGAATTTGGCATTTTGTTGACTGAGCCTGAACGACTTTTCTTGTAGCCTCCCGCCTCCGACCGTCGCGACGGAGGTTCCCTTGCCAACAACAACAGCTTCTTGTTCTAGTGTTATTTTCGTGGCAGCAGCAGAGCCGCATGCATTATTTGTTCGAATGGAGGGTCAGGTGTCACCTCCCGTCACTTCAGCCCACACTTCACCCCACACTCTGGCACTCCGGCAATAGTTCGCCGCTGATTTCATTTGAGTAGCACGAATGGCACTTTCCCAATCCCAATCCGAATCGCAATCGCAATCGCACAGACCTCTTGCCGCCGCTGCTCCTGGTTTATAGTTTCTCGGTTCGAGCGGATTTGGGTTAGGTCGGAGCCCTGATTCGCCGCATACGCTGGGAATAAGGACGAACTCGAGTTGACTTGACTTTTCCACTCGAACGGCTTGGGCTTGGGCTTGGGCAAAAGCTCCTCCGGAATCCGGAATGAGGACTAAGGCATAGGATATAAGGAATAAGGAATAAGGAATTCGCAATTCGGAATCGCAAATCGTAAATGGCAAACAGATGGAGCGAGGAGCATCATTATCGATGGTGTCATTAGCAATGAGCATCGAGTGGAGTCACTCGAGCGGCTTCCCCTCTCTCGGTTGCCGGCAAAGTGTCCTTCGCATAAATCATTCACATCCCAGATCCTTTGTGTGGCCAAAGTGGGAGAGAGAATGAGTGTCTAGGGACTGGGCGTTTGGCGGTATAAGTCGCCACATATGGTCCTTCGAGCCGGATATTTTTGCATGTTTTACCTTTTTGAACACTGAAAGTCCGAGTTATTTACCGCTTAGATAAACAGCTTTTTGGGCCCAATAAAAAAATCTTCAAAGCCAAATAAAATTCAATATTCAGGCTCTCTTTGGCTTAAGTCTGCTAAGAACTTAATTAAGCCTTGGGAAGAGCAAAGGAAGTTGGGGCTGAAATATCCAGCTTATGCTAAGCCTTTGTAGTGGCTTTTTGCATTTTAAGCTTTATTTTTATTAAATTCCGTATCAATTGCGGCAAATTCCTTTCTTTGGGGATAATCAAATTTGGCCAGCTTAGCCAGGACCTGCCAGGACCACCTCCCCCAGTACCCAGTCCCCAGTCCCCAATCCCCGCCTAAATACTATACTATATATAGTATATAGACAAACAAGCTCTGCTAATTACGTGACCCAATTAATTCTAAACACACATCGGTTGGGAGGGGGCGAGGGTGAAGCCGCACACACACACACCCACATTTTTGTTGGCTTTTCAAAATGATTTTCCACTGGTTTTGCTCGCTCGTATTTTTCCATTTTTGATGCTTTTCATTTGTCGACTCTCCGCCGGCCTCCTGCCGACATAAAAATACACACACAGAAATGCGAAATGCGAAATGCTGAAAAACCGAAATGTTTATTTGAAATGTGCGCCCAGGAAATACATTTGCAAGAGCTCCCAGCTCCTCCTGGAGCTCCTCCAGCAACAACATTTAATTTTGCTGCCTGCTCCTGCCGCTGCTGCTTTTGCTGCCTTTGCTGCCTTTTTGTGCCGCACGGAAAATCCAATTTTATTTGCATTTTCATTAACAGCAAATAATAAAACGGAAATATGATTTTTATGCCATTCCCATAGCAGCTGCTGTGCTCTCTGTCTCTGTCGCTTGCCTCTTTTCCTCCCTCTCTCTCTCTCTCTGTTGGGTGCCACGCCCCCTCACTCACCCAGCGTTGCCATGGCCACCGCCCACCGGCGAACGCCCACTTCCAGGCCATTACAGCGTGCATTTCCGCTTTTTTTGGCTTTCTGCTGAATGAGCTTACTCCGGGCTCCGAGCTCCGAGCTCGGAGCTCTGCTCTTCCCGGAGCCCCTCCTCGGAGGCCCCTCATTCCTGTTGTTGCCGGGTGATTATAAGCAATTTGTGTTATAAAATCGCAATATTGCATTTTCGGCTGTGTTTCTTCTTTTGCCAGCATCCTCTTTCGAGCCGGGCCTCCCTCTTCCTGCCTGGCTGCGTGGCACCTGGACCTGCAGCTGCACTTTCCATTTTCCACTTTTCTGGCCGATTCCTCGATTGGATTATTTTTCAATTGGCAGCAGAGTTTTCGCTTCCTTGGATTTCCCTTGGGCCATAACGAGTTTGAATCATTCAGCCTCGCCTCCGCTCCGGGGTAAAATTGCATTGCCAGGAATTTAAATGGGGAATGGGACCAAGAGCAGGACCCAGACAGGATATTCCAGCAAATAGAGGAGCACTGATCGGTGATCGGTAATCGGGCAGAGGTTAAAGCATCACAGAACCCTTTCCGAGGTTCCTCAGAGGAACTATCAGTTGCCAGTCGTACGTTGCTTACATTTGGTCCTTCGAGCCGGATAATTAATCATGTTTATCCTTTTTAAAAAATTAGAGTTTGAGCTATTTAAGGCTTAGATAAACAGATTTTTGGGCCTAAGAGGATATTCCAGCTGATCGGTGATCAGGCAGAGGTTAAACCATCACAGAACCCCTTCTGAGCTTCCCCAAAGGAATTATCAGCCAACTGAGGTCACTGTTTATACACATTTCTCAAGGATTATTAAATTATAAATTATTTAACATAAAAAAACAACTTGATAAAGGATTCCTGGCCTCGCCTTCAGCTATGTCCTTTAAATTCCTGCATTCCTTTCCTCACTTATTCATTCCGCTCTCATTCGCTGGTCGAGTATTCCCCCTGCGGACATCATGGCTGGACCCGCTCCTCCTCCAACTCCTCCTCCCTGGCTCGTTTGCCGCTTTCCCATTGTCAATCGATTTCCGTTTCCGGGGAAAGTTCCAACCGAGCAAGCTGGCGAAATTGGCGGAGGGCAAACAATGAGAGCAAATCAAAGGCCAAGCCAAGCCAAGGCAAACGCCCCAAAAAAAGAGAACCCAAGAAAGTCCCCCGCCGGCAACTTCGTTTGACACTTTAATGCATCCGCAGCATTCCCCTGGTTGCTCCTCCTCATCCTCATCGTTGGTGGCCTATTCCCCAAATCCCATTTGGCTATCAGCACACGCCGGCAGTCAGTTCGGTGACTGAGAGGGTGAAATGGGGGGCATTGTTGTCAACCGACGCCCTCCGATCCGAGCAAACCATTTGAGGGCCATAAAAGTGGGCACAGGGCTAAGGGCGTGAGGCGCAATATTTGCCACATAAAATTCGCTATTAAATTAAATTTTATTTGCACATTCATTCAAAACACAACAAAATGTATGCCCCGGCACGAAGCGAAAGGGGGCAGTGCAAGTGTAAAGAAAAATCGTGCTAAGAAAATTGTGGGTGGAAAAGCAGGCCAAAGCCGTCGCCGTTTGTTGCAGAAATTGATTCGATGTCAGATTTTATGACCCCGTTTGCAGATAATGAAATTTATCCGCACCGACAGCTCTCGGCAGGGTACCGGCAACGGGGTTAGACAAATGGATAGACGGTTAGTCAATCGCCCAGTCATTCATTCACTCATTCGCCCCGCTCAGTCATTCAGTCAATCGTACGTGCAGACAGCTGAGGAGGAGGCAGGATACCGAAGGAAGGATACAGTGTGGCGAATGATTAAGCGAAACAAATGGCTGCAGGAAAATGTAAGACAAAATATGTGCGTTTATATCGGCATTGCATTCGAATGAGCTCGCCTTTCGGTCGCTGATGAATGTGAACGAAATGAATATTCAGTAGAGGCGGGGGGGTTGCATATTCAAAGGTATGCCAAGTCCAACCATGAATTGTTAATGGTTCACACAGCAAGTTTATAGGGTTTTTTTTCGGGGGTTATCACCACAACTACGGAGTTTTTCCTTTTCGGAAAGTTTCAGTGCCAATCGATGGCCACAAATAGCGCATGACTGGATTTGGGCACTTAATTTGTAAATTTCCGGCAAGTAATTCCCTTTTTTATGGCAAGTCTGGCCAGAGAAATGCAAGAAAGTAACTTTGCTTAGAGAAATAAATATCTGAGAAGTAGAAATGGGTTCAAAAATTAAGTAGAGAAGCATTTGTCAATCTTTTGGAACCTTTTTAGTTTTGTTTTCTTGCTAAAGGAAAGTAATTCCCTTTTTTATGGCAAGTCTGGCCAGAGAACTGCCAGAAAGTAACTCTGCAGAGAGAAATAAATACTTAGGAAGTAAAAATGGGTTCAAAAATTAAGTTAAGAAGCATTTGATAATCTTTTGGAACATTTATAGTCTTGTTTTTCTGCCAACTTTGATTTTACGCCAGAATTTTAAGCCAAAATGAAGCTGAGAAGCATTTGATAATCTTCTGAAACCTCTTTGGTCTTAGTTCCCTTTAAACTTTGATTTAAACTCAGCTCCTTTTCTCTCACTGATAGACTTAAAGGCTAGTTTATGCGGAGTTTAAAATGAATCGAAGCTTATATTCACACTCCAAGGGGGGTAGGAACCCTCTAGGTTGGCAGGAGGCGCCACCATGAATCATCTGGCTGGCTTGCAACTTTGGCATGCAAGCCCAGAATGCAATGTGCCTTCGCTGGAATCGGCGGACCTCGTCTGACACGTTCCGAAATGGAACGGAAAATGGAGCCGCTGTCGGGGAATGTGCCATATAAAGAGGGAGCTGGAGCTGCAGCTGGAGCTGGAGCTGGGGGAGCACGCATATTGTTTTGGGACCCCTTGTTGGCCTCGTCTCACTTAATAAAATAATGTTGTATGCGTTGCGGCGCATAATGGCTGCCACACACACGCACACAGAGAGAGAGAGAGACAGCACATGCAGCTGGTGGCGTCTCTATTAAATTCATCTGTGCCACAGCAGCAGCAAGTTAATGGTCCCCACTCCTGCGAATATTTGCCTTTGTCACTGGGGTTCTATTAGGCACACACACATCCCTGCTATAGCTGTGGCTATGGCTGTACTTTATCGCTTAAATATTTCGAGTGTCTGCCAGGCAGGGCACATACCAGGGGCATAATGTGCCGGGGATGCGACAATAGCCGCCAGATCCCAGATCCCAGATCCCATCAGCTCGGAGAACCGCCCCAAAAACAAGACAAATTTTTAGTGCTGCAGTCAAAGTAATGACTTTTTAACGTCTCGCATGCGCGGATTCCAGTCTAGTTTCATGGCGCCCACGGGTGGGCCGAGGTCCTGGCTTCTCCTAGTGGCTCCTAGTGGCTCCTCGTGGTGTGTGTGTAGGTAACCATAAAACTCAATTGCCATTTAAGCGCTGATTTGTGCTTTTTATTGATTAATGTCCAGACTGAGAGGCAAAGACTGTACTTGGCGGCACTGTACCCGCTTTTATCGATAGTTGCGTACATAATCGAATGTCTTCATCGATGCCTCAACGCACTTTATGAACTGTTCGAGCGCTAAATTTGATGATGTACAACATTTGACCCACAAAGCCCGCCTCTGGCTCCCTTTTATTATTACATTTCCAGTATGAGCGAGGCCAGCCAAGCAGCAAACGAGTAAACTGAGTGGAAAAGACACAACTACATATGGAAGAGGAGACTGGGAATTATAAATTTATCACAAAAAATAAAGGAAAGAAAAAGGAAAAAGTGAAATAGGAGTCGGGGCCAAATTGAAAGCATTCCCTGCGGTTGTGTGGCAGCTAAAAAGTTCCCATTCAATTTCGATTTTGTTTTTAAGCCACTCGAAAGTCGAGCAAATCAAATACAACACACACACCAGACACACTCGGGGAGGTGCCACGCCCATGTGGCAAAAGCAAAAGCAAAAGCCAGGAGCCGGAAAAAATGTTGTGTGTCGTAAATAAATCGGACAAAGAAATGGGAATGAATGCAAAGGCAGGGAAGGCGAAGCTCTGCGCACAAAAGTGTGCTACAAAATTGTTTAAGCGAGTGTGTGAGGGGTTGATGCCTAACGTAAATAAAAGTGTATTGATTTCGAGCCCGAGCCTCCTGCTAGTGTCACATTATAAAAAATATTTCCCCATAAAAAAAACCCCCAGCAAAACCCTTTACTCTTGCATATGTGAGAGTTTAGTTTTTCACACACACTCACGGAAGGAAGGCTGCAAATGAAAAAGGACCCTCCACAAATACGGTGATTGAGTGGCGACTGCATCTGTTGTGATTTTGCGGTTGTTAGTCGAGTTAATTTGAACTGTTCTACCCCCAATTTCTCCCACTTCCACTTCTCCACTTCCCTTAGGGTCGCCTCAATCGCTTTTTAATATCCCTTCTCAATGATACGGAAAATTAAGTGGTTAACACTGAAAGATCTCACTCACTTCCACACACGACTTTTGTTGCCAACTGTACCCTCTCCCATGATGAGGGGCATTATGATGATATGCCGGAATTAAGCCTAAACCCTTTGCCTGTCAAGCTCCGTTGGCCAAATCGATTGTTTCCAGTTTGCGCCGGTCATGACTGGTAATCAACCTAATGTGGGTTTTAGCCCAGCTTATTTATAATATATATCCTTTTTTTCCTTTACTTTTTCCCTTTCTCCGTTTGAGTTAGTTGCCTTTATGGCTTCCTAAGGGCTGACTTCAAAGGTATTCATATATCTCTCGAACTCGCAACTGTATTTAATTAATATTTAACTGACAAGCTTCGTAGCTTTCACATTGAATTTATATTCTTTTTTTGAGTTAAATGAAGCTTCAAAGGCTATCAATGTCGGACCAGCTGCAATTTTACTGACAATTTAATTGGCAAAAAGCAGGCATTCCACATAAATGTGAGGCTTTCAAGGGTGTCACTCATTTTCCTGATTTTAAGTAACCTTTAATAATGCCAAGGAAGGCTTTCAAAGGTATCAATGAGACACTGCATTTGCAGTTGCCTTTTTTAAAAAATACTTTACTTTTCTTGATTTTAAGTAACATTTAATAAAGACAAGGAAGGACTCCACATAAATATGAGGCTTTCAAAGGTATCAATGACTCGGCAGTGGCATTTTATTAAAAATAAAAAACTTCTCTGGATTTTATGTCATAATTATAAATGACAAGGATTCATGGTCTTCAGGGATATCGATATCGCTCTCTTTTTTCTTTGACTTGCCAAGTTGCTTGGGACTTGGGATCGATAACCTTTGCCCAGCAATCGATGATGGCCCAGAGACCTCTCTTATCAAAGGGGAAAGGCAGAGACCCAAATCCAAATCCAAATTCCTGACTAAAGCCTGCAGAAAACCCAAAACCCAAAACCCTCACACATGTGTGTGTGTTGTGGCGACGTGTTTTTAATTTAAATTTCTCGCCCTTCAACCCTCGCCTCGCCGTCGCTTTTCCACACTTTCCCCACTTTTCCACTTTGCCACTTTTGCCGTTTAGTTATTTTGCCTATTTGCATTTATCTTTTCCGCCTCTGTCCCCCCTTTCTGGCTGAAATAACTTTGGGCCACGATTTCTCATGTCCAAAAACGTGAATGAAGTGGAAAGTGAAATAAAAGGGCGACGAGAAAGAAATGAAAAAGGAGGGTAATATGCATATATATTCCATAGTATATATATATAAAGAGAGCTTTATCCTTAGCTTTAGCTCCCTGATCCCTGATTTGGAAGCTGGTTCAGGGTACCCTGGTCTTTGTATTCATAATTGAAATGAGTTTGCCGAGCTCTGAGCTCTGAATATAAAGTCAATTTCGTTTTGAGTTAAATGTTTCCCGGACTGAGGCTGAAACTGAATCTGTTTTTGAATGCGAATGCGAATGCGAATGCAAATGAATGCTCGACCTTGTGTGGGTGGGGCTCAGGGGGCTTGGGGAATGGGGCATGGACATTGTGCAACAAAAAACTATTGTCTGCTGGCTCTGTAAGGGGAAGCAGGAGGAGGACCTGCCTCGGGCACAGCGCAACTTTCTCAAGAGTTGCTAATGCTTGAGCTTTATCTGCGCTCGCCTTATGGGCCTCCAGGGTTCGCTCTCCCTCTCTCTCTCGGTCTGTATCTCCCTCTTTCTCTTACTCTATACCCATCTCTTTCCACTCCTTATTCGCTCCGTCTCTTTCCCTACTCCGCAATGTTTGTTAAACTTTTGGCCTTGTTTGGGGGGAAAATACATTTTTGGCAGCCTTTTAGCCTGGAAGCAGGCAGGGAGGCAGGGAGGCAGGGAGCCACCATCACCATCACCATTGCCACCGTGTGTTGCCACCATTTTTGTGGTAGGTTCTCGATGCCGCCGGCAGATTTCACCACGCTGCTCTCCTCGCATGTGTCGAGCTCTGCCTCTGGGTGCCACCATGGAGGACGGGACGGGGTTGGGTTGTCGTCGTCGTTTGCTGCTCGTCTATTTTACACAAATTATTTTGAATTTATTTCGGTTTACCTGTCCCTGTCCCCAGGACCTAGGGCCCCACCTGCGTTTGTGTGTGTATACTTTTCTGCGCCACAAAAAAAAAAAAAGGAGGTTGAAGAAGCAGCAGAAACCAATTTCAAGCATTCATTCAAGACGCAACTGAGCGAGAGAGATGGCGAAAGGGTGCTTTGTGGGTGTGTGGCTGTGTGGGTTGGGGTTGTGAAACGCCCCCGGGCTCTTTAGCATAGTGACGACAGCAGCAGCAGTAACAGCAGTAGCTACCATCTACCAACCCCCGCATTCCGTTGCACGACTTTGAAATACGCTTCAAATTTACTTTGATATCCTTTTAATTTGTTGGCCCTCCCCCCCCCAGGCTACGAAGACCTAACCCCCCCTTTGGGTGGGTGATGAATGGCAGAGTAAAGTTTTGTTATTCTTAGCCAGCAACCGCCGCAGCCTCTGTGGGTTAGCAGGGCTTCAATGTCTTAATTAGAACATTGTTTGCTGGAAATTCTCTCAACGAGAAAAGGAGGAAGAGATATTCCAGGTAGGGGTTGGGTTTGGAGTTGGAGCTGTGGGTGGCAGTTCACAAGTTCAACCCTCCGCGATCATAACTTTAATTGCAAGGACACTTGGACGGAATTCCCTCAACTGCATTTACAGCTCTCCCGAGTGATAGTTGGGAGGCGGCCATAAAATGCCAACCCCCCCGAGAGACACTGCGACTACCGACTACCGACTCCCCTCTCGGCGTATGTGGCACAAAGTTGTTGAACCCAGCAAATTGCCAAAAAGGAAAAAACAGCAAGGGGGAAGTGGAATATCGATTTTATTTTATTGACACGAAAAATTGCGCCTTGAAATATGCAATGCAAAAGTGGAAAATTCAAGCGAGGGCAGGACATGTGGGGAAGTGGCACAACAACAGCAGATAAGAGTCATAAAAACGCACACCCGGGGGTTGACTTGGGTTCGGGGCATTTCTTAACTCAACAAGGAGGAGGAACAAGAGCCAGAGCCAGCCAGAGAGAGAGATGGCAAGGACTAACGATTATGATGATGACAGCAGGACCCCGAAGAGCTTCGCTTCTCCAAAAATACCCTTCCTTGTTGATAGGATTACCGGGAAATCACATCAGCAGCACAAAATGCTAAATTTCGTTACCAAAACAATAAATTCTCTCTCTCTCTT
Organism: Drosophila triauraria; assembly: GCA_014170255.2. Lineage (NCBI taxonomy): Eukaryota > Metazoa > Arthropoda > Insecta > Diptera > Drosophilidae > Drosophila > Drosophila triauraria. Next base: position 6,517,174 of record CM024333.1, on the reverse strand, counting down.
CAGTGATTCAATAAGGCTCAAAAGGCAAACAGGATTGCGTTTGAAGGCTGTGCAAAATGTCAAGTCTAGAGATGAATATTTAAATAGAAAAGAAAGTATGTTTTTGTAACTTTATTAAAGCAGAAAAAGATCAAGGAGGAAGGAAGTATATAAGATTTTCTAGGGAAATCTAAGGGAGAAACACATAAAAGGTCTCAAGGGATAAGTGAAAGGGTTTAAGAACTTGAGGAAATATATTTTACTCTGATCAGATCTCTTTTTAATCTTTATACTAAAGATTACAGAATTTTTTTAAGTACTTTCAGGCTATAAATGGGAATAAATAATAAATAAATAAACTTATATTTTGGAGAAAAGACTTCTCTTTGGCACTTTTAAGGGTATTTATCCAAGGGGGAAAAAGGCTGGCTACCGAATGCCAAAATAAATGACACTGCGACAAAGTAAACTTCCTAAAAAACCTCCCTCTCTTCCCCCTAAAAAACCAACCCAGAAGTGAGCAACAAAAAATAAACCAGAGAGAGCGAGAGGAGAAGCAAGGAAATTACGTGTTGGATTCGCTCGCTTCTTGTTGTTGCTGTTTCTTGGCATTTCCTTCTGTTATTTGGGGTTTTTTTTCAGTCTTGAGGGTTGCTTGTTGTTTTTTGTTATTTGGTGGATTTGAAGTAATGCAGACTTTACAGATTACAACAAGAACAATGGGGCATAAGGACATGCTGAAGGCGGACAACAAAAGCGGGCTACAAATCCAAAGCAAAGCCATTCGAAATGCTTAATGAATGAGCAGAGACAAAAAAAAGCAAGAAAAAAGCAAGAAAAAAGCAAAGAATCAGCCTCAGAAGAAGCAGCAACAATGGAAGACACAAGACAGAAGAAGACAAAAGGACGAAAGGGAATGACACAAGGCGACAACATTAAGCTGCATAGGCAACCCTGTCATCTTGCCAGGCGAAAATGCAATTTGAAAAGGGGCTCGGGCTTGGGCTGGAACTGGGACTGGGTTGGGGCATCTCCCGCCTCCCATTTGGGATTTGCATTGCTCCGATTTTCCAATCCAACGGCTGGCAGGAATCAACGGCGATTGAAGCGCTGAGACCCCGGGCTCAACTCGATTGATATCGATTGCATCGCCAGACTGAGCCGTAATCGATGAAGTTCCATTAGCTGAGTGTTGCTTGTAGCTCTAGCTATTAAAGACATTTTTAAATATTTAATAAATGGCGATATTTATTTTAAAAATATATAAAGAAATTATTTAAAGGTTGCTATTAATTAATAATCGATAAATGGCTTACAGAGTTTATCAATTTTAGTGATTAATTATATATATAATTTCAAAATAATGAAATCAATAATAAATTTATCAACTTCGAACTCTTAAGCTAAGAATCAATTAAAGATTCTCAGGAAATCGATAACCAATACTCAGTTCGATTGGTATTTTATACTTTGACATGAAATCTATTATCAATTTATCGATTTTAAAATTGTAAGAAAAGAATTAATTAATATTACTGAAATAATCGATAACCAATACTCAAAATCAATTGGTTTTTTATACTTTGCAGCTGAAATCGATAACCAATAATCGATTTCAAATTCTTTAGCAAAGTTGGATCTAAAATTTTTTAGATAATCGATAACCAATACTCAAGTTCGATTGGTTTTTTATACTTCGCTGAAGAAATCGATTATCAATTTATCGATTTCAGAATCCTAAGAAAAGTTTTAATTAAAATTACTGAAATGATCGAAAACCAATTCACAAAATCAATTGGTTTTTTATATTTCGCAGCTAAAATCGATTATCAATTTATCGATTTCAAAATCCTAAGCAAAGTATCAATTAAAATTACTGAAACAATCGATAACCAATACTCCATTTTGATAATAGGCTAAAAAACACATCTCTCTCTAAGTGCTGCATATTTCCCCCGCTCTGGGCTCCCAAACTTGGAAGACCAGGATCATAACAATTCAGGATTACTTCGTCCTATCCCCTTTTCCCTCCCCCCTTCCCTCTCTCAGCGAAGCTCAGCTTAAGGGGATTCCCACAGAAGTCGCTGGCTGTGTAATTTGGGTGCCATTCAAAGTGTCCGAAAGCTGAAATTGCATATTTCGCCATTATGAACTTGTTAACGCTCCACCCAACCAACTAACTAACTAACTAACTAACTAACCCGCCACCCGGCACCCACCCCTCTGGCCCTTGGCAGGCGTCACTAAAAATTACGTCAATTAGAGTTAATTGTGCTAATTTTAAGCATTCCTTCGCTCCTGCCTTGCCTGCCTTGCGTCTGCCTTGCCCTTTTCGGTCTCTGGTTTACTTTTCCATTTCATTTTTTTGTGCTTTTTTTTGTTTTTTGTGCAGAATATGCACAAATATTTGGGGGGCGTGGCTGGGTGGGGGCAGGGGGCCTAAGTAAGAAAACAAAATGGCGTCAAGCTGACAAAAGCAACAACAAAGGCGGGAAAGCGCAGCTGGAAAAGTTCCTGTTTAGTTTTTTCCTCTCTCGAAAATGGAGCTCGTTTACTTTTATCAAAATGAAGTTTGTTTTTCCTACTCTCCGCGCCGTTTGCTGATTGTGCGCATAATGAGCTGGGCAGCTGGGAAGCTGGGAAGCTGGAAAGCTGGGAACCTGGGAGGCAGGATCATGGCCAGGACCTGGGTCCGAGCAGGACCTGCAGTGGACAGAGCACCGGCGGAGGTGACAACCAACTCGGCTGCACAGGCAGCGGAAAATGTTTAAAAAGTTTCGTGACCTTTGCCAGGATAATATATATATATTTTTTTTTCTCCTTTCTGCCAAAGCAAAGGGGCTGACAGTGGAGGGCCATTCAAAGTTCGTGTGCAGAGGTGTGAAAGTTGACAGCAAAGTTCATAAAAAGGAACAATTTTAATTTATTTTATTTACACGACAAAAACTCAACTAAATGGGGACGCTGTCAATCACTCAAAGGGAAACTCCCAAAATGAAACAGTAACTGAGTTCGAGAGAAAGGTGTCCCCCAGTCCCAGTCCTTGGAGTGACCGAAAATAAAATCAGGGGATTTCTTAGGGAAATCCCAAAGCTTAAACCATCCTTAAACCTTGAGGGGGAGGCGGCGCCCAGCTCCCAGCTCCCGAGTCAAGGACAAAGCCTTGAAGTAAAACTTTTGCCTCGCCCAAAAATCCATTTAGAACCTCCCCCAGCTCCCCCAGCTCCACCACATTTTATAATGGCATTGCTCAAGGAAGCAGAAGCAGAAGCCGAAGAGGAGGCAGGACCTCCACAAAAAGGAAGAAAGAATTACTGGGGAGCATATGAAGAATTTAATTAAAGTTCATTTGCTTGGCGCTACTCCTTCAGGAAGCTTCTCCTCGGGCGAAGGCGAGGTGCCATTTCCGCCTCAAGTAATTGCAGTCATCAGGAGGAGGAGCCACGCCTCCTGGTTCCGCCTCCTTTTTTCGGGGGGCGACCCATTAACAAGCGCTGGGAGAGCTTTTTGCTTTTTGCCTTTGCCTATCGATTTCCAATTATCATTTATGGAAGTGCAAGATTCTTTTTCATTTAAAATAAATTAAATACATTGACACTTCTCTGGCATTACACAAAAAACCCATTAAGTGAGTTCGTAAAGAACTTAACTCTATCTCACAGCCACTTATGAGCAATTAAGGCGGATAATGCCTTTTAGTTCTCCTTGGCAGCTCTCTGTTATCGATTAATCTGCCTCGATTCCTGGCTCCTTTATCCTGTCGTCCCCGAGATGCACTTAATTAAAATGTCTCACGACTCAGGACTCCCCTTCACTTTAAGTTATTTCGATACGCATCCTGGCAGGAAGAGGCAGGAGGAGGAGGCAGGAGTCGATGGCATAAGTTCTGGCCCCTTGCCGCTAATCTTCTCGAGCAAAAGGGCGAGGAGCCAGCAAAAAAGTTTAAATTGCATGTCTGTCACAGTGTGTGTGTGTGGGTGTGGGTGTTGGTGCGCACTTTGTAGCTTGTGTGTGTGCGTGTGTGTGCCAACACCTTGTCCCTGTCAACGTCCTTTTCTGGCCCTCTCTCCTTGCCTTGCCTGCTTTTTTACTGTTGGCCAAATTGCGCATACGCCCCTTGTGGCGGCGAAGAAAAAAAAAGGGGAAAGCGCCCGCTTCTGTTTGTAATTTATGCACGTAAGTCACGCCCTCAGCTGCCTTTCTCCTTTCTCCTGCTTTCTCGCCTTTCTCCCAACTGCAGTTTCGAATGAACACATTCATTGACTCCTCGCTGGAAGCGAGATAATGAGAAAAACGTAACAAGAAAGCAGGGAAACTCGAAATACGAAATACGAGTTCACACAAAGAGCCACAGTCTGGGTCGGGAGCTGGCTGATTTAATGAACTAGGTAGCTCTTCCTGCTCCTCCTGCTTCCTGCTCCTCCTGCTTCCTGCTCCTTCAACCCTTTCTTCCGCCATTCAATCATGGCATTTATCCGGCAAGCTCTGGTGTGTGTAGGGTGAGTGGTAATGAGTGTGCCAAATGCTCCGACGCCTTAAATCGACGCTTATCAAAGCCACTGCGATTCATTTTCCAACTCAGTCTGAGATTTGAGGAGTCAGGGCAGAGTCTACTACTCCTCTTTCTATTTTTCCTGATTTTCCTGCTTTCTCTTCCCATTTTCCCTGCCTTTTCTAGGGTAGTGGCCCTTGTTGTTGTGGCAATTATCCTGCATGCCAGGACCTAATCGCAAATGGGTCAACATCTAGTTGCGAGGCCAAAAAACCATCCACGATGCAGTTCTCAATGGGCAATCAATCAGCGGATAGCAGGATGCAGGCCACCATTTACTGAGGGGACTTAAGTCCTTCAAAACTTTGGCAAAAGCAGAACACATTTGGTTAAGAGTCTTAAGTGAGAAAAACAATTATTTCTGGGACTTTAAAGATGTGAAATATAATATTTAATTCAATTAAAATGTTAACTTTCAGCGGAGAGCTGCATTTACTGAGGGAACTTTGGAAAAGGGAGACTCTTAGTTGAGAAAAAAACAATAATTTAAAGGACTTTAAAGAGCCAACAATGTAGCTTTGAAATATAATATTTAGTTCAATTAAAATGTTAACTCTAGATAATGCAAGAAACAAATAGATTTTCCTAACTGCAAGCCATCGATACACACATCATTATTTCCAGGCCTGGAAGAATATTTTCTACTCCTGGCTGATGCTCCTGTAGCTCCTCCTCCTCCTGAGAATCCAAAAATCCTCAATCTGCTCCAGCTTCCAGGGAGAGGAAATTCTATACTAACAGGGCATAAATTATGCACACAAATTTGTTGCTGGCTTCGCCATTGTTGCTCTTATTGCCTGCTCCTGGCTCCTGGCCTCAGCTCCCAGCTCCCAGCTCCAAGCTCGGTTATTAAATACCGGATAACACACGCAGCGCAGGCAGGCAGGACGAAGGACGAGCAGGAGCAGCAGCAGCAGCAGCAGCAGCAGAAACTTGCTTCGATGATTAAGTATCTTTTTTGGCTAGGTAAGATACATAATATCTGAGAATCTTGGCAGCGAGGCGAGCAAGGCGAGTGTGTGTTTCGCAACAAATTGAAAAAGCTTTCCGTTTGGCTTACGCTCGTGCGATTAAAATGAATGCGAGCAAAGGAGTTAAGGACGAAGGACGACGAGAAGTGGAATTAGTCGCTGTCAGTCTGGCAGCGTGTCGGGGGCGAAAAGTTCTCCTCTGCTGCCGACGAAGCCATTAGCTCCAAGTGTTGTCGAAGTCGCCATCTTGGAACACGCACGAGCCAGGGCAACGCCTCCGCTTCCAACTCCTCCTCTTGAGCTTCCAATTCAATTTCAGGCCAAGCCAAGCCAAGCCAGGCCAGGCCAAAAGTTATGCCAAAAAGTATGCAATATACTCGGCACACATGCAATCCTGGCCTGGCTTCGCCTGGCCTGGCCTGCATTGCCGCCGCCTGCCAAAGGATCCTCTCGCCAGGAGTCACTTAATTAGTTTTCACAGTTAATTGAATTGCAAAAGAATGCAGCCCTTTTATCGTCTAGGGTCCACTTCCCTATCTTCACTTGGAGAAAAGCCTTTGCCACTCGAAACCATAGGTTTTGAATATCAAACTTAAGGTCACCAAGTTTTTTAATAACAAAGGGTCAAAGGATAATAGAAAAAAAAAGAATTTTGAGGTTTTTTATTAAGAAAATTCGAGTAGAGATGAAAATATAACGGAGATATCGCAAATATCGATTTTAAATCGATTTATATCGCTGCATTTCCACACCTTGTGAGTTATGGGTTCGAAAATAGTTTTAAAATGGTTTTGAATATTTTTTAAATAACTTTTTAATTAAGATAACTTATTGAATTAAATATTCAAGACTTTTTAAAGCAGTAAATAAAAATAAATAATAATTTATCGATTTTTAAATCGATTTTATCGCTGCATCTCCACACCTTGTGATTTATGGCTTTGAAAACAATTTGTAAAACGGTTTTGAATATTTTTCAATCATTTTTTAATGAAAATTTGTTATTGAACTAAATATTCAAGACTTTTTTAAGCACTAAATAAAAACAAATAATTTTGTAACGATTTCTAAAATTATTTATATTCCTGCATTTCTACACCTTGTGACTTAAGGGGTTGAAAATAGTTTCTAAAATGGTTTTGAATATTTTTAAGTCAATTTTTATCGAAACTAGTTACTGAATTAAATATTTAAGACCTTTTTAAGCAATAAATAGGAAAATAAAAATTTAAAAACTGATACTTAAACCTAATTCACGAATTAAACACTTATGTATTTACCTAGATTTTTTTGTTATATTTAATTTCTACAAGCTTAAGAACCTCTTTTATATTTTCCCATGTGTCTCCTCTTTCTATTCTTGCTCCTCCTGGCTTTCCCCGAATTTTCCTCATTTTCCCTTTTTGGTTTTCCCATTCGAAACCACTTGCCTGCCATAATTTGTTGATTAGTTTTTTGTTTTGGCAGCTTTATTGCATTTTAGCCCCGACAGTTTTACCCCCTTTCGCCCCGCATATGCTTTGCGGCCAACTGTACTTAGTTGGAGAGTCGAAGAGTAAAAGAGTAGAAGAGAGTGTAGTACAGCCGTCTCTCTCAGTCGGCTTTCCGGCCTGTTTGGCCTGGCCTGGCTTTTTGTGTAAAATTAATCATATTTATTATCGAACGGAGGCTTTAAGCCTCAGCAATTTGTGGCCGGGATTAAAATGTTGTTAGCCCAGCATTTTCATTATGGCTGCAGCGCGGCGCACATGCGAGCATTCGCATGTATTTCGTATATTTTCCATTTTCCATTTTCCAGCGGCAGCAGCTGATCCCTCGCCGCTTGTAAGCGCATTAATGTTGCGTAATTTTTGTTGATTGCTTTGCTGATTCAGCGTTAATTTTTCAGTTAACTTCGTTTGGGTTTTTCCATTTCCCATTTACCATTCAGCGGGGTTTTCCTGTTTTATTTTCTTTTTTTGCGAGGTATATAGAACTCTAACTAGTGGATAATTTAGTTAGCGGGAGTTAGCTGAAACCGAGTGGGTTTTCCAATTCATTTTGATTTCTACCAATTAGGCATTGCATAGTTTCGGGGCAGCGTATAAAATTTCACTGATTTGTAGTGATTTTCGAGAGTTTAGGTTTCCAAATGGAGGGGAATTATCACTACTTTTTGATAACATTTTGCTTTTAGCTTGGGTTTCAAATTTAATATTTTTTTTTCACTGATTTGTAGTTATTTAGGATAGTTTAGCCTTCCAAATGGAAGGAAATTATTATTACTTTTGGCAAAATTTGCTTTTAGCTTGAGTTTCAAATTTAATATTTTTTTCTACTGATTTGTAGTGATTTTGGATACTTTAGAGTTCCAAATGGAGGGAATTATCATTACTTTTGATAACATTTTGCTTTTAGCTTGGGTTTCAAATTTAATATTTTTTTCCACTGATTTGTAGTGATTTTGGATAGTTTAGAGTTCCAAAATGGAGGGGAATTACTATTACTTTTGAAAAAAATTTAGCTTAGAGCTTGGGTTTCAAATTTAATATTTTTTCCACTGATTTGTAGTGATTTTCGGGAGTTTAGGTTTCCAAATGGAGGGGAATTATTTACTTTTTGAATAAAATTTTGCTTTTAGCTTGGTTTTTGGGTTCTTTTCCCTCCGATTTGAATCATAACGAATGGCTATCGATTAACTACATCGCGGCACTCATAACAAATGAGCTTTCAATTGTCATCTTGGGCCATTAAACGCACTCCTGCCCAATTTCCCTGCCCATTTTCCTCGCTCGCACTCAATTAGCTGAATAAAAAATCGAAATCGAATGAGCTGAGATGAAGTGAAATGGAATGAAATGAAATGAAATGAGCTGGAGAGCTGGGCTGGAGGTGACCTGCAGCAAATCGAGGAATAATGAACCGCACAAGAGACACTCGACACTGGACACGGGCAGGGAGTAGGCGGGGGTTCTAAAGGGGCTGGGGCTGGAGTGACCCAAATTATCAGAGGGGGGGGCAGGAAGAGGGAATCAAACATTATGCAAAGAAAAACGCAGCAGCAAAAAGCAAAAGCAAAAAACGAATCGCATCGCAGCTAAACTTGAGTAATTTCATTTCGGGGCCAAAAGTTGTATAATTGAAGAGCTCCTGCAGGAGCATAGATAGCAAGGATGCCAAATCAATTAGGTGCCAAGGAGGGGAGGGGCTAGCCCAGAGTTGCCGATAAAAGTGCAAAAATTGAAATTGAAAATGTCATTGCAAGGATGATGAACTACAACTGCTGGCCAAAGGAATGTGTACTGGGATCAAAGCACAGGAAGAAAATGTGGCTATTTGAGACTTATTTAAAATATTTAAAGTATTATTTGGGATATTTGAGGCTTAATTAAAATATTTGCCATTTTTTACTTGAGTTTTTGGAGGCTTATTTAAAAATCTTCCTGAAACCAAAGAGATTTTAAGCCGGGAAAACTTGAAGTAAATCCCTTGAACTTTCAAAAATATTTTCCCTAATTGCTTAGCTTTTTTTTTTTCTCAAGTGTACTGCCTCGGCCCTGGCCTGATGATGATTTACGAAATGATGATAGTTGGCTGGCCCCAACTGTACGTACGTTCGTACCGATGATGATTACGAGGACGATGAGCATTCGCTGGCACTCCAGTTTTCAGTTGAGTTGAGTTGAGTTCCAGGTCGTAGAAGGGGGGGAAGGGGGGGGGGTCAGGGGGTTCCAGCCGCCCGCAAATGTAATTAAAAGTGCTTTCAGCAGCATCAATTAGAAAGTACACACACAGGGACAGAGACAGAGACAGATAGAGAGGGGAACGAGAACGCTCAGAAAAGTTGTCTTGGAAAAATTGTGTTGCATACTTGCAGGCACTTTTCACAAAATTAATTTCAATTTGCATGCGTGTGTGTGTGTGTGTGAGTGAGTGAGTGAGTCCTGTCAAAGCCTGCGAGGAGGAGGACTCACCTGAAATGAAGAAATGTTTGTTTTTTTTCCGCCCCCCGTTCGTTGTCGTTATTTTCGGCTTTACTTTCGGCTGGGGAAAAGTTTTTTCGGTCGAAAAAGTTTCGAGTTTTGAGCAGTTCTTCGCTTACGATCTGCATTTTGCATATATATATATATATATGTGTGTGTGGGGGCACATATGCTCCCCCCACCCCCTGCAGAAACACACACACACACTCTTAGGCACGTTTCGACTTCAATCCGGAAAAGTCCGGAAGAGAAAGTGGCCGAAAAATAAACGAAAAAACTAGTAAAACTCGCAGAGAGCAGGCAGTGGCGGGGGGAGTAGGAGTTAGGAGGGGTGCAGCCCGGCTTAGTGTGCTGAGTCATCATCAGCAGAACAAGAGCAACAAAAGCAACAACAGCGGCTTTTTGACACTCGAAATTGAGCCACAAACAAGCGAGAAAGCAAAAAAGCACGAAAAAAGCACGAAAAAAGCAGAAAAAAAACGTTAAATGGCAAAAAGCGAAAATGCACAAAAGACAGGCGGCGAACGTAGAAAACTCATAAATAATAGCCCTGTCTTTGTGCGGGTGTGTGTGTGACTACCAAAAAAAAAAGGAGACAAAAAAAAAATAAATAAAAAAATTGAGAGAAAAAAAAGTAAGATGTCGGCGAGTAACATAAAGCGAAAAACGTTTCATTCCATTTTTCCCAACTTTGACTTACTTCAAGCGACACGCTACTTAGGCAACCGGCCCCAACCCCTGCACCCCTAGTAGAGCCCCCTGCTGCGCCCCTGGCTTGTGGCTATTTTTCACAATTTGTTTTTGTTTTCTTTGGCGTTTTCTCTCTTTTTTTTTTCTTCATCATCTGCACTTGCTACGTGTTTTTGGTGTGTTGTGTGTGTATAGCCCCCTTTTGACACCACCCCTGCTTGGTCCTTCGTGCTCATTTCCATTGCTCCTTGTTTGGTCCGCAAATTTAACATGCAAAGCATAATTTGAATGTCCTGAACCCAGCACTCTCACGCTCGCAACTTGCCCGGCGGGAACAGTGCGGTTCACAGCTGTCAGGTCAGACAGCGATCGGAAAGGTTAGATTTATTATTGTCTGGCCTCTTTTTTTATTACATGGAAATTTGGGTTTCTGTAAATTATAATACAGTAATAACTCTTAAGAAAACAGAGCAAAAACTATTACTATTGGTTTTTTTTCATTTTTAATTCAAAATTAGGAAAATATAAATGTGTTTAAGAGTAGATCTTAGAGAAAGAGCAGAAGAGCTGGGAAAAACTCGAAGTTTTCTTATTTTTAATAAAAAAAAATCGATTTTAGATCGATAAATATCGATAGTTACAAACTTTTCTGTAAAATTCATATTGAAACAATTTTTTTAAGAGTAGATCCTAAAGAAATACTCAAGTAGGTCAAAGAAGAGCTGAAAAGAGTCAAAGTTCAAATATTTTTAAAAGAGAATGATCGATTTTTAATCGATAAAAAGCGATATCTCAACATTATAGACTTCTAGATGCTAATTACATGCATCTGTGCCATAAAAAAGGGGTATATATTTTATGGCAATATCTTATGTGTATATATTCTTTTAAGGTGGGTTTTAAATCGATAAATATCGATAGTTCACATTTAAATACTCCTAGACGCCAAATACTAGCATACATATGTCCTTCCCTGTGCTTTAAGAGATTTTATATATTTTATTTACCAATATTTTATGTGTTAATGTTTTGTAACAAGGTTTTAAATCGATAAATATCGAAATCTGAAGATTAAAAACATTTTAATGCTAATTACTTGAATTTTTATGTGTTTTTTCTAGGCCGTAAAAAGGGGCATATATTTTTTGACAATATCTTATGTGTATATTTTATTTTAAGGTTTTTAAATCGATAAATATCGCTGGCTCAAGATTGAAGACTCTTGGATGTTGTATGTCTGTCCATTCTTCAAAAATATCTCATGTGTCTATATTATTTTTAAGAAATTTTCCTCCTACCCCGAAACGCACTGTAATTATCCCGTCGATCAGGCCAACGCATTTGTTATTCCTTTGCCTGTCGCCGAAGCAAAAAAGGACGCCAAAACAGGACGAGAAACGCAGAATTTTTTCGTTTTATTTTGCATTAAAATTCTATTTGTCTCCAACTCGCATTAAGCATAGCAGAAGCAGCAGCAGCAGCAGGGGGGCAGCTTTTTTTACGTGTGTTATTATAACGCAATTTTCTTTTGTTTGTTTCGTTCCTGGCCGCCTGAGTCCCTCGTCGGTTGCCTCGCTGCCTTCGCCTTCGCCTTCGCCTACGCTTTTGGCCAGCATTTCCAACTTTGGCCGGCCAGCTCTCGAGTGTCCCGCTCGGGCGAAATTAAAATATCATAAATTTGAGTTAATTACGGTCGAGTAAACATTAACATAATTGTGTTTCTGTCGTCTCTACGCCTCGGCTGCCCGGCTGCCCCTCTATTTGCATCCCTCTTTAGGGGATGGCCATTATAAGTAGCCCCTGAAGTACTTATTGCCCGGCTTGCTTTCGCTTTGCAACGGCCTCCTTGCCTCCTCTGGCTGCCACTGCCACGCCCCTTTGGCTGCCGGGACTTAAGTTCTTTAAATCGAAAGTTGGAATTGACTGCGCGCGGTTTTCACATCTCCCTCGCCGTTAGCCTTCAGCCTTCAGCGGAAATAAGCGCCTTTCGGTATTTTCTTTTGCCGTGTTTTGTTTGTGGGGATAAAAGCATAAGAACGGCAATAATTCAGCAAAGTTTCTCGGCATTCTTTCCACTTACTTGGCTTTCCATTTAATTTGTTGTGGCATAAATGAATTGGGCGAGCAAACAGGTGATTGATTGGTTCGCTATCTGCTATCTGCTATCTGTGGGGATCTTATTGCGAAATAGAATCAACTCCGACGAACTTCCGGTGGCTGCCCCTCATTTCCTTTTGCCGCTGATGCAATTTTCTTTCTTAAGTTTATTGGGTTCTTGCAGTTTAAGTTTGAGTTTTTTTGTAGTAAAGTTTAAGTTAGGTATTAAAACAGCTCACTTGTTGATGGGATTTAGTTTTTACTAGGATTTTCTGGGATTAACTCTCTGTCGGTGTCAGGTATATAATATACCCTTATTTCTAGTGAAAATTCTTCAGTTTAGCTCTAATTTTAGGTTAAAAGACACATCTTTCTATGGCTGAGAGCCCACTTTTTGTATTAAATTAAAAGTTAAAGGTTGATGCAATTTTCTTGTTTTTTGTTTCTTAGGTTTCTTGCAGTTTTAGTTTGGGTTTTTTGTAGTAAAGTTTAAGTTAGGTATAAAAAAAGCTCACTTGTTGATGGGAAATATTAGTTTTTACTAGAGTTTTCTGGGTTTAACTCTCTCTTGGTGTCAGGTATATAATATACCTTAATTTCTAGTGAAAGTTCTTCACTCTAGCTGCAATTTTAGGTCAACAAATATATCTTTCTATAGCGGAGACCCCACTTTTTGTATTAAATTTAAATTTGTATTAAATTGCAAGGTTGATGCAATTTTCTTTTTCAGTTTCTTAGGTTTCTTGCAGTTTTTGTTTAAGTTTTTGGTAGTAAAGTTTAAGTTAGGTATTAACAAAGCTCACTTGTTGATGGAAAATATTAGTTTTTACTAGGATTTTCTGGGTTTTCCTTTCTCTAGGTGTCAGTTATAAAACGTACCTTAATTTCTAGTGAAAATTCTTCAATTTAGGTCACATTTTGTTTATAAAATATAAGATAAGGTTTATTTAAGGGGTTAATGTATGTTTCCTCCCTTTCAGTGCTGATTTCAGTTCGAGATTTCCATTTTTCTCTTACATTTCCCACCGTAAGTGACTACTCATCTGCCTGTAATCAGATTTTTCCGGGGCTTTCCCTTTGCTTTTCCCACTGACATTTCCTCTCCGTTCGGCATACTTTGCTGCGGCGCTGATCGAAAACTCCAATTACTTGGCAACTTTATGAGCTACGCTTGGCTCGCCGCCCGGCAAGTTAATCAATGGCTTTCCATCCGACCATCGGAGCCCACAGTCAACGCCTCTCCGCTGTCGATTAAGCGTGTTTTTCCGCTCTCTTTGGCCGTGGAAACAAGCGCACACCACACACACACCATACACACGGGGACCACGCCCCCCTCACACACACTCATGCGTGCATTTGATTACAATTTGTCGCCCTTTCAGCTTGTTCAGCAAACACTGCGGATGCAAAGGGGCGTGTGTCCTGTTCGGACCGAGGTCCTGGCGGTTTCCAGGAGTCCTGCAAAGGCCTCCTGCACCTAGACAAATTTTTAATTAATTTTGGCTTAATTATTAATTCATTTTTGTGAGCTAATTTGGTTTTTGTAAGGGATCTTGGTGAATTTTTGCTAATTTAGAATTTTCATTTTTGAGTTAAATGCAATTTAACCCTTTTTATTCGTTATTAATATTGTTTTCTGTGCATAGGTTTGCAGGGGTTAAGAGGGGGCTTCGAGGGGAGTTGAAGTGTGACAGAGGGGAAACACGGCCATGATTGCCTTTCACGAAGAGGAAGCAACGCGACAGCGCCAGACGGAAGCTGGGGCCATGGGCGTGGCTGGTGCTGCACTCGACCATATCCCGCTCCCTTCCTCTTTCCCTCCCTCCAAACGCTGACAGCCCCATCCGCTGGCAACACCTCTCCAGTTAACACCACCTCGTTTGGGGGGATCCTTTTGGGATCCTTGGCCGCCTGACAGATTGCTGGCGCTGCTGCAATTTCCTTTTGTCGCCTGTCAGTTTGGCGGCGCCTCCTCTGACGCCTCTGACGCCTCTGACTCTTCTTGCCATTTCGATTTCGGATTTCGGAGCTGTGCATCATTATGGCTGCGGTGTCAGGCCGCCCTCAGCAATTTCCCTTCCAAAATGAGGATAAGCCGCCGCGCAATGTTGGTCAGCTAATCGAAATTCTGCAGTTTGAGGGGGTAGCCTAGAGGTCGGAGTACTGGAACTGCATTTTCAGGTGTTTTTTCTTGCCAGTTTTAAGGTTGCTTGAACCCTTTGAACTCTGCTCCTGTCTCTCCTCATTATTCTGGTTTATTTTTTTGGGGGGGTTCCAGGATATTGCGCATAATTGTCGCAGGACATGCACTCCATATGACGCTTCCTCTCGGCCCCCCGTTATTACAAAATAGTGTATTTGTGTGTGTTTTTGTTTGCACATTGCGTTGCCATGGCTAGCGACATTATTATTGCCCCCAGACCACGCCCCTCTGACTGCTGACTGCTGAATCCTGAGTCCTGACTCCTCCGACTCCTCTGACCCGTTGTTTGGCATATGCCATTGTTGGTGTTAGTGCAAACAGCAGCGCCGGCGAAGGCAACAACAAGTGCAAACAAAATCTGCATAAACAAACACACACACCGAGGACTCATAGGGACTCATAGGGGGCATTGCCCAAGCCATAGCCAAGTGTGTGTTGTTTTTGGTTGAATTATTAGATTGCCTGGAAAAATTGCTCGGGCCCCACCTCGCAGCCTGTCACTGGGGTTTAAGCCCGTTTTCCCTGCAAAACTGACAAACTGACAAACAAAAGCTGAGCCGGAGCCGGAGCTGCGTTGGCGCCTTTTAGCCAACTTAATTACTTTTGAAATAGTTGGAATAGTAGAACGCACACAAACACATGGCCTGACTGGACTCAAGCTCAAGGAGGCAATGCTAGTGCCTGGCAACCGGAAGTCGGTTTTAATGAAGTTTTCACAAGTATCCGTTACTCCTCAAATTTTCCATTTTCCGATCGATAATTGTGCATGCTTAAGGAGAGCATCATCATTAAAACGAGTGCATTTCCATTTAATCAGTTTACCACATTTGTTATTCGGGGAATGCACTTAAGCAGGGCGATGCAGATGCAAGACTCTTCTGAGAGAGCGTGGAAAATCGCTTTCAATTAATTGGGAAAGCTCTCAAGAGCAGCCTTGAAACATTCTGCTGCTTCTCGATTAAGTCCCAAACCAATTTCCCACTTCGCAGGGATCATTTTCCCGGGAAAAGTGCCTCTGCCTCTGTCACCCCCCCGCCCCAGCCCGAGTTCATGAATCAATGAGTGCATTCTCCGGATTCCGCGCGCAGCTCGGCGCACATAATGAAAATGCAGCCAACAAAAGAGGGGGGGAAAAGCGGGGAAAGCAGGGAAAAGCGGGATGGAAAAGCCTGCTCCACTTTGATTGTGAGAGAACGCGCGCGAAAAAATTGAAACAAAACCCGGGGACTTAAGCCGTTGGATTTTTTAGCCCGAGAGCATCTGCCGTTGGCGGCTGGCGGCTGAAAGAATGAAAAAAAAAAAGAAAAAGAAAAAAGAAAAGCGCGGATCGCGCGCGCTGTAAAGCATGAGATTTGTTGCCATTGTTGCTGGCCATAATTGGAGAGTGCAAATCTCTCGCACAGTATGGCTGCTGGCCTGCAGGCAACTCGCTTTGATTGCAATCAGAGCCAGCATTGTCTCTCAATTCAGTCAGCAGAAATCCAGTCGGCAGTCCCCTTTCCCATTCCCATTAATACCCTCGCCCTATTCCTTGCTGATTCTCCAATTGTCTCCGGTGATTATCCCTTGGCTGGGCTTACCTCTAGTCGGGGACTAGTGTCTTGTCTCTCTCTGCACTGATAAATCTGGGTTTTATATTAAATAATGTTTTAGAAACATATGGCCAACATATTTTGTTAAGGAACAGGTCAGACTTTTAAAGAAATAACAACATAGTTGATATTTTTCAGGGTTTTTAGGGATTTATTAACTCTTACTGGTTGAAATAATTTCTCTGCCTGATTAAATCGGGGTTTTATATTTAATAATATTTAAGAGACTTGAATAATGCTTATGGAATATATATTTGGTTAAGGAAAAGCCAACATAGTTGCTGGTTTTTCAAGTCTCTTCAGGATTTCTGAACTCCAACTACTCCAAATAATTTCTCTGCCTTTATAAATTGGGGTTTTATATTAAATAATATTTAAGAGACTTGAAAAATGTAAATGGGAAACATATTTTGTTAAGAAAAAGGTCTCATAGTTGCTAGTTTTTCAAGGCTCTTAGGGTTTATGAAGTCTAATATAGTCTCAATAATTTCTCTGCCTGCATCAATCACACAATGTATCAATTCAAATCGTTATGCATAATTTGGCCGGACATTCATCATCGCCCTGGGTCCGTCCGCCGTCCATCGTCAGCTGTTGGTAATGAAGCATTTAAGCAATCGCCAACGCAATCGCTGGACTCCTCCTCCACCTCCCTCCTAATGACGACCATTAATTGTTCTTAGCACACATATAAGGAGGTGGGAGCTCGAGCTCTCCTTAACCAATCTCCTCCTCCTTGGCGGCCATCATTTTTTATCGCTCTGTCACGCCCCCTTCAGACGGTTGCCTGTACATACAATGTGGCGTATGATTAATGTGCCCTGGCATGTCTTTGTCTGCCGTTGCGGCTGCTGTTGTGCTGCCTTTGCCTGTCTTGTCTATGGCTTTGTTGATGCCTCTCACACACACGCACACACAGAGAACCACACATCATGGGATACACACACAGATGCCAGAGCTAGGACCAGGCCACACCACATGCACATATCACACATTACGCATACGCATTGTTGGCCCAGCGTGGCCCTGCCCTGCCCTGCACAGAATTGCAAATTCTCTGAATATTTCGCTTGATTTTCGCCTCTGACAGTGACAACTTCTTGTGTTCAATAAAAGGGAGGGGACAGCAGAGTAGGAAAAAGGGGGAAACCTTAAACTAAGCAAATTAGTAGCTGGATTTGGGTATTACTTACAGGGTCATCTTGCAGGAGTCGAACTGGAAAAGAATAAGAGAGAGAGTTTAGGTTTTTAAATGGAATATAGAATATAACTGGCTTTGAAAGCTAACAGATTTTAGTTAAATATTTATTATAGGTTTTGAAAACCTACTTTAAGGTTTACGAGGGTGAGAAATGTATAAGTTTCTCTGTTTAAATCGCATATTTGCATTGCCAGCTTGTTATTCCCTGTAGTAACATTTTCTATAAATATTAAGAAAATAAAATATAAGATAAAATAAAATAAAAGATAAAATAAGATAAATAAGAGAGTTAATATGTATAGATATCCTATTACTGGCTTTGAAAGTTAAAAGATTTGATTTAAATGTAAAAAACTAGCTCTAAAAAAACCTTCCCAAAGGTTTATGAGAGCATGAAATGCATACATTCCTCTTTTTAATTCGCAAATCGACATTGCTAACTTGTTATTTCCTCTAGTAACCCTTTCTATAAAAAATATTACTGGCTTCTAAAGCTAAAAGATTTTAGTTAAAAATTAATTCTAGTTTTTGGAAAGCCCTTCCCAAGGTTTAGGGGAGTAAGAAATGTGTAAATTCCTCTATTTAAATCGGCTCGATATTGGCAGCTTGTTATTCCCTCTAGTAAAGTTATTTATAAAAAAAAAATAATATAATAAATTAATAAAAGAGAGAGTTAATATTTTTAAATGGGACTGGCTTTGAAAGTTAACAGATTTTGGTTAAATATTAATTATAGGTCTAAAAAAATCTACTTCAAGGTTTATGATGTGTAAATTCCTCTATTTAAATCGCAAATCGACATTGCCAGCTTGTTATTCCCTCTAGTAACCCTTTCTATAAACCCCTTAACTCATCTATTTTCTTCTATTTTTCCCTTTCCAGGCCGCCTCACCGCGATGGGAGCCACAGATAGCCGTGCTCTGCGAGGCCGGGCAAATCTATCAGCCGCAATATCTGTCCGAGGAGGGACGCTGGGTGACGGACCTGAGCAAGAAGACAACCGGCGCCACATGTTTGCGTGATAAAATGGATTTGCTTGATTACTGCAAGAAGGTAAGTGGCCAAGTGCCCCCGATACCTACTCCGATTCCGATTCCGATTCCGATTCCCGATCCCCGATTCCAGAACCAGATTTAGATCTCTCTCGCTTACACTCTCTGCCTTTGATTGAATTGAAAAGCCAAAGGGGAAGCCGCATGAAAAATTGCAATTTCCATTGCACTTTGCATATGGAAAAGTTGCTGGTTGCCTGCTTGTTGAGATTGCGCATACGCCATGTGGTCAAAATGGGTAGAGAGAGAGCTGTTTGTGGCTGCTGCTGCTGCTGCTGCTGCCGTTGGGGGGAAAATGTAATTTTATGGCCAGGCTAACGCTCAACTGAGCCGCCAGAATGCAGGCAATGCTTCGAAAAAAAGCAGGCAGGCGGCAGAAGGAAACCAATAAATCAAAAGCAGCCACGAAGGAGAGGGGAGAGACCATATCCTGAGTGGTCCTCTGCTATATGGCATCAACAATTTAATTTGCGCTGCGTTGAAAGCGTTTACATTGAGACAACATTAAACGACACTTAATTAATTTTCCATTAATTTTCGCTTTTTGCATTTTCCGCGGGACCTCTGGCCCCTGCCAGGGCACACACATGTGCTGCCTGCTGCCCTGTGTTGTCGTCGCTGTCATAAATTGGCATTCCATAGTCCTGCCTCGATGCCTCGCTGCCTCAATGCCTCGCTGCCTCCCATTTCCACTTCCACTTCCTTTTACTTTTTAATTAAATTTTTCTTTTGCCCAACGCCGGCTAATGTAAGCGCTGCTCCAGCTCCTCCTGCTGCTCCTGCTGCCTTGTTGTTTTTCTTTTTTTACATCATCATCATCATCGTCATCAGCTCCGTCAAATGTTCAATAATAGTTCATAAATATTGACACTGCATTGGCCCCCGCCTCCCGCACAGTTTTTCCGTTCGTTTCCCATGAAAATGACATGTGGCAGGCAGGGCAAATGAAATCAGATCACAGCCAACACGGAACAGCTGTGTGTTTGTCCTGTATTCCAATGCAGCGGCAGCGGCAGCAGCTTAAATAAATCCGATTGCATTCAGTCAGGCACTACGACCTTATTTCATATTTAAAGAACAGAAATATTCGCATATTAATCGGGGGCATCAGGGGCCAATGTGCCTCGAAGTGGGTTTGAGCAAAGGAAATTAGTCTCGGCAGCCATTGATTTGTAATGAAATTACAGAGAAAAGCCACGCTTTGATGTCTGCTTTCGGGTGGGTTCGGATTATAATGATTCTGGTAGCTGCAGGTTATTGAATCAGGGACAGATTTAGGCCTGGAATATGCTGCCAAAATCAAGTTAATGATTTTATATTTAAACTTGAGCTCTGAGTAGGTTTTTTTGATTTAAAAATAAGAGCAGAAAAATGCTAGCTTTGTCTTACAGCATTTATAAAGTGTTTTTCAAGAACTGCAGTTCTATGTAGAATTTTTTCAAGGTAAATAAGAGATTTTAATGCCAGTTGGAATCGGGCCGCTAAGCTATTCGCTAAATCTCCATTTTAGACAATTCTTAGACTGTTTTTCAGGTAAATAAGCTCTCCCTCATCATGTCTATCATTAACCCAACTTTCCAGACAATGATCTCTGGCTGAAAATGCACCTGACTTTGGCTTGCCATGTAAATAAATGATTCAGAAACCCGAAAATCTGCTCCAGACCGAGTTCAATGTTGATTTGAGGAGAGCAAAACTCTGGCAGTGTCATGTGTTTGGTATGTGGTTTAAGGCCAGGCCAGGCCGGGTCGAGTTGGGTCGAGTTGGGTGCCAGTGCCATTGCGGTCAGGATGAGGTTCCTGGGAGCTGCTGCTGCTGCTGCTGCTGCTCCTGCAGCCGCACTCATCGCCAGCGTCATTACGATCATCTGTATGCAAATAATGAGCCCGGCAAGCTGTCAAAACTGTCGCATTTGATTCTGACATGCAAATTTCACCCTGACTCCGGGCTCCGAGCTGCGGGCTCCAGGTCCTTGGCTGTCGCTTGCACTTGCTGTTGCCACAACATAAATCGAAATAACACACACACAACGCATGTGCCTGATGTATGTAAATGACAAATATTGTATTGGTTTTTCATTTGCATTTTGTTTTCTCGTTTCGTTTCGTTTCATTGGGATTGGTTTTGGTTTCTCTTTTTTTTCTGCTTTTTTGTTTTATTTTTTTGCGTTTTGTGTGTGTGCTTTCTCTGTGATATTTTATGTAATTTTCACTGGCGTTTTCGCATTTATTCGATGTGTCGCTGCCTCTGCCTCTGCCGCTCTCACACATTTTATAATTATGGTAATTTATTTATTATGCTTAATTTATGTCGGTGGCAATGTTTTTGATGTTTCTGCCCCCGTTCGCGCCGCAGGCTGTGCCCCGCGCGTATGAAATCCAATAAAATCGTAATTAAGCTGAAGAGCCCGCAGCTAACGAATTGGATGAGCTCGTTGGCTTTAAGATGGCTTTTGGCGTCCAAGAAGCTCTCTCTCTTCTTTTTCCTCTAAAGGAAACCCTTTTAACATGTTTTAAATATTTAAAATGTTAATGTTTCACACATTTCAAAGGAATTTTATATTTTAACAAGAAAATATTGAAGGGCCTGGTACTCCAAGCCCACCAACTACTTCAGCTGCCGCTGGCAGTCCCAAAAAAAAAAGGAGAAAAAAAAAGCACCACTCGTCGTCCTGCGGCATGTCAAAAGGATATTGGGGCTGGGCTCTGGCTCCAGCTATGGCTCTCCATTAATGTCAAGAATGGCGGACAAATTTGGCTATTTGCATGCAGTTTTTGCACTCACTTGACTCGCAAACACGCACGGTCACACTGGCAGCGCGCACTTGACAGCGTTCCATTCCGCTCGTTCCATAAATCACGCGCCACACTTTTTTTCGCACTCCACAAGCACACTCGGACGGAATTCCCAACGTTTTTTGGCTTGGTTTCGTTTCGTTTCGTTTCCTTTTTTTTTGTATTTTGTATTTTGTTTTATTTTTTGTTTGTTTGGCTTCACCTTGACGCTGGCCGCGAAAGAAATTAATTAAAAGCGCTTTATTGTCCTTTTGTATAGTGGCCAAACCCGTCCGAACTGCGCTTTTTACCCCCCCTATGTTTATATATTTATTTATATCATTTTTTCCCAATTTGCTGCCTGGCTGGGACTGGGACTGGAGCTGTTTTGGTCTCGTTTCAATTTCGGTAGCGCTTGCTCTGCAATTCAAATGGAAATTAATTAATTTGCCACCGGGGAGAGAGAGCGGGGGCTTTATGTTTGCCTTGCGGTGTCAGGCTTCAAAATGTTGCTCGCTCCGCATTTATTTCGAGTGAACACACTGACCTGACCCATCTGCCATCTGCCATCTGCCGATGGGAACTCAGGACCCCGCACCTGCACCCGCACCCAAAATCCCCGCGCTGTTTGCTTGTTTGGCTTGGCTAATGAGTTAAATTACATGTGCCAGGAGAGACAGGAGAGAGCTCGGAAAGGGGATATATCTCGGCGTTGCTCTGGTTTCGGTTTCGGGTTCAGCGAAACTCAGTTCGCAGTTCGCATTAATAATGATAAATGAGACTTGCTGATGAGTTGCTGCCTACGCCACCGGGTACGGTTGCCTTTCAAAAATTAGGAACCGTCCATTAATGCGGGAAAATTGCATTTTGCAGACATAAATCGCATCTAAATTCAATTAACTACATTCAATTCGATACTCTGTGTGTGTGGGTGTGTGTGTTCAGGAGGGGGTTGGGGGTTGGGGGGTAATGTAAGCTCATTTCGTGGAAAATCTCATTAAGTGACTGGGCGAGGGCCACGCAACCGCGGACCAGAACGTTAATTAGGAAGGCTTGTAATTGAATATCCCCAAAAGCATTTCCTGCCCCCAAGTTCTGGCATGTGTGTGTGTGTTTGTGTGTTCTTATCAAGCGGCCATTAGTCGGGGTCCTTGCTGTGTGTCCTGCGCCCATGTGTCCATTTTCTTGCATTGATTCCGCCGCATCATCTTCCGTTGATCGCTCAATTAGTAGCAGTGTTTGCCAGCCCCTTCCGGCGGTTCTGCCTTTCGGGAGTGCTTCCCTGAATAAGCGCCTCTATCCGCGCTTCTCATTGTGGCTTCTTAGGCGCCTCTCTCCGCGCTTCTCATGGAGTCTTCCTAGTTGCCCCTCTCCGCGCTTCTTATAGCTTCTTCCTAAGCGCTAAGCTCCCTTCTCCACGCTTCTAATAATGGCTTCTTAAGCGCCTCTCTCCGCGCTTCTCATAGAGTTTTCCTAATTGCCAAAATCCGCGCTTCTCATTCTGCCGTCCTGAGCTTCCTCTCCATTTCTTCATTGCTTTCCTTCCACCCCAAGTCTCCCTCTCTTTTTTCATAGCATTTTCTCAGCAGAGACTCATGTAGTCCCCTCCGCGCTTCTCATTGTGGCTACCTATGCACCCTTCTCCGCGCTTCTCATAGCATTTTCCACACGCGCCTCTCTCCGCGCTTCTCATGAAATCTTCCTAAGCTCCCCCCTCCGCGCTTCTCATTGCGGTTTTCTAATCGCCCCGCTCCTTGCTTCCCATGGCGGCATTCCAAGTTCCGGCTCAACCGATTACGGGGCCAACTATTTAGCTATTTAACCGCGCCCTCACTCTCCATGCGCTAATTATGCGCTGTCAGCGCCTCAATCGCATCCGGTTCGAGAGCAAACTCAGCAGGAGGAGCCTAGATGGGGGATTTGATATAGACACGTCGCTTGGAGAGCAGCACAAACACTGCATAATTGCAGCAACCGGGTTGGAATAGTTTGCGCGCATCATTTGAGCTCTGGCCCCGCGCTGTAATTGCCACTGAAGTTGCCTGCTGCTGCTGCTGACCCCATCGGCATCCGCATCCGTATCCGTATCCGGTTTCGAACCGATCCAATCCAGCTGAACAGGTAGGTTGGTGGCCACTCACCGTTACCGTTGAAGGACACCAACCAAACTCAACTCTATATTTACGAGACGCCCCATAATGGTCGCGCATTGAAATTCAGTGAACAGGCAAAAAGTAGTTTAGTCGCTAAATAGTTTAGCCAGGCACACACACACACACACACAGGCTCTCGAGTGTGTTGCCGGCTTATGGCTAAATATAGTTAGCCAGGCCCAGGCCCAGGCTCAGGCTCAGCTACAGATACAGTAACAGCTGTGTGTATATGGCTGACAACAAATGGGCCCGTTTTGCCAGCTAAGCTCCGCTCTCTCTCTCGCTTAAATGCCTGCAAAATTGCACCGTCAAGAGCCGGGTCCTGGGGACCAGGAAAAGGTCCTGCGGTGGGCCTTGGTGTGGCGTTGGCGGGGCCCTAATTCAATTGTTTGTAATGTTGCTGGACATTTAGAGTTAAATGCTTGCTTACACATAATGCCCATTAAAGGTGATGTATGTGCGGCCCATTTGGGGATGCTAAGCCCCATGCCAGGGTGCCTACGGTTGGCTGGCTATGCGAAACTTGCCAGATTGTGGTCCTGCCTGGCATGAGGTTGGTCGGAAATAAGGATGTATAATAGTGGAGCTCCGAAATTACAACAGTTTTAGGCTTTTAGCGGGAATTTTTCGGGCAACAAATGAGAGGAAAATTGTTGAGTTTTAAGTTTCTCCAACATTTTCATGTAATTTAAGCCAAAGAATATTTTTGTAAGCTATTTCGACCTCTTAGTTAATTCGTAACTTTGCTTTGTGTACTAATTACCCGGAGAGAGTTAAGCTAGCCACCTGGCATGCTGAGCAAAATGATTGGAAATTGCCAGAGGATGGAGGCTGGTGGCTGGTGGCTGGTGGCTTTGCTTCACTTGCTCCATAATCAAATGAGCAGCGCAGACAAAGCCGCCTGAATCCGATTGATCAATTCGGGGGAGAGCGCCCACTGTGCGGCACAGTGGTTGGCATAGAGCAGTCGTAATTACACGGCATTACCTGCCCGTTCAGTGCGTATCAGCTTATCCCATAATGGGGACGGTCTCTGTCTTCTGGTTTCTCTATCTCTCCCTGCCCACCGTGGCCCACTGAAACAGTAGCCTCTGGGTAGGTCAGCCATTGTCAAAGCGGACTTTAAACACACATGTGGACACGCACACCCCCGGCCGAGCACACACACCCGCCTGGCTATACTATAGAGACCTCCACTCGGATGGCACCTTGAATTGTGTTTGCTTTCTGGCCATTTGACTGAAAGGACTCGGCGACAACGCAACCCGACGCAACATACAAAAGTTGGAGGAGGCAACAACGTCGTAACAAAACACAAAACAAAGCTGCCAGAATGTCGGAACAAACGGAAAAGCCGCAGGACCAGTCGCAGGACCCTTTTGGCCTTAATGTTTGTGTTGCTTTTTCTGCTTTTCTGCTTTCTCTTTTTTCTCTTTTTTTCTCTTTTTTAGTTTCAGTTTGAGTTTGGGGCGTATGGGAAATTATTTTTACAATTTCAATGTCAACATGTTGGTGGCAAGCACGCGCCAAGGCCGACGAGAGCCATTGAATGGCAAAAGGGGTCGGTTGTTGTTGCTGAAGTTAACTAAAAATACGTATGCTTAGCTAACGACTGCATATTACGTATACGCAGTGCGGGCGCCTGAGAAGAGAAAAAAATACGTATACGCCGCGTGACCAGGACCTGTCGAAGCAAAGAAACAAGAAAGTTACGTATACGCTAAGAAGACGCAACCGAAACGGAAACGGAACAGACCCAGAATGGAGTGTCAGGGGAACACGGCTTGGGTTGAGGCGTGGCCGTGGCAAAACTTAAATTAAAACAAGAAACGAATGCAAACAAATGCCACAAGGCAGAGCCGAGAAAAAAATGCAAATAGAAAGTTGCCACAAAATGATTTGCCGCGGCACGCACTGGCAGGGGGGAGGAAGAGGAGCCAGGCAGCAGGCACAGGATGTGCCCAGGGGAGAGAGAGCCCATGTCAGTGGCGCATTAAAAAATCATTTTCAATAACGCGCTCCACTGCCATCCTGCCATCCTGCAGGATGCCCAGCCTCGTGCTCCTGCTCGTGCTCGTGCTCGTCGCAACTCAATTGTTTGCATTTTGCATGCATTGACAGACAGAGCACACACGGGACCTCCTCCAGGAGCTGCTGCCTCCTTCCGCATACACAGATGTTATGCGGATGTTGGGCCCTGTCAAGCACCGCCCTTAACTGGATTTGTTTGGCTTTGCGTTTCACCTTGATCGTAGTTTTTTTGTTTTTTTTTCCCCCCCCGGCAGCAGACAACAAAGGATCAGGCTGGGATAATAGTAGAGCAAGCAAATTGGATTTTCAAAGCAGTGGCAGTGGCGCGTTCGCTAATAAATAAACCAAAAGCCTGATAAATATGTGAATAATTCAATGTCTAGCAAATTGGATAACAATTTGCTGTTTAAAACTGCTGACGATAACAAACTTTTTTCACAGCCTATTAGCAACAATTTGTTCAATAAGCCAAAACCAATTACATATAGTTAGTAAATCAGTTTTAATTGTATTCGGTTTGAACTTTTCAAAGAGCAGAAAAAAAAACGATAGCAATAAATCCATTGCCCGGAGGTAGGCAATAATTTGCGACGCAAACAAGGACCCAGCGAGGCGGAATGAAACCAAAAGGATAATGGACCGATAACGATAACAATACAGCGCGGTAAAGGCCAAACATTCAGCCATTAATGTCCGCGTATTGAGCGTCCATCTAATTGCATTGCTCAAGGATACTCACAGAGCGTGTGTGTGGACAGCAACAATGGCGGACGAACAATGGCGAAATGTCAAGTTTAATTGTTTGTCTGTCATTAGAGCCAGCCATGCATGGGATTCTTTCTGTGTTTTCTTTTTTTTTTTTTGTTTTTTGAGCTTTTTTTCTCCCCGCTAATTTCATACAATTAAATTTTTGCTCCATGGACGAAACAAAGGAATCAAATGCTGTGTTACAATAACTTGCGCCGGGGCCGGGCGCGTATTTGCGGCAAACTCTCTCAAGCGAGCCACTTAAACAGCCTCACGCTCGGTTGAATATGTTTTGATTAAGCCAAGTATAACGAACACATTTCAGGCAGCAGGCAGCAGGCAGAGGCAGAGGCAGGACTCTGGGCCAGCCTGGGTGAGTCTCACTTTCTGAGTGCCAAGTGGAAAGTGGCAAGTGGCAAGTGGCAAGTGGCGAGTGGCGAGGTACGAGGTACGAGGTATGTGTGTATCCCCCAAACGCCGGGGGCACGTTTATATACTCCAACGGATCGACCGACCACGCTCTGGTCAGGCACTGGGCCGTGTGAATGAAATGACGTCGGTACTCGGAGAGCCCAATCCCCTCCAGAGTTTCTCTTTTATTTTTAAAGCCAGGGCCAGGCAAGGGCCGTGTGCGGTTTATTTCAAGTCGCCAGCACGCACGCAAGTCCCCCCGAAAAAAAAAACCTAACCCGGGGATCAATTGGGGGCCAAAAGGTGCTATTTGGTTGCTTTTTTAGGTTAGCAGAGGCCAAGATTTAAGTTCATTTGGGAAATAATAACAAAGTCTATTGATTTAAGTTGAAAAAGAAATGAAGAAATCTACTCCTAAGGCAGCCTTAATTATTTTCTAGGACTTAAGTAGGGATTGTTCTGTACTGAGTCGCAAGTCCTGTGTCCTGTGTCCTGTGTGCTATTATGGGCTTAGACTCCTACAGCATATGGAATGACCACACACAGGACACACAGGGACAGGGCCTGTTTGTCTGGGAAACGGGAATAGGGGGCGGCATCCTTTGGGGTTTCGGTTTTCAGTTTGACTTGACATGCATCAGCATCATTATTTTGTGCTTTTAATGTTTTATTTAGCCTGGTTTGCCGACAGCCATGGCTACGCAAAGGCAAAGGGGTGGTGGTGGCCCTGTCTGACCGCCTACGTGCCTACGGTTTTGCGCTCATTTTCTTCGCAGAGCCACAGCCTGAGTCCTGCCTCCTCCGCATCCTTTCATTCGATGTGTGTGTATATGTGTGCGACGAGAGTGTTCGCCATTTGCAACGAAGCACTCAAACAACATTTAAAAAGGCCTCATTTTCATGAGCCGTTGTGTGTGCCAGGATGGCGATGGCGAGGATTCAGTAGGCGGAGGCCCCTGGAGGAGTATGCTGGTGCGTGTGTGGGTGGCTGGGTGGCTGGGTATGTGTGTGTATGCCACTCGGCACATAATTGTTTGAAACAAATGTAGTGCACACACACACACTCTACAGACTCTAGGCCGCAGGAGGAGGAGGAGGAGTGCACCCACAGTGGCACACACAGACATGCGGGATATTTTATTAGGCCATTCAGTTAGTCAGTCATTTAGTCAGTCAATCAAACCGGGCAGGCAATTAAAGTTTCACTGCCCATCAAGAGCAGCAGCAGCAACAAGGACAGCAACCGGGAACGGGAACGGGAACGGGAACAACAGGGAACAATGCGGAACAACTGGGCTGGAGAGCAACTGGCAAAAAGAGGCAAATAAACACATCAAATGGCCTGGCAAACAAGCCGGGTTGAGTTTCCAAAGGGTATCGGGATAGAGGTATAGGGGGCTATGTAGAGGCTATAGTGAATCCTTTCAGATAAATAAAATTTCCCAATGAGAGCTCGCTTGATTAATAATGAATTGAACGGCACAAAACGGGAATTTAAAAGCGCTTTTAGGTAATATAAATATATAGAGAAAGAGTTACATAAGCAGCTTTTCTAGTTTTAAAATGGTGGTTTCCGTGGTTAACTTAATGAATACTTAAACAGATTCTCTTGTTCGGGCTTTTAGTTGTGAGTGAAAGTAGTTGCTTAAGACCTAATTAAATAAATTAATTAGCTGGGAAAACTGTGTGTGGGGAAAGGTAATCAGACAGGGAAAGTAAGTTTTAAACAAAGGAATTGGGTTGTTAAATATTTCTCCTGCCAAATTGTTACTTGCAGAGAGTTCGAAAAGTTTATTCTAAACAAATCTTGTATAAATTCTTAAACTTTACAATATTCCCTGTTTATTATTAGTGAAAGTAATTGCTTAAAATATAATTAAGTAAATTAATTAGCTGAAAAAGCAAACTTTACTTAAGGAATTTAGATTGTTAAACATTTTCCCTGCCAAATTGTAACTTGCAGAGAGTTTGAAGTAAGGACCAATATAATTACCAAGATGCCGAATGGCCATACATTTGATTTGCAGTATGAAGGGCATTTTTTGCTGGCGACGAAAGCCGCGCTCTGTCCGCTTGCATAAACTTGAGAGTTTAAAGAGCGATTTCTCTCTGGCTTTCATTACTCATCTTAAAGAATATAATGTCTTTTTATTTGAAGAGTTTCTTCTGAATAAATCTTATATAATTTCTTAATCTATTGTAAAGATTAAGAAATTATATAAGATTTTCTCTCTTTATTATTAGTAAAAGTAATTGCTTAAAATATAATTATAATAAAAAATAAATAGCCTTAATAACTGTGCCGGAAAATATACTCAGACGGGGAGAGAAAGTTTTACTCAAGGAATTTAGATTGTTAAACATTTTTTCTGCTTCCACAGAGTTTGAAAAGTTTCTTCTTAATAAATCTTATATAATTTCTTAGTCTCTACCATTAGATTAAGGCGTATATATTAGCAGATATTTGCTAGTTTCTAATTAATGAAATGAAATGAAAAAAAATTATATTCCCTCCATTTATTTCCAGGCCTATCCCAACCGAGACATAACCAATATTGTGGAATCATCGCACTACCAGAAGATAGGCGGCTGGTGCCGTCAGGGTGCCTTGAATGCGGCCAAGTGCAAGGGCTCACATCGCTGGATCAAGCCTTTCCGCTGTCTGGGTGAGTACTTCCCCGTAATACCAAACACCTTCGACTAATCACTGATCCGTTCTATCTCTATATATCTCTCTGATTCCATCCTCCTCCCTGACGTTTGGCTTCAGAAGGACCATTCCAATCGGACGCCCTGCTGGTGCCGGAGGGCTGCCTCTTCGATCACATCCACAATGCCTCCCGCTGCTGGCCGTTTGTGAGGTGGAACCAGACCGGAGCAGCCGCCTGCCAGGAGCGAGGCATGCAGATGCGCAGCTTTGCCATGCTCCTGCCCTGCGGCATCTCCGTCTTCTCGGGCGTGGAGTTTGTCTGCTGTCCCAAGCACTTCAAGAGTGAGTACTATTCAATTAATTTAAATTCTATTAAATTTATGTATAAAACCCTAGTGATTGCCAGGTATTTTATTTAATGTGTAAATGACAGAAATATTCGCAGTACAAGCCATATTTTTGCCATCAACTTGATGTCACACAAAGCCCTGGTGTTGAGTTGGAAAAACAATAGTTTTTCTCTGCCACAAATATCTATGTTATTTGGCAAATCGAAAAAACATATTTTACATTTTCCCTGAATTGGCAAACAATTTCAATGGCATGTACACATTTTTTTTGTTTCGCATTTTCCCAGGGAGAGGCGGATGAGGTAGCCATTAGTTGCTTTGGCGTTCAATCTGTGGTCATAGAATTAATTATTTAGACTGAAAATCGAATGCACAGAGCCAACAAATGTGCCATTACCCACCCTGCTTCCGATTATCAATGTGCATTATTGAATCAGTTCGAGATTTATTTATGCAAGACCTTAACAATTGAGAGCTTTAAGGACGATAGAGAATTAAATCAAATAAGTAACCCAGAAATCCTTTTAACTCCCTAACGACACTACTTCTCCCCCTTTATAGCCGATGAAATCCACGTGAAAAAGACCGACTTGCCCGTAATGCCCCCGGCTCAGATTACCAGTGCCAACGATGAACTGGTGGCCAATGACGAGGACGACAGCAACGATTCCAACTACTCAAAGGATGCCAATGACGATGAGCTGGACGACGAGGATGATCTGATGGGCGATGACGAGGAGGACGAGATGGTGGCCGACGAGGCGGCTGCGGCTGGCGGTAGTCCCAGTGTCGGATCCGGATCCTCGGGCGATGCCAACAGTGGCTCCTTGGACGACATTAATACGGAGTACGACAGCGGCGAGGAGGGCGACAACTACGAGGAGGATGGAGCAGGTTCCGAGGCCGAAACCGAGGGTGATTCATGGGATCAGAGTGGCTCGAAGCCTTTGAAGAGTGCTGCCTCCGCCTCTGCCGCCGCCGCTGCCTCCGTTTCCTCGTCCTCATCCCCATCTTCGGTGTCTGATAAGACGCCCCCCGTGAAGTCCGACCTGGTGACCAGCACCCCGCAGCTCTCGGTGGCCGCTGCTGCAGCTGCCAACGCCGGATCGGGATCGGGATCGGGACAGGGAGCACCGCCGTCGACGGCCCAGCCCACATCGGACCCCTACTTCACCCACTTTGATCCGCACTACGAGCACCAGAGCTACAAAGTAAGTCAGAAAGTAAGTGTTTACGTTGAGGGCGCAGGTTTATTTATCGATGCAACACAAAACGTATTCTAAACAAAGGAAGCCCAACAGCGCCTTGAGGAATCGCACCGCGAGAAGGTCACGCGCGTGATGAAGGACTGGTCGGATCTGGAGGAGAAGTACCAGGACATGCGGCTGGCCGATCCCAAGGCGGCACAATCCTTCAAGCAGCGGATGACGGCTCGCTTCCAGGTCAGTCCAACCATCCATCCATCCATCCATCCATTCGTGTGTGACGCACTCATTTCCCCCACCATCACTGTCACTGTCTCTGTCTCTACTTGTACCTCTACCCTTACTCTATCTCTCTCTGTCTCTACTCTCATCACATCTCTCTGTCTCTCACTCGCACTGAAACCCCCCCTTTGACTGCCTGAACCCAAACCCCAACCCCTTCCTCTTGAATCCACCTGTGTATCTACCTGTATCTATCAGCTCTATGACTATGTAAACGCTATGACTCTGCATCTGAATGTGTGTGTATGTCTGCGTCTGTATTGGGGAGCTTCAACTGGCAAAGGATATCAAAGGATCAAAGATTAAATTAAAATTAAAATAAGGACAGATAACAAATTATTAAATTGAATTTTTTACTTAAAAAAAAATTAACACAAGTTTCAAAAGTAATTATAAAACAAAAGGGAAGAATCACTTCAAAAAGCACACCCGCGGGCGCCAAATTTTTTAAAATTAAATCATTCAAGAAAGTCTAAGATCACAAAATTCTGATTATAAATCCATTATTAATAGATTCTTATCAATTATAACTTGAAACACCTTAATATATTAGATCCTTTTGCCAAATGAAGCTTCCATAACTAGTATTCAATACATCTGTAGTCTATATATAAACCATATCATAATCGTTTATCATTTACCTCAGTTGATTTTTGTTGTTACCATTTTAATCCCATTATCATGCACCCCAGTATCGTAATCGTAACCTCAATCGTAACCGTAATCGTTATCGTAATCGTAATCGTTTCCTACTCTAACCGTAAGCGTAGCTCATTGAGTCGTCTTTTTTCTCGTCATTAAGTTTGTGCTCATTGTATCGCCTGCTTTTCGTTTCGCGGCCCCACGAAGTCCAGAAAGTATCCCCACTCTGGGCATCGCTGGGCTGTGTGTCTTTTTTCGTTTATTTTTGTGTATCCATATGTATGGCAAATGGGAGCGAAAGAGGCATCAGATTGTAATCATAACAGCAATAACAGTAACAATAACAATAACAATACCAGTTACAGTAACAACGAGAGTGGTGCTCGTAATCTAACCAAGTTAACGAAGCAAGAACAGCAAACAAAACAATAGATCAAGTCTACTATCCATATTACTACTAACTAACATCCAAAGTGCTTTGTAGTTGAACTGATTGGCATATAAACTAACTATAATCAATACCTATATACCTATAACCTTAACCTTATACCTACGCCCTCTCCCTCTAGTTATGACCTCTTTTCATTTCGATACTAAAACCTATACCCATACCCCGACGGATATATCCCCGCCCCCGACTTCGATGTTGCTCGCATTAGAGTCCTGTAAATGCTGCTTTCGTGTAACCGCTGCTCTGCTTTTGCAAGCCTCGCTGCTACTAAGCCGGGAATGAATCCATGCATCCATGTATATATCCCATACATAGCCCCATTCAGATTCAGATTCAGATTCAGATCGGAACCCCGAAATCCCCAAAGCCCGAACAGGATCATTTCCAATCCAATCTATTGCACCGCATCAGTGGCTCGCACACTCTCTCTCTCTCTCTATATCTCTCGATCTAGCTCATGGTAGCACCATCTCTGTAGCGGCACCAATTCCAGTCCCTTATAAACATCCCAGCGAGAAACCACGACCTAAACCTAACCTAACCTCTACCCCCAACTCTCCCCAAACATTTCAACCACAAACATTTCACGAGATACGTACGAATCAAATAGAATTTTTCGAAAAATTTAACCGAACAACCAAAATAATACCGATAGACCACCGATCGACAGTTGCATATTGTTATCGATCGACGCAAATTCCCCATGCTGATAATCTTTCTCTCTTGGTGTGCAATACGTCTTTATATGGGAATGTAATTTTAGACTTCTGTTCAGGCACTCGAGGAAGAAGGCAACGCCGAGAAGCACCAGCTGGCCGCCATGCACCAGCAGCGCGTCCTTGCCCACATCAACCAAAGGAAGCGGGAGGCCATGACCTGCTACACCCAGGCCCTCACCGAGCAGCCACCGAACGTGAGTAGAGTCCGGTACCAGGGATGATATAGAGCTATCGAGAGGAAAGAACCTATCCAAGTGTCATTTCCATCAATGGTCTTTGGGCCTACCCGAGGGCGCCATGAAAATTTACATTTTAAATGCTGTCCTGCCCCATTAATGATATTATTTTTATATTTTTTTGGAATCTCATTTAAAATTATTTAGTAACAAATACAGAAACCTCTGAACAAAATAAATATTATTTCGTATTATTAATTTCTTGCTTTTCTTTAATATTTAATCCTTGCTTTTTCCAGTATTTTATTTTCCCAGGTGTTATTATTATTTTTCCGTGAGCAAAGTACATAGACTTTGATAATTTACCCAGCTTGTAACTCCTTTAATTCCCCAACCAGGCCCACCACGTGGAGAAGTGCTTGCAGAAGCTGCTCCGTGCTTTGCACAAGGATCGTGCTCATGCTTTGGCCCACTATCGCCACTTGTTGAACTCTGGAGGACCCGGTGGCCTGGAGGCAGCTGCCTCTGAACGACCACGCACCCTGGAGCGTCTGATTGACATCGATCGTGCGGTTAACCAGTCAATGACCATGCTGAAGCGCTACCCGGAGCTGTCGGCCAAGATTGCCCAGCTGATGAACGATTATATTCTGGCGCTGCGCAGCAAGGACGATATTCCCGGTTCCTCCTTGGGCATGAGTGAGGAGGCGGAGGCCGGCATTCTGGACAAGTACCGCATCGAGATCGAGCGCAAGGTGGCCGAGAAGGAGCGCCTTCGTCTCGCCGAGAAGCAGCGCAAGGAGCAGCGGGCCGCCGAGCGCGAGAAGCTGCGCGAGGAGAAGCTACGCCTGGAGGCCAAGAAGGTGGACGACATGCTCAAGTCGCAGGCGGCCGAGCAGCAATCCCAGTCGCAGTCCCAGTCCCAGCCCTCGTCCACTCAGTCGCAGGCGCAGCAGCAGCAGCAGGAGAAGAGCCTGAGCAGCAAGGAGCTGGGCCTGGGCTCCGACGGGGGGCTGGTCACCGCGGCCAATCTCAATTTGGACACCACCAAGAGCGAGAAGGAGCTCTCGGACACTGAGTATGCCGAGGCCACAGTGAGGTGGGTATCGGAATGGATTTGGATATTTCCAAAAGAAATTACTACCTAACTAATCCTTGCTTTTTTATGTCCTGCAGCAGCACCAAGGTCCAGACCGTGCTGCCCACGGTCGACGATGATGCAGTGCAGCGGGCGGTAGAGGACGTAGCCGCCGCCGTTGCCCACCAGGAGGCCGAGCCGCAGGTGCAGCACTTCATGACCCACGACCTGGGCCACCGCGAATCGGTATTTGAGCTTAAAGATCTTCCAATTTTCTTAGAATTTTCTAATTCCTAATTTTCTTCCACTCCGTGCAGAGCTTCTCGCTGCGCCGCGAATTCGCGCAGCACGCGCACGCGGCCAAGGAGGGCCGCAACGTCTACTTCACGCTCTCCTTTGCCGGCATCGCCCTCATGGCGGCCGTCTTTGTGGGCGTGGCCGTGGCCAAGTGGCGGACATCGCGCTCGCCGCATGCCCAGGGCTTCATTGAGGTCGATCAGGTGAGGATAAGGGATCAGAAATCATTGCAAAGTAAAAAAAGTCCCAAAAATCACTGGTTTAACGTTTTCTGCTTAAAATTCCCAAGTGTTATAAACACCTCGAAAGTGTTATAATCACCTTATATGCTGAAGAATGTCAGCAATGGATTCTTGTTTTCATATTTCACTGATTTGCTACCAAATCAGACCACTTTCACGCTAGTTTCTTGGGGTTTTCAGTGATCAAATCCTTATATATCCATCTCTTTCTTTCATTTGAAATTCTTTACTAATTTCTATATCTTATCCCGCCCAGAACGTGACCACACACCATCCCATCGTGCAGGAGGAGAAGATCGTGCCCAATATGCAGATCAATGGGTACGAGAATCCGACCTACAAATATTTCGAGGTGAAAGAGTAAGCGGGACGGCAGCAGTGGCGCGGCTGTGCGAGCGAGAGGCACACATCAGAAGCGAAATAAAAACCAACAACAATTTCAAAAAAAATGGAATCTTAAGCATAATATTAAAAGCAAAGCCGAAAGCCGAGGCAGAAGAGAAATGTTTTTTTTTTTTCGTCAGTAAAACAAACAAAAGGAGCGCAGTTCCAATAAGAGAATAAAGCAGAAGAGGATGCCTGTGTGCAGAACGAAGAATGAAGAATCCGAGGGGTAGAAGAAGGCATATAAATTCAATGAATGGTAATATATCTATATATTAAATTAAAACAAGCAAGCAGAAAGGCAAAGAATATAAAGCAAGCAATTAAATTTAAGTATTTGAATGTTTAACAAAAATGCAGTAAAAAAAAAACATCCTCTCTAGCTCTCTCTCTCTCACTCTCTCTTACTCTCACTCTCTCGCTCTGTCTCAGTCAACCTAGTCTGTCCCTTTCCCACACACACAAACACCTATACACTTTGTGGTTCTTGCTGAGAACTTAAAAGCAAAAGAGGCAAGCAAAGACACACAGACGCACACACTCACGCGAAAAAGAAAGTAGTAGCAGAAGGAGGAGAAGAATGAAGAGTTGGAGAAGGAGGAGGAGTAGAAGGAGAGCAGAAGCAGAAGCAAAACGCAAAACAAAAGATATTCCTAGTAAATAAATTTGTCAACACACAACACATATACATACATGCATCACTCATGACTCACACATGACTCACACATGACTCACACATGACTCACACATGACTCACTCATGACAAGACACAGCATGCAGCTTCGTAGCATACTTTTGAGCGTTGCTTGCAAGCCGATCGCAAATAAAATTAGAGCCGCGCTAAGAAAGCTGAAAGCAAGAAAAAGCACACAGATACACCGACACACACTGAGACACGACGACACACACACACACAAGTGAACCTAAGAGCTACCTACGCGTACTAATCTCTATATATGAACGTGCATATATGCATATATGTATATGTATAACTCTTTCTAAACATTACACACACCCCACACACCATACACCCATAAAAGCAAAAGCAAAAGCAAGAGCAAAAGCGAAACCAAAAACCCAACAAATTATATATACACAATATATATACATATATATATATACACAATATATATTTAAAGCAAAGCAAGAAGAAATGTCCATAAATGTATTTATGTATCTATACACGAGCAAACACAACCCGAAAGAAGAGGAAAATTCATTTCCGGCGGTCATTATAATGCAAAGAAAGAGAATTTCGGTAAGCGTAACGTAGCGTGATGTAACGTAAACGTAACGTAAGCGTAAGCGTAAGCGTAACGTAACGATGCTTGGCAGTCTATGAAATTAATAAATAAAAATCAGCTACGTAAACAGAAACAATGCAAAACGCTAAGCTAATTGCAGACAGAAACCAAAAACAAAACCAAAAAAAAAAAAGAAAATGAAACGAGACATGATGAAGGAGAGAAGAACTTTTAGAACTTTTTCTGCATATTTTGTGTGTAAGTCGATGGCAAAAAATGTTTATTCTCTTTTTTATGTTACATGTTTCACTCAAAGGCCAGCACAAAACACGACACCCACAACAAAACACACACTACACCCCTACACTCACACAGAGGAGCCCTTGAGCAGTCGAAAAAGCAAGAAAGCAAGAAAATGCAATCTTATTTTCACTCATTTCATATAAATGGCTTCGCTGCAATCGAACTGTTTGCATAATTGCCTTAGGCGAAATCTGATAAGCGTTGCCCAATCGGAGGCCCAGCAGGGAAGACACAGGGACGGAGACCCAGCTGGAGAGACGGCACCACCTAGAGTGGCGGGCAAAGAGCCCCAAAGATAAACCCCATTTCGAAATGGCTAGTTTCATTTCTCAGCTCGATTGCTTGGCAAATATTTGGCCTGCTTTGTTCGAGCAGCGAGATACTGTTACTCAATCAAGCCAAATATAATCGAAATGCTTTCCCCCGTCAATTAGACGACGATCGGACGCCCTTTCCACTCGTTCAAGTTCGATTCAACTTGCATTCAAGCAAAGACAAAGTCAAGCAAAAGGAGTATTTAAAAAGATCAAGAAACTCCAAAGCTGAAGCTAAGTGAGGTTTTCGGAAGTTGCTCTGAAGACAAAGCATAAATTTACATTTCAACTTCGTTTCAACTTTGATTCAACTTCAAATTTAACTGAAAAGAAAAAAAATTAAAAAGCCTTTCACAGTTTCTGAGAAAGTAATTTATATTGAAAGTAAAATTTAAACTTTAAAAATAAAATTAAAATTTATATTGAAGGTAAATTTACAAATTGAAACTAAAACTGAAACTGAAATAATATCAGAAGCTGAAGTTAAGATTGTTAACTATATCAAAAGCTAAATATTGATAAATTGATAGCGATCGGAAATTTGAGTTCAGATTGAAACTAATATTAAACGGAAATTGAAATAGGAACTACAACCTGTTAATGGAGATTGAAAGTGAGGAGTTGCCTTGTGTGATTCGAATGTTAAATCGGAAATTGAGATTATGAATGAGATTTAAGATGCGAATTTAACAATAAATTAAACTGCAGTTAAAGCGTAGCAACTAAGGTTCTAATTGAAACTGATATTGAAGCTGTAATTGAAGCTAAAACTTGAAGCCACTGCGATTGAAAGCACTACATGCAATCGACAAAACCGAGCTAGAAACTGAGATTGAAACTAATTTAGAAATCAAAGTCAAAATAAAGCCTATATGTTGGAACAGAAATTTTGATTAATATTCAAAAAATACTTGAAATCGGTACTAAAGTTGAGGCTGGATGGAATCGAAAATGTGACTGAAATCCTAGTTGAAACTGTCATTGCAATTGAAGCTGAAGAGGTAAATGGAAAGGAGCCTTTTCAATTGGGACTTTCGCTTCAATTGCAAGATTAAGGGTCAATCACGATCATAGTCATAAATTCAGTTTCTGAGCTTTTGGATTAGTAATGATATCAATTTTGAATTTAATTTCAATTTCTGTTTCAATTAAAACCTTTATTTTGGCTTCAATTTCCAGCGGTGCTTTAATCCCACATTCTAGTCCAGTTTGTGTTTCAATCTTCACTTTCAATTCTCGATTTGATGTCAGTTTCAATTTAAATCTTACCATCTCAAGCTCGACTTCAAGTTTGGTTCCTGTTTCAACGACCGATCCATGTTCTTTTGGTTAGAG
Organism: Drosophila triauraria; assembly: GCA_014170255.2. Taxonomy (NCBI): domain Eukaryota; kingdom Metazoa; phylum Arthropoda; class Insecta; order Diptera; family Drosophilidae; genus Drosophila; species Drosophila triauraria. The sequence continues at coordinate 6,479,087 of CM024333.1, read as the reverse complement.
CTCTAAGGATATCAAAATAATTTCAGATCTGTGCTTTTTGGAATCCAAGAATTCGTTCTTCGAGGCAAACTCACGGCGCTCCCGCACACAGACACTGACACTGACACATTATATAATGCTAAATGTATTACGACAACAATATATATACATCTCTATATATATACATACATATATATATATATATACAAACACATATATATTGCAACAGAACAACAAACAAACAAACAAAAGGCGAATCAACTACACAACAAGTAAATAAGAAGAAAATCTAACTAGTCAAAGCTTGAATATTTTTTAATTTATTCATTAATACAACAAGAACAACAACAAGAAAAAACCAAAATGAAAAAGTATACATATATATATAAAACAAAACAAGAAAAAAACAATTGATATTTACACTTAGTGAAGCGAAAAACAAAACCAAAAAAACAAAAAAAGCGAAGAAAAAACAAAAAACAAAAACAAAAAAAGATGCAAATGTGTAAGAAATAAACCCCGTCCTGCATAAATAAAATTAAATAAAATAATAAAATAAATGAAAACACAAAGAATATCATAAAGCAAAAAAGATTTACACAAAGATTAAATGCAAAAAGAAAGAGGAAGGAGCGAGCGAAACGAGCCACAAGAAAATTATAATGAAATCGCATGTGTTTTTGTCGTAGTCTCATCATTGAAAAGAAAGCAAAACAAGCAAAGAAACAAACACAGAAAAAAACAACAAACAAAGAAAATGCAACAAAAAAAAAAAAAAAAGGAAACGTAAGTAATTCGTAACGAGAGAAAAGCAGCAACAATTTGTGTAATTCTTTTTGTCAAACTATGATTTTTGCATAAACGCGAGGTGACGATGACGAGGCCCGGCGCGAGAGGAGAACTCTCTCTCGGTTTGGCGGAGAAACGTATAAGAAAATTTAAATATTAAATGTACTCAAAGACAATTGTAATTGCAACAATAATTGTACGCTATATATACTATTATTAATGTGGAAAAGATTTCAGCAGAGCATTCGGCACTGGCCCCGCCAAGGACACTTCGGGCCATGATCCTTGATCCCCGATTATCTTGGGATCGCTGCGTGATCGATGGGTGGAAGTCGGGCAGTTTGGGCATATATAACCCCATGGAACACCCCCCATGGCAGCCAGGAAAATTGTATAATGTTTCACAAAAAAAAAAGACACAACCAAAAAAAACCCCAAAAACATAAAACATAAGAATGCAAAAGGAAACAAACAACAAACAAAGAAAACAAGAAGAAAAAAACAAAAAAACAATTTTCAATGTATAATCATATAATTTGATTTTGAATTTTTGTGTTCTTTTTCGAAATATTTTGCATAAATAAAATAAAATAACAGAAAAACAAAAAAACACAGAAGAATGCGTGAAAGTCTAAAAATAAACTAATCACCGGCGGCACGTGGGCGGCGGTGCAGGTGGGGCAGGTCCAGATAACCTCAAGATTACTATGATTTATTTCGGCCAACTACCGGCCACCCGATCGGTCATATTTCATTCCATCGATAACCCAACCCCGCAACCTAATCAATTTCCCCTGCTTTTGCGTTTGGATTAGCATCGATAATAAGGCCGGGGGTCAGTTATAAAGTTAGCAAAGAGGGAAGGGATTTAGATTGGCTCTTGGCAACTCCCCTCGAGCTTTAGGTAAGTAAAAAGGATACAGAATGTTCTATTAATATAATGGGGAAAGGTAAATAATACAGAAGATCCTATTAATATTATGGGAAAATATAAAGAAAACTTAGGAATTGACATTGCTCTGAAGATCATTACATTTTATCAGGTAATAATCCCTCAAACTTATATTAAACTTAATAATTCTAGTTCTTTTTCTAACCAGATCATTCTTAACTAAGTATTGATACGTTAAATATAAATTATCACACAAAACAGAGCTGTAATTAAATATATTTATTAAGACTGGGTCTTAAAAACTCCACTCGAGATTAAGGTAACTTAAAAGGGTTCCGAATATCCTATTAATATAATGGAAAAAGGTAAAGAACTTAGGAAGAAATATAACTCTGAACAGCATTACATTTTACCCTTTAAACTCAAGTTATACCTAGAAATTATAGGTATTTTTCTATCCAGCTCATTCTTATATATAATTTATTAATTATACCTTAAACAAGAGCCCTAAATAATGAGCTAATTAAACTTACAGCCATCATTTATGGGTGGTAAACCGCCAAAAGCCACTCAAAGATAGCCAAAGCCTCGGCTGGCCCCCATTACCGAATGAATGCCACCGAGTCTGACTCGCATGGCCCGTACATAGACTGAAGACCCCTTCGGAGGCCCCCATCGAGGGACATCCACTTGATGGGCTCGACTTCTAAGCCGCAGATACGCGGACATACATGTGTGCGCGCTCATTATGAGTTTCAACTTCGAGTGCGCCAACAAGCCTTTACAATAAATCACTTGAAAAGGTATATGTGAAATCAATGTAAGGCACTTCAGTCTATCAAGTGTCCGGAGCATGAAAATTGACGTACATTTTGATATATGGGCGAGACCCAGAGAGAGAGAGAGAGGGAGCTGCTTCAGCTTCTGGCTTCGGTTTGGGTTTTGTTTTGGGTTTTTGGTCTTTGGTTTGGAAACCATTTTGATCGATGTGGAACTCCGTGGTAATGTGGAGCACGGACTTACTAGCCAACGGACAGATAGTGATCTGTCGAGTGGCGGGGCTTTGTTGTCCCCTTGCTTTACCTTCATTGTGAAACTTTCCAAAGTGCATTCTGCATTTCTGAAGAGTGCTCGGAGTGCTGGGACAAGTGGCAGCCGCGACATGACAAATGACAAACAACACACTTGCCCCTATCGACAAAACAGTGTTACACGCTCTACAGATACACAGATACACCGATACAGAGCCGCAGATACAGATACCCAGCCGTGTTTAGAGATAGAGATATAGGCAGACAACTTTGAAATGCACTTGAGCGTATTGGCGCAAGTCGACAACAACTCGAGAAAGGCTAATTTCCCTGTTGTGCACTTAGCGATCCGTCTTGATTAGCCAAGGACGATGAAAGGCCTTAGTAATTCAGTAAATTGTATAATTATTCTATATAGATTAGTAAGAATTCAATACTTGAGACTTTAAGTTGCATAAAGCCATGTAAGACCATTGGAGATTAATTAAATAATTGGGAATATGCCCTATAAAAGTCTTTAAAGAATTTAGGAAAGAGATTAGTCAAATAATTGGTAATAGACCCTAGAAAAAGCTTTAAGGAACTCTCATTAACTTTTAAGAACTTAAACTCTTATTTTTTTTATCACAAAAAGATCCTAAAATCTGTAAATTAAGAGCTCCCTATTAAGTTAAGATCACTCAAGGGGGAACATCGCCTCTGAACGAGCAGCTCTCAAGGAGTAATCTTCAAAAATGTTCGATGATATCGCCCCAAAGAGATCTCTCCAGTGCTAGGCACTCCCATTACGGTTGTCACTCGTGTCCCAGGAGGAGTGACAAGATGTCAGCACTCGGAAACCGATGAGATCGCGCTGACGCCTCAGAGAGCGAGAGCTCGACAAGGCGGGCCAAGCTCCTCAAAAATAGAGCAAAGGGGGCGGTCGATGTGCTCCCCCAGCTGGGCGATAAGGCAAGTGGGAATGGGACAAATAGTCAATCGACACTCCATAGGCCGTCTCACCTGGCCAGAGGAGGCTAATGGAGCTAATGGTGGTAATGGTGCTTATGGCCTGATAAGGCGAACGGTAGCCCGCTCTCGCATCTGATAAGAGTGGCTCGGATGTGGGTCCGAATGGAAGCCAAACATGTTGCTACAACATTAAAGTCACATTCAAATCGGGCTGATTAGCAACGCATATATGTAGCATATAGCAAGATATCGGGGGAGCTGTAATATAGGGGTAAAGTAAGGTAAGGTAAGGTAAGGTAGCAAGGTAACCCCGTTTGTGGGCTGTGTTCCTACTATCACGGCGACCATATCGCCACTGATATCGCCTCGACCCATGTGCAAACAAAAACAAAGGGAAAATAACACCGAACACCGAACACCGAACACTGAACAGTGACGAACGGAGTCCGCACGGGAGTTTTATGGGCCCAACAACTCCCGATCGAGCTGCGATATTGTTTGTCAATAAACATACGCGCCACATAATCACCCGTAATAATAATATCGTTGGCGACTTATTATTATTATTATTTTACGATTCAGCTTGAACCCAAGAGGCAGCCAGCCAGCCCCTCCACCTTGGTCCGGGAGCTACCGAAACATCAAGTATCAAGTGGCAGTCTTACGAGCGCCCATTAAGATATTTATCGGCCGGCACTCGACAAATTTATTCAACCGGCATTCGCCGAGCTGATGGATTGGATTGAATGGAAATGGAATGGCACCGGTTCCGCGGTGTCTTCTGCGGAAAGTGGTCGATCAAGTGCTGGAAATAGCTATTCAATGAAGTATAACAGTGATTTTTTGACGGACAAGCGGACAGGCTAGTATTAACTAACAGGAGGATTATTTAATAATTCATTTGATAAAATATAATAATAATACTTAGTTGATTTCGCAATGTCTTTTGCCAAAAGTGCTGGAAATAGCTATTCAAAGAAGTATAACAGTGATTTTTTTACGGACAGGCTAAGTTTAGCTAACAGGAGGATTATTTGTTAATTAACTTGATGAAATATAATAAGACTTAGTTAATTTCGCAACGTGTTCTGCAGAAAGGGGATGATCAAGTGCTGGAAATAGCGATTTAATAAATTCTAACAGTATTTTTTTTTTTACAGACAAGCGGACAGGTTAAGGCTAGCTAACCGGAATATTAAGTTTAATTTAACTGAGAGACTTTTACAGGGCTTAGTTAGTGTTAAGCTATGTTTTGTGTGGAAAGCGGTCGAACTGGTGATGGAAATAGTGATCCCATGAAGTCTAACAAGGCATTTTTGACAGAGAAGCGGAGAGGCTAAGGTTAGCTAACTGGAGGATTAGTTCTTAAATATATTTTTTATGAAATATAATAAGGGCTGAGATTACTCCGCAGTGTCTTATGCAGATTACTGTAGACTTAAAGCTGGAAAAAGTGATCTAGTAAGGGTTGACTTTAACGTAGAGTTTTGGCGGACAAGCTGAGGTTAGCTAACCTGAGGATTGGTTATAAATTCATTAAAAAATGTTATTAATTATGATCTTACTCGGTTGTTTATTGTGGGAAATGTGGCATAAGAGCGAAAACTAGGAGCTTATTAAGGTTGGCTTCTATAGGAAAGTTCTGGCGGATAGCTAACCGAAGGATAAGTTATAAATTCATTGAAAATCTATGTTTTAAGTAAGTTTTAAGAATCTGGCTTAGATCTACTTCTATCAACTAAAAATATAACCTAGTTCAGTGATCCTCTATAACTTGTAGTTAACTTTCTGCTGTTGACATTGGAAGTAGGGTTTAGGTTCCAAGTAAGTTGTAGCGATTTTACAAGGCTGCATCACCTGAAGAATCTCATTCTGATCGCCTTGCACCACTGTGCAGTATGCAGCAGAGCCAACAAATCGGTTCAGAGCCAGAAAAATAAAAGAAGGGGCACACCGAACAAATATAAGCGAAAAGCCCGATTTGGGGCGTTGCGAGTATCTGTATCTGTATCTCCCCGATGGAATATCTCTCTCCTGGCAGAGTTCGTGGTGTGGTATGTGTGTGTGTCTGCGATAACTGGACGCGGACAGCTTTATCGATATATATGTATATATATTCTTGTGTACACTTATTGATATTTGCTTAGCTCGGTCGCTCTCCTGCCTGTCGCCCGTCCGTGGGTTTTGTTTAATACCTATTTGACTTTAATAAGTGATTGTTGTAGCGCTTAAAGTGTCCCCCGTTGCGCCACACTCCTGCCAGTTGGTAGTGATACTCCTGGCACTCGGATCTTGCTTCGCGACTCTCCGTTCCCGGTAACCGATCCAGTGTTCCATTGGCAGTACGCCTCTCGACGTGGAGTCGCTGAAAACCTGAGAACTTCCGCGGCGATCGCGCTAGAGCGAGAGAGCCTGATTGGACAAGCGAGATAGGGAGCTTTCGGCGGACGTTCTCTCTTTCGGCGGACAGATTGTTTTTGGTTTTTTTTTTTTTATAATTATTTAGCCGTCGACGCTTTTATGGCTTATTGAAATCGACGGAAGGCGGCAGTCAAAAAGCGCGCGCTACGCCTGCCACAACTCCCGAGATCCCCGATATACCGACGAGAACATATATCCCAACCCGTTCGATATATAATCGGAAAATGTGACTAATAATCGCCATAAATCACATGTACAGCGTGTACACACCAATTAAAAAGTGATCGAGCATTAAAAACCAATTCCGAGTGCAAATAATTCCTCCGTCGCGAGCTCAACTCAAATATAATAATAATTCATTAAATGTGAACCCACCCAACCCCACATATATACATATATTCGATATATATATTATTTTTTTGCTGTTCCGAGTTCTCCTGTTTTTCGCGATTTCCCAATTTCCCCGACTTTGCCGCACGCGAGAGCCTTAATTATGAGCAATTATAATCCGAATTGCGGTTACTTCGAGGATTGCAGCTACTACACGAACAACGTGTACCAACAGGATTATTGCATGCAGCCGGATTACGAGTACAACAAGCATGTCTACGAGTAAGTACACAGCCCACAGCCCAGAGTCACGGCCCCTAAGTTCCGCCCGAAATCCGGAGGCCGGAATCCGGAATCCGAACACTGAGAATCACAGAAAATCAGAGACTGCCAGTGGGCCGTCGGCAAATGAGCCAAGTCACTCAGCTGTCAGCGGAATATAATTAAGAAAGGGGGAAGGAAAACTATAATTTGGAGCTTTAAAAAGTTGTCTTAATTGGGACATAAAAAATAGTTCAAAAAATCCACAAGGATTTGTTATAAGAAATAATTTAGGTACATGAGATTTCGTAAGAAATAAAAGCAATTCAAATTCATAGAAAAAGGGTTTCTATAATAATGATATTTGTGCCTTATAGTAAGAGGAATTTTCTTCAAGATTGGGGTAAAAAAATAAGCCAGGGTTTATATAATTTGTATTTCCAAAATATTTTATAAAAACGTCAGTGAAGGAGTTCAAATTTTGGCTTATTTTAAATGGTCCTGAATCACTCTTCAAAACATAAATAATGGCACATGTATGTATGTAAGATAAGAGCAACTTTCTATGGGGTGGGAAGAATACCAGGATTTTGTAATTTAAATACAAATATCTCATACAAGTGGTAACCTTATGGTTCAAACTTTAATTTATTTTAAAGGGCTCTTTGATCTCTTATAAAACCTAAGTTAAGATCTTAAAAAAAACTCCCTAAAATAATCCCAATATTATACCCTTTCCGTTAGAGAAAAATAACCTCTACAACCGTAAACTTTTCTCAAAATCACTCCAATTTTGACATCCATTAGGAGATAACACTCATTCCCCAAAAACTTTGGGTAATCTTTGATTTATGAGGAAACACACAATTCCATTGGATTGATTTAATGACGTAGGTAATGCCAACACTTTGGCGTTGCCCAACTGTTGGTGGAATTTTATTAGAAGTGTCTTCTCGAAGCAGAGATTTAACAGCCATTAAATTTTCCATCCTTCGCCAAGATCACTCGAAGAACATTCATTCATTAGGCGCCGGTTATCAGTCAATGGATCACTTGGCCATTTTTATTTTTTTATTTTCCGATTTTTGGGGGGAGCTTCAAGTACACGAATCTGTCCCGTCCGCTGTTCGCAATCTTTCATTCACAATCGTCCGACTTTTTGGGACTTGAATGGGCAGCATGAGTCTGCAAATAAAGTTGAGGGGGCGAAAATGGCCATCGGGAAATGGGTTACATTTTTGCGCAGAGATTTATGGGCCCAATAACTTTCAAGGGTTTTTGTTTTTAGCTTTAATAATGATGCATCAAAATGTGTTTTAAAAATGGATTTTAGGTGTTAATTTGTTTTTAAGTTGATGAAACTTACTGATTATCTTTAAGTAAAAACTTCAAAAGAACTTTAACTATTTATCTTACAAAATAATACATAAAATAGGTGCCTGCTTGCTTTAAAATTGGTTTTATATTTTTTATAAATACTAAACCACCTTTTAAAAATTTATTTAAGCCCTAACAAACTTCATTATTTATATTTAATTATTAACCATTAATTAATTAACCATTTGTTGGTTATAAATAAATATAGCAAAACCTAGAAAAGGGGGTTTTATAAGAAAATTAACTTTAAATAAATAGGAACTTAAAAGCAATCAGTTTCTTATGTTACAAACGTTTCCTAATATTCAGTTTATTTTTGAGTAACTTAGTAAAAGTGTTAAGAAATCTCTTTAAAATAAAAAATTAAAACTTAAATGTAGATTTCCTTAGGAATTTATAATATTTATTAACCAAAAATCTCCATTTACTGCAAGGCTAAGACCCTGGCCATTCATGTCTAAAATTATTCCCATTTATGTCGTCGGGCTGTGCAGGTGATCCTGTGATCGGTGATCGGTGCCGGTGTCCTGCACACACCTTCTTCCCACACACACACAGACACACACCTGCACGCCTCAGAGAAGAAAAAAAGTGTCACAATATTTCCTGGAAATCGATGAGGCAATTAAAAACAATTTGATTTAAAATCAGCTAAGAAAACACCGCAAGCCGAGGGCTAAGGCGGCGAGGGAGGAGGATCAGGACCTCGGGCCCCGGACCTCGGGCGCATTAACATTTAATGGCATAACATAATGAAATTGTATTTTGGCTACCGAACCGGATCGAAACGAAACGCAGAGGGCTAAGCCCCTGATTTTCGCACACTCCTAAGCCAATGTTACGGCATTGTGAATGGGATCCGGAATGGATCCGAAGGAGGACTGACTGGTGACTGACGACTGACGACGACTGGTCTCCGCGGTAAGCCGAGGCAAAAAGGTGTACGAGAAATACACCAAAAACTCAGTCCCGGAGCAAAACCCAAGCCGAGTGCCAACAATGCGCATTATTTCCACTTTGTCACCTTTTCCGTCGGCGGGGTTTTTGAAAAACCAAAACACATGTTTAGTGAAATCGCCTGGAAAATCACAAACAGAAAGGTAGAGTTTCCTTTCCCTCTCTCTCGCTCCGAGCGAGCGACAGGCAAAAATTGGGTTTAATTGGGTTTGTCCATAATCGTTGCATCGAACCCTCGGATAATCTGGGATAATGCTGTTTGCCAAATAAAACCAATTCCATTTATTTGCGCTTTATGTCATGTCCGCCCGAGCGGCCGCCGTTCATTGATGGATCTCTCTCTCTCTCATCTCAGCTCTTCTCAGTTTTTCTCATCTCTGCCAGCTCTTCTCGCCTCATCTTTGTCCCTATTCTCAATCTCGGAATTTCCCTTCCAGTTGTTGCTCCATATGGCAGGTTGGGTTTTCCTCCAGCTCTGGCAGGGGCTGGGACCTGTGTGTGTGCAATTTTCCCTGTCTCTAAGGTGCTAACTCCTCCCTAGCAGCGGCAGTGTTGCCAAAAAAAATTATTAAAAAATTAAGGATCAATATTATAACAATGATGCTTCGTATTTTATGTAATGTATTCACTTTTGTTGCGAAATTTGTTGTAAAATAATTGACTTGATTTTAGGGGTAGTTTTTAAATGCAAAAATTGAATATTAAATCCTTCTCGATTTATTCAATTTAAAGATATTATTTCTTAACATTTAGTACTGAAAATCTCTGTTGTTTTGTTTTAATAATAATGAAGGTTTTTATATCAACAATTTAATACAAAGTAAGGTTAAAAAGGATAGAGAGATGACTGTATTATATATTTCATTCAAAGAAGATAAAAAATAAATTTAAAATAAACCAAAATATTTCAAAAAATAAAAATGTAAACCAATATAAAAGAGATTTCCCTATAAAAAAAAAAACAAGGAAACTTTGCCAGCACTACTGAAAATAAATAATAAAAAACTAAATAAAACAAAGCTGAAGGACAACGGAACGCGGACACGCTAGGCTACACTTGTCTACCGAGCCCCGGAGAGCCCTGAAATATGAAGTTCGAAAAAATAATTTCATTTGAACGCAGTCCCCAAACGCAATCACTCAAGTTGAACGTACTCCAGAAGAGCCAGAAAAAAATGTATAAAAAAAACATATAGACTGGTGAAAAAAAATACAAAAAAAATACAGGGGGAAAAAAAAAAAGAGGCCATCAAAAAGTCGAAAGCTTCAAATGCCTGGGAATGTGTGCACATGTCCGCGACGACGGCGACGACCGATGAGCCAGGAAGTAAACAAAGCCCGAGCCGCAGCAAAAAATGCCCAAAAATGTCGACTCTCAGCGGGATAATGCCGAATTGTCAATATCCGTACTCCAATATAAATGTAAATTAATTATATTAATTTCTGACAACTTAAAGAGCTTATAAATAGTGTTTAAAATTATTTAATGCCAGAGTTATTATTTATATTATTTGTAATATTTTGTTGCAGGGCATTTGACTAGCCATCTATGCTCGAAGGGGATTCCTTCAAATGCGTTCAATTTGCGACCCTCACTTTGCGATAATTTGTGTTTATGTTTCTTTGGCATTCTTTTTTTCGATTTGTATTCCTCAAATATTAATGTCAAGTCCTGGCTCAGAGTTAGGGTTGTCAGGTTGTTAATAAAATGAATTTATGTTATTAAGAATATAAATATTTAATTATTTAGAAAGAGTGAAAGCCTAAAATAAAATTTTAAGTAAAGAAGTATATCTTAAAAATCATTAAAATGTTATTTTCCTAATGATTACCAATAAAAGGGGACTTCTTTAAATATTTTCTTAAGCCAGTTTTTTGAGAAATTTAAAGAAAATAATTTTCTTTGACAATCTTTATATCTTTAGATGAAAACATGTTTGAACTTTAAATTTTAAACACATTTTTAAGCTTGATATGCTTCCTAATTTATATCCCTTAAAACCAAGAATAATAAACCCCATTTAAGCCCTTGATCTTTCTACTTTTTACTCCTTTTTGGAGGTTTAAATACCTCAAAACTCAGCTTAATAAGCTCCAATTTACCTGGCAACTCTGGCTTCCCTGGCTTCCATGTCTTCTCGCTCAGGAAACTGTCACCCGCCAAATAAAAGGAAAGTTTTTCACCTTTTTTTTTCGTTCGTTCGGATATCAGACTCGCTTAAACGGCGCTGTCAAAGCGACGGCCACTTGCCAGCAGAATCGGTGGGAGAATCTATATAAATATACGATATATATGATATCAAGAGTAAGAGGAGGTCCCTGCATGTCAGCCCCATTGTCAGGAATATCTAAAGGAGGAAAAACAACGGCCAGAAATTGATACATTTCACAATTTTGTTGCCGTTGCAACTGCAACTTATAAGCCGAACGCGTGACTTTGTGACATTTAATGCCATTTTGTCAGCCAGGTTTTTTGTCATCGCATGCATCCATGGACTTTGAGTCCTTGCATGCAGCTACAGCTCCAGCGGGATCCTTGATACGCGGATACGTGGAATGCGAATGCGAAAATAACACAATGAAATTTGCATTGGCGACATTTGGGGGCTGGGGCAACCCCTCTTGATGGGCCTATAATGAAGCATGTGATTGCCTGAAGTGTCACACGGTTCCACGGGGTTTCGGGGTTGTCTCAAGTTGTTTTTTGGCACATTTCGAAGGCGACACGAGATCGGCGAAATAGGAAGATACATACGATAGCAGGAGATACATGAAGATATTTTTATTCGGAAGGAAATCCAATTAATATGATAAAGATATATGTTTTATGAGAATATATGTTCCAATTTTTGAATAAAAATGTACTAAGAGTTAAAGCAAACTCCTCCATAGATTTTACAGGATCAAAAGCAGGATCTAGCACCCATTCGGGCACAATGACCACCACAATTGGGCAAGGTGATGTTCGAAAAAGACAAAAAAAAATGATATTAGAAGGGAAGACAATAGCGGCATTGAAATGGCCATTCCGCATGCTGGGCCATTCATGAAAATATGGCAATTGAGGCTGGAATTGCCTTGGCATTTGGAATAAATTGCGAATGTATCTTCCGACCGGCCCCCCGCCGCCGCAGCAGAAAGAAGTAGGAAGTGTGCAGAGGAAGTTCAACAACTGACTGACCAAAAGGACACTCGCTGGACAGCGCACAGTGGGACACGTCAGAGGAGGAGAGGAGCCGGGAAGGTACAGAGGAAAAACCCATTTGTCAAGTTACGGGGCGCTACTCACGGATCCTCACAGCTGCACAGATACAGCGACAGAGATACAGATACAATGGCGGGACCTCTCATCCTTTTTTATTAGTCAATGAGCGAGTGAATGATCCCACCTCTCTCTCTCGCTCTCTCTAGAGTAGAGAGTAGAGATTTCCGCATCCGGAGGGCAGAGGGGATGAATGGAACCGAAAGTAGGAAGCTATTTATCTCGATGGCTCGTCAGCGTTTTGCATTCGATTTGTCAGTCTGTCCCCTTTGCCTTTTTAATGTCGTTACAATCATCAATAGATGTCCCAAAGCGGATCAGGGAAACTGATGGATAGTTGGGGTTTCTGAAAGGATTTAATATGGGAATCCTGCCAAATATCTTTATAATTTAAATAGGAATAATTAGGGACTTGAAATGATGGGATTCTTCTTGGGAGTTCTGTTTTTATCTACATTTTAAACTATTTTTCGACTCTTTAGGGATACTTTCTCTTAATTTAAATTAAACCCTTTAAATAGTATCTTATTATCTTGACAAGATCCCTCTTTTTCCTCGGACTCCTCCCCACAAGTACCCCTCAGCTATCCCATCTTCAAGACAGCTGAGGAATCTAAGCCGACTTAAGCCACTGATGGATGGCTCTCAGCGCTAGAAATCGACTTGGGATTGACTCCTGCAATGCAAATCTTGTATTAGGGATCACTGTGGCACCGCGCCACCCCAAAAAGCGGGAAAACCCAGAGCCCAGGCCCAAGAAGGAAACCCAAACAGATACCAGCTGTATTTGAAGATCCTCTTTGACTTTTGTCCTGCGCCGAAGGCAACGCCTTCTTGTTAGCATCCCATCCCTTGCCCTTACATAATGTATATTTTTTTTTTTTGGCAATAGAGCAAACAAATTGCCGGAATCAATAGGGCCAGAGAGCTACAAGATCACGCCAGACACAACTGACCAGAGGACAAAACCCCCGAAGATCAATCAGATTGGGAACATGGAAAAGGGAATGGGAGCGGCATGGAGAAGAGATGGTGAGGACAATATGAGAGGTGAATGAGGCATTTCCGCCAGGGAGATACTACATACTACACTGGGAGAATAATAACTGAATTACTTGGTGGAATTTAATAATTATTTAATATTTAAGAAAGGATATTTGGAGACTATAAAAATAGAAGAAGGTTGTAGTAAGGCTTAACTTGAAAAACTTAAAGATAAATCTGCTTGAATGCTAAACATATTTAGAAAACAAAGGCCCCTTGTGTGCTTTCAACTTCTTCATTATAAAATTTTAGCTAAAAAATGTTAGAAATATATATATTTATATTTATATATTTTTAGCGCTCTCTTATATTATTTTTACTTTTTAATAGCAATAAATGGTGGTTTCAAACCAATGGTTTGTAGATTTAAAATTGAAATTCTTATTTTGTTTTTCAGTATTTTTCTTAGTATTCATGACATACATTTAATTAAAATGCAAAAAAAAATACCTAACATATTTAAAATACCTAAAATAACTGCATACAATACCTATAAATGTTTGTAGACTTAAAATTTACATTCTTATTTTCTTTTTCAGTATTTTTCTTTGTATTCATGAAATACAATTTATTTAAATGTGAACAAAAATTTATAAAATACCTAAAAAATATAATTTAAAATACCCAAAATTTCATACTTTAAAATACCTAAAATACCTAAAAATACCAACCTAAAATTTTTTATATAAAATCCTATGAAATCTATCTTTATTTTCCTTAGAGTGTAGGCAAGTCCCTTGTGGAAATTTGTTTTTACTCACTATATAATTTTTTGTGTTGTATTTTTTTTTTTGTAAATCACTTCCGCGCATCGAATCGGAGCTCCGAAATTGTCATGGCCGTCAATTGAGTGGAGTGGAGTGAGTAGGGAGCGAGGGATCTTGGCAGGAGAGGGTCAAAAGTATTCCCTTTATGCCGGAGAACCGGAAGGTAAATTAAAATGGATGACAATGGGATGAACGAGGAACGAGGAACGAGGGACGAGGCAGAAGGGAGCAGCCAAACGAGCATTGAGTGAGGGAATGAATGAATGAATGGGAATGGAATGGTGGCACGCTGCTCGAGGCTGCTGCAACATGGCCGCCTAATTGTATCTGAATCCGAATCGGAATCCAAAACTAAGCAAACACCTTTTGCCCAGCACACACCTCGATTTTTTACGCCCGGCGAGGCGTTTAATTGGGGTTGTTATTGTCAACTGTCGCACTCAGGATGTCGCAGAGAGGATGTGGATGTGGAACGGGGCTTGTAGCGCGGTTTGCCTGCGATTAACAAGGACGATATATCTGTGACATTCAACATAGTTTATTGCATTCGTATTTCGAAGGCTCCGAATAATGCCTCGAATGCTAAATGGATGCGGATGCGGATGCATTGTCACACTTCAAATCGCATTCGCAGTCGCTGCTGCCAGCTGCTTGTGATTCGTGTCCTGATCCTGAAGAGAGTCCTCTCGATGGCAAACACGAGGGCCATGACATTGCCGGCGATCAATGGAGGTTTCCACGAGGTGGTGGCATTTTTTAAGGGATTTTAAATTGGATTTATTGGGTTATCTTATGAAAGAAACTATGTTCCTTTTTTTATATTCTAGGGGCTGATATTTAGTATTGAGTTAAGCATAATTCAATTATTTAATGAGGTTAATTAGGTCTTAGAGCTGAGGTCCTATTGAGTTGTAGAGGTTTTATTATTATTATCTGACAGTTTAACTATTTATTCTTGAGCTTATTATATTTCCAGCAGATTTAATTTTGGTTGAATACCTTAAAATATTTTAAAAATAATTTTAAAAGTTTGTTTAAAGTTATTTTGACTGCAGTTTTATAAAGAATATCATTTTTAACAGTATCATTTTACTTTAGAAACCATTAGTAGGTTATAAATATATTTTTACTTCATTTTACTCCCAAACTTAAAAAAATTAAAAAAAAAAAATAAATAAAAAAAAAAAAATAAATAAAAAAAAAATTGATTAAATCAAGTTAAGGATAAGTAAATATTTTTAATATATATATAAATGTACCATATATTATCCAATATTGAGAATAGAAGATCTAGAATCATAGTTAATAAAATGAATTAGTTATATTAATACGAAATGTGGGCATAGTTCCCAAACAATTAAACTTAAAACCTTTGAATCAAATTAGTAAGTGCCTCATTTATTAATATTTTTATCCATAAATTTATATTTTAGAAAACCTTTCAATCTCCTTAGCTTAACTATCAATTTTTTTAAATATTTGTTTATAAAGAAAACTTATAATCTAGAACTTAGCCTACGAAATCGAGTTTTAATGTCATTAAAAGACTTTTTAATTTTCTAATTTGTTTGAAAACAGTTTGTGATACTTTTTCGCAAGGGAAATCCCTTAAAAACGTAGCTGTCTCTCACCTATTTTTAATAATCACCAAACTGTGTTTATTCGTGTTTTTCTCTCACACAAAAATAATAACAAAAAAAATAGTAATAATAATCGTAAACCCCTTCATTGTTCCGCTCGCTCTCTCGTTGATCCCTGGCTCTCATTGCTATGCAAATCCAATATCAATTGAGAACTAAACTCGACCAAATAAAAATAAACTGAAGACGAGGAGCCGAAAGGACGAAGGACGACGAAGGACTCGAAATACACATAAACACAAACAAAGTAGTTTGAAGTGCGGGACAAAACACAGCAAAGACAGGCGGCAAAAATAAATAAATAAATGAAACTGAAAACTGAAAGCCGAAAACTGAAAACTGAAAATAATAAAAACACACAAATAAAAGCGAGACAGAACAATAAAAACAAACGGGTTTTCTCCTCTCCTTTTTGGGAATTGAATTTGTATGTAAAATGTAGGATGTGTGTGTGTGTGTGTGTGTGTGCGAGATACTTAAACTTCCTGCGGAAGCTAAACTACTTTTTACTTTGTTATTGTTGCTGTTTATTAAATGCAACATCATCATTAAGCCCCTAACAATGGGCCACGCACACAGCCAATGGAAAATGGGCGTGCGCAGTGCTGGGAAATTTCCCACTTGCCAAAGGACTTTTCGTTTGCGTAGGAAATTTCCCATAAAACACATGCGCATGGCTCGTATAGCTCTCCCGCTCGCACGCGCCGCTGATTGGTCGAAAGTGCGGCCATGACGCGCCCACTAGCGACAGCGGCAGCGGCAGTGACGTCGGCGGCAGAGAGCTGGAACGGCAGCCCCCTTCCCTATTTCCACTTTCCTGGCACTTCCACAAATTCCTCTTTCATTTCCACGTTCTTCTTCCTTCTTCCCCATTCCCATTTCCATGTGTGAAGCGTCATGAGCGACAATGGAGTGCCCACTTTCCACGGCAGCCCCGAAGAGAAGGACCTCTGAAAGAGGACCCTCCATGTACTCTATATATATATATGAGCATATATATCCCCCCTCAGGCACGCCATGTAAGTCGCCTTTTCAATTGCCCCAACAACGCCAACGACGCCCCCTTAATGTTCGTGTTGATTATGTACTTTCCTATATTTCATTCGGTTCGCTTCATTTCGGGGTGTGTCCTCAAAAGGGACATGTATCGGCATGTGAAGGATCTCTGAGCTAATCATGGGTTAGCTTATGAAATCGAAATTCAAATGGGAATGTGGGGGAGAATGGGAATGGGAATCCTTGTATATAAGGACTCTACTTTAGCGGCCAAGTGCTCTCCATAACAGTTGCGTTACACGCAAGGAATATGGCATTCCGAATATGGAATGTGGAACCAGGAAATGGGGGGAAGAGCATGACATGAAATCATAAAACTAGGTAACTTTTTCTCGATACTTTAAGAGTTAAGGGGTATTTAAGGTTTAACTTACATTTTTTGGTATTTTTAATGATACATAAAGTATTAAAGCTTAACCTTCAATACCTATTGGTATGATATGATATGATTTCATAAAACTAGGTAACTTTTTACCGATTCTTTAAATATTATGGGAAACTTAAGATTTAACTTAGCTTTGTGAGGCTATAAATTATATCTTAAAGCTTAACCTAAAGACCTATTTATGTTCCATAAGTATCCACAGTTCAGAAGGGTAACTTCCGAACAGAACTATGATACATATTTGAAAAATTAATTGTAAAAATTAAACATATATTTATTCTTTATCATATGTATAGACAGATATCATCTGTGCTTAAAGAAGTTGGTTTTTTTGGTTTCCAATTTATGTTCGGAACAAATCCCTAACTTTACAATTTCTGTTTCTTTTTATTATTATAAGATTTTAGCATAAATGTGCTTCTAAGTTCCTTAAACCATAAATTCTAATAAAATCACCTTTCTTATATATGAATATTATGTGATACATTTTTCTCTTGAAGAATCGAACTTGTAAGATCGCAAAATCTATAATTTAAGTACCTTTTCAAGACTTGTAAACCCTACAATATAAACTTTTTAATCCGAAACTTTTCTAGTTTCAGGATATACATATATTTAAATATATAGCCTTTTCCAAGACTTAAAATACTTAAAAGATAAGTGATATTTAATATTTAACTTAAAAATATTTAACAGTTAAATTTATTCAAAAATTATCCCGGTAAGCTTTCAAGCTTCCCACAATTTAAAACAAGGATAAGCTAGAGTTTCCGTAGAATCCCCTCTCTCTAAAGGGAAGTACTATACCTAGAGGTCCCTAACATAAATCTATTTAGTGCCGAAGTATAAATATTTTTATTTATATTTATCGGCGATATTTATTCTAAATTATCCCAAAAACTTTTCAAGTTTCCGACAATTCAAAACAAGGACTAGCTTTAACCAGATAATAAACTCCCGTTTCCGGAAAATCCCCCCTCTCTTCAATGGGAAGTACTACCCCTGGAGGTCCTTAACATAATTCTGCCTGAAAAGAGGGGATTACCTGTTTATTATTTTTCGAAACCTTATCTATATTTGTGGGTTAGTTTCTATTCTATCTCTAATTGCCATCGCTGGCATTCGGCGTTAATCCGCCTTAAATCTTCCTTATCGCCCATTCCACTCAATAGGATAATGGGTGGCTATCTCCCTCCCTGTCTCTCACCCGTCGATGATATCATATCGGAGACATAAACCGGGACAAGAAGACGCAAGGAGATGTCGTAAGAGTACAGCTGATAATGATAAATACAATATAATGACGCGGGGCTCGTTGACAGCATCAAGTGCGCCAGAGGGAGACGGCTGGAGACTGGACGGCTGGAGGTACCAGGAAAATGGAATCGTATACCTAAGGAGGCTCTCATCTCTCTCGCTCAAGTGCCACTCGAGAGAGAGAAAGAGAGTTCCCGAGCGAGTGAAAAAGAGATGGTGGCAGGACACTCGCTACATCTCGCTCTTGCCTGTACTTCGGGGTTGAATTGGGCCACTCACATTCGCGGCTGTATCCTTGTATGCTTGTTGAAAAGGACATGAGAAGCCACTTAGCTCGCGAGAGTCTCTCCACAGTCCCTGTACCTATGTGTGTGTGAGGTATATACACCCAATGGCAGGCTGCACAGCACATAATGGAATATATACACGGATAGAAAGTGGCATCGAGACGAGAGACACCCCGAAAGGCGTGCTGCCGCTCTGCCGTTGGCCGCCGCCGCCGCCGGGACTCTCGACTCGAAACTCGAACTCGAAGTCGGACTTGGACTCGTGTCGAGTTCTTGATGCCTCGTTAGTTGTTGATGACACTTCAGTTTGGAATGTTTAGAGTGCGCTCCGAGCTCAATCGCGATACGGACACCACGAACAGCAAGGATATAATATTGATAATAGTTCGTTCTCAGTGCTAATCGAGTGTACAAGTGTGCTCCTGATATATACAAGGATCCCCTGCAATAACTCCTATATTTTTTTTGCCGTGCCCTGAATATCCGGTTGTCAAAGTGGCGGAGAAACGCAAGAGTCCGTCCACGCCGCCGCCCGCGCCGCAGCGTCGCAAGTCAAACGGATCCTCACCCAGCGGCGGCGGCGGCGGCGGCGGAGGCGGAGGCATCGCATCCCCACCAGCGGAGATGACCAGCGCCGGGCTGGTAACCGGCTCCGCTTCGGGATCTCTGGAGCGAACCCCCACGAAACGCAGCGACCGGGAGCGGGAGCGGGAACGGGAGCGGGACAATAGCAGCGGCCTGGGCAGCGCTGGCAGCCTGCCCGCATCGCCGCAGAGCGGTATCACCGTCAGTCCCGCCTCACCGGCCACACCCTCCACGCCCAAGCGGCCCCTAAGGACCTCCACGCCCTCCATGGAGCGGGAAAGGAATCGGGATGAGAGGAATCGGGATCATGACAGAGAAAGGGAACGAGAACGGGAAAGGGAGCGCGAGCGCGAGCGTTCCGCCAGGATCTTCAGCACCGCCAGCACCACCGTGCCCACGAATACCAGCTCCAGTGCCAGCGGCTTGGCGCCGGAGCAGCTGCGCATCCCGACGGGTGCGGCCGCCTTTAGCGGCTTCCCTGGACTCCATAGCATGAGCAGCCTGATGGTGCCCTCATCGGCGGCTGTGGCTGCTGCAGCCGCCGCTCCATTCCTGCCCTGGTCGCCCATCCTGCTGCCGCCTTGGAGCCATGCCCTCCTACCAGCCGCCTTCTATCCGGCGGCCCTGCGAAACGCTCTGCCCGGGTAAGCACTTGGATGGGATTAGAGGATGGATATAGCCTAGGTTATATCTATGTTTTTTTATCGAAGAAGGAGGGATTTTTCTTAGCTTTTTCCTAGCTTAATGGGTTATAAGTATCTCCAAGCTTGGGGCTTATAATTGGAGGACTATTTATTATTAATGAATATAAATTTATTAATGCAACTTTTTTGAATCTCTGAATTTTATATCTCTATCTTTGGGGTTCGAGTATCCTTAAGTTCTTCAATATGATCCAATAAAGGGTTCCTAACTTTAAGATCTATGCATTTCTCTCCCTTTTCTTGATTTTTGCGGAACTAAACTAAGTTTCTCGGATATATTTTGAACTTTTCTTGATAAGATATGATAAGATCTATAAAAATGGTCTATAAATAATTATAATAAGGCACTGGAATAATTGGGAAATATACAATTTAAGTCGTTTGTATCCTTATTTTAATGGAATGTAGACTTTGGCTTTATCCAATTCTTAACCATAAAGGGTTCCTAACTTTAAGATTCATAATTCTCCCCCTTTTCTTGATCTTTTCGGAACTAAACTAAGTTTCTCTGATACTTTCCTTGATACCAATCCATTTAAATACGAATCTAGAACTTGTCTTTATACGATTCTTAACTAATTCTCTAATAAATACAATAAATATCAATAGATTTCTTCCTTAAAAAAAAGGGTTATAAATAATTAACCCTTTTTCTCAATCAAAACTTAAAAAATTATAATTGATCCTTGAAACTCCCTCAAAGACTTGCTTCAAAATCCAGAGTTAAGTCCCCGATCTTTCCCTAAAAAAAACCCCTTTTAGACCAAATCCCAAGCACCAGTATAGCCCACGCCTAAGCTCCGACTCAAAATCACACCCTAGCCGAGCCCCGATCTCGATCCTGTCCAGCTAATGGACTTGTCCGGCTAATCCCGCCAGCTCCTCGGAGGCCAGTTGCCAAATTAGCTCAAGTCCTAGTCCCTGTTCCGAATATAGCCAAGAGAATATGGAATACCAAGGGACTACAGGACTACAGGACTACAGGACGTAATTCCCCCGCAAGATGGGATGAGCAAGTACTCAAGGTCCTCGACGATCGGTGGTGATCGGTGGCGATCGGTAAATTGGGAAATCCTGGCTTAGAAATTCCCCGTGGCCGTGGCTGGAAAGCCCAGGGCGGCGGGAACATGTGTGCAACAGAGGTCCTGGTCTGGCGTCACACTGTCTGGCGGGACACTGGTGTGAGGAAGGGAATTCCCTTCCACAGGACAACGCGGGGAATGCCCGCTCGCTCGCTCTCCCTCTCTCTTTTTTTGGCGTGGGAATTTCGCGCGGTTTGGGAAAACTCAAGATGGAAAAACCGGAAGCGGCGAGCAGGGAAGGCAGGCGAACTTGCGCCAACATGTGGCAGGACCTGTTTCGACCTGCAGCGAACCCAAACCTGACCTGTGTCCTGTGTGCTGACCCGAGCTACCTGCTCGCAGCTCCGTTTTAATTGTTGATGGTATTAGAGTGGAAAATCAAATCTGGCCACGGGACTAGGACGAAGGTGTCAATAATCCAGCGATTTGGTTGCACTTAATCGAAGTTAATTCCGGGTTGGGTTCGCAGGATACTCTCCTTTTCTCCTTTTCTCTTACAGATCTACATACATGTGCTATATCCTCCTTGGAGGCTAGTGCGAAAATCTGTGTGAAAGTCAGGGCGTAGGCACAGGTAGGCACAGGTAAATCGTAGTAGGCTTGCAATCCTGCTGCCTTTGGTCCTTTGTCGCACCTTCCGGCCATTCATAAGATCCAGCCAGGACCGGATGTAGCTGCAATGAGCATGAAATGCTTGAATTGAAGCAGAGTTTCCGATCTATACAGCTCAAGATCGAGCTCTAAGCCGGCAGAGTCTTTGATCATTAATCATTTGTCATTAAATTAATAGAAAATGTATTCAGGAAGTTAGGAAAATAATTCTACAATTCATCTTGTCTGGGAGATTTTTATATACTTCATTTGTTGTATGTTTAAAAGTAAAAACTGTTAAATAAACGAGGTATTCTTAAGACTAACTAACATAGGACTTTACTGAAATTAATTTGAATAATTTTACGAAATTTATTTGAATTAAGAAGGCATATATTTGAAATCTCTATTAAAATCGTGTCTTAAATAATTGAGATTTAAAAAAAAACTATCTAAAAATATCAAAATCTCATGCAGTTTCAGGATTATCTTTTAATATATTCAGTAATTCTTTTAAAAATGCATCCTTTAATAAATTATTATCCATTTTTAAATTATTTTTGATAATATTCCCTTACAAGTATGCTCTGTAATTATATTCTTAGCTTAAAACTTCAAAAGAATACAAAAATCATAGACAAATTTCGGATTTCAAGTACTTTTAATCATATTCTCAGTTATTTCTGGTAGGCCTTGGAGTTAAAGGCTTAGTTTTTGTGTCCACCGAAACCAAAACATAACATTCCATAAATTCTATTCAAGAAGTTCAGAACTCAAAAACTTGAAACTAAAACTTAACTAAAGTTTAAATAACTTGAATTGACAAAATGCAGTCTAAGAAGCACAAATTCCTGGCAGCACTTGAGTAAGAAATTTATAGAAGAACATCTCTTAAAAGAAATTCCTCAAAAATATTGTTAAAATCCCTAAAAAATCTTCAAAAAATCTAAAAAAAAGTCTTCAAAAATCCTTAAACAATTCTTTATAAAAAAACTTTAAGACTTCATCAATAACCCTTTAAGAACCCTCAAAAATTTTCATATTAACCCTCTAACAACCCATTTCCTTTCCCCTTTACAGCCTCTTCGATGCCAAGGTGCCATCATCGCAGCGCTCCGGCTTCCACATATCGGACATCCTGAATCTGGAGGGATCCGAGCTGAAGAACGCCGCCGCCGCGGCCGCCGCTGCCGCGCACCATGGCAGCGATCTGAGCGAGTCCACCAATGGACATGGCCATCACGGGGGACACGGACACAGTGGACACGGTGGGCCCGCGCCCTCGGCTCTGTCGCCCACGCCCGCCGCTGGTTCCGGTGGATCCGAGGACCAGGGCAGCGGCGGCACTGCAGCGGGCGGCGGCTCCAGTTCGGCGGGTTCGGATCACCATACCACCGAGCACCATCATCCGCAGCAGCAGCTACCGTCGCATCCCCAGCACCCGCACCCACACCCGCATCCGCATCTCCACCAGCAGCACTCGCATCCGCACCAACAGGCGGTGGCCGCCCTGCCACTGGGTCACCACCAGAGTGGCGGAGGAGGAGCAGGAGATAGCCATGCCCAGGCCGCGGCCCATCTGCTGGCCAGCCACAATGCCGCCGCTGCTGCT
Organism: Drosophila triauraria; assembly: GCA_014170255.2. Taxonomy (NCBI): domain Eukaryota; kingdom Metazoa; phylum Arthropoda; class Insecta; order Diptera; family Drosophilidae; genus Drosophila; species Drosophila triauraria. The sequence continues at coordinate 6,455,827 of CM024333.1, read as the reverse complement.
GCTGTGGCCGCCGGCCAGTACCTGCCCAATCTGCCCAAGAACTTTGCGGGGAGCTTCGGGGACGAGATGTCCTCGTACCATCACATCACCCAGACAATGCTCCAGCACACAGGGAGGAGTGCGTGGATCAAGGAGAACGAGCTATACGGTAAGTGGATTTTGCTGGATTTTTAAGGGGAATATCTATATAAAATTCCGGACTTAATTGAACCCCCGAAGCATATTGTTTCGTAATTGCCGCCAGCTACTCGGTCAGTCGAGCGATGAGGCAGCTGTGTTTGCATTCAAGGACTCTCTCGAGGCAGGCAGGGTTCAGGTGGTGACTGATCCTGGCCCACACCCAAGCCTTACTCCTCCTCCTCCTGCTGCTGCCTTCATTCATTGCCAGTTAACTCTGAAACGAAATGAGTCTCTCCCTCGATTTTTTAAGGGTTTGGGGACTTCCCCTTTTATAATCTTGACTAATAGTTTGTATGCGCTTCACACTTGAGGATTAGCCCTGTTGTTGTTGTCCTGTGTGTGTCCTTTGGCTGCGTCAATCGTTCTTGCTTCGTTCGATCGCTCCTTGTTGTTGCGGCCCAAACAGTGCTCGTCCTGGAAATTTATGGCACGCACTTCCGCCTCGTCCCTTTTTTTTAGCTACAAATTATAATTGCTGCCCGCTTGCCGTTTTTTATCCTCTCTTTCTGGTGCTCATTTTTTCGCTTTCTTTTTTTTTGGGAATTTTCACAGCTGTAAAGGAGTCGAGGAGGCGTCGTTTTGATTATATTAAGTTATTAATTTGTTGAGTTGTCATGGTGAAGGCTAAGGGTAACACCACAATCAAGCCGGGGATCGGCGACGAAGGACAGGGACTAATGGATGAGCATTAGCTGCTCCTACTTTGCTTTTTTTGTTTAGTCAATGGGCCAGGACATGGAGCGAAAAACAGGTGTTGCCTAATCGTTCTTGAGAACTCACTAATGGCACTGGATTTTCGCTTGAAAATAATAATAGAAAAATAACTGGCTAGGATTATTATATAAAATAATATTCCTTTCATTTTACAAATATTTCAAAGAGTTTACTTTAAAAATCCTTGAATTTCCAAGAGTATTTCAAAGGTTCCTTTGTTTTATGAGCCAAATATATTTTTAATAATAAAAATATAACAAAACCAGCACAAAAACTGACTAAGATTATTCCTTTAATTATAAAAATATTTCAAAGAGTTTATTTTATAGTTCCTTGAATTTCCAATTCCTATCAAAGGTTCTAGCCCAAATATACCTTTGTTTGATGAGACAAAAATTCCTTTATATCAATACCATCACTCCTATGTCCCTTTGTGGTTGCCCCGATCCCGCCCCATGGCAGGACATCAGCCCAGAGCCTTCACGCCCTTCGATAAATCAAAAATCTCTCTCTGATCAAAAAATGCCAATGAAAAATCCTTGCCAAGACCGGAAGAGCCTCTGCCTCTGCCATTGATGCATTTTTGAGGTTTGGCTTTTGTGTTCTCGCCCTCCATTAGCATCCTGGTTTCTGGTTTAGTACAGGCCCGAAGGTCAGCAGTCATCAGTCAGCAGTCAGCAGGAGATCCTGCTTGCCAGGTAGACGCAGGGAATATACCTCCCTAATTGACGTTATTAGGCAGAGCCATGTCGGGGTGTCCAAATAAGGGTTGATTTGTCACTATATATATAGTGCGGAATAGTGTATACATCTGGCAACGACCACAGCCTCATGTCGCGCCTAATCCAATTGCATCCTGACTTGCCTCCTGCCAAAGGATCCTGAATTCTGCTCGATCATTCGAGGTGGGGGTTGTTGTATTCAGGGGTTTTAGGGGTGTGGCACTGCATTAATTTATGGCCAAAAAAGGCAATTCAATTGCTGACAAATTCCCACCCAGCGATGCTCCCTCTTTTGTCAGTTTGCCAGTTTCCGAGTTTAAACCAGAATTGATGGCTTGCCAAGGCGCCTAAGTGTAGAAAAATTGTGGGTTTGCTATTTTTAGGGGGTTCTCCAAGGGGATTTATTGTTCTAACAAAAAAAAATATAGGGTTTCTTTTGTGAAGAATATTAAAATATATATTTTTTAAACAAGCAATCCTTAAACCTTATAACCTCTCTAACCTCCCTTTATTATTTCTTCGTTTCCAGGCACCCAACAGCCTGCCAGTCCCGACAGCACCTCGCCCGTGACCTCGGAGGTCTCCTACACCTACATTGGCTCCAATTGCCAGACCTCGCCTGCCCTGTCCGGGGATTACAAGAGCTACAGCCGGTCGGCGGACAGCGATGCCTTGTCCGTGGGCGATGCCCTCAATAGCCACACGCTGCATGGCGGCTCCTCTGGCTCTGGAGGACCCTCGGCGGCCCATGCCCTGCACAATAACAACAACAATACCACAAACAACAACAATAACAATAGTTTGAAGCACGACGGCCTGAACGGAGGAGGAGGCGGAGCAAGCAGTGGCCACGACGACAGCCTGAACGAGGATGGCATCGAGGAGGACATTGACGATGTGGACGATGCCGATGGCAGTGGCGGCGGCGGTGGCACAGGAGCCGATGGTTTGCCCAACAAGAAGCGGAAGCGCCGGGTGCTCTTTACGAAGGCTCAGACCTACGAGCTGGAGCGACGGTTCCGCCAGCAGCGGTACCTGAGTGCGCCCGAGCGGGAGCACTTGGCCAGCCTGATCCGCCTGACGCCCACGCAGGTGAAGATCTGGTTCCAGAACCATCGCTACAAGACGAAGCGGGCCCAGAACGAGAAGGGCTACGAGGGACATCCTGGGCTGCTGCATGGCCATGCCACCCATCCGCATCATCCATCCGCCCTGCCCTCGCCGCGACGAGTGGCTGTGCCCGTGCTGGTGCGGAACGGCAAGCCGTGCCTGGGCGATGGCTCCAAGCTGGGCGCCGATTGTGTCTCGGCCACGGCCACCGCCATGCAGAATGCAGCGGCTGCCCATCACCTGGTGGCCCTGAATGGAGCGGCTGCCTATCAGCATGCAGCGGCCGCCGCTGCCGGACTCCATGCCCACGCCCATGCCCATGCCCACGGGCATGCCCATCCTCATGCCCAGCGGGCCTGGTGGCCCTAATATTGTTAGGATGGGCGGATGATGTGGAACTGGGAACTTCAGGGGCCTGGAGCCACTCGAATAGGTGGATCGCACAGGGATCCCTTGGTGCAATAAATCAGAAATAAAAGAGAGAACAGAGAGCGAGGCGCGGGGCTCCTATCATTCCACAAACTGTAAAACAGAGCTGCCCAGGCAGAGCACTCGAGAGCCTGTGTGTGAGCAGCCCTGCTGTAGAAGCCAAAGCCAAAACATGATACGTTAAAAAAACTAAAAAACAAACCCAACTAGTTTGTAGTTTCGCCCGATTCCTCCTTGAGTCATTCCTGTACATAGGTTAGAGCGGGGAACCACCCCACAAAAAATATAATAAAGGAGCTCAAGAGCTACATATGTGCCCACTTAGTCAGGGGTCCACTCTCTATATAAGATATATAAAATATCAGCCGAAAAACACCTGACAGCTGGCCCTAAGATAATGTCCTTTGGATTACTTCAAAATGTATATTAACTAGTATATTTTTTTAGTAGCATTTAGCATATTATCTCAAGGTCTCCCCCATTTTTTACTGCACTAAAGTTGATAATACTTATAAAACCTAGAACTAGACACCATATTTTTGTTTTTTTTCTCTAGCCCTAAGTCGATTTTGTACATATTAAAAATAATCCCAAAAAGAAACCACACAAAAAAAACTTATAAATGGCAATGCAACTAAATCTGTACTATATACACCCATATATATATATATATTAAATATTAAAATCAAGCGTAATTAGTGTTCAAATTTTTTAGAAAGAATTTAATAAACCCTTTTTTTTTTTGTATGAATAAATATATAATATAGACACTTAGTCCTAATCGATATTTTTTTTCCGTGTGTGTGCGTGTATAGCGAGTAAAAGAAAACTCTTTGAATTTATAGCAAGTAATGAGTTCATAAATGTTAACAAAAGACAAGGACAAACTACACAGACAAGGACAGAGCAAATGTATTCGAGACAGAAGCAAAGCGAAACAACACAACCAACTGCAAATACATTTTAGAGATTTAATAAAAACCATTTACAAAAATTTAAAAATAAAATTGTGTTTTTTATTGCAATTTATTTTGGGTTGGGAAATTAAACGAAGGGAAGGAGGAGCATTCTGTGGAAAACAGAGCTGCCCAAGCAAGGCCCTCGAGGGTCTCAAGGCAATGACAAGGATCTTTTAGGTTAAAGAACAAACAAAAACTTATTATTTGTCGGATAAAAGTGATACAATTTTATTTATTTAATTTAAATATTAAAAATGTAAACATAAAATATTAATAAACTGAGGAATATAATTTAAAGACCTTTTTTGGTTGGAAAATAAAATTAAACGAAGAGAAAAAGACGCATTCTGTGGAAAACAGAGCTGCCCAAGCCAAGCACCCGAGGGCCGCAAAGCAATGACAAGGAAGTTGTCGGAAAAAGGGATACAATATTTTATATTTTATTTAAATATTCCAAAAGTAAACACAAAATATTAATAAACTGAGGAATTCTACTTAAAAAAATATTTTAGTTAGGAAAATAAATTAAACCAAGAGAAAGAGACGCATTCTGTGGAAAACAGAGCTGCCCAAGCAGTGCACTCAAGGGCTTCAAGTATCTTACAGGTAAAATGAAAAAATAAAAACTTGTTTCATATCAGAAAAAAGTGATACAACTTTGAAAACTAAAGAAGTAAAATTAAATACAGCTAAACAAAGGAATCTTAATAAAAACATTAATTTATTCAACATGAAAAGCCCTTCCTGCATTCGGGGGATTTTATTCTATTTGAACTATTTATATTTCTAAGATAACAAAACCTAGAAACTAATCTAAACTGAAACGAAATAATAGGAAATAATGGCGTATTCAAAGAGTTATTACCCCATGCACTTTATGGGATCGTAAAAGACTTGGAACGGATGGATGGCGGGGAGCGGGTATCGGGTATCGATGGAGCGTATAAACATGTTGGACACACCATAAATATGGTCTTGATTATGGTTGTTAGCTACCGTTCTGCGATTGGCATCGTAATCCGCCAGTTGTTGGCTCGATTGCGGCACCAAAACAATATTCGTGGACCCGCCGGCAAGCGATGACTATTAAGTCCGAGCAGCACCGATAAGGCCCGGACCCGGATGGATGGCAGGATGGAGTACTCTGTCTGGGGGCTCCGATTAACAGGCCATCATCAGGACGGCCGAAAAAAATAGAAAATAAAATGCCGACGGCAAATCAGAGAGATACAGGGAGATATACCTAGTATATGTACTTGCAGATATCTCGCAAATAAAGAACTCGAAGTCAAGTAGAGGCGCTGGAGTATCTCATAAAATGGTACGAGTGCTATTCTAATAAACGACAAATTAAATTACTCATCAGTGGAACCTAGCAGCCATCCCCATGCCTGATCCAATAATATTTGTGCGATATTAATAAATACGAGTAATGCGAAATCGAAACACTCTTTTTTACACGGGCCATAAACTCAACAACTGCAGCTGAAGTGCCATAAATATTGCTACCTACGCCCCGATATAGGGAGACTCTATAGTTGCTTGTTGGCCACTCGGTTAATTATATATTTTTACGATCGCCAGAAACTTGTTTTCGGTTCCCCGGCTCTCTCTCAATGGAGGGAACACTGACCACGGAGAAAGGTTGCCCCCGGGCCTAATCACTATGCTAAATCATGAGGAATGGTCATGATTGCCACTCGAGGGGCGCTGATCACTGGGTGGGGTAACCGGGGGTTTACTTTTAGGTATTAGTTATGGGTTAATCAGGGGATTCAATTAAGGGAAATGGAAGTAATTAGAAATATAAGAAAAGAGAGATAACAACTATATAATAATCTGTATTTATTTATGATCTAAATGTTTTTAACTTCTTAGACTTATTCCTAGGATTAATAGATATTAGCTATTGGTTAACCAGGGGATTAAATGTAGGAAGTTGGAAATAATTAAAAATAAAAGAGAAAAGAGGGTATAACTATATAAATATGTTATATTCAATTATACAAAGACATTGATAAGTAGTTATTACCTATATTTCTTTCTGTTTCTATATATTTTTAACTTCTTACAATTAATTCCCTGGTTATTATAGTTATTACCTTTAATTAATTATATTTATACTTACAAAATATAATACACAACTTAGAGTTTATAAAGAAACTTAAGCTCTGTATATAAATGCAAATTAAAATAGTAATAAAGAAGCTATAATATATAGTCATTAGTTTCTGAATAAATTGAAAATAATTTTCTAAAATAGTAATAGGAAAAATGATTGTGTCCAATCCTTTGATGAATAAAGAATATACTTGCTTACTTTGTTGTCTGTTCCATAAGGAGAGTTTTCTTATACGTCAAATAAATAATATAAATATATTTCCATTTACAGATCCCAATAATAAAAAATTCTCTTAGCAAGTCAGGACACTAAAGGAATTTATCCAAGACATTCTTATAAAAATATCAATCGAAAATGGTGTCCAGTCTTTTGATAAATATAAAATATACTTGTAGGAATAGTTTCTTTCCCCTTTAAATATATTTTCTCCTATGATATCCCCCAAATAAATATTTAAATAAATATATATCTAAAGAATCCCCGAAACACTCGAAACCCCTATCGAAAATCGTAGCACGCTGTGGGCTCTTGGCCAGCAAATTACCAGAAGTACATAATTGCTGCACCCGTTTATTAGGGGGGCCCCATAACCGGAGAGCGATACTATAAAGTGTTGCCATAAAGCAATCGATTAGAGAGGCGACTTAGGGGAGTAGGAACCTGTGGGAGTGTCTGAAATCCAGGTACACGGCCCCCGCCTAATCGCCGCCTAATCATTTGCATACCCGTATCGCTCGGATCGGATCGGATCGGACAGGATGTTGATTATGCCAAATATATATAGTAGTACGTAAGAGAGTATATGGCCCGAAGCGGGTACATTTCAATACAATTCAATGATCTAGATTAGAGAGGAATGGAAGTCAGTGCGCAATCGTGAAATAAACTAATAATATTTTCCTACATATTCCCATTCGTATTCGTATTCCTATGAGGTCTACAACAGGGTCTATAAGGCCGAGATAAGGCCCATTCTCGCTGCCTGTTTGACTGTTGGACAACCCGCGACACTTACACGCTGCCCGAAGCTGATACCTGGCTCCTCCGCCTTCGGAATCCCCCCGTAAGGGGCGGCGGTATCAGCGATATGTCTCACACAGCGCTCGGACAGTTGGTTATTTGGTCGATCGCCCCCGATCCGATCCGCTGGTCAGGAGGAGGCCTGGAGGCATGCATGACCGTCATGTCGAGTACAAACGTGCAGCTTATCGCCGGGTGTTAACACGGCCCCCACAAGGGGGACCCAAGGGGCTTGCTTCGAGGCTTCTGAGGGGGTCGATACTAGGTGGTTAACCAGGTGGGAGATTGTCGGGTAATTGCCTGGATTTCTGGGATACGTCAGGGACTTTACAAGGCCTTAAAGATAGCCCTAGGCGGTGATTAATTTGTTTTGAAAAAAGGGAATAGTGGGTAATATTTAATTTTAGTAACTTTCTGAAGAGTTTACTGGAAATGTGAACCTGATCTACATACAAACTGGGGAATTAATTATATTGTTCAAAATACAATCCCATAAAAAATGCTCAAACAATAATGTAATAGTTATTTTCATAAGTTAATCCTTAATTATTTTTAAAGATAGCCCTAAGAGCAGCCTAATTCATTTTGAATATGAAATAGTTGGCAATATTTATCTGAGTAAGTTCTTTTAAGAACATCAATCGAAAATGGTGTTAAAACCTTTGATATATATAGAATATACTTCTAAGATTTGTTTCTCCCCCCCTTTAAAGATATTTTCCCCTAAGATATTCCTCCAAATAAATATTATTATAGATATATATATCTAAAGAATCCCCAAAACACTATAAATAAGAATGGTAACCTAATCCCTAAGAGTTCTGACCATAAATACACTTTAAAACGAATAATCTTACCTGAAGAAGCCTAAAAAAGCTTACGAGATTTATTCCTATATTTTATTTATATTTTTTTAGGAACATTTTTGGCAATTTTAATTTTGAATTCATCGTCAAAAATTATACTTTTTAATAAAACGATCTTTTGCTAAGCTTTGATCACCTTAAGACAGAGTTTGGTGACTTTTGATTCATGGTTAAGCCAGGACAAAAAGGTGACCTGTTATTCCTTTAAGATTTTGAGATTTTATCTTTTGAATAAATTGCCAAAATATTCAGTATTTATCAGTAATATTTCCAGTTATGTGTTTAAGATCTTAGTACTACATATACTCAAGTTCCTTAACTTCAACTCTATCCCATCTCCCTATAGTAACTAATTAATACTTCCTCAAACTATAATTGTTACAATTGTTTTCATAAGCAAAAGGTGATTAATTTAATTTCCGTATAACAAATCACTGTGACTTGTCACATTTTCTTTTAATCTTTCCATTGAAAGGAAATTCCAGAAATTCCGTCTAGTAAACACCGTGTTTACCCAGCTCTTTCCAGCGAATTGGGAAAAGGGAGCAAGGCGAGGCCGGAATCAAAAGTCAGTATCAGAATCCGTATCGAGGAGGCGGCGCCTCTGGACACTTGTCGGGGCGGAGAACATTGGCATTGGACATGGACATGGGGGACAGGCGGAGTGAGGGTTGGCTTACAACACTTGATCGGACTGAAAATGCCTGAATTTGGCATTGATAAAGCCGCAGACGGACACCGTTGACACAGATACGTATAGTCCAGATACAGATAGAGAGACAATCGTTGGCAGTTTGTAATGAAAAATTGATTAAAGCTCGACGCTCGACCGATCAAATAATAAATTTATCACAAAATAAACGTGGAAATTAAACACAGAGAGCTGAGGTGGGGTTGGGGGCGAAAATAAATGAGATTACAATTAATAAAATAATCGATAAGTGGCCTCTGTGGCTCTCTGGCTACAATCGCGTACATAAACAAATAGGAATATATGTGTATATATTATATATATTTATCGGTTTCAGATTGTAGGCCAAAGTTAATTACGCTTTCTGATTTGCCATAGCCACTCGACGGGGACGGACTGTGCAGATTGGCGCTTTCGGAATGGCCCGCAGATTGGTTCCCAGGCCCTACTCTCGACACGGATCCTTATCCAGCGCCGCCAGACCGGAAAATCATGTTTATTTTTATGCAATCAAATCAATATTTTATATTAAAGGATTTTATATTATAAGCTTTTCAGTTTTAAGTTGGCAATTCATAAAAAGTAACCCTAAATAGTGTTGCAAAATGTCAATAAACGCAAAAGTGTTTGCAACACTTGAGCGGCTTCGATTATTTTCTGAATAATCGAAAGTATCGTTAATCGAAAAAAAGAAAATTTCCTCAAAAGTTTGATTAGATTTAGGCTGATAAATTATTGAATAATAAATTAATAAAGAATATTTTTAAAGATTTATTATAGAATTTTCTAACTTTAGCAAGAGTTTTCTCAAATTTAGGCAAATAAATTACGCTTATGATATCGAAAACTCTCTTAAAAATATCCCCTAATTCACATTTTGATTTTCTGTATATCCAGCGCCGCCAGACCGGAAAATCATGTTTATTTTTGGCAACCGACATCGATCTTTTATATAAAAAGATTTTATATATAAAAGATTTCCAGTTTTAAGTTGGCAACTCGAAAAAAGGCAACGCTAAATAGTGTTGAAAAATGTCGATAAACGCAATAGTTTTGTGCAACACTTGTCGACTTTCGATTAATTTTAAGAAGAGGCGCCTCAATAATCGAATCGAAGGGAGCTGTCAAAAAGAAAATTTTCTCATTGCAAGAAAAAGGAAAGAAGGGAAAATCTTTTAAAATGAATCGCTCAAGCAAGTTCCGAACCTACGTAAAGCCGCCAGTGGAGGGCACCTGCAGGATCTGCATCGCAACCCATCACGATGTGACCAGCATCTTTGGACAGGAGGGCCGGCGCCTGCAGCTGGCCGAGAAGCTGGACGAGTTCATGTCCATGAAGATATACGCCTGGGACAGTCTGCCGCGAAGCCTGTGCAGGATCTGCAAGGAATGTGTCCTCCTAACGGCGAAGTATGCTCAAATGAAAACCAGGGAGATTTCATCGCACTCCGATTCCGAGAACACCGAGTCCGCTTCCGAGAATTCTTTATCGAGTACTGAAGAGGAGCCGTGGGATCTCTCAATGAAATCAAAGCGAAATTGTGATGATTCGGCTAACTAAGGTAAGTCTAAGGTAATAAAATTGGGTTTGAAATAGCTTTAAGAGCTCTCCTTGGGAACTAATTTTAATTCACTTCCCAGCTGGACTCGTGTCCGCAGGCCAAATGCCATTTTAATGACCGAACTCTCTTCGGGAAAATGGGAAAATGGTACAAAGTCGCGAACGCAGTTCTAATTAGCCTATGCGGTGCCATAAACCCACGGAAGGGAAAGCGGAAAAGCCGTGGGAGGCTGCTGTGGGGGTGAAAAATCAAATCAAATTAAGTCCCAGCGCCTGATGGGCGTTGGGTGGGATTTTACAGTGTGGCGTTTTTAATAATGTTGTTGCTCATTTCGCGACCAGCGTCATTATCTGCATGTAATTTCTCATTTTCATAGTCAATTAAGTCAATCACACGCCCTTTTAGCCACCGCAAGCCAGGCCGAAGCGCTGAGCGGCGCTGAAAAGCCTGGCCTGGCCCTGTCCTGGCCCTGTCCTTCTCTCTGAAGGCTGCAACAACACCAAACGAAAGAGGAAAGGCGAGCACAGAAAGCAGAAAGCCGAAAGCCACCCCCTGCAAATTAACACGTTGTTGTTTTTGCCCGCCGCCAGTGGCGGTGGTGTGTTTCCGTTTCCGCTTTGGCACCACCCCCTTTTATGCACTGAGGAGAAAAATAGAAGAGGAATTTTTGTAATAAAAAAGGAAATAATATATATAAAGCGATTTCTACCGATATGGAAAAGGGTACCAACATTTTCTCTCAAATAAATATAAAAATCAAACGGAAATGTTGTAAAAAAAAGGGAAATAATATTTATAAGAGATAATAATAATAATAATAATAAAGTGAACAGTACCAACATTTTCTCTCTGATATCTAGAACGTTTTTTAAGGGTTAGGTACATTTTTCTCATGCTTAGAAGTTTATTCTTAAGTTCAGAAAACTCTTTTGAAATTAATTTAAAATCCAACCATTTTTACAATTTAAAATAAAACAAATTTGCTTTAATTGAAGCTTAAAAAACATCTAAAAACTAGAAATAAATATGATAATCCATCAATTCTGATGTTTTTCCAGGTATATTTATAAGAACTTCAGTAAATATTCTCTCCTTTTAAGATACAACTTGCTCAGTTTTAATTTTTAATTTTGCTAATTAAATAGTTAGAAATCTGGTAAAAACATACACATTTTAAAGGCATAATCATTTATAAAAATAATAATGGGAGTAGTATTTGAAAATATATTTTCCAATGTTTTTGGAAGAGAAGTTAATTATTTTAGCAAAGGTTTTCAGAGACTTGGACTCATAATGCCGCTTGGAACATTTTTAAATCTCTAAAAAAATATCCCCGAACTTACAAATTTATTTTCCGTATATAAGGAAGTTGTTTTTCAGGTTTCCCTTATTTTTCCCAGTGCACTCCGCTTGTTTCCTTTGTTTATTTGTAACGCAATTTGAAAGCGGCGCGTTTATTGCTCAATTTGAGCGGGGAATGAATAGGAATTACGTATTCATACTCATCGCGGGCCTCGGGGCCTCATCGATGAGCGATGGACGATGACTGGGTGGATTGCATCCCATACCCATCCCCGGAGAGAAGCCACCCTCGCAAGGCAGGACCAAGGCGAGCCAATATAACTGTAACAATTTCAAGCACTAAAAGGACACGTGGCAGCTGCTTTTAAAATTGAATTTCCTGCCATGTAATCTTGTCCAGAGTCAATTGTTTTCTGTTTCTGTGTGGGTTTCCCTCCCTGCCTTGACTTGTCCACCCGCGCACGTGCATCATTTTTTTTCGGTCGGGATTCGGGGTGAGGTCCTTTTGTCCTAGCTTTCCTTTGCCTTTTGGCTTTTATTTATTTATGAAGATGCGGCCAATATGTTGACGATTTGCTGACCCCGAGGAAAGTTTACTTTATGGGTGTGAATGAGGTTTTGTGCATTTCACAGATTGACTTTTCCCAAATGGGGTGTGAACAATCGAAGGGGGTGGTGGCAAGGATAACAGGGATCAGCAGGTCTTTGTGGCATCTGAAATGGGTAATTAATCGAGCGAGATTAGGCATCGGTTTTGATAAATAAAAGGGCATCGGAGATATATACCTTCTGGAGGTAATTGAAAATGTAATTTAGCAGCGAGCGTAATTGGTATCCTTTGAAAAGAAGGTTTAGAAAGGAAGTTAATTAATTTTTGAGGATATTTTAATTATAGATTTTTTAAAAGCTTTTAATTTGGGCTTTAAAACTATTAAAAAAAACACGCAAAAACTCGAATTATATATTTAAAGACTAATAAACTAAGTAAAATAAATTCAAATACAATTATCTTCATGTTTGGTATTAAATTAACTCTTTATTTATATTTATTTAATATTTTTGTATTAATTATGTTATTAAAATAGGGAAAAGATAATAAAGTTTTGCATTAAAAAATGTTCTCACAATAAAGGAACCCAAATTCCATTAAAAACAAGCCATAAACTTTATTTAAAATAAGTTATCTTTAATATTTAAGAATAAAACTCAATTTCTAACTACTTTAAAATGTAATTAAGTTTTTAAAAGTTTAAATATATATTTAATGCTTATAAAAATGTTGTAAAAATTTAATTTATGAAATATTAAACTCCTTTAATGATTTCAGCTGCCGCCAACGCCAGTTCCCACGTTCCTGCCACCGGATCGATGTTCACATGCCTCTAATTAACATGTCAATAAGTTGGGAAAAGTCTGAAGCCAAGAAGCGCCACCGATTTTCCCCCGAAGTTACCCCTAATGGAAGCGGAAAATCAGAGAGAGGGAAAGACAGCGACAGCGAGTTGCGTGCGCCATTAAAAAGCCACGAACATCAATTTAAATATTGCATTACAATGATTTGCATAAAGGCCGCACGCAGGCACACACAACCAACACACACTCGCACACACACACTCCCCCGAAATCACAGACATAAAAAACAAAAGGCCAAAACCCATTAAACCAATAAAAATTTGCACTTTCACATGACCCCTTTGGGTTTTCTGGTGGTGGCTGCGGTGTCGATCGACTAATTTGAATTTTAATACGCCCCGCACACACACTCTCTGCACACTCTACACACACTGCACCTGGGCAGGACCTTCCCACGACATCGATACGATGCGATGCGATCTCCTAGTTGATATGATATCCTGGAATATATGCAGCCATTAGCGGACAAAAGCGCAGCGCGAGAGTCACCTGTAAAAGGTGCACTGCAGGAAAAGAAAGGGTGCGAAAGGTGAATGAAAAATTTCTATAGAGAAAGGTAAAGGATATTTTTAAATATTTTAATAGAATAAAATAGCAAAAGGGAAGAAATAAACTAGTTTAAAACTCCCTACATTCATCGAAATTTAATTTATGAAATATTTAGTGATATTTACAGAGATTTAAAATATTTTAAAAACAATATTGATACAGATTCAAAATAATCTTTAATCCTTAACTAGAAAAATTATATTTTGATAGAATGTTACACTAGTAAATGAATACATTTATTTAGGTCACTTTAAATACTCCATAAAACATAAAAAATTAATTTTCTAAAATATTTAGTGAGATTTACTGAGATTTAAAATATTATAAATATATTATTAATACAGAATTAACAGATTATTATGAAAAAATGTAAAACAACATTAAAAAGTATTAAATAATACAGGAATTAGGAACTTACAGGATTTTTGTAAATAGATTTTGAATAATAAAATGATGAAACTGATTCAAAAACCATCTCCAGGGACTGGGTTCTACTTTTACAATTAATTTAGTGCTAATTAATTATATATAATGTTATAAAAGGCAGGGTTTTTGTGTAATATTGATAAAACTTATAAAATAATTATTAAATTTAAAAGGGGAAAAGTTCCTGATATTCATAGATTATAAAACCAAAACCAAGACTTTTTTCCACTGTGTGAGCCAAGGTGTCTCCTGGAAAGAGAACTCGCAGGGGAACTCCCCACCTTCTTCGATGGTCGCGCCCACACCTCGAGAGCCGGTTAGAGTTCAACCTTTTTGGCCTTTTATTGCATTATTATTGGTAAATAAACAAAGCAACAAAGGAGCAACGGAGCCAAGGAGCAGACAAAGCAAACAGGATAGCAAGGCGAAAATCAATCAATGGAAATGGAAAATGCGGCAATTAGCGATGGAAAAGCGCGTCAGCGGAAGTCATTAAAAGGGTTGCCTTGGAGTGTGTCCCATGTCCCCGTATCCTGTGTGTGTGTGCCCCGTGTCCTGCGACCTTGCCCCCAGTCTGTCTCTGTGTGTGTCGTGTGACTGTTTGCCGCCTAATTGCGCGGGAAGTTCAGAGTGAAAGGGGTAGGCGTCGGCGACGGCTTCGATTTAAGGACTCGCGCTCGCCCTTTCAAGTAATTCGAGCTGACACGCTCCTGCGCGTTCTTTCGAGTGGCCTCTTTAGATGGAGAGGCTGTGTGGCCACAGGACACCTGTCCTGCAGTTGAAAGCTGAAAAAGCAGAGAAAAAATTAAAAAAGTCACTCAAATTGGTTTCGTTTCTTTCCCTTGCAACATCAGCGAACTTCTCTCTTCCAAGGACATGACCGGAAGCCTTGAACTGAAACGAGGCCAGACAGTAGCCAAAGGCTGACTCGTCCACAAAGTGGTCAGTCCATAAATCAGGGCTCGGGGACCGGACAATCGACGTCAACAATAAGTAACAATGATGTCAACTTGTAATTGAATTGATTGACAATATTTTATGCGCAAACAGAGGCTGCGATGTGGGGATATCCTGGGCCATCCAAGGACCCTTAATGACGAAATTTGTTTAGATTAGCATTCGCGTTGCAGGCAGGGGGCTCCTTTTTTGTTATTCGATGGACCTCTCTGGTGAGTGGCCATAAAAAACGATAAGAAGATTCAATAAAAATACTTTAAGCGGAAAAACAAACTTGAATGGCGATAAAAAGCAAGGCAAAAAGGGGAAGGATACGCCCAGGCGATTGAAAAAGGGCGAACGAGGCTACAGCAAGGACATGGACAATATGGACAACCTCCCTGAAAGGACACTGCGCTTTTTAGCTAATGAAATCGTTTGCTAAATGAAACGTGAAAAGTCAAATCAAATGAATCCCAGTTCAGGGTTGTCCTGCCAGCGGAAGCGGAAATGTGTCGCCGTTCAGTGGCAGACAGGACAAAACAGGACTCAACAAATCCAATTGTAAACTGGAAATTTTTAAAATCCCATCTCGGCTGCGGTTTCGCCCGAAAACCAATTTAAATCCACTTGAAACGGCCAGAAAGTTTGCTCGATTTTCGGTCTTGCGATTCGCTTTTGATGTGTGGCTAACTGTGTGTGCGCTTCCGCTTCCGGGAAATAGAAATAGAGAAATGGAAAATTATTACAATGTGCGGGGGGGAGGGGAAAAAAGGCAGCCACTGCGGTCTGCACTCGACTGTGCGATTAATTTGCTGATTTATTCGCAACGGAAGGGTTGCTTAATTCCCGCCGACGGCCCTTTTCTTCTCTTTTTTTTTTATTTATTTACTCCTCCAGCCGCGTAAAACAAAGAGTCCTGCGTCCTGATTTTAATAAGGGTATTCCGGGCCTGAGAAAATCCTTCCTTTTCCTGTTTTTTCTAATTATATTAATAGGTAAAATTTTGGTAGAGAAAATTGAAGGTTGTATATTTTAGGATGTTTTATTAAATAAAAAATGTCTCGAATCTGTTTAACAATTGTTTTTTTTTTAACAAAATAATTTAAATATTAGGATTTATCCATTATTTATAAGTTAAATGTTAGTTATCTTTAATTTTAGCTAATCAAAGGCTTTATATTGCTTCTATTTCATTTTATTTTATTTCTGGATGTTGCAGAAAACTTGAAACTAATTTAATTTGTTTAAAATATCAAAGATTAAATAACATCTTAATTGGATAATAAAAAAAAAATGGAAATATCTATTAAAAATAAATAAATATAATTGTAATCCTTAAGCCTTTGAATAATTAATGTAAAATTTATTAAATTAAATAAAAAACCATCCTAGTTATAATTCCAGGGCATCCCTCGGCAGTATTTCCTACACAAAAAAATGTGAAAATAATTTCCAGCAGGCCAACGAAAAGTTTATCGTGGATGCCTTCGCTTTGATTCATTTTCCTTGGCTTTTCTTGGCTTTCCCTGGTTTTTTTTTACCGCCGCTTTTGCATATGCACAAAAGTTATTTGTCGGATTCGCCAGCCAATTACTGCAATGAACAAACACAGCGGCGGAGAGGAGGAGCACAGGGAGCACACACATAAATATTCCCAGGCAGGACAGCTACCCGACCACTGGCTAGATTTGTATACTTGTTGTCTGGTTATCAACTCGCTTCCGGAACTTAATGGCCTGAATCCTTTTGCTGCCTTGATTTGCCTTCCAACTCTCTCCCTGTCTCTCTCTCTGGTCAGGACCCAGACGGAGTGCATTGGCCTGGGCGATGATCCTGGCGAGGCCTAACCCTTGTGAGCGAACTCCAAATGAAGTCATCTGCTTGTTAAATGAATTGAATCTTTAAATAGGAGTTTTTGGAAATTAATTTAAATATATTTAAAATTTTAAATACATTATTGGGACTACAAATATTAAGTATTTCAATTATGTGATTAATAGTTGTTGATGGCAGATGAAAGTGCTTGAACTTTATGCAAATAAAATTATGAAAATTATAAAGAAATTCAAAAATAAAGATTATTTCAAGGATATTCCCCTATATTACGATAAAATGATTAAATATGATTATATGAATTATTTATTTAAGCTCTACTCTCTACTCTACTACTTTAAAAAATTATAAAGGCAATTATCCATTAAAAAACCAAACAAAGGTGTTAAAATTTAAAGAGCGAATTCACTTGAGCCCCCAAAATTAGTAATAAGAAACTAACCCCCCGGAACAATGAGGAAAACTATACAAGCAATAACAATCCCAACTGGCTTATCTCTCTCGGATACAAAGAAGACCAATTTACGATCCAGGATTCAGGATTCCCTGCCTTTCTGCTTTTTTGTTTCTTGTTTATTTTCCTTCGGTTCTGCTTTGTTTTTAATGCGCTTTTGATGAAGCCATCATGTCACATTACATCAAACCAAACCAAACAGGACAAAACAAAGCCAAACAATGGGCTGAATAAAACCGAGTATATGGCGTATCGGACGCACACGCAGATCCCACAGTCCCAGTCCTGCAAGTCCTGCGAGCCCTGCGAGGGTGTCGAGACAATTGCTGCCACAGGGACAAGGATTTCGGCCATTTAGCAGCAGCAGCAGCTCGAAATCTCATAAACACTTTGCTCTGGCACAAATTGAAATCTGGTTAGCACACAGGACGAAGGACGACGGACGAGGACGAGGGGTGCTAAACAAACATTGACACGGCATTCAAGGCATGAGGCTGAGACTTCCAAGGAGGACACAAAATGGAACACAAGAAGAAAATAATAGTAAAAATAAGAATCATATTTGCATGTATATAAAAAAATTATAATCTTTGTCTTCTTGAGACAATATTATGGCCAAAAATTAAATTATAGCCAAAAGTCATACATTTTCTGATTCTCCATTAAAATCTTAATTGTTAAGAAACAATATTAAAAAAAAAAATATCTGAAAAAAAATTTTCGCCACATTTTCAAAAATCATCACCCTTTTTTACAAATATTGACAATTTTTTTTTTTAATTTTCAAAGTAATTATGCAGACTTATTGTTTTATTAAAAACTAACAAAGAACTGCTTACCGAATTAAATTTAAGGCTTTTTTGGCGAAGTTGTGAATATTTTTAGCTTTGATTTGTCAACAAAATTACCATGATTTTTTAACCCTAAAATGTACCAATTTGGGGTCTTCCAGAGAGCATATTATGGCCAAAAACCAAATGAAGGCCAAAAGCCGTATATTTTCCGATTTGCCATTAAAATTATAATTATTTAAAATCAAAATATTGAAAAATATAAGGAAAAAATTTTTCATCGATTTTTCAAAATTTGATATGGGGGTACATCATACTTTTTTTCAAAATTTGACCGAAAATTTATTTGTTTAGATTTCTAATTAAGATTTATTAATCTAATAAAAACTAACACAGAAAAACTTTCCGAATTGAAATTAAGGCGGTTTTGGCGAAGTTATGATCATTTTTATATAAGATTTTTCCAAAAATTTTCATATTATTCTAAAGTTATTTTTAACCCAAAAATATGAAAATTTTAAGTCTTCTTAAAAGCCTCTTATGGGCAAAAAGGGAGTGATAGCCAAAAGCCGTATATATTCCGATTCGGCATTAAAATTCGAATTATTTAAAATAAAAATATTGGAAAATATCAACAAAAAAATTTTGATCGATTTTTCAAAATTTGATAAGGGGTTACATCATCTATTTTTTCAAAAATTGAAAAAAATTAATTTTTTTTAAATTTCCAAACCAATTAAGCAGATTTATTATTTTAATAAAAACTAACATAAAACTGCTTTCCGAATTGAAATTAAGGCTGTATTGGCAAAGTTATTAAAGAATACCCATTAGAAAGTGATGGCTCCCTTCTGAAACATCAGTTTCTTGGAATTAATCCCAATATAATTTGTTGTATATATTTTTTTCCTCAGTGCATTAAGGAAACGGAGTTCATGCGTGCAAATCAAAGTGAGCAAGTGAGGCAAGTGAGGCAAGTGTGGCAAAAGGACAAAGGGCAAGGATTCAGGGGGTGGCGACTCCAGAATCAGAGAGGGTGGCACCACAGAAGGTGTGGGTTTTGGGTGTAGTTGGCCGAGGCTTGGGGAGGAGGTGGTGCAAACACAAACACATTTATTGGCTCGACAAACGTTTGGCCCTGATGCGTATTAGCTGACGACGTTACTCAGCTCGTGGGACAAGATTCATGGCGCTTGTTACTCCTTATTCCTTATTTCTTATTCGTTATTCCTATTCCCAGGACCCAAGACAAGCTGTGGGATTCTTTATTGAATTTTTATGGGGATCGTAATGGGGATCGTTTAGCAGGAAGGTCGTACAAGGCATTTGCAATAGGGAACTAGGTTTGAGATTCAAGCTAGTTTTGAGGATAATAAATTAAATATATTAAATATATATTATATACTGTATATATAGTATTTCTGGTGTAATTACCAATATATTATTAGTTCTCTATTAGTTAACTTTGTTAAGTTCCGGAAGACAACCCCCGGAGTTGCTCCTCAAGTAACTACAAGTCCAAGACCTCGTCAAGTGCCAACCCCCGGCCATTGAGAACTAAAAAAGAGACTTCGGGGGCCGTAAAAAAGTGAATTGCATTTGTCTAATCACAATTTATTGACCCTCAGCCTCGATGACCCGACAACGACGACGACGACGAAGAGATCTCTGTGAGGCTGAGGGGCAGTGACGGGCACTCCATGGGTCTTTGTGATTGTCAGCCGTGGACTGTGCCCCCGGCCCTGACGAAGACCTTTTCCATTCTACTTTTTAGTACTTCCTCAAGCCGAGAACCCAGCACAATGGCTCGATGGCCCGATGGCAATGTGTCATGCTTGTTGATTTGTAAGGATGCCAGAGATGTAAGAGGATGCAGTGCAGCAGCCGCCGCTTGAATTGTATTGACCGGAAAATCATAAAGCTCTTTGTGTGTTGCCCGAAAAAAGGAGGAAGTCAAATCGAAGGCCCAGTCATGGAGCTGGCCACTGCCGCGACCGGAAATGTTGCCCAGTGCATTTAATCTCTGTCTCGCTGCTCTTCGATTTCCCATTTTTCCCATTTGCCCGATTATAATCCTTCTCCTTTTTTTTAGATTTTTTTTAGTTTTGAAAAGGCGCCGCTTCCGCCGCAAAAAGTTGCTCCGATCATCGGCGACGGCGGCGGCGTCATTATCATGGAAAATTGTTTATAAGTTGACAGGCAGTAAACAGGATTTGACTGCGGGCATCGGAAATGGAAATGGAAATGCTTAGAAGCCCCAAGAAGTTCCGAATTTAAGTCCAACTATGACAGGAAGTCAACTTCTTTGCCCTCTGGTATGTGTGTGTGGTCTGTTTTCCTCTTTTTTTTCTCTGATTTTTTTTTCTTTTTGAAAATCTAGAGCAAGTGAAAAATCGAATATGGAAATCGAAGGGAGGTTAAAGTTGGTGTTGGGTTAAGGGTTTTAGAGAGATAATAACTTCTAAAAAATATAAATTATAGGTAAATGAACTCTAATTTTAAACAATTAGTAAAATATATATAATATAAACTTATATAAGCAAAGAAAAATATATTTTTACTCGTGGATTTATTTTTTTAAACATTGCATTGATCTGCATAATTCGAAAATGCTTATTAAGCATGTCCGTCTGTCCGTTTGTCCGCTTGTCCGTTAGTTAGAGTAAACATCTAGAACTCAGAGACTATAAGAGCTAGAGAGACCAAATTTGGTGACAAAGTTCTTACAGGTTCAACGGAAATTTATTTTATAATTTATATTAAAAATAAAAATAATAACAACAATATAAAAAAAAATTCTTCAAAACTCCAAACTTGTTCTAAACTCCAAACTCTATATCTTTTTTCTTGTGTCCATATCAGTTCTTTATATTTTTTATATATCCCCAATGATTTCCAGCTGGCTTGGCTCACTTGTTGGTCCGCCAACGCGCTCAGGTTTTGCGTGAAACCATGTCAAATGACCCATAAATGACACGCACACAAAACGATTTCCCGCCGCCTGAGTTGACATGACCTGACCTGAATGAGCAATGTCCGACCCGCTCACTATCTGTCTATATATATCTGGGTATCGGAATATCCATCCGTGTCCAACCATCCACCCATTCCTGCCTCGCCACTCATATGCACATCCATATTGGTGTTCTCTCCTTATGTTTGGAGCATATGTACGTACACGGCGGAAAAAAAAGGTGATAATTACTTGAAAAGAAATCATGTTTGTGATATGAATATGGGGTTATTAATGGGAATAGAAAAGATGTATCACTTTCGTGGTTTACCTTTACAGTGAAGGTTTTTAAGAGTGTTTAGTAGCCCTATTTTATACAAGTATGATTTTAGTATAACTCTTCCAATTATTTAAATTATTAGAGAAATTATAATCAACTCTTAGACTTAATATTTATTTCAATAAATTAAATGTTCAAAGAAGTAGGGATAATTTCAATATTTACATTCTCTTTCTGACATTGTTTTGGGATTATTAATAACTCAAACTAATAAATAGTCAAGTGTTCTTCACAACCTTATTTTTCCTCTCAGTGCAAACCATATACCATACCCCGGAGCTTATCCATTTATGAGTGCACATTAACCATTATGATTTATCCACATGTGTGTGCGTGTGTGGGGATACTGGGTGGTGGACAAGGACACAGTCGCGGACACGGACACGGACGAGTACGAGAACGAGCGTCGTCCGGTAAGTGCCGCTGTGCATTTAAGTGGAAACTATAGATAATATTTTTATAGTTTCGCTGCCACCGATTGAGTGAGTGTATATATAGCATAGTCCTAGCCCTAGCCCTGGTCCCTTTGTCTTGGTCAGCGTGTCTGCTTTGTATATTAAAATGTTGCCCGCATTGAAATTTATTTTCGCCGATTCTCTGATTTATGACTAAGCGTTTTCCTAACCCAACTCCCCACGAGCCTTTCTCTTTTTTTGGTGACTGTCCACTGTGCTGGTCAGCAAATGATGCGTCAGCGTTTAATTTCATTTTCGACATGTGCAGGACATTAAGGAGAGCAGGCGAAGGAGCCGCCTAATTGACAGATACAATTTGCTTTTATCCTGAAAATGGCCGGCATATCCTTCCTTTGTGCTTAAAGGTTTTTTCTATTTTGTGGACGTGACTTTGGGGCAAACTAGAGGATAGACACGAGCATTAATCGGTGATTCGAGTTTTAGCAAATGAAGGAGTTAAGTCCTAAGGCTTATTTTATTTCAATTAATTTCAAATATCTTTGGAATATTTTTTTGCGGTGAGTTTGCAGATTCACAGAAAGAAGACAACTTTTTGCTTATTCCTAAAAATATGCTATAAATAATAACATAGTTTCTAGGGCTTCAAAGTCCTAACTCTTTGCAGATTTCAGTAAAGTTTCAACCCATAATCTCTGCCACTAAAGACAAAACTATAGAGTTTTTTAATAGATTTCCTGATAAATACGAGCCTTGCCTCCCGCTGCCTCTCCTCATTAGCCTCGAGTACATCAATCATCGGCTTGTTTTAATTTAAAAAAAAAATCACTGTTCACGCTGTTCGCATCCCTGCGGCGTGGCCTGGACACTTAATTAAATCCTCGGCCACATGCCACACCCAGCTACGTAGCACGCCTCGCCCCACTCTCTCTCTCGTGCACCACCGTCATCCCCCTTGGAATCTCGACCAACCACGTCCGGAATCCCGCCCACGGAAAATGGGAACAGCAGCCATCATCAGTGGCGCCGTCTCTTTCCTGCTCCTTGGGGGAAATTTTCCCACTCGAGGGAAATTTTCGAGCGGCTCAAGGAGCGCGCCATTTTGAGAGTTTTCCCCAGGTCCACCACCATGGTGGACTTTTCCCCTGCCCTCACTCCCCCGGCATGGGCTTAAGAAGAGTTCCTCCAGGCAAAGATTGATCTATTTTAATAAGCGACGACGTCGGCTCAGAAATTTTTGATTACGAAAAATGCAAATTGCGAAAGCTGTAAAATTTCAAAAGATTTTTTAATTTACCGCCACTAAATCCGTTGGCTTAAGGCGAAGGTATTAATTAAGGTAATATGGCAGGGTTGGGCATCGCATTTAAAGCTAGGAGCCACCCTTAAAGAAAGGCATGAGACAGACGGAATAAAAGAAAAGAAAGAAAAACAAAAGCCGCCTGTATCGGCATCCGTGTGATTTGTTTTTGTAATCCTTAGGGAGCACTTTTTTTTGTCCCCTACGATGTGTAGATTTTGTTTTTGTACTTACAGAGTGCAGTTTTTATCCCAAAAACCATTTAAGTAGACTCTTTCGTAGAAATTCACTCCAAAACATCACAAAAGGAGTTCTGGGAAACCTCAAACGATGTGTAGATTTTGTTTTTGTAATTAAAAAGTTCAGTTTCTATCCAAAAAACTTCTGGTGCACTCTTTAGGAGAAATTAACTTCAGACCAATACGGCAAGAGCTTTTGGAGCTCTCACACGATGTGTAAATATTGTTTTTGTACTTACAAAGTGCAGATTTTATCCTCAAGCACTCAAACGACGTGTAGATTTTGTTTTTGTATTTACAAAGTTCCGTTTTTATCCAAAAAACTCTTCAGGTGCACTCTTTAGTAGAAATGAATTCGAAAATAATACAAAAAGAGCTCTTAGAGCTTCACACGATGTGTAAATTTTGTTTTTGTACTTACAAAGTGCCGATTTTATCCAAAAACATCTTCAAGTGAACTCTTAAGTGGAAATTCATTCAAAAGGAGTTCTGGGAGCACTTAAACGATGTGTAGATTTTGTTTTTGTACTTAAGAAGGCAGTTTTTACCCAAAAAACTCTTCAAGTAATATAAAACATTACAAAAAGAGCTCATAGAGCTCTTGCCCAATCTGTTAATTAAATAATAATAAAGAAAAGAAGCAGAGTTTTAATTGTTTCATTGTTGCCTTTTTTTAGCATATTTTGTTCTTTATGGTAGATCGTAGAATGAATCGTTGACAGAAAAAAATACAGTTTGTTTGCTTTCTAAATTAGTTATCTGATGTAGTTGGAATAAATAATTATATATACTAAAGCTAAAGCTAGTCCGGAGACCCTTGCTCCGTCTCCTTTATCTCTATAGTGTATGCTTCATCGTCGCTAATAATCGTGTTTGCGTGTAAAAATAAACTCTGAACTCCAAGCAATAAACAAAACCTATTCTACCGACATACAGTGGACACTTTGGGTGTGGAAGAGAGGTGTAATGGATCCAAACAGAACGGACAACCTTTGAAGCTTCATATTAAATAATATATAATGGTTTTTAAAAAAAGAAAGCTTCTTTTGGAGTGGCCACTGCACATCGGCAAACACATAGGAAGGAAGAAAGGTTTAGAAACAAAAAAAAAAATAACGTACACTCTAGGGAAATTGTTTAAAGATTTAGCAAAAATGCTGAATATACACAAAAAAAAAAATAATAATGTATGTAATGTATGTATAAGGAGGGAGGGAAAACGAAAAAAGGAGGTTTATTTGAAAATAAAGAGAACTTACAACTACTACAACTACTCCTCCGCCACTAAACTTCTCAATCTCTCATTCGCTAGGTCTCAAAGTACTTGTAGATCGCCGTCACATAGGACATGACCTGCATCCAGTCGGGACGTTCGATCTGACACATATCGTTGATGTTCTGAGGGTTACAAATATTTTAAATAAGATAATAAAAGATAAGTGAGGAGGGAATACCCACCAGAGTGGTGCCTATGCCCACAGACTCGGCCGCTGCAAATGCCAGCGAAAAGTTGCGACGCTTATTGGCCGGACTGAGCTGATCGTAGGGAATGCGATCTGGCAGATACGAGTGCAGGATGGCGCAGAAGGCCAGCCCATCGTTCCACGATGAGCTAAAGTTGGTGATGTCAATGTTGCGATAGCCAACTGTCTTGTTCTGGCACCATTTCAGCAGGGCATTGCGCTTGGAGCCGCCATTGGTGATCAGCATGTTTAGCGGGTCTTTGCGTTCGCCTTAAAGAGGAGAAACAAGGAGTATTAGAAGAATTTAAGCAAGAATTGTATTAATCTCTAGTTACCACTGATAAAGGACTTTGAGACATTGCCAAAGGGCATCATGCCACTGCTGCTGTTGCTGCCCGCACTGCTGGGCGTGGCTGGGGTTGAAGGCTGGGATACATTTGGGATCTGGAGCTGCATCTGGTTCTGGCTCTGACTCTGGCTCTGGCTTTGAGGCGTTGTTATCGCCGCCTGCTGCTGCTGCTGTTGCGTCTGTTGCTGCTGCTGCTGTTGATCGCGCAGCGCCAATGTGGCTTTGGTAGTGCTAGCTGAACCTGCTCCTCCTCCTGCGCTGGCAACTGGAGTACTTGGACCTGTACCTCCGCTGCTCGCTGGACTGCTGGCCACGTTCACGTGCATGTTACTGCTCTGCAGTACAGGCAGGCGAAGCTGTGCGGATACAAATTTAGGATTTATCATTTGGATTTATTTATTAAGGAATCAACTCACGCTCTCATGCCAATCACTGGATGGTGGCAGGATAATGGGCGTGTTGCCTAGCTCTGGAGTGCCGCTATTTAGGCTGGACGTGGAGCTGTAGTGGGACTCTGCCTCGTCGGCCTTGCCCTGCTGTTAAGGGTAATTGAAATCAATCAGTTTCTGGAGGAGAATAATCCCTTCATGCAGCTTACCGTCTTGTTGTTCTCAATGCTCTCGATGAGCGTCTTCACGGAGAGCCGGGAATCCTGGCGGCTGAAGCTTAGCTTGCTGCGCCGCGTGGCCAACTCCATTTCACGCTGCACCGTGGACAGCACCGACTGCGGCGTCTCCGACTGCTGCACATCTGCTGGTGAGTCTAAAAATATAAAAGTTTAACGTCTTTGAAGGCAACCTCTTAATTTTTAGAGACTTACGCTGCTTGGTGAGCTTGTCCAGCTGCTGCTCGAGCAGGCGGATCTTCTCCTTTTGCGTCTTGTTGTCGAGCACGAGCTGCTCCCGGGCGCTGAGCGCCTCAGTCTTGAAGTCATTCGCCACGCGCACCGTCATGAGGAGATCGGCCTGGAACTGCTGCCACTCCTCGCCTTCCTTGCGACGCAGCTGTGTCTCCTGCTCGAGCCGGCGCTCCGACTCGCTCAGCTGCACCTGGACATCGCCCAAATGGCGCTGCGTCTCGCTCAGCAGCGACTGCAGCTGGGTCTTGTCCTCCTGGTGGCACTTGCACTGCACCTGGAGTTCAGCCACACGCTCCTCCAGAGCCTGCCACTCGCCAGCCAGCTTGTCCTTGTCGCGCTGCAGCTGCTCCAAGCGGTATTCGAGGTTGGAGACTGCGCACTTGGCATTGTTCTTGGCCACCTTGCACTCCTCGGTCACGCCGGAGAGCTGCTCGCGCAGCCGTCTCAGCTCAGCTTGGCTGCGCGAGCACTGATCCTGCAGCTCGGCCACGCGCTCTTCGAGGGCGTCCTTCTCCTTCCTGGCCGCATCGAGCACATCGCTCAGGTCCGTCTTGTCGCCTCTGGCCAAATCGGCGTCTAGCTCCTCGATCTTGGACCTCGCATTCTCCAGCAGAGTGCTCAGGCGACTGATCTCGATGGCCCGCTGAGAGATCTCCTCCTTGGCCTGCGAGAACTGAGCCTCGCCCTGGCGTCGCTCTGCATTGGCAGCGTCCAGCTGAGAGTCGAGCAGGGCTATTCGATCCCGCTGGCGCTGCTGCTCCTGCTGGGCAGCCTCTCGCGCCTGACGCAGCTCTGCCAGCTCAGCGCTTAGCTCCTCCTGCTTGAGCAACACTGCCTCCCTCTCCTCCTGCGACGTCTTGATCAAGTCCAGCAGCTTCTGCTCGCGCTCTGTGGCGCTTACTTCAGAGGCAGCCTGCTTGGTGTCGCGCAGCAGGAGCTCCTGCAGCGTGCTGATCTGGGTGCGTGATTCGTTTAGCTTCTCGGTTTGCCGGCAAAGCGACTGGAAGAGCACATCCTTCTCCTCGGCCAGACGTTCGTTCTCCGTCTGAGTGTCCGTGAGCTGCGTTTGCAGGTCGGCCAGCTCCTGGAGAGTGGCCTGTAGCTCCTCGTTGGTGGAGTAGTGCGTCTCCTCCATCTGTATGATCTTGTCCTGCAGGCAGGCTACAGAGATCTCACTGGACGACGACTGTTTGTCCCAGTCGGGCGTAAGGCAGGGCGTGCCATCCTGCGCATCGTTTGTCTGGAGAGGAGTAAAGGGTATAAGTAAGCTTGAATAGCTTTCAGAGCTCATTGAGGACTACTCACACTGGGCAGGGCTATGGAGGCGGGCGCCGAACTGTGCAGCCGCTGCGAGTCTTGGATAATCTGGTGCTTCTCCGCATCCGACAGCGGCGAGTTCACAACGTCCCGCAGCCGATTGCGCAGAGATTCGTTCTCGTATCTCAGGTTGCCGATCTCCATCTGGGTCTTCTCCTGTTGACTCTGAAAGCACACACAAGACACATTGGACTGATCAGATCAGCGTTTGAATTTTCCTCTAAGCTGCTGCTGCTGCCGCTGCTGCTGTCGTTCTACGACGCAAATCTGTCTTTCTAGACTTTAATTAAAGGACCGAGTGCATCGCCTATACATCATATTGAATATCAATGGATTGGTTTGGGCGCTAGCGAAGCGCAACGCCCCCGGATACATGGATTAAGTTATTTCCTCAAGGGGAATACACTACGCTTATCTATGGCCATTTTTAAGGCGGTTTATAATCACAGAGACCAGACGGACTTTACGGATCGTATTCTGCCTTTCTCTTATTAAATTTATATACAATTTTAAAGCTACTTCTAGTGTAATTTCTCTCTCCTAACACTTCAGAGCAACCCTTGCCGCTAAAGTGTATATAAATAATAACATAATCAAGCAAATAGCAACAGCAACAACATCAATCAGCCGTGACAACACATCATGCTATTTGCGGTTAGCCCCTGCTATGGCCGCCAACCCCTTTGTTGTGGACGGACGCGCAGCGCATCCCTCCTCGGACACAGACACATCGTTAGCTTTGACGCACCTGCATCTTAACTAGATCGCCCTTCAGCTTGGCCACCTCACTCTGATATGGCAGCAGCTCCGTGATGCGTGTCTCCAGCTGCAGTTGCTCGCTTCCCAGTCTCTCCAGCTGCTTGTGCAGCTCCTGCATTTTGTTGTTAGCCTGTTTTTAATGGGTTGGACATTATTTAATGTTACATTTAATGGGTAATTCACAGATAATGGCTCACCTCTAAGAGTTGCTGTTGTTGCTGTTCGTTGTTGATGAGTTGCTGTTGGTGCTGCTGCTGCTGCTGCTGTTGCTGTTGCTGCTGCTGCTGCTGCTGCTGTTGTTGGTAGCTGCTGGCTGCCACAGCGGCCACAGCCACCGCTGCCGCTGCTGCCGGAAAGGCCTTCGCCGGGCTATCTGCACTGGAATTGCTGTTTCCGGTGGTGGACGCTGAGGCGGCTGCCGCTAGTTGCTGGTAGAAATCTGCTGCAGCCGCGGCAGCGGCGCCACCATCCTGCAACGCGGCCAATGCGTTGTTGTTGTTGATATTGCTGCTGGTGCTGCTGCTGGTCGTGGCGTTCGTGGCTGCCAGGGAAGTCATCAGAGGGGGTTGTTGCTGCTGCGGCTGCTGCTGCTGCAGGTGCTCCTGGGCATTGCTGTGCTGGACTGGCAACTGCTTTGGCTGCTTCTGTCCCTTGAGCTTGGACTTCTTTTTGGGGCAAGGTGTTGCTCTGCTGCTGCTGCTGTTGGAGCAACAACTGCTGCTGCTGCTGGCGTCGCTGTTGCTGCTGTTGATTGCTCAGCAGCAGCGCCTCCTCATCGCCCACATCCACGCCCCGTTCGTAGCTGGCCGCCGGTTCCTGGTGTGCGTAGAATTTGGTGGAGCCTGCTGCGGGATGTGGCTGCTGCTGCTGCTGCTCGTGGGCGGTGTTCAGGGAAGTGGTTGACTGCGACTTCTGGCGGTTGTTGTTGGAGGAGTGCTGCTGCTGCTGTTGTTGCTGTAATTGCTGCTGCTGCTGCTGCTGCTGTTGTTGTTGTTGCTGCAGCTGCTGTTGTTGCTGCTGCTGCTGTTGCTTGTGCGACGAGTTGGAGGAGTTTGAGCTGGAGGTGCCCTGTCCTCTGCGGAACAAGGATTTCAGTTTGATCATGATGGCGGATAGTTTGTTATCCTTGTTATCCTTGCAAAACGTAAACCATCAAAAGAGCTGCTTCAACTTCAAA
This sequence comes from Drosophila triauraria, assembly GCA_014170255.2. Lineage (NCBI taxonomy): Eukaryota > Metazoa > Arthropoda > Insecta > Diptera > Drosophilidae > Drosophila > Drosophila triauraria. Next base: position 6,426,576 of record CM024333.1, on the reverse strand, counting down.
CTTCGGCGCTTCGGCGTTTTATCGTTTATCGGTCTCGTTATCGCTTATCGTTTTATTAACAGTTATTCGTTCATTTTTGTTATCACAATTCGCTCTGCTTTCTTTTAGTTGGAAAAAAAAACAAGAAAAGTGAAATTGCTGTGCGAAACGGAACCGTCGACGAATGAGAGAGCGAAGGAAACTGCCATCGAAGATGATAATGTGGCATGCAACAAGAAAGCAACGTCAAACAATCGCATTGCATTGTTGTCGCCACTAAAGAGAGAGAGAGAGAGCAAAAGAGAGGGGCAAAAATCAAAACAAACACACAGTCACAGCCACAATCACAGTCTCAGTCACTCAATTAATATGCACTCGGCCAACCGACAATCATGAAATCGAAATTGAAATTCTGAAAAGATATCCGCTGCGCGGACGGAATGCCAGAATGAGAGAATGCCGGAATGACGGACAAATGTAGATTTGTATATTGCCCAGTTCCGTTGCAACGTCAACGAATCAACAGCTCACACTTGCACACACGCGCATTCACACGTAAATACGACGCCGACACCAGGGCACAGCAGCGGTCAACCCTTTGGAGCTTTTGAACTACTTTTTTGTTGTTAGAAAATCTGCTAATTGTTATTCTGGACAACTCAAATCAATTTAAAAGAAAAATAGATTACTATGTTCTTTTTTTAGATTCGGCAAACAAACAAAACAAGCATACCTAAAAGGTATTCTAATAAGACCCACGATTTCAATGTCCGATTAAGGTAAACGTTCAGTTTAAATGGCAGCCCTTATTTAGTCATCCAACAGCGTTGCTTTTATGGATTCGCCACTTTTAGGCCCAAATTAAGAAACTTATTATTAGAATCATGCTAAACTTCCAATTTAATGAGGTATGAATCCTGTTAATGTGACTTGTGGTGACTCAGGTGCACTTTATTATTGACCTCTGCTGTCAACGAATGTGCGTGTGCAAACAGGCGCCGATGAGGCGTTAATAGTGTATGCATGTGTGTAGGGGAAGCAAGAAGTAAGGCAGAAGGAAAGAAAGATAGAGAGAGAGGGGTCGATCGGTGACAGAGGACTCCCAACCCCCCCGCCCTCAACCCATCAGTAGCCCCCGCAACAAGGGCTAATGTGTGCGTGCGTGTTTGTTCATGTGTTCTTCCCCCATTGTCATATGCCGGATTACTCATGTCACGACGCGTCACATCGGGACCAGAGCAAGGCAAAGCGAAAACACAAAAGTAATATTAACTGCACCAACAAATGACATTGACAGCTGACCGCAGCAGCGACGCCGGCAGCGCTGCACTTGCAACTCGCCGACCTGAACAGTGTTGGAAACTCTCAGGTTTTTCAGCGAGCGGCTTTCGGTTTTCGCTTGTTTGCCATTTATGGCCGTGACTGATTTTGGTTTTGATTTCGTCTCCGCGACTCTTTTCACTGGTTTTTGCCTTCTTTATTTTTGACAGCGGCCCACACGAAACACGCAAATTTGTTTGTTTTACTCTGGGCCTTAAACTGAAACGCAAACAGCGAAATGACATCATGCCCACCGCCGAAACACAAATTAAATTCATATTCCGAGGGACACTTTTTGCCTAATTACTGTTGACTGATGTACACGGGTGGGTTGCTTTTTGGGGGTTCTTTTTTTTTCTTTCTTATCAGTTTGCAGCAGGGCTTATCTTTATCTCGTCGGACAATTTGTTTGCACAACGATAAGTTGGATAATTGGTCAAAATGAAAATAAGTCAAAGAATTAACGTTTGAGTGCTAATTTTCAGTTGGGATTTGAGAGTGCGCCCCAAATTCGGAGTTGTGCAGCACTGCAGCCGTTGCAACTGCAACGGAGAGAATGCAAGAGCAAGGGAGGAGGCAACACAGGATGTGTGGGAGAGAGAAGAGATCGGTTGCTGTGTGCCCTTCAACAAGAAACTACAACAACAATGAAGTTGCCAGAAAGAGCACGATAATTGAATGAGAATTAAGCGGGGGGAAAACGGGAGGGGCAGCAGAATGAATCAAACACGCACACGACACGAATAAATCAACAATAGCAACACCATTTAATTGTTTGCACCAGATAACTGTAAAAGGGATTTCTTTCAGTTTTCGCACTCTCTTTCGTCAAAAAACCGGAATACGCCAGCAAAACAAATAGCCAACTCCACACGAATACTAACGCGCATACAGTGTGAAATACACTCTTACACGCACGTACCGAGCCGAGTTTTTACTTTTTTGTTACTTTTCGTAGTTTAATAAACATTTAATGTTGCACAGTTCGGGGAAAAACAATAACAAAAACTAAACCGTAGAGAAGGCGAAACGCGAAGGGAACAACGCATGCGCGACACAAAATAAACGAATCAAAAAAAAAAAAAAGCGACGCGCGTTTTCGTTTCTGCAAACAACAACAAGTGCAGTGTGACCGTGGCTGGGCCGTTATTTTATACCTATTTTCCAGTTCATTCGATTTGTCAAAAATACCATAAGCCAATTCAAATTACCCATTTAAATTAATTAAAATTTAATTTAAAACTAACAGATTTATTTCCGCTTTAGTATGCGCTAGTCTCAAAAATGACTTAACAAATCTGACTGTCAAGATTGTTTCAAAACTTGAATTTGACTGAATTTGGTAATACAAAATCAGGAATCAAATAATTCTGTTTCGGAATTCGTAATTCATAGCCGCTTATAAGAATCCTTCAAGATAAATTTAGCATAAGCCAAATAACTGTAATAATTGCTTAAAAATTTGTAAAAACATTTGCGCAATCGCTGTTATCGTTGATCGTTGCCCAAAAATACCACACCATAACCCTAACTTCGCCGCTAGAGGGCGCTTTACAAAAGCGCATGCGAGCCGCGTTAACCAACACTGTGCGCGCCAAGATTTTTTAAAATTTAAATCAAAAGCTATAGTTGATTACCGATAAAGTGCGGCTTTGATAATATTGTTTTTTGTTTTTAAAAGGGTTGCATTGTTTAATTTTGTTTAAGAATATTTTAAGGGCTAAACGAATTTGTTTGATTAAATTGAAAGAAACTAGTTCTTTAAGCAAATGTCGAACTCGAACGGAAGAGAAAACTGGAGGAAGGCAAAAAGGAGAGTTGCTTTTAAATAAAAAGTATAAGCACTGATAAAATAAGGGTCTAAGGGTTTTATATTTAAAGAAGCTAACAAAGCTTAGATTCTGTGTGATTCTCCCGTGAAAATGAAGTTACATCATCTCGGTTTTGTTGCTCCCAAAGTGCGTAGCTCCCATGGAGTTGAATGACAATTCAATTTATACCAGAGACGCACTCTGTGCCAGCTTTCTGATATCTTTAGCTTTGAGGTGCGTGTGCTGGCACACTGAGCGAAATGAAGGAGTTCCTGTGTGATTAAGCTTGTTTTTCACAAAATATTTATACTAGAGCTTTTAAATGAGGAATTTCCTGGGCATATTATTCATTTTTATATTATTTGTGCAGTAAACAAGGCTAGCTCTTAAAGTTATTAGTTTGTTTACCCGAAAGTTTGACCTAAACCTTACACCTTTCAGCTTATAACTTGCTTAATTGAGACATGTCACAGTTATGGCTGGTTTCTTGCTATATTATTATTTATTAATTAGCCCAAGTCATGAGACTCCACGTGCTTTCTATTCTTTTCCTGCAGTGCGGCTTCTCCCGGTTTCTTCTGGGGCTGTTCTTCGGCTGCTTCCTAAGCGTGGGGCTTATCAAAAAGCGGAGGAGACGGCAGCAGCAACAAACAGCTAAAGAAACCGCAAGAGGCAGCAAAGCGCGTCGCTCGTTTGCGGTTTTCTGCATTTCTGCCTCTTCCACGTTTCTCTCGGCCTATTGCCTATCTCCCCCACCCCCCCATATTTTAACTTTTTTTCTTTTTTCTTTTTTATTCCTTCACGTTTCTCTTTTATGATTTGTATTGTTTGTGGGCTCTGTACGAACGTTTGAGGTCTATGACCAAAAAGCCAGGCCAAAACAGCGCTTATCGTTGCGGCTCTTCCCTCCCCCTTTCCAACTTTTCCCCATTTCAGCGATTTCCCCCCGTTTCTCCATAAATCGTGGCGCCCCTGAAAATTACCCTCGAAACCCGCGATTTTCCGCTAGATAGAGAAGTCAGATCGCAGAAAGTAGCGCAGAAAATTAAAAAATATATAATAAAAGAGCTTAAACACTTTAAACTTATTATAAATTGGTTAAAATATCTTAAAAAATACATTTAAGACCAAAACATTCAAGATTTTTGATAAATATAAGCTATTTTCGAGACATAGAACGACTTTCGCCTGCGAAAAAACATTTATCCGTGTGAAATAAATGTAAATCTGCATTCGTCAGCTTCTTATTAATGTTCATATTGTTTCATTTAAAAGGTTCTGTGGTAAAAATTAGTTTTAAATGATAAGAAAACCAAATAAGACCTATTTATCATTATTTTCTTCAACAGTAATTATTATAAATACTTTAATAATAGTAAAACCAGATTATATTTATGATTATTTCAAAGCAAAACCTCCAAGCTAACTGGCCAACACTGCTGCTGCTGCTGGCCACCTGAGAAAACCACTGGGCAGCCGCCAGTTAAACTTAAAAACTTGGCCATTCATTCGCTCCTGACATATTCAAACACAAAAAACAAAAAGCAAAAAAATAATTGTACAAAATAAAATAACACTCAAAGCTAACCAGAAGTTGCAGAGGCAGAGGGAGTTAGGGGGCGGCGTTTCCCCTGCGGCCATTCACTTGTGAAAAAAAAAGGGGGAGAGGAAATTGGGGGGCGGCGGCGGTTGGTTTTCAGTGGCTCTGTGAATTTTGCGTTTCTTTATGGAATATGTTACGCTTTGGCGCGTCAAGGAAATGTGCGCTATAGTCCAATGGTTCGGTCATATCGGCGGCTGTGGGAAAAAATCAGGGCTTCGAGCGACGAAACGGGATCGGGTTACCAAGAGATGATCATCCCCGTGATAATTGCCGACAACAGATCGGTGAGAATCGGTTTACAAATAACAGCTAAATATGGGATACATGAGAGGGGATTGTAATAAATGCATGTAAAGATGAATAATAGATCGTAGAAAAGGTTTTTTAAGTCGAAATTCTTCATAGGTCTATTTTTGGCACATGAAAAATAACAACAAAAGCTTTTACCATCATAAAAGCAATATTTAAAGCTGAAAAAACTGAATGGGAAACCTTTAACTTCAGATAATCAGCTAAACCCCAAAGAAAGATTCTTCTGAAGATCTAATCAATTTATAAAGCAACCTAAAGATATCTAAAACCTTTAATTACCCATACATTTGCTGATATATTGATATAAATACACATATCAATTAATTAGGCCTGCGAAATATGATGATAACATTTCGCAATTAATATAAACGGAAGCAGATATCAACGATGTACGGTATAATACAGTCTGAGTAAAGTTGATTATTTTCTGGCATCAGAAATAACTCGGATTACAGCAGGTATAATATCAGAGAGCTGATGACTCTTGAATATTTATGCTAATCAAGATATGATTCAACTGTTGATAAGGGCAAGCCACAAAACGATGAGGAAAAGAAGCAACGTTGAACGGTATTGATAATTCCTATGTTATATTTGACTAAATATAACCGAAAAGTGAAAACCCATTTTAATTTATGAAACTCATCTTCAAGGAAAAGATATCTAAAGGCCAATTATTAGAAATTTTGTGTATAAACGACTTTTTAGCCTTCCAATGTGACCATATCATATCATAGCTTTATTATTCCGAATTCCATTACATCCATTTTTGGACATACAGTTATCTTAGCTGCAGCGCACTGCGCAGTCGCTGCTGGCGGCTGCAGTTATGTCGACGCCGGCGCCGACGTCGCAGCTTACCGTTTTACCGCTCGAATTATGCGCTGCTCTCCTTTGATATGTTTATGTTTGTGTTTATCGGCCTTTGTTCGCTGTGCGCCGCCGTTCGCTGCCATATGTTATATTGTTAAATTGTTATTGTTGCATTGTATAATTTGTTGGCTTCAAAGCTTTGGTTTTATAGCTCGCTCTCTTCTGCTTTTTTATACATTAATAGAAACGCCGGCGACAAATAAATTATTTTTAGAAAACGGTTTCATTTTCGCTCGCGTTTCTAAAAAAAAAAAAGTAGCTCGACTTTAATGCATAAATATTTATGCGTGGCTTCGGTTTTCAGTTTCTGTTTCGGCTTCTTTTCTTTTTTTTTTTTTGTAACTCGAAGTTGGAAGTTTAGTTTTCTTTGTTGATGGTTTACGTCTTGCTTTTGGCTTTTTGCTGTTGTTGTTGTTGACTTAGAAGCAGAAAGTGGAAGTTTCACTTCCCCGAAATTATATAATTAATGCGCTTTTAATAGTTTTCGAAAAGCAGCAACAACAATGGCAATTTGGTTCAATTTCTTATTTTTGTTATATTTTCTACTCACCCTTCGTCCCGCGGGGAATGTAACAAAGAATAAAATTAAGAAGAGGAGTAGGAGAAGGAGGAGCAGGAAGCACGGCGATAATCAATCAAACGGTTGTTTCTTTGCTCCTAGCGCGCTCTCCTTCTTCCTTTCGCTGCATCGGCTGCGGCTGCTGTTGTTATTGTTGTCTTTTGCTTCCAGTCTCCGCTGTTTGGTACGCGTGTATTTGTGTGTGGCACTTGCACATTTGACTTTCTGTCGCTGCCTTTTTTTGTAGTAGACAAAAACGAAACGAGAACGAAAAAAGAATAACAACAAGAACTCTAAAAAAACACAGATCATAAACTAATGCCACCGAGAATGCAGCAGAATGGAGCACAAGAAAAAAAAAAAAAGAACACAACAAACAGCTGCAGCTGCATTTGCAGCCGTTGCAGTTGCAGCGCGGCCGTTAATTACATTAGAAATTCGTAAGCGAAGCCTTGCAACAATGGAAAAACGCAACTAATTAGCAATTATTTGCGGCTCTTTGAACATTTCTTTCTGTTTTTGTTTTGCACAAATTCCAATTAGACGAGCGGCCGCCGCCATCTGCAAATGCCATTTGTTGTTGTCGGTCGGTAGGTCCCGTTATTTCGCAGCACAGCACAGCACAGAGAGAGGACGGTGCAGCTAGGCGAGAACGGACCGGACGAGGGGTGGTGCAATTCAGCGAGAGAGCCCGACAGAGACAAGAGAGATGACCTCGCCTGATAGGCAATTAATATTCATTTAGTTTTTTGTCACAATTAAAAAAAATGTTCCTCTGCAATTGGATGCTGTTGTGCTGCCTTAGCCGCGTTCGCGTCCGCGGCCTCTGTCGCTGCAACTGCTGCGTTGCCGTTGGTTTGTTGTTTTATTTTTAGACACAAGAACTTTTTTACCGGAGAAGAGGAGATCTCCGATGCATTCACGGCAGCTAGGCGAGGGACTCGAAAAGGGGGCGCGCTATTATCGCTGTCAATATTATTACGCTTGTGTTATTGTTGTTATGGCCCACGATCCGCGGTCAACGTCGCGTCGCGCTTCTTTTTTTTTTGTTTGTGTTTGGTGCAGTGTGACCGTGACAGAAACAGCGAAAAATAAACACAATCCCACTTCGGTTCCAAGAAAAGGTTGGGAGCTTTGCTTTTTATTTGGGTTGGAGCTTTGCTGCAAAAAGGTCAGGGGCTTTGCTAAACGAAAACAAAATACACATTTTCTTATTCACAAGCTTTAATGGCATTTAACAAATGATTTGTCCACGACAAAAAAAAAATATTATGAACTAGGAGGGTAAGGTTACTCCTTGACCCGCTCCACCTCGCTGGAGTCGAAGGGTATCTCCTCCACCTTGGTAAATCCCGAGAATCGGATGATCTTGCCGGTGCCCTCCACCTTGAGATGCCTGGCGAACTGCTGTGCCGGCGACTCGGCCAGATCCTGCTCCGACTTGTAGCCGTAGAACTTTGCCCAGTCGTTGCGTCCGGTGTAGACCATGTAGCAGACGAGGCCAAAAGCCTGCCAGGCCAAAACCGCGTAGCCAATGCTCAGACGCCGTTTCCACAGCTCTGCACGGTGCTCCGGAATGGGATTCGTGTTGCGTCGCACCCAGCGGCGCAGCCATTTCATCTCGAACAGCGCCATATCGCCAGTAAACACACTTGATATTTGTTTTAAAAAGATTATATAAAAAAATGCGAGTTGAAACGAGGCAAATCGTAAACAAAAACGGAGTGTGAACAGCTGACGGATGACAGTAGGGTTGCCAGACGCACACCGGGACTCAGAACGCACTCCTTAATCCTTCGACGGGCTCACGTCACATATCTATACTGCTAGTTTTAACTTAATAAATACAGCCGTACTTGTATATCCAATAATTCTGGTTTATTAACTAATATACATAAGAAATGGTTAAGCGGTATATAAAGCGTTAGATATAAATTGTATCACAAATTATATATATAAGGGGGTTGCTAGAATTAGTCTATTTGATTTTTTTATTGTACGCCGTAGACAGAAGCTGTGCCCAATAATCGGAGCTATTTAATAGGTTAAACAATGTGTGTATTTATAAAAAAAATACAAAAAAATAAAGTAAATAACTAACAATATTTGAGTTCCCTTAACCCTTAAACGGCCCTGAGTTGAGTTGGGTGGCAACCCTGGGCACGACAATCATGTCAACCATCAACGGTGCTTTGTGAGAACAGTCGATTGTTGTTGCTGTCTCTCCTTCGCTCTGCCAGAAGATAATGAAACTCCGATCGGGGCAAACAAAGCCGCCAAGCCAACGCTCGATTTGCGCCAATCCGAAACGGAAGACCAGGAAACTCAACACCAGAGCAGAGCCAACGCCAACCCTGAGCAGCATCCACCCGACGACAGGCGACGGGCAGCAGGAGACGGGGCGAGGAGCGACGGAGACCGGGTAGAACTTTCAGGAAATTACACACATTTCGCAGCTTTATTTTCCGGCCAGGCAGGCAGGCAGGCCAGGCCAGGAGGCCGCCCACAGGCTAGCTGAAGGTCGTCAAAGGGGTGTTCTCCAGTCCGTGTCGCTGGTAACCGAGTAAGTGTGCTGTCTGACGTTTCCTTTTTTCCTTCCTTTTTTCATCACTTTTTTTCGGGTGACACAACGGCACATTTGTAGTTGATCTGGGGCACTGGGAACTGGAAGGTGCTGGGAACACAGTGGAGCACAAAATGCCCACCAACCAGCACTCGCCGCAAGGCCATCCCCATAGCCACGTCCAGGGACAGGGACAAGGACAAGCACAAGGACATAGTCTAGGCCACATGCAAGGACAGCCGCTGGAACAGTCTAACAACGATGACAAGGAGGGCAACGAGGGCGAGGGCGTTGCGGGCAACAACATGCCCAACCTATCCACACTGTCGCTGGACGAACTGAAGCAGCTGGACAGGGATCCCGAGTTCTTCGACGACTTCATCGAGGAGATGTCCGTGGTGCAGCACCTCAACGAGGAGCTCGACTCGATGATGAACCAGGTGGAGAGTATCTCGAGTGGGTATTGCAGAGCAAGGGAGCAAGTCGCAGTCCCTAATCCCAATCCCTTGCTTTCAGGGGAGAACGAGACCAAGGGCAGCCATTTGGTGGAGCTGAAGCGCCGACTCAGCGACGATTACACTGCCTTGAAGACTCTGGGCGAGAAGTGCGACCAGCTAAACAAGAAGTACTTGAAAAAGTCCGAGGAATATGCACCCCAGCACATAAGGGTGAGTAGAATTGCAAAGTAATGGGGAGGGATGAGTCACGACGTGACGTCCCCATATTAAACAAGGTGAATTTCGGCTGATACAGTGAATTTTTTAAATACAAAAACTAATGCCGGGCTTTAACCACCTTTTCCTTGCAGGAACTCCTTCAGATTGCTGCCTCCAATGCCGATGCCGACTGTGATCGGCATGTGGAGCACTTTCTGAAAGGGAAGATCGATGTGCAGACGTTCCTTAACACATACCAGAGCTCCAAGAAGATCAGCGCCGAGCGCAAGGCCAAGGAGGAGCGTCTGGGTACCCAGCTAAGTGCCCTGGAGCGGGCTGGCATCTAGCATGCTGTGCCGTGCAGTCAGTCAGCCCCCTTCAATGTCATCTCACACTACCACTCCTCTCCATCCGCCACGAGTCGCAATATAGAGTCTAAGCAGGATAATCCAGGAATCGAGGAAGAAGTCAAGAACAGCTATGGAGATATGGAGTCAGGCCGCCAATCGAGCCCCAATAGAAAGCGCTAGATGTAGGCTATATTTAAATACTTGTAAATCGGTAGGAGGGCCAAAGCGCTCAATGTATGTCTTGTAATGCTAATTATACACCCCAAGAAAGGAACGCGATAATGATATGTCCCGGAACTCCCGAGCTCCCCCCATACCCAGCTCCTATCCCAGTTCCAAATCTTAAAATCAAAATCTTATGTATTCCCCTTTTAGGCTATAAATTATTTGGTCTTTTATTGTGTATCATGGCCAGCCAAATTCCTTGTATTTGTACTATGTAAATTTAATAATAAACATTATAATTTATCTCGGAATCTATGGTGGTTGTTTGTCAGAAATGCTAAGCTTTCTCTTTCTAATTCGGGGGTTTCCGTAAATACTAATGTTAATTATTGTTTGTTATGTTTTTGGTTCATTTTTTAGTATTGAATAAATATTTTCTAAAATATTTGTGATTGTTATATTTTTAATACTTTCTTTTTTCAATATTTATTCCCTTTATTTGATTTGCTTGTTTAAATCTTTTATTTTTTAACTTAATTATTCCATTAAATTTGTTTATAAGTTTATTTTTCTAATAAATTAACTTCTTATATATTTAAATAGAATATATTTTAATATTTATAATTAGTAATAAAAAAAAATGTTTATTTAAGTTTTCTGGCGTTAGGTCATTATTGTTCTGGATGTATGGTATTTTCTAGTATTTCTAAAGATCCCCTTTCTTGTCATAAATTAAATTGTTGCTTAAAATTTCCCCGCTCCCCGATCGCAGCTCTTGAATGGACACAGTGTGGGCCAGTAGCTGATAAATGCTCCTCCTCCGCCATAGCCCCGGCCGTGCCCTTGCCCCTGTCCTTCACTTGGGTCACATAATCTCTCGCTCTCTTGTGTGCGATAAGGCGGAGCACTCAATCATTTCGTCACCTTGCCAGATGGAGAAGTCCACTTGCAATTGCAATCCGCAAAACACGGCGAACAACATGGCTGAAACGATCGAGGTGCTGGTCTTTGGCTCGGCCATCATAGATTTCATATGGTGAGTCTTGTGGCTTTGCAATCCTCATCTTCATCATCATCCCTATCCCCAACCCATTGCAGCTACACGCCCCGCCTGCCAAAGCCCGGAGAAACCCTTCACGGCAATAGCTTCCAGACCGGTTACGGCGGCAAGGGGGCCAACCAATGCGTGGCCGCTGCCCGTCAAGGATCCCGCACAGCTCTGGTGGCCAAGCTGGGAGCGGATAGCTTCGGCGGAGACTACCTGCGACAGCTGATCGCCGAAGGTGTCAATGTGGAGCACGTCCAGCAGCTGGAGGGCCAGACGACGGGCGTGGCCCAGATAGCCGTGTCCGATGGCGGCGAGAACAACATTATTATCGTGGTGGGAGCAAACAATTCTCTCAGCTCCAGCGATGTGACCAAGGCCCAGTCGCTCTTTGATCAGGCCAAGGTGCTGGTGTGCCAGCTGGAGACCCCCGTGCTGGCCACGGAAACCGCCCTCAAGGCCTTCAAAGGCCTATCCATTTTGAACGCCGCCCCGGCTATGGAGAATACGCCTCGGGTGCTGCTCCAGCTGGCCAGCATCTTTTGTGTGAACGAGACCGAGGCGGCGCTGATGACTGGAATGACCAGCGTTGACTCTGTAGAGTAAGTTACTCTCTGTTCAGTAAGCTAAACTGGCCCTAGTCTTGTTTTTAATCCCCCGCAGAGAAGCCCGAGTCGCCGTTCGTAAGCTGATAGATATGGGTGCCAACATGGTGATCATCACTCTGGGCAAGCTGGGCGCTGTCCTGGGCGACTCCAAGATGTCCCAGGACACCTATCAGCACGTGCCTGCGCCCAAGGTGGCGGCTGAAAAAGTGGTGGATACCACAGGAGCAGGGGATGCCTTTATTGGGGCGCTGGCCCACAACATAGCACGAAATCCAAAGGGTCAGCTGGCGGAGCATGTAGCCGCCGCCTGTGCCGTGGCCTCGCAGTCCGTTCAGCTGCCCGGAACGCAGGCCAGTTTTCCGCGGGCTTAGCCGAACTATACTTACTCTCCACCGTAAAAATTATCCGCCAGAGGACGCCGAGTACAATAAATCTCTTGTCTGGCGTACAATGCTCTATTTAATGGTAATCGTAAGTATAAAAAGAAGTGCTTTCCAACGGGCTACACGAGCAATTTTGGTCCACAAGAAGACGAAGACTGTCGGCGGCACATGGTGTGTTGTTGTTGTTCTCTGTTTGTGTGTGTTTGGATGTGAAAATGCGGCATTTAGGATCCTGATGCAGCCTTCATGATCCGAGATGCTGGGCGAGCTCCCATCACTTCTTGCCTGACTTTTTGATGCCGCCACCGACGAGGGGTCCCTTCTTGGACGCATTCGCCTTGGCAGCCTCCAACGCCTTCTGCTGCTCCTTCTGCTTCTGCTTGAAGGCCACGTCGTCGTCGTCCATGTCCTTGGCGTCCTTCTTCGGCGCCTTCAGAGGCTTCTTCTTACCGCCCTCGCGTCCAGACATGATTCGTTGCTATTGATGCTGCGGGAGAAATGCGCAAAATCAGCAAATATGCGGAAAATTCGACGCCCAAAAGTCACGCACCTTTATCACACGTTTTCCTCAATCAGTGTGACCGCACCAAAAACAATGAAAACACAGTTCGGGCTACAAATAAATACCATTATATACCTTAAAAATACGTGAAAAATACTGAATAACATTGTCCGTCTCATTCTAGCACAGGTACTTCTTATGGAAAAGAAAGTCGTTGATGCGGATTCGATAGCTTACTTTCAATACAACTCTGCCACTTTCAAGCGCGAATTTCAAGCAGAAAGTGAGCAAAGCGCTATATTTTTAATAAATTTACAATTTACCTTTTATTAAGATGTCCTTATTTGAGATATCGTGGTAGAACGCCCTGCAGCAACTGGCGTGGGCACAACACCTGGCGAAAATCAAAGTGCGAAGGACGCTGGACAGGTTTTGGCGAGGTGCTCTAGGTCTTGGTTGTGGTACCTCTGCTCTAGGTTCGGGGTGCTCCTTCTGCTCCCAGCGTCCTCAATTGGTTACAAAGGATACTTGTAGCGCTTAGCCTGTCGAAATTCTTATATTTTTTATGAAATTCCAAGGACCAAACTACCGCACTATCGATAAGTGCCATCGATGATTTGACAGCTCAGGTGCAACACTGCGTTTTTTGCTGTTCTCTTTCGGCTGTTGTTTCGTGTGTTGACCAATAAATTTTTCGCATATTTTTTCCACTTTTCCATAACCGAGAACCGCAATAAGCGAATTAGGCCAACCGCCGCAAGCCAGCGCAGCAACCGCAACGCGAACCTTTTGGCCAACGCACGTGTAAACTCCACCCGCAGTGCAGCAGTTACCGCAGATCAGCGGCAACCGACGACGTTCCAGGAAGCGACATTTACGCTACGCTACACATACAACAACAGCGGCGGGAGCAGCGCGTGAAAGCGAGCGAGCGAAAGAAGGAAGCAAGGAAGCGAGGAAGAAGAAAAGCGGCGAAGCGGCAAAGGAGCGAAACCAGGAATCCTGTCCAGAAGTTTGCTAGCCAAGTGGCCTGCCAGCACAGCACACAGCACACTGCAACAGCGACTGTCGCTTTATTTGCTCTTTTGATTTGACTTTCTTTTGTTTGTTTGTTTGTGCAACGCAACGCAACGGTGTGTAAACAAGCGCGAGCGCTTCCCAGCAACCAGAGTACAGCGAGGCATCCAGTTCCGTTGCAATATCCCAGCTCCAGTTAGCCAGTTCTCCAGTGGGTCCATTCCCAATCCGTCGAGTCGGGCAATTAAAGATGGCCGCTGCCGCTGGGAGCGCAGTGAATGCGGTGAACGACTGCTTCAGCATCGGATCCACAGTGGTCTGTACGACCTGTTTCAACGAGGAGGTGGAGGGCGAGGTGCTGGCCTTCGATCACAACACAAAGATGCTTATCCTGAGTATCCTTTTTGCAAAATCAAAAAAAAAAAAAAAAATCCACTTGAACCAAAGTGAAAGTCCCCCTGTTTTCCCCTGTTTTATATAATACACACACAAACACATAAACACATTCACTGCTACTGCCAGTGGTTCTCCGTACATCTTGCTAAATCCTCTCTAGAATGCCGGTCCAAGTCTACGGAGGAGCTGAGTGATATCTACGCGATGAACCTCTCCCTGTGCAGCAACGTGCAGGTCGTCAAGGAGTGCAACGGCAACTTTGACGATCCGCAGAAGCTCAACCTGGAACAGGTAAGGTAGTGGCGTCTAGGGACTCTACTCCTAATCCTTGACCCTTGACTCTGTCGCCAGGTGAAAATGCGCCTGAGGAAAACAGTGGAGCGGAGGCAGGACTACCTCAAGTCCAAGAACGCCGATGTCAGTCCAGAGGCGCAGGAGCTTTATAGAGCGATAGCCAAACAATACGGGGTATGAACCGGCAACCAAGTCTGCGGACTTGGCCTTATTAACTCGACTGTGTGTTCCCTCTTCCTTGCAGTACAATGAGGTCTCCTGGCAGGGACTCAACATACAAATACTGAATGAAGTCACCATCTCGCCGCCGTACCGAGTGGACAACGTAGTGTCCAGCTCGAACAACGAAACATCATGCAATTACATTAAACGGATTGTAAGCAATTCTTCCAAAAATCTACACTCAGAACAAGACTGTCGTAGTGTGCAATGAATCAGGCTTAAAGAAAACTCGAGAAGAATTATTTGCTAAAGAAAGTCAAATATTAACCGAATCCAATTGCGAAAATTATTAAAAGAATGCTTATCTGCAAACAATAAGTAATTATTTGTTTGTTTTTCCACATAACTTTTGGTCTGTTGCATAATTAGTAATTAGTATTTACTAATTATAGTCAAGTGAATCGATAAACTATTGATTTATATTGGAAAGGCCCAGAGGACTGTTTATTTATTAAATATTACTTTAAAAGAGTTAGCCCCTCGGAGAATAACAGTTATTTTCTTTTCGTTTCTACCGTTATTTTAGTAAGAGAAAAGGAGTAGACAGAATAACGATAAAACTAACGGATTCTATCAAGTGTGACCATTTTAAAAGAAACTAACGTCACTTTTAAAGATATTATAAGGCAGAAAAAGAATTAATACAAATCCAAGACTATAAACGAACTTCGTTAAGCTCTAAAGACTGCAGTTTAGAATTTGGCTAATTGTTAATACTTCCCCTTGTTCTAAGATCTATGACAGTCGTGTTGTGTGCCATTGTGTATCATGAGACCCATCTAATCATGCTTAACTCTCTTTATCCCATTGCCAGATTAAACAGTTCTTCAACACGAGACCATCGCCGGTCCCAGAAAGCGGCGCTACGGCCAGCACCTCGTCAGCATCCGTGTCTCCCACGTCCTCATCTCTGTCGTCGAGTAACGCTGCATCTGGATCTCCGGTCCCCGCAAACTAATTAATAAAGAAAAAATCCAAACACAAAAGAAAAACAGAAATGTGCTTCAAAAAGGACATCCCATTTGTTTTCTTTATTTTATAAATTTATGTTATGGGTTAAGGGTAGTTTTGTTTTGTTTCAAGACTTTACTTAAGGAAGTTTTGGAGCAATTCTTTGCTTGCCAAAGATACTATTTTCACTGGAAATAAATCTCGGATCCTTTTTTTTGCGCTGGTCCAAAAATGAAAACGAAAGCTAATTTAGGGTTGTTAGTAACTGTTTTCAAAATAATCTATATTTGTATAACCAGGGCCACACTCTCTCTCGTCTTTATTTATAACATTTAAAGTAATATTCTTTATTTATTATTAAGTAATAAACAAATATTTAAAAATTAAAATCTAGAATGCGATAACATCGATTGACATCTCCGATAACTGCCGGCGAACCGGCTGTATCGATAACCGATAGAACCGTGTAACCGGTCCCCTGTGAATGGCTATCGAGAAGCCAGCTGAAAAGCCGCATTTTTTTATATTTACCTCAAATTTTGACAAATAAACAAATAAATAGGAGCTAGCCGCCATGGAGGATGTGCAAAAACACAGTGTGCACACACTGATATTCCGCTCCCTGAAGCGCACCCACGACCTGTTCGTGTCCAACCAGGGAAACCTACCCGAGATTGACGAGCGGCTGTAAGTGCTTGGAATTCGTGATGAAAATGCTGCGGTTTAATCCTTGGGTTTCTTTGGTTGCAGAGAGAAGCTGCGACGCTCCATTAAGGCCAAGGACAGCTACGGACTGGTGCTGGACAAGGCGGCAAAGATAGGCGAGGCCAGGTGGGGAGCAAGAGCCCCTGTTCCGGGCGACAAGCCGCTGGCCATTACCGATGGCAGTGCCGAGTCCTCCTCCGCCGGCGGCGCCGTGGTCAAGTACACGGGCAGAACGACGGATAAGACAGGAGCACCGCTGGTCGCCGGCAGTCAGACATCCCTGGTGCGCGCCTCTCTGCCCAACAACGGAGCGGCGGACAACAACAAGGCGGGCAATGGAGGCGCCAGCAACCTGCAGCTGATACCGAAGAAGGCGCCGACCATCCCGAAGCCCAAGTGGCATGCGCCGTGGAAGCTGTCGCGCGTCATCTCCGGCCATCTGGGCTGGGTGCGCTGCATAGCCGTGGAGCCGGGCAACGAGTGGTTCGCCACCGGCGCCGGCGATCGTGTGATCAAGATCTGGGACCTGGCCAGCGGCAAGCTGAAGCTCTCGCTCACCGGCCACGTGAGCACCGTGCGCGGCGTGGCCGTCAGCTCGAAGCATCCGTACCTGTTCAGCTGCGGCGAGGACCGGCAGGTCAAGTGCTGGGACCTCGAGTACAACAAGGTGATCCGTCACTATCACGGCCACTTGTCCGCCGTCTACTCGCTGGCCCTGCATCCCACCATCGATGTGCTGGCCACCTCCGGCCGCGACTCGACGGCGCGCATCTGGGACATGCGGACCAAGGCGAATGTGCACACGCTGACGGGGCACACGAACACGGTGGCCAGCGTGGTGGCGCAGGCAACGAATCCACAGATCATCACCGGCTCCCACGACTCGACGGTGCGACTGTGGGATCTGGCCGCCGGCAAGAGCGTCTGTACGCTGACCAACCACAAGAAGTCCGTGCGCAGCGTGGTGCTGCATCCGTCGCTGTACATGTTCGCCTCCGCCTCGCCGGACAACATCAAGCAGTGGCGCTGCCCCGAGGGTAACTTTGTGCAGAACATCTCCGGCCACACGGCCATCGTTAACTGCATGGCGGCCAACAATGACGGAGTGCTGGTGTCGGGCGGCGACAACGGCACCATGTTCTTCTGGGACTGGCGAACCGGCTACAACTTCCAGCGCTTCCAGGCACCCGTCCAGCCGGGCTCCATGGACAGCGAGGCGGGCATCTTTGCCATGTGCTTCGATCAGTCGGGCACGCGACTCATCACCGCCGAGGCGGACAAGACCATCAAGGTGTACAAGGAGGACGACGAGGCCAGCGAGGAGTCGCATCCGGTCAACTGGCGACCGGAGCTGCTCAAGCGCCGCAAGTTCTAAGCGCTGCCCGAGTCCTACCTCTCCTAGTCTCTAAGCAATCCTAGGCTACACTTTTTTCCAAACGATTTCATTAAAAACTATTTAAAAGAATATTATTGTCTCCAATAACTAGTGAGCTTGGAAGTGTGGATGGGAGCGTAGTGGATCTTGTAGCACCTCGAGCTTCCTTGTACCAAAAGTAACCAAAGTGAAGGCTGCACAAGGTCAGAAGTGAGCTCCTTGCTCTAAGGATGATTCTTGGGTTCTTTGGTTTTGATTTCCTCACATATTCTGTCTGGTTCAGAACTTTAAGGTGTCTCTTGTTAAAGGGCTCCGAGCTGACTTGGATGAAAGCCTTCTAATTCCCCGCTAGGCGGTATTTTCGTGATGCTGCCATGCCCAGCATCCTGTCTAGCATATTGCTACAGCTAGAGCTTACGCGTGAACACGTATATATAGATATATATATATACAAATCAATGCAGATGCGCTCTGCAGGCGCACCTATCTTTAAATATGGGCACTTGGGCACTTGACAAATATTGTAAATGTAATCTGAAACCCCTGCGTGGGACCTCAGAAGATTAGACGAGCAGATGTGCGGTCTGCGTAGGTCATAGAGTAAAATTAGAACCCAATATCCTATATAAAGCGGAGATCGTTTTAAATAAAATCAGTTTCTTACAAAAACTCTCATGTAAACGTCTCATATTTTGGGACCGCTTTACAGATTGGGTGTTACGTGCTGTTATTCCCATAAGCATTTTGACAGAAGTTAAATAAACAAATAATTAAAAATAAAAGTTAAATCATTGCCAGATAAATTCAAAATAAATAAAACAAATAAATTATAATCCAATCTATTGCCAAATCTTGCATAAACTTATCGCATCTCGTTTAGAGATGTTCTATTGCCAAACGTATATTAAAGCAGAGTTAAATAAAAATTAATAATAAAAAAAAAATAAAATATAATCAGCATATTATAGATAATGCCAATGCTTCCCTCTTATTACCAAACGCATTTTAAAGATAAGTTAAATAGAAATTAATAATAAATGATAAGCCAGCATAATTTTCAGACTAATGCCGATGCTTCCCTCTTTTTATATTTCCAAACGTATTTTAAAGCAGAGTTAAAGAAAAATTAATAATAAAAAAAATAAAATATAATCAGCATATTATAGATAATGCCAATGCTTCCCTCTTATTACCATACGCATTTTAAAGAGAAGTTACATAGAAATTAATAATGAATGATAAGCCAGCAGAGTTAAAGAAAAATTAATAATAAAAAATAAGATATAATTAGCATATTGCCGGATGGTGCGTTGTCTCGGTCACTTAATAATGCCGATGCTTCCCTCTTTTTAGATTACCAAACGCATTTTAAAGATAAGACAAATATAAATATATAAATACAAAATAAATAATACAAAATAATTGTTGAACCAGTCTATTGCCAAATCTTGCATAAACTTATATCACTCGATATGAAGATCTTATATTATCAAACGTATTTTGCAGTTGAGTTAAATAAACAAATAATTCAAAATAAATAATAAATCAGCAAATTGTAAAGTGCTCAATTACCATATTTCAACCCTGTATGGAGTTATTTTATTTTCAAACGTATTTTGCAGTAGAGTTAAATAAAAATAAAAAATAAATCACGACAGACCAAAATGGTAAGTTGCCCTTTCAAGAGACCCCCCCCCAAACCCAAAAACAAGTATATATATAACCAAAAGAAAATGAAATAAATAAAAAAAAGGAATGCAATAATTAAAATAAGACTAATTAGGCCGTGTTGTTCACTCCACGACCAACGAAAACTGAATGAGCCTGAGCACAGCTAGCATTTCACAGGAAGCCGAAAAAGTGACGTTTGAATGTCAAGGCCTACGTGATTGATAAGCTTGGCTGATTTTGAATTTGGATTTCGATAACTTGCAGGTTTTATTTAGCTTCTATTACTGGTCATGCTGAACAAGAAGTCGCATCTCTAAAGATGTACCTGGAACCGTTCCGAGGGGAAGCACGAAGCCACTGTATTATTTAAGGTCTTTTCTTATATTGAAATAAACCCCAAAGAAATCAGAAGACTTTCCTTGCAATTCCAACTCGATCTTCCTTATTTATTTGGGAGTTTGGGATCGCTATTCATTAGGCTCCGCCAAGAACACTTTGGTCCTTCAAGCCGGATATGTTTCTTTGTAAAATATGACCATTGATATTATTTTTAACAATAAAGAAACGTGATTTCTTTACTTATTCGAATATTACACCAAGATCCAACCCAAATCCCACCTAAAATCGGCCCAAGAAGAAACGAAATATAGTCGATATCGCGCGCACCCACATTTCATTTGAATGTTTTAAGGTATTTTTTATATTAAAGTAAGCCCCAAAGAAAGCAGAGGACTTTCCCTGCAACTTCAACTCGATCGTCCTTATTTATTTGGGAGTTTGGGATCGATATTCATTAGGCTCCGACAAGAACACTATGGTCCTTCGAGCCGGAATGTGACATAAATCCAAAAAATGCAGAGTTTCTTTGTAAAATGTGACCATTGATATTATTTTTGAAAACAAATAATAAAAGAAACATGCGCCTTTACCTATTCGAATATTCCTCCAAGACCCAACCCAAATCCCACCTAAAATCGAAATGAAAGAACAAGGTTTTAACTTTCTAAGCCCAAGAAGAAACGAAATATAGTCGATATCGCGCGCACACACATTTCATTTGAATTCTTGGTATTTTATTGGTTTTCGGTTGTTTGTTTTGTTTTTTTTTTACACATAAATAATTTGAATTATTTGCTGCATAAATAATAATAATAATAATAGCATAGTAATATATTGTTCAAATATTGTTTTGTTGCGGGCTCTCCTTGCTCTCATATTTGATTTTCTGTTGTTAGTTGTGTCTTGTTTCAAATTCTCTTTTCGTTTTTGTTTTTACGTTTTTACGTTTGTTTTTTTCGCTATAGTTAACAAAGAAAAAGCACTAAACCATTTGTGTATTATAGTAATTTATTATTTAATATTATGTTGTCTAGTCCTTTGCGTACATTTTTATCATTTCATGTTTTAAAATCACAAATAATTGTTGTTTGAAACAAATCTTATATTTCTTTTCCACCCTCTCTCTCGCTATCTCGCTATCTCTATCTTTTTCATTACAACGGTCTCGCTCGAATATATCAACTGTCTCGCTTTCGCTCTCTCCACTCTTTCGTGACTCTTGACTTTAAGTTTTTGTGTGTTCTTCTTTCTTTCTCTCCTTCTTCTTTGCTCTCCTTTAAAGTTATACTTGTGTTTATTTTGTTTTACAGCTGTCTCTCTCTTGTGTATCTATATATATATATATATGTGTGTATCTTTTGTTGAATCTTTATTTAGTTTAGTTTCTTCTTTGTTTTAGTTTTAATATTTGTCGTTTCCTTTCTTTGTTACAACTTTATCTTCCTTCCTCTTCGCTTCTCTCTGTGCTTCCAACCTGGTAACGAACGCTTATTTACAAAACTGACAAAAATAATCGCTCCGATTCCGATTCCGATTACTCTCTCGATTATTTAAACAATTATCGATTAAGAATATTATATAGCATAGAAAATACACACACACACTCACACACACACGTAAAGCCTAAGCCTAGAATTGAAGTTACTTTAATTCAAGCCAAGAAAAGGTCAGAAAACAAAATGAAGAATTGGGAACTCTGGTTGGGATCGGGAGCTTCTTAGTAGGTTGCTTGCTTGGTTGCTCGGTGTGTGCGTGCAATGCATTCTGCTGCGGACCTTCGGGCGTTGTGTTAATAAATAATTATATATGACTTAGCCGTAAGATTAAACAAAATTTATATTTTAAATATAGTATGTGTGTGGGGGAGGCCGAGGTCGTGTGAAATGGTGACACTTGTTCAAATTTCGAGCTGCTGCTTCACTTGGTGGTTAACTGGAGAACTGTGGAGAGTGGAGAATGGAGACTGGAGTACCGCTCCTTCCTTCCTTTTCCCCTCCTGCCATCTCCATCTCTCTCTCTCTGTGTGTCTGTGTCTGCATCCGTTTCTCCGTTCTTGGTGTTCTTTAGTTGTAGATCTTGATGGCCTTCTCGGAGAAGTTGAGCGAGCTGCGCTTGCGCGACTTGTTGATGTGATCCAGCCCAAAGAAGGGCAGCTGGCCGCTGGTCCAGGAACGGTACACCTCGAGGTCGACGGGCGTATTGTCATTGACATCCGTATTGTGGCCCATGGTGATGACGCAGAACTTGTAGTTCTCCCACTCCTTGTCCGGCACATTCAGTCGCTTCTGGATGCGCTGCTTCAGCGCACCGTACGGCTCGCCCTGGCGCGCCTTGGTGAGGAAGGGAACGCCGAACGAGTTGTACAGCTCCTTGCTGAAATGGGCCACCGGCACAAGATACTCGTTCTCCGCCAGCTGCATCTCCTCCGCCGGCACCTCCTCGATGCGATAGGTCTTCTGGGCGCCCTGCGTCGTCGATATGGACTCGGTGGTCTTTAGCAGCGTATCCAGCGGTATGTCGTCCTTGCACAGAGCCACAATCTTGTGATTGCTGACCTTGATCAGGCGCAACTTGCGACGACTGTTCTCCGCAAAGGTGATCTTCTTGGCTGCCTCCTCGAGCAGGCCCTTGACCGTGTCGTTCTTGTTGGGATAGAGGACCAGCTCCTTCTCGTCCTTGAGGTCGCTGCTCACCCAGACGCACTTGAACTGCTTCTTGTTGTCCAGCTCATGGATGCTGAGCGAGAGGCGCTGGTAGAAGATGCGCTTGGGGGTGCTCTGTTTGGTGTACGACACCAGGTCCTTGATGGTGCCCTGCAAGGGAAAGCAAACAATCAATAAGTAAGGAAATACAAGAGGAAACCGGTTCCGGGACTCACCTTGAATGTGTAGGGCACCGCATTGCCCGCCGTCTCCTTGTAGTTGTTGATGCACATAAAGAACTGCAGCTTCTGGGGATCGGTGTTGAGGCGCTCGGCCACCGCATTGGTCAGCTGATCGTAGTTGTAGCGATTGGACAGCTCCAGCGTGAAGTCCGGCTCATTGGGGTTGCACTTGTCGCTGAAGATGATCTCGATGCGGTACACAAGATCCAGGAAGTAGTCCTCCACCGTTGGCAGGTCCAGCTTGGCATCGACGCTCTCGCGCTCAAAGATCAGTATGGGACCCTGCAGGTGGTCCTGCGGTATGAACAGCACACTGTCGATGGGCTCGGCTAGATTGGCCACCTTCTTGTCGGCGTACTCGTCGAAGATGGTCAGCTCGGTATCGGGCTCAAAGCCCAGCTTGCGGTTGACTTCCGGCACCAGATCGATCAGCCGCCGGCTCTGCGGCTGCTGGGTGCAGCCAATGTAGTTGAGGCGCTTATTCCGGGCATCGTAGTACTTGAGGAACAGCAGGACATCGGTCTTGGGATTGAAGGGCGGCAGGGGAGCGGGATTTTCGGGCGAGGCCAACTCCAGGAAGATGACCCAGGGCTTCTGCGACGTGGGGATCTGTTCGATGGTGCGCGAGCCCTCCGCCTCGAAGTCAAAGTGCAGGAACTTCTGCGTTTGGGCGGTGCACATGTTCCACATCCGCATGCGATCGCGCGACACGCCAAAGCCCTTGACAAACATGTCGACCAGCTCGTCGACGGTCTGGTTCTGCTTGAGCTTGAACGGGCGCTGGTGGGTCTTCTCCAGGTCGAAGAGACGACGCTTCTGCTGGCCCTCAAAGTACTCCTCGAGTATGACGTGCACGGACACATAGAGATTGGCCTCGCTGCGCTCCTTGCGGCGCGCCATCTCGATGCGCTTCTCCAGATCAAGTCGCTCCACCAAGTCACTAGAGATCTCGCTCTCCGGTATGTCGCCCAGCACACGCTCCAGCTCCGACTGGCGGATGTAGACCAGCATGTACGCGTTGCTGCATTTGGCATGGAACGAGATCTCGTCATCCATGCCGCCGTAGTTCTGTTCGATGGCCTCCTGCTTGCGGCAACTGGAGACCACATCATCGTCAAACTTAAACCAACGCCCGTCGGCCTTCGGATTGATGAAGACCACATAGTGACCGCCATGGTTGTCGCCCGAATGCACCAGCACCGCGTGCAGGACATAGTCCGCGGACGTCTTCTCGCCCTC
This sequence comes from Drosophila triauraria, assembly GCA_014170255.2. Classification (NCBI taxonomy): domain Eukaryota; kingdom Metazoa; phylum Arthropoda; class Insecta; order Diptera; family Drosophilidae; genus Drosophila; species Drosophila triauraria. The sequence continues at coordinate 6,402,754 of CM024333.1, read as the reverse complement.
GGCCAAGTAGCGATCCAGGTTGATCTGCTCGTAGAACTCAAAGCGATCGTTGTACTTGATCGAGCTGTCCGTGATGGGATCGTATTGGAAGCGCATCAAATGCAGATGCAGGACGGGCGGGAATGAAGTGAAGATGACGCCCTTGCTGGCCTCCTAAAAGAGAGAAAAACAAGAAGGTTTAAGTTGGATAAAATGTCAAACTTGGCAAGGAAACAATGAGTGAATAATTAACCTAAGTTAAAGATTATAAAACAGACAATGAATACAAATGGATAATGCCGAAAGTTAACCACAATTCAGACTCACCTGCAGGCCGTGCACGCCAGCATCGTACTTGTTGTCGCCCTCCAGCGTCTCGGAGGCCACATAGTCCTGGAACGACTCGTATATGTTCTTCTTGTCCTTAATATTCAGCTGAATGTCGTAGAAGGTCTCGTAGCGTGTGCTGTTGTAGTCCACATTCTTGCACTTGATGTACGACGACATCTTGCCCTCGAACAGGCCCGGAATGGTGCCCTCCAGGCAAGTGCCCTTCATCTTCGACTCCAGCTTGTCGAGGAGGACGCGCAAAAACTCCTGGACATCGTGCTGCATAAACGAATCGAGCGTCTCCCAGCCAAACGATTTGGTTAGCTTCTTGGTGCCGACAGGGCGATCGCCGAACTGCAGTTCGTGGAAGACGCGCTGCAGCGACAAACCCACCGACTTGGTACTGTCATCCGCCTCCGTGGGAATCCTATAGACGGCCAGCCGGAGCGAGTTGGTGAAGTACAGCGTCTGGAGCAGCGAGTTCATGTAGCAAGTGGCGCCCTGATTCTTCAGGCCCACATAGCCAGTGTGCTTCTTCGAGTCCCACAGCACGCCGTGCGGGGCATCGGCGATCACGTGCACCTCCAGCGTGATGCTGTTGTTGTGCACATAACTCTTGTCCGCATCCTGCAGCTCCTGCCAGGTGATGAAGTTCGAGTAGCCATAGTCGTTCTCCTTGGAGTAGAACAGATGCTTGATGCGGGCCCGCGTGAAGGGCTGTGCGTCCGGCTTGTGACACTTGAGCCGCAGCTCGGCAATGGCATTGCATGACCAGGTGGGCGAGTCATTCTCCCCGTTGCACTGCAGGAAGAAGCCCAGGGCCCGGTCATTGGGTATGACCATTATCTTCCACGGCAGCATGCGCACGTAGACGGGCGGCGATAGCCGCTGGCTCTTCAGCTGCCCGACATTCTCCACGGTGAAGGAGAATGTGGTCTCGGACCGGAACTGGTCCTCCTTCGTTTCATCGTCCATGCCCATGGCCTCGGCCGAGTCGTTGTTGCCGCCAAACGTGGCGGAGCTGCTGTCGGCGAGTAGCTGTTGTGGCGGCACGTTGCCGTTCTCGCTGGGCAGCTGGGTGATGGCTCCCGCGGCGTGCAGCTGCGGATGGATCAGGTTCTTGAATTTCGGCAGTTGCGGTGGCGAGTTCTGCTGCTGCTGCGCAGTCTGTTGCTGTTGTTGCTGCTGCTGCTGCTGCTGCTGCGCAGTCTGTTGCTGTTGCTGCTGGAGGTCGCTGGTGATGATCTCGACCTCTTGGGTGTCCTGGGTGTCCATTGCTTCGATCGATTGGTCTGTTTCTATTTCCATCTTACTCGGCACTTGAATGGTGCTGAATTTGGCGGCTCCTCCGTTCCGGAGGATCTCGGGGAGGGGGGGGGAAACGGCGTACGGGATGGAAGTGTGGATGTTGATGTCGCTGTCGGTGCTGGGAACGATGTGTGTGTGTGTGTGTTGCCCTGGACTGGAGTTGGACGAGGAGTCACTGGAACGATCGACTGGACGACTTCTGGTTTACTTCTTAATGGCTGTTCCAGCCGCTAGGCGGCGCTGCTGCTTTACCGCTCTTTATCCCCTCCTGCAGTGGCGGCGTTCGCAAAAACAGATTCTGTAACAAACAAATGTCAAAATACACACACACACATACATATAAACGCATACACGCGCAGCGCAGCGCACACCGCACACGCACGAGAACGACGAGAAATGAATATGCAAATATGTGCCAGGCAATTACGCATACATGCATAAATAATGTACAAGCTTTCTTCTGTGTGCAATGACTGGATGAAAATTTTCAGGCCAGGCCGTGTTTTATGCAATTTGTTGCGGCGTCAAGAAGAAGAAGCGGCTGAGGCGGCTGTGGCGGCAGCAACATTAAAATGCGTCGCTGCGCTGCCGCTTCTTCCCACACTCACACACTTACACGAGCGCGCGCATACACACGGACACACGCGCACTTGCACTTTTCTTTTTCGCACAAAGCTTGCAGCGCTTACCTTGCCTGTCAGTTTTTGTCAAAAACAAAAAAAAAGAATCTAGGTACATATGTATGTATGTATAAATAATTATATCTTTCGCTCGCCGCTGCTGTCCACTCCTGTTTCGCGATGGTGTGCTGCACGGCCAGGGCCGCTATCGTATCGAATTAATTCAAACCGCAAAATAATATTCTTTTGTATTTTGCAGTGTGCGTGTGCGAGAGCGCGTGTGTATGTTTGTTGTGTGTGCCGTGCCGTGCTGCTGCTGCTGCTGTGCTTTCTTTCCAACTTACACTTAAATTTATGGCGTACACCTCTGCATCGGTATGGGTACCTGCGCTGCGAGTGTTTTCGGTTGTAAGAGTGTGCGTTGCACGTCGTTCGGTAGCAAAAAAGTTTGCCGAAAACATCAATTTTGTATCGCTTGGCTATTGTTTAATCTATACAAACAAACATCTGACGTAGCTCACACTGCACTTCACTGCTCGCCATAGGTTGATCAATTAATTAATTAAGAACGAACGCCTGCCTGGCAATCACTATTTGTTTCTTTCTTTTTTTTTTTAATTTTTATTTGACAGAAGCTGTCAAGAGTCACCACTGCTGAGCAGAGTGGCCGCTTTTTCGGATTTGGGAGCTAAATTTGGAGGGAAAAAGGGGAGGATTTTCATATATGCGAGAGCTGGTCACACTGGCCAGGGGATGTAACGTAAGTGAACAAAAACGTGAAGATTTACGACGTAAGGAAATTGATGTGACCGCACCACCAGAGCTGGTTACACCAAATGAGCAGGACGTTCTACAACTACGTAATTAACAAAATAACGTTATGGTTTTTGACGTAAGTGAACAAAAAACTATTTAAATCTGGTTTCTTTCGAGCTTTTAGCTAATTTCTGCTTCTTTCCAAGTAGTTTCATCATCTTATTGATTGCTTACCAGGTTTGCGTCTAGGCTTAAATGGGGTCCGCCAGATTTTCAGTGTCGACCAGTGTTGCCCTGCTCGATTTTCCGTTAAAAAAATGTTACCGCATTTAGCTTTATTCAAAAAAGTTCTTAACTCTATTTCTGTTGCTAACAAAATTATATGAAAATTAAGCAACTAGCACATATTTCAATATATTGGAAAAAATAAGCATGGCAAGCTAATACCCAAGTTAGTTTCGAAGTTTTATCGCTTCACAAAGGACACATTGATGCCGTCTCGGGCTTTCAGCACCATTTGGGCTTGCAGCTTGAGGGGCGCGTCTCCCGGACTCAGGCGCAGATCGAACTCCGTCACCAGACGGGCAGTGAGCAGCTTCATCAACAGCAGCGAGTACCGCCGCCCGATGCACACGTGCGGACCGCCCGAGAAGGGAATGTAACTGAAGGCGGGCGGCGGGGAATTCCCATTCCCAGCCAGCCAACGCTCCGGCTTAAAGGCGTACGGATCCGGATAGTAGAGCGAATCGTGAGCCAAGCCATACATATTGATCCAGAGTGTGATGCCGGCACAGTAGGTCCTGCCACCGATGACGGTCGGTTGCGTGGTCTGGCGTCCCGTGGTGGGCACAATGGTATACAGGCGCAGCACCTCCTTGATCAGCGCCTCCAGGTAGGGCAGTTCGTTGAGGGAGTCCAGGTCCAGGTCAGAGCCCTGCAGCTCCTCCCGGAGACATGACTGGGTTTCGGGATATTTGGCCAAAGCATACAGAACAAAGGACATGGAGGCCGTCGTGGTGTCCACGCCCTGGAATCGAGGATTAGCTTAGGAAGCAGATGCTGAGGAGGATTTCCACTCACCGCAAAGACAAAGGTGTTGACTTCATCGCGGATTTCCCTCCTGCTCAGCGGCTGACCCTCGAATCTGGCCAGGAGCAGCGTATCCAGCAGATTGTGAGCCTTGCTAGAAGCACCTTCCTGCTGCTCCTCCAACTCCTTGGCTCGCTGCTCTATTACCTTATCCATTAGGCTGTGAATCACCTGCAGCTGCTCGCTGAGATGGCGCCAGAGTCGGGTGCGCTGGAAGATCCAATCGGAGGCCAGCAGGGGATTGATCATCCGCTTAAACAGCAGCTCGCTGCTGCGGTGGAAGGCATAAACCACAGGCGAGTGATCCTCAAGCTGCGTGTCCAACTGGGCGCCCATGGAGGTGTCTGTCAAGAAAAGGGATTTATTCCAAAGGAAATTGAATAATTTTCTCCGAAGAAAAACCTCACCCACTATGGCATCGAGGAGGCAGGCAAAGAGCGGATCCGTTACCTCCAGGCAGGCACCCTTGGTGGCCGCCAGTCGGGTGACCAAACGCTCCACATGCCTGGCTATATTAGGAGCGAATTGCCGCAGCAATTGCGGCTGGAAGGCAGGCGTCAGGAGGCGACGCTGCCTGGTCCAGTGGGCACCATGGCTGATCAGGAGTCCATTGCCAATGAGGGGCTCTAGCTGGAGGAAGGTCTCTGCCTTAACCAAAGTGGGATCATGCAGCGCCTGCCGCGTCTCCTCCGCCGAATAGAGGAAGACCCACAGCTGGGGACCCAGCCAGAGGCGGTAGGTGGCCCCAAAGCGATCGCGGAGCTCTGTGAAAATGAGAAAAATAACTGACAAAGGCTTTGATCTCTCCTATTTCCTAATCTAGATTATTCACTCACATTCCGGCTTGAGTTTCCCCACCATTTGGGCATTGCCCAGGAGCGGAAAGGCCCAAGGTCCGGGCAGGCTGACACCCACCCGCAGCAGTGGCCACTTGCGGATGAGAAGCCACACTCCCAGGGTGAGCAGCAGCAGCGGCCACAGCGCCATGTCTCACCGAGCGATACCCGCAGACTGAATAATGGGAACCTGATTGGCAGCTAATCTTCACAGAGGCCGGTAATCAATGGATTTATTCAATTGGCGATGGCAGAACCTTAACCCTTTGGTGGAAAAATAAATATACAGTAAGTAATATTTAGTTTAATAAATTCTTAAAGAAATAAATTGGATACTGGGACTATTTTTATTATAAATAAATCATTTATAATGTATTTAAAGTCTTTTTTTTCCTCACAAACCTACCAAACTTCAAGGGCTTAAAGAAATACATTTAAAATTAATTTATATTTAAAGATATTTTATAATATAAGCATTCTTTTTCTCCTATCAAAACTAAATTAATTATGAGATATTAAAAAGAAGTAGGGGCTTCGGAGGGTTAAGTAGAACTTGCCCCACTAACAGAGAGGCTTGAGGTTAGATAAGATTATCGGATTTCATTCAGACCAGACATGTGTATGCACTTGCTTTATGCGGATTAATAAAAGCTAACGATCAGTCTATGTTTGGCTTTTTCCACCGATGACTTCTTTAGAAATATCTAATCTCAATGCACTTGCGGATTGTAAATCGTTGGGTCTTGGCTTTTGTTTATATTTATAGTCTAATTTGCAATCAAATTTAGAGCTTATATCAATTAATCTTTTATAGCTAGAACAGCCTCTTTATTTAAATTAATATTTTATAATATATTTAAAGGCTTTCCCTTACCTTATTTATATTAATAGTCTATTTGCAATTAAATTTTGAGCTTTTATCAATTAATTTGCCATGGCAATAGCTCCTGGAACTATTCTATAATTCAAATAAATATTTTATAATATATTTAAATAATTTTTCCCTTTTCCCTTTTCTTATTTATGTTTATAGTTCAATTTGCAATCCACTTTGGAGCTTTTACCAATTTATCTTTCGTAGAAATAACAGCTGAAAGTATTCTTTATTTAGATAAATATTTTTTAAAGATTAAAAGACTTTTCCGTGTTCTACAAACCTACCATACTACATCAAGGGATTAAATAATACATTTAAAACCAACTTCTAAACAAAAATATTTTAAAAATAAGCAACAATTTTCCTTATAGTAATTTTTAAGAGCTTGAATCAATTAATTTTCCTTGGTGAAAGCACCTAGAAATAAAGTTTATTTAAATAAATATTTATGATACACTTAAAGCCTTTTCCTTTCCCTACAAACCTACCCGACTTTACTTAAAACTAATTTCTAAACAATAATATTTAAAAAATAAGCGAACATCAACCGCATATTAACTTTTAAGAGTCAAAAAATATCACAGCAATAAAATATGGAACTATTATTATTAAATAAATATTTTTAAAATTAGTTAAAGCCTTTTACTTGCTCACCAAACCTAACAAACTTCCCTAAAGTAATTTTAAAGAGCTTTTATTAATTAATTTGCCATGGCAATGGCACCTGGAACCATTTTCTATTTAAATGAAAACTTTATGATGCATTAAAAGCCTTTCCCTTCTGTTACAAATCTACCAGACTTTATTTAAAACCAATTTCTTTATATAAATATATAAAAAAAGCAAACATTATTCTTATAGTCATTTTTTACAGTCAAAAACTAAATTTAAAACCAATTTTAAACAAAAATACTTTAGAAATAAGCAAACAATTTACTTAGAGTAATTTTTAGACTCAAAATAAATCACAGCGGAAGCCCCAAGCTCTCCCATTTCCTAGACAATTAATAATAAAGCCAAGACCAGCCAATAATTGTGTGTGTCTCGCATTTTGGGCAGTTGTCAACTGTTGGCCCAACTGATCGGTTCGTTTCAAGCGCTGCCACACGTCCACAGAGAAATTGCTAAGCCAAGTTGGCCAGTTACCAGTTTTGCCTACAAAGCACCGCATTAGGCCATAAAAAAACCAAACGAAAAGCGATTGCAATGCACCTGTGCGTGGCCCTGTGGGTCTGTGGTGTCATCCTGGCGGTGCTCCTCGGCTGGCAGCAGCGCAAGTGCTGGCGCCTCATCTGGCAGCTCAACGGCTGGCGGGGCGTAGTCCAACAGCCCCTGCTGTGGTTCCTGCTCTGCATCAACCTGCATCCAAATAGTAATTATTAAGATTAAAATTTAAATAAATAAATTAAATAACTTCCTCTGCAGGCATTCTGGAGAAAGTCACCTATTTCCGGTTGTGGTTCCAGCGTCCCATAGCTGTTCTTCTGGGCACTCGAGTCCTTGTCTATATCGATGATCCTGCGGGCATGGAGTGCGTACTAAATGCTCCTGAATGCCAAGACAAGACCTTCCTGCAGGATGGCTTTTTTGTCAATAAGGGCTTGCTTCATGCCAGAGGTTAGCTGAGTTATATTTGATATTTTGTATATTTTAATTAAATTTATTTATAGGCCAGCAGTGGAAGCTGCGCAGGAAGCAGCTGAATCCCGCCTTCAGTCACAACATCGTGGCCAGCTTCTTCGATGTCTTCAACTCGGTGGGCAACCAGATGATCGAGCAGTTTGCCACTTTGCCTAATCTTCATGGAAAGTCGGTCAAGTTTGTGGATGCCGAGGATATGCTGAGTAGAGCTGTGCTGGAGGTGTCCTGTTGTGAGTATTAAATCTTATTTTAGCTTCAGAAAAAGCTGAAAAATTAGAAACAAAATTAAATTTATAATAATATGTGCAGTTATTGGCTGCAGTTGACCTCCTCCCTGTGTGAAAGCCATTATGGAATAATCACCACCTTATTGACCGCCCATTTCCCCTCTTACTTTACTGCCCTTCGCATGGCGACACGTTCCCCCCGTTTCCATGCAGCTCACGTATGCGGAATCCGACACAAACGAATACTGCGATCCGCTTTTAATAATTCCAAAAAATATTTGCTGTAAATTAGAAATGTTTGTGTATTTATTATATTATTTATTTATTATATTTTCTATTTAATTTAAATGTAATTTAATATCTTACTTGCAGTGACCATTATGGGCACGCCTACGAACTTTACCCAGATTGATGATGCACACATTGCCCACAGCTACAAGAGGTGAGTATTAGGTTCTCCTCCTCCCCATTCTCTATATCCACACCCATTTCCCTCCAGACTCCTAGAAATATCAGCAGTTCGCGTGGTCAAGCCCTGGCTCCAGAGTGATCTCCTCCATCGCCTCTTGGCTCCAGAACTCTATGCGGAATCTAAGAGGAACTGCCAGCTGCTGGAGGATTTTGTGGGAGGTATAGTAAAGACCAAACACAGGAACTGGCGGCTGAGAGATGCCGTGGGCGATGGCAACAATCCAGGAGATGACACCTCCTCTGGCTGGCAGCGACGCATCTTCATCGAGCAAATCTTCCAACTGGCTGCCAATGGGGAGATGACGCTCGAGGAGATCATGCACGAGGCCCAGTCCATGGTCCTAGTGGTGAGTTATGAATATATTTCCCTAAAATTAAATATAAATAATAAATATATTGTATCCTTAGTCCTTTGAGACCGTCTCCAACAGCATAATGCTGGCTCTGCTCTGCCTGGCCACGCACAAGGGCGACTGTCAGGAGCGGCTAAGGGCTGAGATTGCCGCCGTGGTGCCGGATAGCGGCGGCGGACATGTGGGTCTGGAGCAGCTGCAGCAGCTCCGCTATCTCGATGCCTTTGTCAGCGAATCGCTGCGCCTGCTGGCCACAGTGCCCATGAACCTGCGTCATGTCAGTCGCGACTTCCGGCTGGCCGGACGGGATGCCATTGTGCCCCAGAACAGCATCGTTGTCCTGGACACCTTCAATATGCAGCGGGATGAGCGCTGGTGGGGTCCCAATGCCAAGCAGTTTGATCCGCAAAGGTTTCTTGACCAGGAGCAGGATCAGCAGCAGCAAGGGGAGCCTTCTCCAGCGACGTTGCGCACCGGAGAGCCACGAAAGCCAAGGGATAGGCGGCACTCCTACAGCTTTCTGCCCTTTTCCAATGGCCTGCGCTCCTGTATCGGTAAGTATAAATATTAATTTTATTTTAATTAAATTAAATTATAATTATTTACTAATTACCTCTCTCTATAAGGTCGTCGCTATGGTCTCTTCATCATGAAGGTCTTCCTGGTCAAGCTGATAGTAAACTTTGACTTTCAGAGCGATTTTCAGCTGGAAAAGCTGCAGTTTGTGGAAAATATATCTTTGAAATTCAAGAATGTCGACGACATCCTCCTGGCCATCCAGCCTCATCTGAAGTCCAAGGAGTCCACATAGGCTCTAGGCTCTAGGTATCTTTAAAACCTTTTTTTTTTATAATTTTATTTACTATATTTAGGGGTGCTATTTGTCATGTGTTACGAAGCCTCAATAAAATTTACTATACCTTTACCTTTAAAAACTTATCCCGATGATTTCCCAGTTATTTGAATTTAAGGGAACTTTCTGGGAATTTCAGGGGAATTTCTGGTAATGCTTTCCACGAAAGTTTAGCTAAAAGCTTACTCGCATTTCCAAACCTTTGCAAGTGACTCATAGATGACGCAAGGTAAGCCAGAGAATGTTAAAGGACTTTGGAATAAATGAAAATTAAAAAATTAAATAATAAATAAATTATACAAAATGTTTAAATAAATAAAATAAATGTATAAAATCAATTGAAATAATATTTTCTTAGAAAAAAACTAACTTTATAGCAAGCCAAGAAGTGAAAATATTATTTGCCTAAACTAAAAATGGTATTAAACACATAATTTTCTTAAAATAATTCTTTAGAAAACTAAGAATAGCTAGAATGTACATTTTTTAATAATTCTTAGCTAGGTAGTACTTTAATTTAAGTTAATTAATTAATTTATTAGAACAACTATTTAAAGCGCCTATTAGAGGTGGACAAACATCAATGGCAATCGATTAAAAATAAACTTTGCATAGAAAACCATTAAACATTATCAAAATAAATCGATTTAAAATCGATTTTTGCATAGAAAACCATTAAAATTCAATATGGGGTAAAATTATGATGTTTCCCCATATCTTAGTATATTTTTATGTATTTATTAGAAGATATTATTTAAAATTATTAAAGATTCGAGTTAATTTCATTTTCTAGATCAATTGATTCAGGAAAATTTGATTGATATCGAAATAAATCGATTAAAATCGATTATTGCATAGAAAACCATTAAAATTCGATACATGATAGATTTTTGATGTTTCCCCATATCTAAGCATATTTTAATATATTTATAGAAGATATTATATAAAATTATTTAAAATTATCAAAGATTCGAGTTCATTTTCCTTTCTGTACCACTTATTTATAGATTTTCCGCCAAGTATCAATATCTTTTCTCCAAAAATTAGCCAAAATATCGGGTAATACCCAGTACAGGGAGCTTTTCCACTTGAAGGGAACTGAAAATGGGGAACTGCATCTGTCATGGGATGCGACAAATGTCGAGCGATTGCCGAGCACGCGACTGGGGCTAATGTGGAAGGACAGGGACACGGACACGGATACGAATACGGACTCCGGCGGAGGAGCAGGAGCAGTGGCAGTCACACTGCCGTATGATAATATGCCACAACTGTCAGCAATATTTCCGCTTTACTCTCTGGCCCGCCAGAATTTTCACTCTGGATCTGCGTAGTCCTCCGTGCCGCGCACCTCCCCTGTAGTCGTCGGGCACATATCATTGTCAGCTCGAGTCCTGTTGACTCGTCTGAAGAGTCGGAGGAGAGTCGTCCGAAAGAGCGTCCAAAATGTTGGCACCGTCTTAGCTGCTAAACGACAACAGCAGCCAGCAGTAGCAGTGGCTGCAACGGCAACGCCAGTCAGCCCAAGTGGCATCATTATAACTTGGTCTAAACTACACTGAGCGAAAGTGTTGAACGGTTCCCAGGCGATCAAAGGATGCGGCGAGAGAGTGCGGAAGGGGAGCTGTGCTGTGCTGCAACTTGTTATTTCCCCAAATCATTTGTACATTTCGTCAAGTGCTTCTTTGGACCCTGTATTTTGTGGCCTAAACAGAGGGTATATTATCAAGAGTGGAGGGAATCTATGGCTTGTTTAAAATAATTTTGACTAGACTATAAAACTGACTAAGACGAATCAACAGCTAGCTATTTATTACTAAGTATTTATTACTAAATATTATTTTGGTCCTTCGAGCCGGATCTAAACCAGCCACCTTTGGCTTATTAGTAGTTATTTAATACATCTGAATTGTTCCTACAAAACTAAAGACTGTTTATACATTTCTTAATGTAACTCCTAACTTAACTCCTAATCCTACGTAATAAATCATTATAAGATCTCTTAAGATCCACGAAGTTAATGGGCATTTTCTAGTTAAGCTTTTTTTCTACTATTCCTGATTTTTGGCTTGCGATTCCTTTTACCTTTTCGCCAGGCAAATGACGCCGTCAACGCAGTCATTAGGTGAAAGGAGGTGGCTGCCAGGATATCTGCTGCTCCTTGTGCCTGTGCCCTGTTAGCGTTGTTGTTCTTGTTGCTGCCGCAGCCGCTGCTGCTGCTGCTGCTGCTGGCATTAACTTGACACTTTCCCCATTTGCCGTGAGTGGAATGCATTGCATTCGTGTCCGTAACTCCGTTCGTAATTCCCTCCGTAACTCCGTATATGTGCGCGCGGGGCTCCGGTGGGGGGGTATGTGTGCGGAAATTTATAACTGTGAAAGGCACTTGAAACACATTCGCATGGAAATTGCCGCCACCGTCGTCGCCATCGTCACGGTCGCCAAGCGCGCCCCCGCCGCGCTCACTCACACATTTGCTTTGATTGATGTGACGGCACAAAATCGCCATTGCCACAGATAAAATATATGGTACTCCTCCTGCCCCAGCTCCAGTCTAAAACGGAGTCTTAATTATTTGCCAAAGCATCAGAAAAGGCTCGTAATTACAAGGAGTCTGTGGCACAAGTTATGGTTTTAATGGGAATTTAACCTTGAAAGTGCTGAAAAATCAACAAAGTAGTAAAAGTATTTTATAATTTAAAAGTTATTCGCTTTAAAAATAAAATATAAATACCTATAAGCTCATAAATAAATATAGAATCAGCTGTAATACAATGTAAACTAAGTTTAAGATCCGGCTCGAAGGACCAAACTGATTTCTTTTGAGCCTAATACGTAGCGATCCCCATTTGCCTAAAAAAAGACTAAAGGCTGACCAAGAGCTTCTTGATTATTTAGCGAAAAATATAACTAATGATGATCCGCTGGATCTGCACTTGAAGTCGCTGGAGCTGCTAGGATTCTGGCACTCCGACACGCACACCCAGAGCCAGGGACCTAAAATGCAAATCGTGCTGAATTGCATTTTTCAGCAAAACGCTTGGAGAGCGTTCCCCAGAAACTGACCATTGGCCATAACCGGAGTTCCCAGCTCCTGCTTCTGCGGAGTTTGCTGCGCCAGGCGTTGATAAATGTGTGTGTGTGGAGGGGGGAGAGAGAGAGAGAGTGGTGGTCGAGGTGGCGGCACAAAAAAGGAGCCAGGATCCGTGGACCATGGACCGTGGCCAGTGTCACTGCCACTGATGCCGTTAAGTGCGACAGAAATCCACTGAGCCGCATAAAACGAAAGCGTGAAAATGCCGCCAGCGGCCTGCTAATAGAGGAGTCCCCTGTTCCAGCCGCAAGGACATCGGCGGTACATATGCCAGAGCATGGGCTTGGGCCTGGCATGGGCTTGGCATTCCAGTGTGGCCGGCATTTTTGGATCATTTTTCTTAGTTTTTGTTGGCCGACGCCGGTTTCTTCTTCGGTGGCAACGTTGTTGACAATTTGTCGACGTGTCAAAAGAGTCAACGTGAATGTGACAAGTGACGCTGACGAGACAGCCGCTCCATTCCCACATCCTTTCGCCACTTCCCAGCTACCGACTCCCAGCTAACAGCTCCCAAACCCTCATCCTCATCCTCTTTCCCAATTCGATTGCCAGCTTCAGCTGAAGTCCTGCTTCTTTTCGACAATTGCAGCAGGCCTTGCTTTTTCATTAGCTCGAAGGACCAAAATTTTCGCTTAAAATATTGTCTTGAAAAAAAGGTAACTAAGTAAGGAATAAATACAATCACAGCCTCAGATAAAACCTAAGATTTTGTAAATAAATGTTTCCTTAATAAATAAATGTGAAAATCCCTTGCAAAACTCTTGAAAATCTGTGGAAACACTCTAGAGATTTCTGGGCTAAGAAAATTAGCTTAAAAAAAAATTAAGAATACAAGAACGGAGCCCAAATATAACAAAATAAATAAAAAGATTAATAGAAAAAAGTTTTATTATTAAATAATATTAAAATAAACCCTCAGAAGTGTGCTTTCTTGAATAAATCCTTCAAATAAAAGGATCAAGTTACCCTAAAAAAATGTATAAACTAAACAAAAAGTTTACAAAATCTGTGTAACAATATAAGCTGTAATTTTTTTCTAATTTTATAAAATAATACATATTCCTACAACTTCTATAGGGCACTCCCCTATTCGACCTGGACTTCACCCTACGCATTGCCACCGAAAAATTAATTTTTGCAGCGGGCCAGAGCTCTCGACATTTGGACATAAACGGCATAATTGATATATATACGCTGCATATGCGTGCGAGGGAGTGCATGTGTGTGCATAAAGCTCATCAAGTGCTAACGGCTGGACTGCGTCCTCTGTCCAGCGTCCACTGTCCACTGGCCTCTTGTCACTAATTACATGCATGTCAATTTTTCGCTCATCATTGCATCGCCGCCATCGGGGGCAGGAGGCAGGCGGCAGGAGTCAGGAGTGCAGGAGAGCGGCCCCAGCTGAAAGCCAGCTGAAAAACCAAAACCAAACATATTTGGACAGTTTGCGGGCTGCCAGCGCAAAATGTGAGCAAGCATCATCATCAGCGGAGCCCTTTTCTGGAACACCCTTAGCCACGTACAACGCGACGTATGCGCAATATATTTCTAAAGGATTTTTTTACCCTTTAATTGAAAGTAACTGAAGAAAAAAAAAAGGGAATATGAATGGTAAACTCTCAGACAAGTCGTTATATTTATTTCTGCTTTCTAAATTTCAAAAAGTTTGATTTAACGAATATTGTTAGCTAAATCTAGTCACTTTTCTTCGCTTAATCTTTAGTTTAGTCATCGTAAATTTTTTCTAAATATATTTTTTATAGATTATTTATATGTTTTAGCGACCTTTTAACTTCTTGTGAAGAAAAATTAATAATTACGATAGAAATATTAATAATTACGATAAATATATATTTTTAAACATTTTTACGGGATTTTTTAAGATATTTTGAGTATGCCAAGCTTAAGTTTTTAGTTGGAATCATTATTATAAAACCATTTATTACAGTATTCAAATTATTTACTGTAGATAAAACGTTTACTTTTATGAATAATTTATTTCTTCAGTTATTTTACACATTAAATTATATTACATTTTAGTTACGATAATCATTAAATTATATAATTATTTCATTTTATTCATTAATTAATGTTTAATTTATTTTATCACCTTTCTTATATTAAAAATGCATAAATTCCAGAACATTTGCCTAAAAGAATAAATCAATTATCAACTAAATGCAGAAATAATTAAGCAACCAAAGAATGTTTGGAATAAACATCTAAAAAGACATATTATCTTATATAGTTACTAAGAAATTAATAAATAAATTAATAAAAAAATGTTTGGACAAAGTAATTAAGCCAAACTGCAATTAAAGGGTATTCAGTTGCCTCGGCTTCTTCTTGTTTGCCTTCTTTTATTCAATTTTTCATTATTTGCTGACAGCTGTCGGTAAATGGAATTGTTTATTACCTGTCGTCTGCCCCTGTTCATCTCCATGTCCACGTCCACGTCCACGTCCATGTCCATGTCCTGCCTTCTGCGTCGTCCACCTGTTCCATCACATCCTGTCCTCCGTCCTCATCCACTCAACCCCTTCAGCCATGGCCATCGCTGCTCTCGTGGGTGATTATCATAACGTTTGGACTAACCCGAGCTGCTCCATCAACTGGCGGCAGTATGTTGACAGTTTTGGTTAGCACAACAAAACGCAATTGTGGACTGCCCAGGCACCGGCCCCACTCTGGTCCTGGTAATGAAAATGATAATGATAACGATAATGATGGATGTGTGCACAAAATCAGGAGTTAAAGGCACAACACAAAGGGGTTAAAGTGCCAGTGGGACGAAGGCGGAACGGGGGCACTGGGATTACGGGCTTCCATATATAAAATTACATCATCGAAGCCTGTTCATTTGGAAAACCTTGTCCTGCTTAAATGATTTAACGAGGCAGACTGCAAATTCGATTATAAAGCGTCTGCCTCTTGATTTGCATAACTCAATAATACAAAAATATATACATTTCCCTGCAAATAAATTCGTAGTTCTTAAAGCCTTAGGAATTTAAATTCCGCGATCTGGAATCTCGATCCCACAATGGACCCTTTTACGACTTCAAACGAATGTGACAAAACTCTCCCCCTGGCGCACTTGACACCCTTTCGGGGTTCGGGAAGGGGAAACAGTTCAGTTCGGTTCGTTCCCTGGCCTCATCCTGGCGAAAAAAGGAGTCTAATTGCCAGTGCCAAAGTGCCAAAGAATGGAGAGGGCGCAAAAGGAAAGAAAGCCGAACTGGCAGCAGCTGCTTGCAACTGCAACTGCAACATCTGCAACACCAAAAGCAGCAAGCAGCGCCGTGGACTGGCAACATGAGAGCCAATTAAAGACATCGCTGGTGTCGTCGTCGTCGGCGTCGTCGACGGCGGCGTTGCTGGCAAACGTCAACGTCGAAAACTAATTAGCATAACAAGCGGGGCCCAAACTCCGGCCCAAAACCGAACCGGAGACTCGAACCGGAGACGGATGCAGCGAGATGGTCACCCAGGCGGTGGCGGGCGATTTTTAGGGATGAGACCGAAGATGTATATCGAGAAGAGCAGCGCAATCGCTGATATCGCTTTACAAGAGCTTATCGGAAATATCGTTTCTAGAATTAAGCGATTTTAGAATGATAATAATCGTTTAATGCGAAAATCACAACATAAGAATTGGAGTATTTAAATTTTAGCTATATAACTATATCTGTAAATAAAAAAATCAATATTAAGTTATATTATATGTATCGAAAGGAGCTGAGTACTAACTTACCGAAAATATCGGTTGTAAAATAGGCTAATGTATCGATAACATCGATATATGATCTGTATCGAGAAGAGAAGGCTACAAACTTATCGAAAATATCGTTATTGAATTAAACATAATTTATTTTTTAATAAATATCTGCAAAGGATTATGTGGATTGCATTAAACGGAAATAATAACATAAAAATCGATCAATTCTACTTAAAATTAATTAAAATACAACAATCGATTACAAGCAATTTATCGAGAAAAGATCGAAAACATTATTTAACTAGAAAAACTTTATAGATTTTCATGATAAAAAATCGAAATAAAAGAAATTTTATATTTAAATGAATTAAACTCTAAATAAATTCAGCTTTGGTCCTAAAAGCATAATATTTTTTTCCAAAAGGAACTTGACATAATGATTTATCGATATTTTCAGTTGTGATATCCCTAGAGGACGATGGCCAACAGCGAAACTGTGGCCAAGGGCCAGACCAATGTGTGTGTGGGTGCCCTCAAATCAAAAGTTGACCCCACCACCCACACATGCACGGCTATAAACAAATACAATTACAAGGCGGATGGGTGGGTGGCTTCCGCCTGACATTAATAAACTGTCGGCATAAATAAAATGCAACCAAAAAAGAGGAAGAAAGTCTTGGCAAATGAGAATCGCCAGCGAGGCTGCAGGCGAAATGAGAGAGGCTTAGGTGGGGAAGGTTCTCCTTCTTCCAGTGAAGGGAGAAGCTGGGCCAAAGCGTTATGATTTATTCGCTTCATGCAGTGACCAAAAAAAGGGGTTAATAATTACTATTTAATGTTAAAGAAATTAATTAGAAAGAAAGGTTGTAAGAATCAATATTAGATAAGTCTTGAATAAGCCTAAATTACAATTAATATTTATTATTTACTATTAACAGGTTTTCCTTCAAGTGTTCATCAAGGACAAAAACAGCAGGACTCACCCCACATTGCATCGATGCTGCTGCAATGTCGGTTTCTTCCGGACTCCGCCGCCGCCGCGCAAACTAGCAGCGCAATTTTTTGGCTTGACTCGGCTCGAGTTGGCCGGAATGGCGGCGCGGTCTGGTCTGGTCTGGTCTGGTCGGGAACTGGTAGGTTCTCTCTGGCCAGGACTTGGCCGGGGATGCGGCGGCATCGCATGTTTGTGATGGGCGACGAGACAGCCAGCGAGACAAGCTCAAAGGGATTAAATTAAAATGTCCTTTGAGTTGTGTTTTAATTACTTCCTCTCTCTGGCTGGCAATGAAAACTGTCTCAGCCACACACCCACGCCCTCTCTGGCCATGATTTTGAGTTTTGCCAAAAGTTTCCGGCGGCGAAGGACATATCTGGCTTCGAAGCGTTTGTGCCGGGGATCATCATCATCAGTGGGAAGCCGCTGCCAGGAATCAGATCAAGGGAATTTGCATTAATTAAATACAAGTATTTGTAAGCATTTAAACATTTTCAATAATTTTTTAAATATAAAAAGCAATTGATGAACTCATTAAAAGGCCAGAAAGCAAGATCAGTTAAAAGCCTGTCGCCGCAGCAACCAATAATGGTTGCTTTAAGCTGGTTGCAACACTTACAGCTTAACGCCGAAGGGCTGATCAACACAAAGAGAGAGAGAGTCCTTATTCAAGGACTCTTACACACACACACGATGGCAGGAAGCTTAACCCCACAAAGCTGCACAAAGCCCGCCAATACACGAGCAGCAACCTCATTCATAGATACAATAATCACTCTTGAGAGTGACTCGACTTTCTTTAAAGTTAAATAACTTTATTTGTAAGCAAAGAATAAAGGAAGCTTGTTGGGTATTTAAGCCACAAATAAATCCGCTTTACAGGTGAAAATAAATAAAGACCTCTATCAAGGCCACACTGTACCTTTGTGGCGCTGCATGCAGATGCATTTCGTATCCGTATCTGTATCTGCATCTGCATCTGGAGCTGTAGCTGTAGCCCGTATTTGTATCTGCAGCTGTATCTCGCCAGCGATGGCTCATTCATTCTTATCAGCGTATTGGGGATTTGTCGCCTTTCAAGGCAGGCAACGGCAACGGCAAACGGCCGACCGACAGACAGACAAATGGCAAATTAATTGCCCGCCCCGCCATTGACCCGTACAAGTGGCTGGCTCCGAAGGCGGACTATGCTGCAATCGATTATTTATTTATTTATTTATTTATGCCGCCCCGAAGCGAACTGGAACTTGGCTACAATTGGCGCTGGCGCTTATCTCCGCTGGATCCGGATTCGGAACAGGCCGATTCCACGGATGCCCTAGTCGCCCCGGCGAATGTTTTGCATATCATTGACAGGAGTCGTCCTCCTCGTCGTGGTAGGTGGAATCCGTTCCAGGGGCTTTGCATACATTTTCCCTGACTCAGCCCCGGAGAACAACATATTTTAGGCTCCGGCTTCGGTCCCCCTCTGTCGCTGCTCTCTCTCCTTTGGCTGTCCCGCTCAGCATGGAATTTATTTGAGCAAATTTGCAAATTATTGCCGGAGTCTCAGTCGGAGACGGAGTCGGGTATTGTGCACGCACAGAAATTGGGGGGTCTTTGTAAAGTAATCTCAGTTATTTGTGCTACTTAAATATGAAATTTCAAGACAATCGAGAAGGTATTAAGCTCACCAGATACGTTTTAATTTCTCTCTGGAATATTTCCTGTACGCAGGCACCAAAAAGTAGGCTATGATTTTTGAAAATGCAGAATCCTAAGTTTATTTAGTATAAGTTATTGATTTTAAATTCAATTTCATATATTCCTGGGAGATATTAAAGGGAAAAGGATTCTTAATTCCTGTTTGGAACCCAACGTTTTTTTTTTTAAAGATATTGTTGTAACTTTGAAAAGTCTTTTAAGAGGCTTCTTTAAAAAAAATATAATAAAACTCTCAATTTTGAAATCTAATCTTTTGTAAATATTTGAGGTTATCTAGCTCACTGTTCCATCTTTATGCCAATAGTTATCGATGGATAAAAGCTCCCACCTCTAGCACAAACACACATTTCTCTTCTACAAAGACAAGTGTTACCATATAAAATAAGGAATTTAAGTTTTAATAAGGAAACCATTTTATTAGTCTAAGAAATTAGTTTATCTTTCATAATTTTCCGGAAAAATAACACATTTAGCAAGAAATCTCAGCTTTAACTACAATATTTCTTCTTCTACCAATTTTTCCAATGACAAAAATTATTTTAAAAATTCCGAGTCTACATATATTTTTCACTCACTGTATCTGGAGACGTTGGACATCTATTACGTTGGCCATTTACATTTCACAATTGCCTTGTTGGCATCTTTTTCCCTCGTTTGTTATGGCACTGCTTCTGGTCTCCTTCCTTTCCCTTCGATTTATTCTCCTTCCCCTACTCCTACGTCGTCGTCGCCGCATCCTCGACATTCCTTTCGCTTTGTTCTTTTATTTTTTAATGGGCTTTTCAGTGGGCGTGGCCAGGCGGGGAACCAGAAGGCAAAGGAGCTCAAGCCGATTTCGCACGCTGTTCGTGTTAGCCACATTTCTGCTTTATGACTGCTGAGTGGATTTTGGGGCCAAATTGACGACAGACATTACACCGAGCACGCTCGAGTGGCGCCGTTCGAGAATTATTAACTTATATCCATAATAAAGCATGTTAATAGGTAATCCCGTGTGGCAGCAGCCAAAGGTTATTGCTTTTCGGATAATATCGATTTCGAATTAAAATCGATCACAAAGAGAGAGGAAGAAGACTTTGAAAATGTTGAAATAATTAAAATGAATAAATATATTACGCATACGCACTGTGTGTTTATTATGAAAACATGAAATCCTTGCTTGCGCAACACGGACTCAGGACTTGGACCGATTATCGGGCTCAATTCTCGATTGTAAGCCGATGACAGGCTCTTCTCTCCTACTTTTTTTACGGCACAGTGCGCCGCCACTCATGTTGTTGGCTTGATATCCGAGAATAGGCGGGAGGATGGCAAGCTGGGAATATCTTGCACAACAAGGACCAATCGGCCCGCCTCCGCACAGGATCTGTGGCTCCGTGTCTCAGTGGGAGTGCGGACATGAAAGATGTAAATCAAATCCTGGAAAAATTGGAACAACAAAAGACGGCAGCAGCAGGCAGGACAATTCAATCGGAAGGGCATGGCATATGACAGGACGAGTCCTGTAGCGGATTGCGATTGGTATGAAGGGATGAGAGGAGCGAGGTTTGAGGGTGAAGATTTTTCCGGGGGGCAGCGGCTAAAGAATCGCCCATGGCATTGCCAATGTCGAGGACACGTCAAGCAGCCAGCCAGTTCGTTCACTCGATTGAGGTTCCAGGTGGCAATGGCACTGGCACTGGCATGGAGGAGAGATGAGCACGAGCAGAAGCAGAAGCAAAAGCAGGTACTGCTCGAGACTTCTCGGGTCAGGGCAAAGCACAAACTGCCAATTAACCAAACAAAAGAACCAAAAAGCAAGATTGTGAAGTGCTAAACACGAACCTGGAAATGCTCTTTGTTAATGGGAGAAATTTCACTTAAAATATATAAGTTGCTATTTTTATTTTGATAGAAAAATTATTATTAAAAATTAGTTTCTTTAATTTCTAAACTTCATAAGCAGATTTATTATTTTTAGTAAAACTAACATAGAGCAGTTTTCCGAATTGAATTTAAGGCTGTTTTGGCTTAGAACCTCTTTTGTAAGAATTATTGAGAAACATCTTTAGACTCCAGAGATAATATTCTGTAACATTTATAATTGCCATTAAAGATCTTCAAGAGGCTTCTTTCTATCTTTTTTCTCTTTCATTATAAAAATTAAAAAGGAAACCTTTTTTATTAAAAATAAAATTAAAAAAAAGCATTTGCAGTTATCTACTTTAAGCCGATAGTTATCGATAAGTAAAAGCTCCCACCTCTAACACGAAGACAAGTGTGACCACATAAAATAAATAATTAAAATTTAAATTAAGAACAAAGTCTCAGGGTATCCCCTTTCAAAGGGTATTTCTGCAAAACAAAACAAAATACCCGCAGTTCCGACAGCGGAGCATTAGAATAGATTCCGCCGCTCCAAAAGGACAGAACGGAAAAAAAAGAAGGAACAACAAAAAAAAAGGAACACGGGACAAGGACTCTGCCTGAGCCTCCGCCCTAAATTTGTCCAGCACAGGTTTCGACTGCGTTGCGTTGCGTCGGTGGAATCAATTAAAAATTCTATGATTTTACACTTGATTGCCTGCGTTTTGGGTCGTCAAGGCAACGTGGCCAATGCCGGCCACTAAAGGGGATTCCCGGGGAAGCCGGCAGGATGTGATGGGATATGACCTGAACTTGCCGTTGCCGGCTGGAGGATTCCGGGGATTTCTGGGAGTTTTGGGAGTTCTGGCAGCTCATCCGGCATTGACAAACATGGCATACGCTCAATGACTGTGTTGTCGTCCAGGGGTGGCTGTGTGGGAATGGGCCTCCTGGATGGAGCCAGAGGAGCCGCCGTCAAGTGGTCAATTAGGCAAAGAGGTAGACTTCAAATCGTAGAGGCCCACGACGGGTACCCGGCGAAACACCTAACAAGCTAAGCCTCTTTGTGGGCAGGTGTGCGGAGTTAATTTATTAATATGCTTTTATATTTCATTGAATTTAATATAATTAAAACATTTCATCAGCATTCAATTTGATTTCCTGAGAGTTTTAATCAGTAAAGGCATGAATAAACCCGCAAGTTCTCCATTTCGTTGGTTAAAACCAACTCATATCTCGGATAATCTTTCACTCTACCTTGGTCAAAAGATTTCACTGCATTTTAAATGCGAAGTCGCCAGACTCTACCGGATGCCAATTAGCATTTTGGTTTTGGGTTTCAGTGTCCATTTGCTCGGTTGGGTTTTTTAATCAAAGATTTTAAGCTGTAATTAAGCAGACCAAAAATTCCATGACATATGTGCGTCGTCTCACACCGCCAACTGCCAACTCTCGTCCTGCCATCCTCTGCCCTCCCTCACACAATGGACATGTCCAGAGTTGTACACAGGCTCATAATACCCCAAAGAATTTAACACATTTTAGTTCAAATTAAATATTTAATGTAACAACAAATTGATATTTGAATTATTAAAATACAAAATAATGCGACGCCATAAGCGCACACACATTTGCGACTCAGTCGGTGAGTGAGTGTGCGTATGTAAATGTTTTTTCCATATAGAGGACAGTGCGTATCGGAGGTGAAAGGGTTCTTAAAAATATCTAGTCATGTTTAGTTTTAAAAAATAATATATTTAAATTATTTCTTAAATCAGTAGTTAAGTTAATAACAAATCTATTCACCTTTCACAACAATATCTGTTCAGATTTTATACAATTATTATTTTGTATTTTAAAAAGTCGTATTTTCGTTTACCTAAAACTTAAGTGATTTTCTCTACAATATTTATAGTATCTAAAAGTCAACAATTGTTTTTAAATTATCACAAAAAATTCAGAAACAATGTGAAATTATTTTATAATTAAAACTGATTTTAATTCCACTTATAATTATTGTTGAATATTGTTGTTGAGCCTTGTTGTTGAACTTTGTGGTTGAACATTGTTGTTAATATCTTTCATCATTATTTGTCAATATTATTTTTCAACAATGCTGTTAAACTTTGTTGTTGAACATTGTTGTTGAACGTTGTTATTGAACATTGTTGTTGAACATTGTTGTTGAAAATTGTTGTTGAACATTGTTATTGAACATTGTTGTAGAACTTTGTTGTTGAACTTTGTTGTTGAACACAGTTGTTGATATCTTTCAACTTCATTTTTCAATATTGTTTTACAACAATGCTGTTAAGCTTTGTTGTTGAACATTGTTGTTAAACCTTCTTAAGCATTGTTGTTGAAAAATAGCCATTTTAAATATCTCTCTTTCTCTTTTTAGATTTAAGAGAATTGTAAAATATTGTTCTATAAATCCGAAACGGATCTACCCTACACTCGCGACCCGCACTGCACCCACATATATGATTCAACGAAACGCATTTGCACCTGGCCAGGTCGGGTTGGCACTTTGTTGGATTTGTTGTTGGCTGCTGCTGTTGATTTTGCATGGCGGAAATATCAGCGACAAAGTTACCAAAATATTGAAAACAAATAAAATAAAATTTGCATAAATAAATGCTTTTTATGTGCATCTCGCTCGTATATATCCCTACTATATAGCTGTGTGTGTGGGCTTAAATCCCTAAAGCACTGGATTCAAATAATAGCAACAACGACGGCAACAAATTAACAACAAACATGTCGCCGAGCAGCAAAAAGCCAAAAACATGCCAATTGTTTGTACAATCCGGCCCGAACGAGATGGCCAAAAAGAGAGAAATGAGGTAGTGGCGGCGGCGTTAGGTCCTGTGATGCGATTAAAAACGAATCTTTTCCGCATTCCTTTTGTTGGTCTCTGCCAAAATGCCAATAAATGCTATGCTATACTATATATACAGATGGATTTTTGGTGAATTTCTACCAGCTTTCGGGATCAGTTGTGAATAACTCTAATATTCTTAAGCCAACGATTATCGAGATATTTTTAGATATTTTATTTACTGCATTTTGGATGGCTCAATTTCGTGCACTTTAATTTATGTTATTCTATATTTTCGGTCAGGGTTAACCGAAATATGTTTAAAATGTTTCCCAAATACATATATTATTTTTGTCTCTCTGGTACAAATTTATTTGGTTTTACCCCTGCCCATAGAGCAGACAGGCCATTAAACCTCCAGCGAATATTCTATTTAAATATGTATGCATTTGATTAAAGTTATTTTGTCGGGTTTTAAATTATTTTCTATGCAAATTGTATGATGACCTAACGAGGAAAATTGCTTAGCTGTCATAGAAATTTGAAATCAATGAAAAAGATGTCTAAAAGTAGGCTACAAATAAATGTACAGCGAAATTGATATGTAAAATATTTCATTGCATACTTTTAATTACTTTTTTAATTAAATTTAAAACCAATATAAGAAAACAGAGCTATACAATTTACTAATTAATATTTTTAAAAGTTTCTATTTATTAAAATAAATATTTTTTAAGAAGTTTGATATTTCTGGAAACCTTAATAGTGTGATATGATCACAATAAAGGGTATTTCCACTTTCTATGACTAGTTTTCTGCTTTGATTTCGCATTTTTCTCGTTTCGGGGGGGAAAATATTTTGATTTAAATAAAAATAAAAATTGCTCCACCAAAAATGGAGTCGCCTCCGACCAGAAGATAAGGCTCTATCTATAGCCAGGCTGCGCCCCCCTTTCGATAGCCGCCCAAGGCTAATAATTCTCGGCTCGGTTTCGATTTCGATTTGGGTTTCAGTTTTAAAATTTGCAATGACTCTCTTCCACTCACTCTGTTTGTTTGATTTCGGACTGGTTGGTCGACTGAGCATTAATTTAGTCGAAATAATTTATGAAATTAAATAAAAACAAACAGAACGAATGGGGGAATAAATAAATAAATCAATTTTACAATTCTGTTGAGCAAACAACAATAATGCACGACAACAAAATGATTGCAAATATGTGTATTTACCCCTCAACCCAGTAATCGATGATGGGTAATGGGGTATCCTAATTACACACAGTAATTGTTCGTTAAGATTTAATTTTTAGTTTTGGTTTTCTAAACGAAATAAAAAGGAGATTTGTTTTGATTGATTTAAGGCCTTTTTGTTTACAATTTATTATTAACATTGTTATGTAATGTAAATAAAGGAGTATTAATAAAGGGAATTGTGCAACATTTAAGCAAGTGTTTAGTGCTTAATTGTTATTTAATAATGTAATATCAATCCTCCTTTCTCTCAATATTTAAGGTACTTGTTCCACAATTTTTCTACCTCCTCCTTTTAGCAATTACACAGCTTTCTTATATATTTTTTTTTTTTTGTCAAAAAACAGAGAAGGGGCGTGAAAAGCAGTAAAGTGACATTCTCAGAGGTTTGTGAAATGCAAAACAATTCCTCAATCTAAGTGGCTCAATCCGCAGCAATCCACTTCACCTTGGCCAACTCCCCGTCCAGGATCCCCATCCAGGATCCCGTCTTATCAAATCACCTTTTCTGCCTCTGTGCAGTGCTGCTCGCTCGCTTGTTCGCTCGACGTAATAAAAGAAATAAAATGAGGGGCCAAAAGGAAATATACAACAAAGCAATCGGAAGCGCGCGGAAATCAACGGCAAACAAAAGCCAAACACAGTCAGTCGCTGCCGCTGCCGCGCTGCTGCAGCCAGAAAATGTCCCATTTCCATTTCCACTTTCCACTTTCAGTGTTGTTCCCACTGCCACTGCCACTTTTGCAACCCGCGAACCGCCGACTCTCCGCGGGGCGTTTTCTCCTGTTGCTGTTGTTGCCTTTGCCTTTGCTGCCGCTGACAGTTTTCTTTAGCTCTGCCGCTCGGGGATTTTTCCCCGTTTTCCCCGATTCTTTTTTTTTTGTCTTTTCTTTGGTCGCGTGCGCGCGAAAATTAGGAAAATATTGTTTTGCTTGCTTTTCCCCGGTGTTTTTTTTCTTTCTTTCTTTATTTTTTTTATATTTTTTTGGGCTCTCGCTCCCCTCTATTTTGATTTCGCTCTTTTTTTCCCCCAGCATCAAATAAGCGGATTTCAATTTCAATGCCGAATCAAAGTGGCGGCATGTTATTTGGTAGGCGGAACGCCAAAGAACGGGGGGAAAGGCAGGGAGTGATGTCAGTCGCAGGGCGACAATGAAAACAGAAGCAAGAAGCACGAGCACAAGCAGGACAGTCAGACGATTGCAATGGCGCCAATTGGGGAAACCGCTGGAGTTATGGGCTACTTAAAGCACTAAAAAGTAGAATTTTTTTTAGGAGAAAACTACTATGAACTTATTTAGTACATTTTAAGTTAATTTATATTAAGTTAAGTTATATTTGGGCCTTAACATAAAAAATATATATTCGGGAGTGGTAACAAAATCACAGGGGTTTTGAAACCCTTTTAATAGGAGTCTAAAAGTATGCAATACTTTTTTAAACTATGATTTCAGACATTTTTTGAGTGATCTTCGGGATTTTTAAAGCAGTCCGATAGATTTTCGAAAAGAGATTTGAAATGCTCTTTAAAATATGCCTAAAAGCATGCTTTGAATATGTACTTTGGATTTGGAGTGTAAATAATAAGTACTAAAAATATTAAAATATTTTTCCTATTAATTTTCGGATAGTTAGTATGGCATCTGATATATATTTGATATATAATATTCCAATTCCGTAAAATAACTTCTATAAACTTTAGTTAATTGGGAAAATCTCAGCCAGATGGCTCTGAAGCCAAGAAATTAGCTTCAATAAATAATACAAGGTTATACTGCCCCAAATAAATATTTTTATAAATAGAAATGAATAAGAATAGTGCTTTTTAGTAATAATAACTGTTTTAAATTAAAAGATTTAATTAAATAACATCATATAATAATATTTAAATTAAGAAATTTCAACTGAACATCAGACACTGATGTCACAAATTTTATTCCCAGCATTTTCACCCCTCAAAAGTGTGTTTTAAAGCCATCAATGGTTGGGCGTACACTTTGGCCCAGCGAAACAATGAAATATTAATTATTTTCTTGGCCATCGATTCGGGGTTTCCTCTCCACTGGGTCACCATCAGCCCGGCAACCCAGCAACCATCAAGCATCGAGCAGCGAGCATCCCCAAAGCCCGTTTCTGGTATTCCTTATTTATTTATTTTTTTGTTCTCCGTGTTTTATGTTCCCTGCTCCGCTTTTTATTTGTATTTGATGTAGTGCTTGTTGTTGTTGTTGTTGTAGTTGCGGCTGCTCCTGGTTGTTGTTTTAAATCCATTAGGATATGACAAGCCCCTGGTTAAATTCAATTAAATTGTTTTCTCCTTGGGTTTACATTTCTTGGCAACTTTATAATTGTTTCATGTGTTTAAACCACTGCGAAAGAGACGGCGCGGTGCGCAAGGATAACGCGCCACCGAAAGATATGGCGAACAAGGACGATAGGAGGCGGGGACGAAAAGGGACGATGGGCAACTGGGGACTGTGACTGGAACTGGGACTGGGACGCCAAGGCGCAAAGCTAAGAAGCAGCATAAGCATAAGAAATGTACGTACGACTGACTGCCCAAGGTAAGGGACGAGTACTGGGGATAGCAGAAAGAAACGAAGTTTTCAGTAGCCTCGAGAGATTTTCCCCCGACTTTATAGAATTTTTTCTTTCACTGTGTTTCCCTTTTCAGTTATACCCATGTCCTGGGTCCTGGACTCTGCCATAGTCTGGGCATTTTCTCTTTCTCTCTGTTTGCCGTTGTTGTTTTGTAAAATAATCAACGGAAACGAGGAAAAAATCAGACAAAACAAATGAAAAGTAAGTAAGAAATAAATAATAAAGCAAAGACAATGCACGCAGCCCCGTAGAAAACCGATTTAGTTCTTCAATTTGCTAAACATTCAAAGGGAGATCAGCGATAAGCCACAAGGAGATCCTTGGTTAAGTTTTAAAACATAACGGAAAGAGGATTGGTTAAAGCAAAGAGCAATAAAGCAATAAGAGAACTAAAAAATCATATTTAAGATTAAATTCCAAGACTAAAAAATTAATGGCAATTAATAACTCTCAAGAAAGGCATTCCAAAAGCAAAATTTAAATATTTTACAAAATATTGTAACCAAGACTTGCAACTCAATAATGTCAAGTAGTCAAGTCTCTTCCATAAATAATCGAAATATCTTCGTAGAAATTGAAAAAGTTCCTCGAACTTTCACAGAATCTTTAAAGTTTCCTGAGAGATCAGTGATTGCTCCTCCACCTCCAGCAGCTCCTCCACAATTTTCGGTTTGTCACTGACTTCGCTTGGCCCCCGCAAAACATATTTTCGAGCATTCCATCTTGAACATGTGCTTGGTTTATTCAACAACCCCTCAGCACTTCACCCTCTTTCATTTATTTCCCATTTCCTTTTTTTTTTGGACAGTCACAGAGTTGCCAGTCGCCAGTTCGCGAAATCACAGCCCCACATACAAGTTCTCATAAAAAAAAAAAAAGAAGAAACTGAAAATAAACGAAAAATGGAAACAAGAAACAAAAGAGGGGGCCACATTTTTACATGTGGTGACGGTGACGCTGACGTCGACATCACCGGCGGCTGACGGACCAGAAAATAAGCAAGTACACCCACCCACACACGCCACACACAACAGACACCACACGCGACCCACCTCAGCGGGCCATCTCATTCCAAGGAACACCGGGGACTTTAGCTCATTCCGAGGTCAGTGGTGGGCACTTGAAAATAGCTCAAAAATAGCCAGGTTGTATGTTACTTATAGTTGATATTAGCAATTAAAATATTTTAGTACTTTAATTAAGGTTCATAGTTTATTTGCCACTGAAAGCCACTAATGAGGATGCCTTTTTCAGCTTCCAAGACAGGAGATCCTTAATTAATAAGATTTACCTGAATTTAAAAGCAAGTAAGCATAAGTACAGATATTAGGTAAATACATCCAGTAAAAAATATAATTTCTAATGAAATGAAATGAAATTTTAAGACTATTTAGTTTTTTTTAAAAAAAGCCTATGACAGCTGTTAAACATTTGTACAGATCATATTCAAAGAGTTCAAAGTAGTTTGGTTTTTGTGTCTGACTCAAGGTCTTTTAGTCGCTGAATTTGTACTTGGGAATTTTAAGGTTAATGTTAATTTATTGACATGAAAACATGTAGAAATTTCTATATAACTGAATTAAAAAATGCAACATAGTTTGGTTTTTGTAGCTGACTTGAGGTCTTTTAGTCGCTGAATTCGTACTTGGGAATTTTAAGGTCCAGTTTTAATTTCACCAAATATAATCTTAAGACTCGACAATATACAGAGATTAAAGATTAGGGAACAAGCCTAGAGTTACTAATATTTTTATGGAAAGACTCCCTTTCTTTCCCACTATTCAGCCACTTAATGCTAGAACTAGTTGCGAATTATTGGGGCTATTCACCCACTTAATGCTACATAGAACTAGTTGCGAATTATTGAGGCCAGAACCTTGAAATAAAACCCACAAATCTGTCTTAAAAAAAAACGCTAACCTGCCAGATCTCCTCGAACTCACTTCACCTGCGCTTGTGCTCACCTTGTCCGCCCGCCATTCGGTTCTGTTCTCTTCCGCTGATGTTGATGTTTTTGGCGTGCGGTAAATGGCAAGGCCGAGAGCCGGTGGTTGTCCCCACTTCCACTGGCACTCACCCTGCCACCCACCCACTACCACTGTCCTTACTCCCGCCTTGTCCTCCTTCCTGGCAAGCAAGTGGAAGCAGGCACCGCGCAAATGTTACAAATATTTCAAATATTTAAAATGGCACGCATACGTGTGTGTGCCGCACATATGAGTGTGCGAGTGTGTTGGGGGGATGGGGGGGTGAAGGTTGAAGGGTGAAAGAGTCGTCGTGGTGGCCCTAAAAGTTTCTCACCGAGACCTTTTTGCATTATTAATGGCAAATTTCAATTAGCCTTTTGCACTAAACGCAGCCAGGCGCGAGGGGAGCTCAAAAAGTTGGCATAAAAAAATGTTACAACAAAATTGAGCACAAGTTAACATGATTTCCAAGTGAACTTTTACATAATTTTTTCTTTACAGGTTAATTATATTTAGTTTAAGGGCTTAATTCAAAGCCTTTTGCATGGAGATTATGAGAAAGAGTTTGTAACATGTTTAGATCTCGAAATAATACTGATTTAATAAAAGAACTTCATATATAGCTATTTTCTAATGATTTATATACAGAAAATAGTTTCATTAATAATAATTCAATAAAAAGCATTTAAAAAAAGATTATATCTCCTTAAGATGAAGAAATAAATGAAAAATCCTCAATTCCATCACATTTTGTAGTGTTTTTTTAGCTTGAAAAACGTGATCTTAAAAGCTATTCCCTAAACATTCCAGAAATTTTGCTTATATAACAAATCAAAACCTAAAAACAAGCATCTTATTCGCTGTAAATAATTATTTAACCATAAGGAGTCTTCAGGAATGCTATTAGTTAATAGAAAGTGAACTCACCGCCCTCGTTAATGTCAAAATTCTGTGTGTTTTTGTTTCGTTTGGCATACAAGTCAAAAGCTGAAAGTCAATTCCAGCGCAGTTCCCTCGTGTGTGCACCTGTGGACATATTTTAAAGCTGAGTAGGCGGGCGGCAGGCGGTCCAGGGATGCCAATCCTCCTTCTTCCTTCCTCTGCCGAGTTCGTGTGTGTGTATAGGTAAGCACTTCCGCTTCCGCTTTCATGTTTCTGCCGAAAAATATGAAATGAAAGATAAGCAAAGCCCGAAACTGAAACCGAAATCTGCTTGGCATTCGTCGTGCGCCAAAAAAGGTAAACTTACTTACCTGCCAGGCCACGCCCACATCTAAATTATTTAGGGATAATTTGAGTGTGCAGGATTTTTGTTATGATTGCTCTGCCGCCGCTGCTGCTGCACTCATATTTACATATGTCCACGACGAGCTGAAAGAATGAATGAAAACGGAGAGCCACCACCGCAGCGAATGTAACAAAAGAAAATCCAGTTTGGAAAATTGAAGACAGAGGACGGATGTTGGAATGTCTTTTGGTTATTTTGCGGTTTGTTGCCGCCGTCTGTGTATGCGAATGTGTTTCCCTTTAATGGCGCACTTCCAACAGGCACGAGGACTGCTCCTCCTAGCTGGTGGTGATCTTTGTATGCTCTTTCCAAAAATATTCTTTTTATGCTGAGTTTTTTTGGAAATAAAATGAAGATTCTCCAAAGCAAAACACCAAGGCTTCAAGGCCTAAAAAATAAATATAATTATTACCTAATTAATATTAGTTTTGATCCCTACAAATTCTCTTCTTAACTTGGCTATCCTTCAAGGGTATTCCCCGCTTCGTTCGAGTTCCTCTTGCCTGCTTCCTGGCCACTGCCCCTGGCCATCGCCATTCTTGTCGTTGTCCTTGTCATCATCGTCGTCCTCATCTTGTCGTGGCTGTGCAGCTCCTGCGGCAAATTAAAATTAGTTGTTTACTTTGTGCAACATAAACAAATAAGCGCGACGTCCAGAGGCCCATCTCAGCCGGATGAGGCTGATGATAGGATCTGCTGGCTTAGACCGGGGCTCTCTCTTCTCTTCTCCGTTAAGTTGAGTCTATCGAAGCATTAAAAAGAAATCATTTATCAAAGCGACTCAGCTGGAACAAGAAAATGCAGCAAATGCAAATTGAAATAAGGAGGAAAGTGTGAGATGAGTAATACCAAAAATGGAAACTGTCATAATTTTTAGGAAACAAGAACTTGAAGTCGACACTTGTGGCTGTAATATAGAGATATATGTGATATTTTTGGGATATATTAAATATATATACAAGCTTAACTCACAATTTCTGATATTATTAAACTATATTTATATATTTAACTCACTGTTTGCGATATTTTTATATATTTTATAATATTTAACTCACTTTTTGTCCTATTTTTGGGATATATTAAGTATATTTACATATTTAATTTACTATTTATATTATTTTTGGGCTATATTTAAATATTTAACTCACTTAATTCCCTTTTAAAATTCCGCCAATGCGGCAAATAGTTCTGAGATTACTTTAAGACTTTATATAAAAAAAGATAACACCATTATCTTATCACTTCTGGCTCACAATCTCAAGTGTGCAATCGAAACACTATTTAACTTTAATTATTAAATCCATTTCCAAATAAAAATAGAGGCAGGAAAGTGAGAATAAACCCTTAAAAAATGCTATTCGAATCAATTTATTGATCGCAATACGAGCTGTATCTTAATGGGCTCCAGGTTTCTCCATAATATAAGCAAAAAGCTTCTTGAAACATTTTTGAAATATTTAAATTTAGATCAAGTCTCGTCTTAAGACCTCACTTGTTGCTTTGCCAGGATCCGAATAGTGTTTGGTTTTATGCGAAAAAATTTTGAATATAAGGAGATTGCATATCCATCGGCAACTATCCTTGATACTGGCCCAGCTGGGCCAGCTCCTGCTGCAGCTGGTACTGGATGGCCCGCTGCTTGGCCTTCTCGTAGATGGGCATCAGCTGCTTGGTCTCGCCCAGCTGCTTCAGCAGCTCCACAATGAAGGGCAGATAGTTGTGGCGGCGTCGCTGGTTCTCCTGGCGATAGCGTCGCTTCTTCTCCTGCTCGAACTTCACATAGGTCCTCAGGTTGGCAATCTCCGCCTGCCGTTCGGCGGGACTCAGGGACGGCGATGGTTGGTGTACCAGAAGCTGGATCTGGCGCTCGTAGCACCGCTGGCGATCCGAGACCACGGCCATTAGATTGAAGTGAATCTCACCCACACTGTAGCGCTGCATGCGCGCCTCGATGATGGGCCGGACCACATCCAGCCAGTTCTGCCCGCGCTTGATCTCGGCCAGGTCGATGGGTCCCTCGTGCATGCCATCCAGCTCGTAGAGCCGCCCATTGATGGGCATGTAGCCCACAAAGTGGTAGACATCGTCGTCGGATGGGGGCTGCGGCAGGTCCACCTCGAAGTGAACGGGTCGGGCAAAGGAGTTGTGCACCGACCGGATCTTCTCCTCGTTGCCCAGGCACAGGCCCCGTGTCTCGGGGTCCAGGCCCTGGCAGAATAGCTTGAAACCGCTGAGCGTCTCGCCCAGATCGATGTCCGTGTGACGGAGATTTAGGAGTATCCCCAGCAGGGCCTGGGTGGCGCAGGCATTGGTGATCACCTGGCGGGCAAAGAAGATGTCCTTGCAATTCTTGACCACCCGCCCGGCTGGCTTGTCGTCCTGCACCCACTTGAACAGGAATATCAGGCCATGTATGGGCTCCAGCAGGTGGAAGGCATGTGCGTCCAAAGTCCAGATCTCCTCCACCTGGGCGCCGGTGCAGCCAAAGCCGCGTATCAGCTCGGTAAACACACCCGGATCGCTCTCGATGAGGCACCAGCTGTCATCGGTGGCGGCGGCCGTGGCGGCGGTGTTGTTGGGATTGTTGGTGGCGCTCACCTCCGGTTCCATTGACTCTCCCACATCCGCCATGACTAGGAGAACTTTCTAGGAGAACACACTCTCTGTTTTACTCGTAAATGTTGTAACTTCGGCAACGTTAGGCTCAATAATAATGTGAGCTTTGTTTGAAGTTTTCGTGACAGGCAACGAGAGGAGGCAGGGCTGACAAACAAACATATAATGGAGAGTTTTCAGGGCTACTTGATTAATTGACTGAATGATGATTTTTCCCTTGAAGAGTGGGTGCCTTTTCCCAGGCGGGTGGCTCAGGACAGGCTTAAAATAAATAAAAATAAATAAATACAAAATAAAATAAAGGGGAAAAGGTTAATATCTTTCACAAAGAGAGTTCAGGGCATATCAAATAATTATTTCCTATGGAAAGTCCAAGTCTCCATATCTTTCTTTATTTTATTTAATTTCCTGGGCTATGTTATTACGTGGAACATTTATATTTTTTAGAATAAACTTTTTCTGAAACATTTTAAAGGTGTGGAAAATGTATATTTCTTCATTTAAATATTTTAAAGGTATTTTAAAGGTATAGACGTTTAGATAAACATTGCGAAAGTTTGTAAAAATTATATTTCTAATAATTAACCCCTTTTTAAACATTTTAAAGACCTGAAAAGTTTATATTCTTAGAAAAACCTTTAAATTAAACATTTTAAAGGCCTGGCAAGTTTATATTCTTAATTATAGACATTAGATAAACATTCCAAAGGCCTGGAAAAATTATGATTTTAATAGTTACCCCTTTTTATTTATTTTCTTAAAAATAACCATTGATTTAAAAATGTTTTATTCCTAGCAATAAACCATTATTCAACATTTTTAAGGGACGGGAAAATTTATATTCTTAAAAAATATTTTATTTGAACCTTTTTAAGACCTGGGAAATTTATATATTGCTAAAAATAAACCTCTATTGAAACATTTTAAGACCTGGAAAATGTATGTAATAATTATCAACATTTTTTAACATTTTAAAGGCCTGGAAAATTTGTTTTCCTTATAAACACCTTTTTTAACATTTTAAAGGCGTGGTAAATATATATCCTTAAAACTTAACTTTTATTTAAACGTTTAAAGGCCTGAAAAATGTATATTTCTCATTAGAAACTTTTATTTTAACATTTTAAAGGCCTGAAAATGTATATTCCAAATAATAAACCTTAATTTTAACATTTTAGGTACCTGAAAAAATGTATATTCCTCATAATAAACCCTAATTAAAACATTTTGCCCAAACATACTTTCCCTTATCGTTGCTACCTCACGAATATGGCTCTTATCAATACTTTCTTTCCCAGAAACTCACGATAAATTATAACTTTATGTCTAAAAATTATGTTTTTATTATTCAGAGACTTTTAATTACTTTAAGATTAACCCCTTGACGTAGATACAAAAAACTTTCCCTTGTTATTTCCGGAAAGTTTAATAAAGATTATTAAATCTAAAAAAATCCAAGTGCAAGCTCATGGTTAAGCTGAAATTTGATCTAGAATTAGATTTAAGAGTTTATCTTTCAACTCTTTGCCTTGGCTTTTATATTCTCTAATATTATACGGATTTCCAGACTAGAAAATCTAAATAATATTATTTTAAACCCTAGACTACCTCGATTCCCTGTCATTACCGGCTGACGCACCTTGCTCGCTCCTTTCGATATCCTTTGGAATGAATGAAGCCCTAATGAGCCGCAATCGATCAACTTTGCCGATATGTGTGTGGCACACCCTAATGCTCATATATCCTCCTCACTGTCCTCGCAGGGGCGTGGCAAATGGCGCTGCATGGCATGGCCGGGGGATTAACAGCAGTCCCAGTGCCACTGCCAGTGCCAGTGCCAGTGGCTGCCTGAGGGATAATAAGTGCATTGGAGCATCAAATCAATAAAACGCGCACACGCACACACAGGGGACCCACTGGACACTGGACACTGGACAGTGAGGGAGTGCTCCTGCTCCTGCTCCCCATTCCCACTCCCACACCGAGCACCGAAGAATTCGCTGCATCAGTGGCTGCGAATTGCGAAACATTGTTAATTTATGCAAATTTAGCCAACGCCGCGCCGCTGCCGTCGCTGCCGCCTCGCTTTGTGCAACGCCAATGAGGCAAGAGAGTCGAGCCGCGAAGCTCCACTGGAAGCCACCGCCGCACCACTGCAACCGCCATCGCCATCGTCATCGCCAAAGCCGCGACCGCAGCGCCAACAACATTAACGGAGGAGAGAGGAGAGAGCACCAAGCCAGGGCTCCAGGCCCTGGACGAAGGGGAGCTCTCTCGCTCTCGCTCTCTGCGCCCTTGCATAATTTTGAGCCACCCAAGCCTTGCCTCATTTGCATGCTCCTCCCTCCCAGATCCGGAACGGGAGCCGACCTCAAAGCCTATTTGGGTCCACTCCAGCCAATATGCAAGTGCCGAGCGAGCAGCGGGCAGTGGGTGCCACCGCCGCGCGAATTAGCACACTCACCTAGCCAGAAAGTTTCTCATCGATGGTCACTCTAGCAGTCATAATA
Source organism: Drosophila triauraria (assembly GCA_014170255.2). Classification (NCBI taxonomy): domain Eukaryota; kingdom Metazoa; phylum Arthropoda; class Insecta; order Diptera; family Drosophilidae; genus Drosophila; species Drosophila triauraria. The sequence continues at coordinate 6,367,005 of CM024333.1, read as the reverse complement.
TTAAATACCACACTGAGAGAAAATAAGGGGTTCTATTTTAGATAAAAGGAAAGTGACACATGCAGAGTCCTTATTTTTCGGCAAAAGATCTAAAAAATACCAAGGCAAAAGTATACTTTGAATCGATACCAAACTATGGGCTTACACCTTAAAATTAAATAAGAGTAAAAACTAGAGCTGCCGAAATATCGATATTAATCGATTTAAATTCGATTTTGCAAGTACAAACTTCGATGTTTAAATTAAAGCTGCCAAAATGTCGATATTAATTGATATAGAATTGAATTTGCTTATAAAACATCGATATAAATCGATTTAAAATCAAATTGGCATGTACAAACTTCGATGTGCACATTAGAGCTGCCAAAATGTCGATATTAATTGATTTTTAATCGAATTGGCATACATAAACATCGGTAGAAATTGACTTTGCATGGTACAGCTAGTAAACATAGATATTAATCGATTAAGAATTTAATTTTGTATGCATAAACATCGGTATTAATCGATTTAAGTTCAAATTTGCATGAATATCTTTAATGTTAAGGTTAGATATAAAAAAAAAGATATTATTCGTTTTTTAATTGAATTTGCATGCAAAAACATCGATACTAATAGATTTAAAATAAAGTTTGCAAAGTATAGCTGTAAAACATCAATTTTAATCGATTTAAAATCGAATTTTCATGCAAAAGCTTCGATGCAAAGGTGAGAGTTACCAAAATATCGATATTAAACGATTTAGAATCGAATTTGCATACAATAAAATCGGTATTTAAAACATTGATGTACAGATAAGAGCTGGCAAAATAATGATATTACTTGATTTTAAATCGAATTTGCATACAAAAACATCGGTATTAATCGATTTAAAATCGACTTTGCATAGTATAACTGGAAAACATCGATATTAATCAGTTTAAAATTTAATTTCTTAAACTCTTTTGCAGTCTTGTACAGAGATCACATGGCCCAAGTAGCATATTATAAATCAAATAAAAATGTTCTTATTATACTAAATATAGTTAAGTATCGTGAACGTAAATATAGTTCAGTGTATACATATTTGATAATACAAATATATATATATTGGCTAACTGTATTTATTGTATTGTCTAGACACACGAAAACCGCAATGTGACTGAGCCTGCATTGAATTTGCCATTTTTCATTCTTTTTTCGCGGGCTTAACCGCATTAACGGCACGCACAAAAAAAAATAGAGGAAAAAAGTAAAGCAAATTCCACTTAATTGTTCAATTTTCATGGAATTCACCAGGGCAAATAGCTCAAAGGGCAAAGCCTACATACATATAATAGAGGCGAAGTTCAAAGGGTGCCGCTGGCGCAGGTGGCAGTCTCCCTGGGATCCAGGACAGATGTTAAGCGCACCCTTGGACCTCCGGGGAGTATCCATTTCATATGATAATTGAGGGCGAGACTTGGATTTGTTAATTGAAACATTAAAAAGCCAATTGATTGATTAGGTTAAGACCCAAAAAAAAAAATCCCTTCTTCCAAACAACTTAATCCCCTTTATTTTCTCGCCGTTTGCAAATGCATTATGCAATGTCTCAGGTGTAAGCCCCCTCTGAGTGAGTGATATTTGTGAATGTCCGGCCTCCGGATCGTAAATTCCAAGGGCTGCTGCGGTTATACAATATATATAGTTTGGCTATGGATATCTCTCTGGGGCTCTGACTCTGTGCCTTATCTCATCGCGACAAGATCTGTCTCCCAATGTGATGTGCATTTCAGACAGCTTCGCCTGCGTCATTGGCTGCACTCCACAGATGACTCTTTGGGACATTCGACTGATGACCCCACCTTGCGACCGGAACAGGAGATTGAGTGAAATTATATTAGAGGCAGAATATACAGAGAGAGAATCTGTTTATTTATCTTTAGCCGAGGAGCAAATAAAGCAAAGACTCGAGTCAACGGAAATGCGCAGAGCCCGCTTTATCAACATTTACCTTGCTGCCTGGCTGCTGGCCAAGATTAAGATTACGTATGTTTAATTTTTGGTAGCCAAAAGTCAAAACAATTGGCCGGGAAACAGAGTTAGAAGAGGAGATAACTTAGGAGACTGAGTCATCCATCATAAAGTTTGAGTAATAAACCCATCCAAGGGGTAACCTAACCTCTTTAACCTTTTTTAATAGAGTTTAATTTATTTTTCCTAATTGGTAGGTATTTTCTTTATTTTTTTTTAGCCAGAAAAAGTAAAACCTGCGCCGCAATATCATAAATTGGTTTAGCCGGGTTGCTGGCTCTTATCAGGAAAGGCGGACAAACAAGCGATAATCGTATCGTATTTGGCTAACGTCACTGGCCAAGAGGCTGGAAGCTGGAGATTTTCGCATAAAAGCCGGGTAGGTTGAGGTACAGAGGATAGTAACGATTCTTCATTCGAACCAAACACACAACGACGATGACAACGAACCGATCCGCCAGACTTCTGGTGTTGCTAGTGGTAATTGCATAATCCCCGAGAGAACCGAATCCGACTCGAAATCCCACCTATCGCGATGGAACCTATATTTTTTTTTGCTGTTTGTTTCCCCAACTGTCTTTACTGACCAGTTATGTATATATATATATTCTATTGGCACTTGGATACGCGCAAAATCACACCAAACCGAAATTCCGAATCGAAATCCCTATCCAAATCCGTAGCTCCCGGGACTCTTGCTACTTTGGATAACGTTCAAAGCACTCGGCGATCAATCGAAAGTATCCTATGCAAGTGAAGCTAATGAAGCAGTGACAGTGAAGCAGTGACCACCCGCGATCCCCGCTTCCTGGTTGGATCCCAATGCCTCTAACCCGAAACCCTTTCCTCCCTTTCCTTGCAGCTAACCGCGCTGGTGGCCAGCCATCGGGCGCATGCCGCCGCCGCGGGACTCAAGTGCGGCGGCAAGACCGCCGTCTGCGTGGGACCCCTGTCCTACCAGGACTGTGTGGACGATGTCACCTCCGGCCCGGTGATTGCCTGCGAGGCCAACACCCGCTGCGTCTCCGAGGGCCTGCAGATCTGTGTGCCGGTCAAGACGGCCGCCGCCCTCGCCCCCGAGGCCCCAACGGCTGCCGTGGCCAAGATGGTCACCATCACCGACAGCCCCGTCAGCGAGTCTGCTCCGCTGGTGGAAGCCAGCTCCGTGGGTGCCGTCGGTGAGATCTCCACCGAGGGACCGAGTGTCGCTTCCAGCGCCGCTCCCACCACTACAGCTGCTCCGGAGGTGACCACCACCGGCGCACCTGTGGAGACCACCCAGGTGCCTCCCATTGAGACCACCACCAATGCCCCCATCGAGGAGACCACCCTGCCCAGCGGAGAGACCACCACAGACGCTGCCTGGGACCCCAACACTCCCGCGGAAACCACTCTGGCACCCGGCACGGACGGAACCAACCCAACCATTGACCCCAACGCACCCGAAGGATCTACTAACGAACCCGGACTAACCGAAACCACAATTCCCGCTGAAACCACTGACGCCCCTACCACTGCTGCTGACCCCAATGCTCCTGCTGATGCTTCGACCGCCGCTCCTGGAAGCCCCAGAAAGACCCACCGCTGCCCTGGAAGGCCTACTAAGCCAACCACCGCCGCCCCTGGAGGCCCTGTTGAGGATCTACCGCCGCCCCTGGAGGTCCTGTAGAGGGATCTACCGCCGCCCCTGGAGGCCCTGTCGAAGGATCTACCGCTGCCCCTGGAAATCCTGCTGAGGGATCTACCGCCGCCCCTGGAGGCCCTGTTGAGGGATCTACCGCTGCCCCTGGAAATCCTGCTGAGGGATCTACCGCCGCCCTGGAGGCCCTGTCGAAGGATCTACCGCTGCCCTGGAAATCCTGCTGAGGGATCTACCGCCGCCCCTGGAGGCCCTGTTGAAGGATCTACCGCTGCCCCTGGAGGCCCTGTTGAGGGATCTACCGCCGTCCCTGAAGGCCCTGTTGAGGGATCTACCGCTGCTCCTGGAAATCCTGTTGAGGGATCTACCGCCGCCCCTGGAAATCCTGTTGAGGATCTACCGCCGCCCCTGGAGGCCACGAGGGATCTACCGCTGCTCCTGGAAATCCTGTTGAGGGATCTACCGCCGCCCCTGGAAATCCTGTTGAGGGATCTACCGCCGCCCCTGGAGGCCCTGTTGAGGGATCTACCGCTGCTCCTGGAAATCCTGTTGAGGGATCTACCGCCGTCCCTGAAGGCCCTGTTGAGGATCTACCGCTGCTCCTGGAAATCCTGTCGAAGGATCTACCGCCGCTTCTCTGGAGACCCTGTTGAGGGATCTACCGCCGCCCCTGGAGGCCCTGTTGAGGATCTACCGCTGCTCCTGGAAATCCTGTTGAGGGATCTACCGCCGCCCCTGGAAATCCTGCTGAGGGATCTACCGCCGCCCCTGGAAATCCTGCCGATCCCAACGCACCCCAAGGATCTACTGACGAACCCGAAACTACCGAAGCCACATATCCCACTGACGGCCCTACCATTGCTGCTCACCCCAATGCTCCTGCTGATGCTTCGACCGCCGCTCCTGGAAGCCCTGTAGAAAGACCCACCGCTGCCCTGGAAGGCCTACTAAGCCAACCACCGCCGCCCCTGGAGGCCCTGTTGAGGATCTACCGCCGCCCTGGAAATCCTGCTGAGGGATCTACCGCCGCCCCTGGAGGCCCTGTTGAGGGATCTACCGCCGCCCCTGGAGGTCCTGTCGAAGGATCTACCGCCGCTTCTGGAGGCCCTGTTGAGGGATCTACCGCCGCCCCTGGAGGCCCTGTTGAGGGATCTACCGCTGCTCCTGGAAATCCTGCCGATCCCAACGCTCCTGCTGGTGGATCTCCTGCTGATCCCAATGCTCCTGCTGGTGGATCTCCTGCTGATCCCAACGCTCCTGCTGGTGGATCTCCTGCTGATCCCAATGCTCCTGCTGGTGGATCTCCTGCTGACCCCAACGCTCCTGCTGGTGGATCTCCTGCTGACCCCAACGCTCCTGCTGGTGGATCTCCTGCTGATCCCAACGCTCCTGCTGGTGGATCTCCTGCTGATCCCAATGCTCCTGCTGGTGGATCTCCTGCTGACCCCAACGCTCCTGCTGGTGGATCTCCTGCTGACCCCAACGCTCCTGCTGGTGGATCTCCTGCTGACCCCAACGCTCCTGCTGGTGGATCTCCTGCTGATCCCAACGCTCCTGCTGGTGGATCTCCTGCAGATCCCAACGCTCCTGCTGGTGGATCTCCTGCAGATCCCAATGCTCCTGCTGGTGGATCTCCTGCTGATCCCAACGCTCCTGCTGGTGGATCTCCTGCTGATCCCAACGCTCCTGCTGACCCCAACGCTCCTGCTGGTGGATCTCCTGCTGACCCCAACGCTCCTGCTGGTGGATCTCCTGCTGACCCCAACGCTCCTGCTGGTGGATCTCCTGCTGATCCCAACGCTCCTGCTGGAGGTGCTCCTGGATCTTCTGGAGGTGCTGCTCCTGGAACTCCTGCCGATCCCAATGCTCCTGCTGGTGGATCTCCTGCTGGTGGATCTCCTGCTGATCCCAACGCTCCTGCTGACCCCAATGCTCCTGCTGGTGGATCTCCTGCTGACCCCAACGCTCCTGCTGGTGGATCTCCTGCTGACCCCAACGCTCCTGCTGGTGGATCTCCTGCCGATCCCAATGCTCCTGCTGGTGGATCTCCTGCTGATCCCAACGCTCCTGCTGGTGGAACTCCTGCCGATCCCAACGCTCCTGCTGGAGGATCTCCTGCCGATCCCAACGCTCCTGCTGGTGGATCTCCTGCTGATCCCAACGCTCCTGCTGGAGGTGCTCCTGGATCTTCTGGTGGTGCTGCCCCTGGAACTCCTGCCGATCCCAATGCTCCTGCTGGTGGATCTCCTGCCGATCCCAACGCTCCTGCTGGTGGATCTCCTGCAGATCCCAACGCTCCTGCTGGTGGATCTCCTGCAGATCCCAACGCTCCTGCTGGTGGATCTCCTGCTGATCCCAACGCTCCTGCTGGAGGTGCTCCTGGATCTTCTGGTGGTGCTGCCCTGGAACTCCTGCCGATCCCAATGCTCCTGCTGGTGGATCTCCTGCCGATCCCAACGCTCCTGCTGGTGGATCTCCTGCAGATCCCAACGCTCCTGCTGGTGGATCTCCTGCAGATCCCAACGCTCCTGCTGGTGGATCTCCTGCTGATCCCAACGCTCCTGCTGGAGGTGCTCCTGGATCTTCTGGTGGTGCTGCCCTGGAACTCCTGCCGATCCCAATGCTCCTGCTGGTGGATCTCCTGCCGATCCCAACGCTCCTGCTGGTGGATCTCCTGCCGATCCCAATGCTCCTGCTGGAGGTGCTCCTGCTGATCCGAATACTCCTGCTGGAGGTGCTCCTGGATCTTCTGGTGGTGCTGCTCCTGGAACTCCTGCCGATCCCAACGCTCCTGCTGGTGGATCTCCTGCAGATCCCAACGCTCCTGGTGGTGGACCTCCTGCTGACCCCAACGCTCCTGCTGGTGGATCTCCTGCTGATCCCAACGCTCCTGCTGGTGGATCTCCTGCAGATCCCAACGCTCCTGCTGGTGGATCTCCTGCTGATCCCAACGCTCCTGCTGACCCCAACGCTCCTGCTGGTGGATCTCCTGCAGATCCCAACGCTCCTGGTGGTGGACCTCCTGCTGACCCCAACGCTCCTGCTGGTGGATCTCCTGCAGATCCCAACGCTCCTGCTGGTGGATCTCCTGCTGATCCCAACGTTCCTGCTGGAGGTGCTCCTGGATCTTCTACTGGTGCCGCTCCTGGAACTCCTGGTGGAGTCATTCCATCGATTCCTGTGCTGCCTGTCGGACCTGGCACTTGGCCTTGGCACAACCGCCCGAACATTCCGGTCCTGCCACCTAGCTGGAGGCCCCATCTCCCGGGACAGAATGGCGCTGACGCCGGGGCTAATGCTCCTGGCAATGGACTGAACAATGGAAGCATCAACCCAATTCCTCCCCGTCGTCCTCTGCCCTTCTGGCCCAACTGGCAGAACTGGGTGAACGGCTGGCGCACGACGATCAAGCCAATCACCGTTCGTCCTGCTCAGCCCCAAGAGCCTCAGGCTCCCCAGAATCCCCAACAGCCTCAAGAGCCCCAGGTTCCCCAGCCCCAGCAACCAGGACAGTCGGAGCAGCCGAGCAACAACAGCCCCGAGACTGCTGAGAGCGTAGAGCAGGCTGCCCAGGCTCCGCCAGCCTCCAACGAGAACGCCTCCGTCGAGGAGAGCAACAAGGCCTCTGGCGAGAAGTCGAAGGACAAGCCCAAGTCCGCCGAGGACCAGTCCAAGGAGAAGGAGAAGGAGCAGAAGAAGCCCAGCTCCGAGGAGAAGGACAAGGACAGCAAGGAGAAGGAGAAGGAGAAGGAGAATGAGAAGGCCAAGGACTCCTCCAAAGAAGCCGAGAGCGAGGACGAGCTGAGCTCCAAGGAGCGCAAGCAGTACGTCAAGGATCTGGTCAAGAAGCTGAAGAAGGGCGACGAGTGCGACGAGGACGAGGCCATTCCCGATGTCCGCGACTGCCGCAAGTACTACCGCTGCGAGGTGAAGAAGTCCGGCAAGCACAAGCTCGCCCACCTGCGCTGCGACAAGAAGCAGCGCTTCGACTGGCTCGCCCAGGAGTGTGTGCCCAAGGACGAGGCTCGCTGTCTGACCAAGTAGGAGCAGCAACGGGGAATCACAACTGCTCTGCTGCTGCAACCGCCGTAATCTCTCACAATCCAAACTATATTCTCTATATTGGCAATGCTATATTCTATCCCTAAACCTTGGTCCTACCTAATTTATTGCACTTTAATTTAAATACAAATATTTAATACCTTTTTTTTTCTCCTTTCCAAATAAATAAATCTTGAATCTTGATATGAATCTGGCAAATCATGTGTGTTCTTGGGAAGGGAAACCTTTCTAAACCTTTTTTGGTCCTTCGAGCCGGATGGGTAGCGATATTCTCCTTGAAAAACCCCTAAGAACTATCGTAAAATAAATAAATGAAGTGTGTTCTTGTGAAGGGATACTTTTATAATTATATTAAATAATTTTTTATTATATTTAGGTCCTTCGAGCCGGATGGATAATAATATCCTTCTTGAAGAAACCCTAAAACCTATCATATTCTAGCTTCTTTGGCAAATGAAGTGTGTTTTTTGGGAAGGGAAACCTTTTCAAATTATACTATATATTTTTTTATTTTATTTAGGTCCTTCGAGCCGGATGGTTTTCGATATTCTCCTTACAAAACCCCTTAAAACTATCATATCTTGGCGTCTTTGACCTGACTTAATGGGTTCTTTGCGCAGCTGTTTCGCGTCGTCTAGCCTAGTCACCACTTGTTCTTGCTGGCCGAGATAACCCCAAACCTTGGTTCCTTCCAATTTGCTGATTATGCCCAGCATCCTCCTCGAAGAAGGCGCATAATGAGTGAGAAGGAACTTTGGCAAAGTTTCCGCCGCTTTCTGGTCCTGCCACCGACGTTTCTTTAAAGCATCTCACTTACACTTGCCAAGTTTTTTCCTATGTAAATATTTAGTGTAGCATAGAATTTTGAAGTGAAACGTAAACACGAGCAAAAAAGCGTTAAGGGGAAAGTGCATTGGCTGGCTCCGCGGTGGCCAGAAGGCAGATGGAGACGGAGCATAAACGTCCGAAGGAGCAGCTCGAGCTCGAGAGAGTGGAGGAGGAGTGAAGCAGAGCAATACACTTAAGTTGATTCGCTGTCATCCATTGCAGCTCATTTATCATTAGACAGAGTCACACAGGACTCCAGGCCTGGCGACAGTTTCAGTGTCGTCTAAGTAGGGGAGTGGAGGTGGCAAGGAGAAAGGATCAAGGACGGGGGGGGGACATGGGCGCGTCAAGAGTAAGCACAACACTTTGCAGGGAGTGAAAGCAGGGAGAGACCACGACAACGGCACAGGGACTGGCACTGGCACACTGGCACTGCCAACGACAACGACGACGAAGTAATTCAATTTTATCGTGGGTAATTTTGTAACGAGAAACGAAGCAAGCAAATGCACAGGGGCGGGGATTTTAAGGGGGGCGACGCTCTCTGGATGGTGGGGGGGTCTTTATATATAAAAGACAGTCGCTGACCGTACTGATAAGAGCGAGATGGAAATGTTATACAGCCACTGACACGAGCATTGCGGGCTGACAGCGAAAGCCAAGGCTTAACCCCCTAACACCAAGCCGTGCCTCGAGGCACCGAAAAAACAAAACCAAAGCCAAAAGCTCACTTTCCACTTAAGGTCTAGACGGTTCTACTTAAAGCTAAACTAAAAACACTCACAAAGCATTGATAGTTAAAGTTTAGCGGTGGCCAGAGTCACTTTCTAAGTATCTATTGAAGCGCGGGAATCAGTTGGGAATTCTAAGACTTTTTGTGTATAAATCCACAAATTAAAAGGATATTTTAATGTTTCTTATTTATAATAAATGCCTAAAGATAGTTATGGTTTTCTCTAGATATTTTTAAGATAAAAATGTATCTTCAGGAAGGACAGTTGGGAATTTTAAGACATATTGGTGTATAATCTCATAAATAAAGGTCAAAATGAATGGGACTTGATAGGATTTTTTATTAAATAATAATAGTTTTTAATAAATACAAATATTTTTAATAAATAAAAATATTTATTAAAAGACTCCTGGTTTTCTCCAGATATTAACAAGATAAGAAAGTATCTTTAGAAAGGACACTTGGGAATTTTAAGGGGTTACGAGGGTCTGGCAACTTGAAAAAATCGTTTTTTTTTTTATTTTTTTATTCGATTGTACAACTCATTAGAAATATTCTCTGAAAATTTCAAGTCGATCCGAGCAAAACTGTAGAAATGAGAGAAATTTAAAGCCCAGCGCGTCGAACGTGTCATAACCGGCACGCGTTTTTAAACGTTTTTCTCAAAACCACTTTTTGAAGTCGGTAGTCAAGATTTCTCAGCGACTATTGCACCGATCAACTTCAAATTTTGCACACTTCTTTTAGACATGTTTTTGTTGTCGTTGAACGAAGGATTTTAATTTTGTTCAATTACAACGCATTTTATAAGCCAAAATGTGGCCAAAATTTATGCCAAAAATAACACTTTTTATAAAAAACGCTATAAAAATTCAATTTTTAATGAAAAAAATCCTTCGTTCAAAGACAAGCTAGACACATACACTAACAGAAAAACTTTGGTTTTTTGATTTCTGATAAAAATTGACCGAGATTTTCTGCCTACCGTGAGGACACGATTTTGGTGTGGTGCAATTCAAACCTGCCTTAACAACTCAGTTTCAAATATTTTATCTTCAAATTTTGACAAAATGTTGTTCAAGTAATGTTCAATCAAGTACTATAAACAAAATTGGTAAAATTGTTGTGGGCTCTTTTAAAAAAATTCACGAAAATAGGGCTTTTTTTGTGCTTCCAGACCCTCGTAACCCCTTAAGACATATTGGTGTTTAATCTCATAAATTAGGGTCAGAATTAATAGGATATTATAGGGTTTATATTCTAAAATAAATACCTAAAGAGAGTCCTGGGTTTCTAAGGATATTTTCAAGATAAAATTGTATATTCAGAAAGGGCAGTTGGGAATTATATGACATATTAGATTGAAATCTCATAAATAAAGGTCAGAATTAATGGATCAATATAGGGCTTTTATTTTATAATAAAAACCTTAAGAGACTGTGTGTTTCGCAGATAAAAAAATAAAAACATATCGTCAGAGAGGAAAGGTTATTCAATATGACCTTTTCGAATGTTTAATATTTTATTAATATTATATTTAAATATTCACAAATAAATCAGCAATATTTTTTGAGGGTTAAGAACATAACGAAATGGAGCCAGGACCCAAAGAGGCGATGGCCCGGCGGCGTGACACGGACTGGTGGAACGCAATGTGCGACCATACGTTGAAAATTCAATTTGCCTGATGACTTGCTGTGGTTTAAATACGGCCAAAAAGCGACAGCGCACATTAAACTCATTGCCGCCGTTGTGGCCAAAACGGATAAAAGGCGAAACGGACCGACGGGAGAGACTATGGAGCGTGGAGCGTGGACGGGCGACGGGCACCATGACTACACCCCAAGAACTCCCACCCATGTCCAGCCAGCTGCACATTATGTACTTATGCATACGAGGCGGCTACGAAAAAAAGGCGAGGAGGGCCACAAAAAAGCAGCAGCGGCAGCAGAAGCAGAAAAATATAAAAAAATAAAGCCAGGCAACGGCAGAAGCAGAGACAGCAGCGCACAAAAAGCGTAAACTTTGTTAACTCCATTTGACAACACGGCAGAGTGGAGCAGAGTGCCGAGCAGGCGCAGGCCAAGTCCAGTCCCGAGTCGGCCGGGATCCAGGCCACATGGACCCACTTGAAGCCCCGGCCGTTGATTGCATTTCATGCGCTTGGAAAATCAATTTTTATTTAATTAATGTGCCTCGTTGCATGCATTACACATAGGCCGAGTAGGAGGAGGAGGAGGAGGAGGAGGAGGAGGAGGAGGAGGAGTCTACCATGTAAAACCCTAGCTATATATAGGTTGATATCCCATGTGAAAGCTATGGAGAGCTGGTCCAAGAGAGATCCGAAATGTGACGTGGCTTAGATTAAGTTATCGGTGGCTGCGGGAGAGAGCTGTGAATACGAAAAAAAAGGGGGATTCCACATTCCTTTTGAGCCATGTCAGTGTCCAAGGCGTGATGGATAAAGTCAGGGACTTTAATTCAAAGTAATTTAATTAACCAGCTTTGAATATGACTGAATTCTTCATGGAAAATCCTCTAGAAATTCAGCCTAAACAGCTACGAGGATATATTATCTCCAGACCCACCAGAAACCTCTGCTGAGCCTGTATTTAAAGTATCTCAATCTCTTGCCTACTCCTTATCCTTATCCTGGAAGTCTACTCAAGACATCTCTCTGCTCTCTGCTCCGTTGAGCCACCTTTCGCTTACTTCTTAAGCGAACACAACTGACCCACACTCCGCGCCTGGTTCTCGGGTCTGGCTTTGGGAATTCAAAGAGGCGAAGAAGCCAGTAACATCAATCAGCGATCCCATCTAAATGCCATCAAATGGCATTTTCCCGCTGCCTGCCACCTGCAAAGGGAGCACAAGACGCCGCGGGGAGTTTGGCCACCAAGCGGTGGGCGGATGGTGGGTGTTTGCTGTGTGTGCACACTAACGGACGGACAACTTGTACTTGTATATATTTAATATTCACATTTCAATTGTTTTTTCCTTGTTTTCCTTTGTGCGGGGCTTGGCGCAATTTATCCATCCGCCCATCCCTGCCTCAGTTCGGTTCCTGGATGCCAAAAGCATGCTTTTCTCGGTTCAAGTTTGAGTTTTCACCCGTGTTTGCTTTGACTTGGAGGAGCAACAGAGGAGGAGCAACAGAAGGGCACAAGATTCGGGTGTGCGCTATCCTTCCCTTTTTATGTATAAAATTTTCATAAAGTTTCGTGTTATTAAAAATTGAATATATTCTCTCGCGCGCGCGAATAAGCAATGGAATATTAATAGCAGGAAAGAGCTTGAATTTTAATCCAAGTCTCCCTTTCGAATTCCTTGGGAGTCACGAAAAAGAGCGAAAGTCCCTGTCGTTTTTGTCAATGGGAAATCTGCGCATATCAGTGGCTTATACATAAGGGTCAACAGCCCATGTTTACACTCATTGACCAGGCTACAAAGGACACTGAGAGAACATCATTTTGCCATAAAAAGGGGACCTAAATAAAAGGATATTCCTTCTCTAAATTAATACCTACATGAAGCTTCGATGGGCTTAACTTAAAAACTAAATATAAACGTTTAAGGAATTTAATTTTAAGAATTTAAAGTTTTTTAAATTCCCAAGCATGCTTAAGGAAACAGAAATCTCTCTTCCTCCTCTCTTGAATTCAATAAATCTCTCTGGTTAAACGGAAATTATTTCAGATTTGTTGTAGTTTCACTTACGTGATCCATTTTATTTTCGAGTGCACACACGCATCCTTGGCTGGGAGTGAACGTGCCGCGTCAAAGAAAACATCCTCGGCGGTTCCGGGGGCGCAGCCATAATAAATCACACAGAGAGGCAGCAGAGGCAGCAGAGGACGAGGTCGAGGACCAGGATTGGGTGGCCAACCCGTTGACCCAGTAAGCATGCTGGGTGCCAAAGTTCGCAGCCAGTCAAGCCGAAATGCTGCCAAGGTGTTGCTGCTGCTGCTGCTTCAGCCCAGGTAAGCCCAGGGTCCGTTGCGGGGTAATTGCCTTGAAAGGCCGCTGAAAGCCCTCAAACAAATTATAAATTGCCACCAAACCAAGGAGAGGCCCGGCTCAAAAGGAGCTTACCCCCCCATCACTTCAACTCACTCATTACCCCGGCTCCCGGTCTCCCAGCTCCGCGCTCCTTGTCTTATCTGAGGCTGCTGATCCATCACCTGGCAGAGGTCCTGAATCCTGAATCCAGACTTTATGAGGCCGTCGTGAAGCATTTTCTGATTGCGTGTGCATTTTTAATGCGGCCTGCCTTTTGGCCTTTCAGCCCAGCAACTACGCACTTCATTCATCAATGTGTGCGCCCTGGCCTAAATGGGAGCCTTTCCTTTCCGCTTTCCACTTGCTGCTTGCCGCCTGCCCCCGCCAAGACAAATGATGATGTGTATCCCAGATTCGTTTCCGACGTTTCCCTTTTGTTTTCACTCCAAAGCTGACCTCCAAGCTCCGCATTTTATGCTCCTCCAATTGTATACACTCGCTAAGGGGTAAAGATATAGTCAGGATCAGTGGAAAATATGAAAGTATGGTTCAGGTTTAACTGGAAAATTAAAGCATAAAATAATTAGGCTATTATTGGTTATTTTTCTACTTTTTTAAGGCATTTTCAAGCAATTAGTAAACAACCAATAAGAAACTTGTTTTTTTACACTCAATTAAATTAAATTTATTTTAATATATATTAAAAATGCTATATTTAAGCTTAAAATAATAAAAACTAAATTAAACTTAATAAAAATTCATACTCACAGACCCAGAGTAAGGTTCTAGGTCATAAAATCCCCATGAAATACCCATCTCCTGCACATTAAAGGACATTCGCACTTCGGTCACCCTTGCTGCTGCTTCCTGGTACTGGGTACAGGCACCGGCACCCGACTTCTTCTGGTCCCAGTGCTTACTTTGATTTTTATAAATTTTATATGGCCATCGCATCGCCTTCTTTACCTGCGTCGTCGCTGCCTCTGTTCCTGCTGCTGCTGTTCACTAATGAAATATGAATAATTAAACCAGTGTTTTCCCTTTGTTTTACTTCATTTGGAGTTCATTATTTTTGGCTCACTGCATTTCGCACGGCGCCCTGGTATTTGACTTTTTGGCCACGCCAAGGGGCGAGCGGGCGGACGACGACGACGACTCCTCGCCAGCGTTGTCATCTTGGCGAAAGGATTCCGCTGAATTCCAGCTAATTACGCCGTAGCGAAGCCAATTATTTTTGGCAATTATTTATGCAGAAGCCACGCCACCACCACCAGATTTTCCCAGCATCCACCTCCAGCAGAGCAGCAGCAGATCTTCAAAGCAGCAGTTCCCTGGGGAATCTCTGGCCACCAGCTGCTCGATGATCGATCTGGTTTAGCCGGAAAAGATACAGGAGAGAAAATCCGAACGCGCCACAAATTGGTTAACATCGCCTTCTCTTTCTTCATCTTCTTAATGGAAATCGATAGTCACGAACTTTTCATAAGCTTCCGATACTTGATATATCGAATGGCATACCTAGCGATAGGGCGAGCAGCTGTTAAGATCAGTGTTGGAAAACATGCAAAAAACATGTTAAAGTTCCTTAAAAATTAGAACACAAGTTTTCCTGTGTCCGCGTAAGGGATTACTGAGGACCCCTTTATCTGAATATATTCAGACATATGATCTCAATTCTGCTTAAATGTCATTGCTGAAAATTTCATTGTGGACTTGCGGTCAGAGCAGTATTTCTCTGTTTGTCGGTAAATATAAGGTATAACTTTAAGGTTAGGCTCTACCGATTGCAAGCAATATGTTGCTGAAACCGCTGCAAAAACAGCTCACACAGTTTGCCAGCTGCAGCGGGGCTTTTTTCCCGGTACTCTTAAGATATTTTTCGTAAACTTGCTGAATTAATGTATAATGTATTTTGCTTTCTCCGACTGTGATAGCAGTTGTATATTTCGCAATCTCCTCGCCACAGTGCAACCCCTAATGTCTTGTTATTTGTAGCACACAATTTAGCATGTAATTATATGCTGGGGGTGTCGTTGTCTAGAGTGGGCTGTGTAGGGGCTTTGGGGCAGCCTCGCCTGGTTACGTGTGGGGATTTCGGGCGAGGGCTGTCTTATAACAAGCAGCGCAATTGGAAATCCAGCGTGGCCACCAACCTCTCATCATTATTAACAGAATCCTCAGCATCATTATCATTATCATCCCTTGGTAAAAGCAACAGCAAATGCATTTTGCTCTTTGAATTTTAATTGCGGCCGCTCGCTGACCCAAAAGGATATAAAAATGCTGCCCCTTCCCAAACAACAAATCACAGTCAAAACTTGCTAGGTTGAATTTTCAAAGTAAACGCATTTTTTCCATAGAATGGAAGCAAAACGTTCTGTGAAATCCAAGGGCTCATTGTGGGCACCCCTGCTTTGTAGCCAATTGGTATTGAAATAATCCAAACTGGAAAGTGTTTGATTCTCCCATTTCTGCATCAAATAGGGTTCCAGCATAGGCAAGTTCAACTGTAAATTGTGCTAAACCGGGCGCAAAGCGGGTTTTAAGGGGGGCGGCGGTCAACGACGGGTGGCTGGCTAGCGCCCTTTCTCAATCATAACGCTTTTAGTGTCGACGCCACTGACTAATTTGTCACTTCTGTTGTCGCCTTTCGGATTTTCTTGTTTGTTTTTCGTGTTCGCTTTTTTCAGCGTCACTTTTTTCGGGCGTTTTTGGCCCCTTTTTGCATATGGCTGGCTGGCAACCCTTTTCAAGGGCAATTTTGTATTCAAATAATGTTTGACTTTTTGCCCATCCCATTCCGCTTCGCTCTGTCTCACTGCCTCTCTTTTTCTCTCTCTATATATATTTCTCCTCATTTAGCTGTTGTACGTGTTTGGTTTTTGTCCTGCCTGCATTTTCCCCATTTTCATTTTCCCGGCCCCCATTTCATTTTCCCCTCCGGAGTTCTCATTCGCACGTAATTAGCTGTTAATTTGGACTGCCACTTGGCAACCGGGGCGAGCATTTTACTTTCTAACTTTTTCATTATTTCGGAAACGGGGTAAAAACTTTCATAGGGAAATTACTGGGCAAAAAAGGGCATTTGATTTGCCACAGGAGAGTTGGTCGAAAAGTTTATTTGTTGCCTTTTAATAATAATTTTATTATGTTTTTCTGATATGTTTGCTTTGTAATATTATGAAAATTATAATATTACATATAATACCGTTTACGGTATTATCCATATAAATCGATATTCCGCATATTACCTCTTCTTGGTTTAATCTATATTCAGTCTATAACGTAAGCTCGGACGGAGCACAAGTATTTACAAAAAAAAAGTTCACCTACATTTTAGTATTTTAAGTTTAAATATATTCGTAAAATTATTCCAACTTTTAGCAAAAGCCGAGAAGGATCCCGAAAAAAAGTCCGAAGAATCTAAATGAAAAGGCCAAGCCCTTGTCCCCCAAAGAAGATTTTGTCAAATTTTGATAGAAAAATATAAAATTTTTGGTATTTTGTCGAATTTCTTTCTAAATTCTTGTCTTTATTTACGGTGGTCAATCGCAGAGTGACCGTGCCTTCCTTTGTTGGCTATTCCTCGCATTTATACATTATATTGGAACACAGGAATTGAAACAAAAAATGATAAAATGCACATTGTAAATTAAAAAAAGCTACTTCGATAAATGCTAAACAAAATACACATTAAATAATTATAGTTATTCAATGAATATTAACCAAAAATCAATTCGAAAATCCCGAATCCGATAATACTGCTTAGTGCGATTCTCGATAAATAATAGCCTTGCATAATTTGATAAATCCGATAGCATGAACAAATGCGATTGCCGATAAATATGCTTAAAGGGAAGTGCGCCACCATATTAGGTCTCCTATCACCGCCCAGCTCCGCCATTGTCATGTGAGACGGGGACGGTCCACGGAGCAAAGTAGAGTAAACATTGGCGTGGGGATGCCGAGCAGGCCGAGAGCAAGCTGAGGACCCCACTGACAAGCAAATTACTTGACCGGGGCCACACCAGCCACAAGTCAAGGTATGGCTGGCAACCGTTAACTTTGCAGCTAATTATAAATGAAATCCGATATCAAAAGGCACACGGAGACACGCCTTTGTACAGGACTCGGCAACGCCAACACAACAAGGACACACACACACACACACATAGGAACACCCTCAAACACATAGACAATGTCAATTCATTTGGAGTTTTGTTCCCGGAGTCGTGGAGTCGTGGTGTCCTGGAGCCCTCCTTGGCCGCCGCCAGTCAACTGCGGGCTGTGGTTCTCGGCAAACAAACAAATAATGAAAACAGCACCAAGGGGGCAAGGGCGCGGGGGCAGAGGAGCGATTGTGGGCGTGGGCCCAGAACAAAGTGGAAAATTCATAAAATGTCATTGTCGCTTTATTAAAACGCGCCAAAACCTTCACGTTTTGCCCGGCTCATGCAGCGCGGATTCCCCTTCTAACACACACATACAGTGGGAGAAAAATTTTAAAAGATATGGGAAATAAGGATAATTAAAAAATTATTTAAAAGAATATAAGAGAAGCCGGTGGGAAATTTAATTTAATTTTTAGAATGGATTGATATCTGTAAAATCCTGTTCCTTTGTATTTCTTTTTTTATTTTAAGTGTTTTAAATCAATTTATTTCCAATAATTAAACAAAATCCTTTGCCAAAATCACTAAGTAATTCGAAAACTCTTTTTTAAAAACACCCAAAAGTATGCTACGAAAAAAATGCTTCGTCTTTTACATTTATAATAAATCTTTGCATACTTTTAGATACATTTTTAAGATATTAAAAATAACTTAAAATTTCTTAGACACTTCAAATGATAACATTTTCTTTCCTTATTTTTAACAGTGTCCGCACACAGAGATGTCAATGGTGGTGCAAGAAAAGGGGATTTCATGGGGAAAGGGGCGTTACCAGGGGGGGGCAAAAGGCGGGGGGATGGGCGGAGGGTGCTTTGGCAAATTGGGCGGACGGCGACGTTGTCTGCTTTGCCATCGACAGCTGTTGGCGTCATTTACAAAAGCTTTTTGGCCGTTTTATGGGATTTTGCAACAGTTTCATTTTCATTTTGCGCAGGGCCCTCACACACACACACAGGCACACACACATGCATGCAGGGGTGTGCAAAGGGGGGGTCGCATAATGCCGCCATTAGAAGTTGCCGCCAAGCACTTGCTAACGCCAAAAGATGATGATGAGCAGCAGCAGCGGCAGCAATAGCAACAAGGACCATATGTGTGGGCAGAGGCGTGGGTAAAGGGGAATTTTCTGGCCCCTTCTCCACTGAAACCTTTAAACATCGAACTGGAGCTTTTATTAATACATTTTATATAATGTAATATCGAAAGCTTACATATTGTTATCATTTATTGAATAACTATAAATATTTTACGAGCATTTATCGATAATTTCCTCATTTATGTTTCAATTCCAAGGTTCCATTATGATGAATAAATGTGAAAAAGGAAACAAAGGGAAGCCAGGGCTACTCTGCGATTTAAATTCACCAAATAAAATAAAGAAATCGACCAAATAACATATAATCGCTGGAAGAAACGGCCCAAGAATATTTATTTTATTTGTTAAAACCCCTAAAGATAAGGTTTAGGGTTTCTTTTTGCAGAATAACTTGAAAAATTAAAATATATTTATGGTTAAAATATATAGCATAATCACAAGTCATTTCAAATAGGGGATTTAATAAATTTTTATAATTTTAAAATATAGATTTAAGACAAAACAGTTTCATGCTAACCATATTTATTTCTTGTACAGAAAGAATCAAACTTTAGTTTGAAATAAATTCTTTAAAAGCTCTTGAATATATTTAATATCTAAAATTCTTTGAATTTGATTAATAGAGAAATAGAACCCCCCCTAGTAAAAACCTTTTACGCCCCTTTATAAGTGTTTTGGCAAGTGCATTTGTCTATGTGTGTGTGCTCCGCTAAATTTGTATCTGTATCTATATCTGTGTGATGTTGCGACAACGATAATAGCTCCAACGTTTGTTGATTCGTTTGCCGTCTATGTCTGCCACCTCATACCGACTCCTTTTTCCCTTTTACCATTTTCCCAGACCCCATTTTCCCCCTGCCCCAACCCCATCCCCATTTTCCCAGGCATCGTCGTCGTCGTCATCGTCAGCGTCATATTTGAACTTTTAATATTGACGCCATTTAACACGTTCTGGTGGAAATTTTATAAATGACTCTGTCTGTCGGTGGCTCCCCACTTGTACCCACTGGCTGCCACTTGCTCCGTGCTCCTCCGCTCCTCCGTCCGCCGCTTAACCCGCCCCGATCCCCATCGATGTGACAAGGCACCGCGGATGGCGGATGGTGGATGTCAGTGTGTGATAATGAAAATAGTAATGATAATGCCGAACCGCTGATGATGATAGCACCGATTATGCGGCTGATTTGGGCCAAAGAGTAGTGTGTGAATCTTTTGTAAATGACTAAATATTAATTTATTATTAATAAATCAATTTTTGAACTATCTTTAAAGCTAGTTAGGGGAACTAGGAGCTGTTATTAATGAAATAAAAGGGAATGGATCAACAGAAAATTATAAAAAACCCTAGGAACGATTTGAAGAAGCTCTTTTAATTAAATAAAGATTTTTTAAAATATTTATTTTCCAGATTTTTCTTTTATAAAAATATTTATAAAAGTTTTAAATAGAATAAACCCTGCAATTATTATAGAAAATCAAAAAATAGGAGCACAACCATGATTTATAATGGACTGAGGCAAGGATTTCAGCTCGGAGTCCCCCATTCAACCTGTCAGAAGTCACTTGCGGCTTTTAGGTTGAATTGTCTGCGAATTAGCTGGAGAGCAAATCACTTAAAGCGACCGCGCAGCTCAATCACAGCTCCAGGAGCCAGGAGACCTTTGGGATGGCCCGGATGGCGCCAGGACATGGGAATGTCAGGACACGACAGCGAAGGAGTCACTACTATCGATTGTCAGGAGTGTGTGGCATCTTATAAATCGATATGAGTGTCTGCTGCACTCACTCCCTTCCCCCCAGAGACGTGGGAAATGTACGGGAAGACGTGGAGATGGGCACAGACTGAGCCTGCTGCATGGAAAACCCAAGTTCGATCGCTGCTCCCACCGACAACGGTACAGGCTCTGGCGTACACTGTGAAAAACTGATTAAAGCAATAATATTGCATCATAATATAAACTTTCAAGGGTTTAAATATTTATATTAAATATTAAATCATTTTTGTCTAATAACAAAAATCTTAAAAATTGATATTTAAAAATAGATTTTTCTCTTTATTTTAAGTATAAACTCCCCCCTTTTTTCCTCTCTGTTCCCCCTTCCGAGGGAAGTGCAAATGGGCGCAGGAGCTGTGGCATCGCGTCATCTTGTCAAATATTTCGCGCTAAATTAACACGACAGGGCGCCCAAATGGAGTAAGGAGATGTCAGACGGTCGCAGGTCGCTCCTCGAAGGACGAAGGCAACAAGAGCGACAAAAAAAAAAAAAAACACAAGAAGAAAAGTACAGTTCAAGTGGTGCAGGGGCGGCGTGGCAAAAGGGATCTCCTTACTGTGCCTGTGCCTGCTCCTCTTTTTGCACATACTCGTACATAACTCAAATAGCGACGCAGTCCCTGCATGTGTCTGTGTGTAAGTGCATAATTTGTTGGCTTTGTGCAACACTCCAGCCATCCCTTCCTGGCAACCTGGGAACCCCCTTCGAAGGCCAGGCCAGACGACGAAGCCGTGCAAGCATCAAGACGGGGCCAAAAGTCCTTTCGGTCGGCCAGGATGAGGGCGACTTGAGAAGCCGAAAGTTGGAATACTCTTGCAGGGTATTAAAATATCAGCTAGTGGATAATTCTTTTATCTTTAGACTTCACAGGATCGTGGATAGATATAGAAATATTCTATAGTTGAAAATTTCCTAAAATAATTCCTGGAGTTTATATATTTTAAAACTTAGCTTCGAGTTTTTATTTCTACGATTCTATTTTCGTTCGAGTTCATACTTCTTCGATTTATTAAAACCAAAAATCCCACTAAGAGCTTGATTTTAGTGCCAATTTTTGTACAAAATTTACAATATCTTATCCAATATCAAAGGACCCTCCGCCAAGGGTATTAAAGAGGTGAAAAGGAGGAGGACCCAGGCAGGACGCTCGCAACAGCTGCCGCTTGCAAAAGTTAACACCAACTAAGGACAGACTCAAAAGACAGACAAGGCGGCAAAAAGAGAGGTCCTGATAGCTAGACAAAGACAACGAGAGAAAAAGATAGAGGCGACGAGAGAGATAGACAGAGGAGAGCGCCACACAGACACGGCATATTATTAAAAATGATAGCAGCAATTTAGGCGACGGCGTAATTAAAATTAGTCAACCTAATGATGCATCATCATCATTATCAGACAGCGGTGGCAACGAGTTGAGCCTGCCTGCTGCAGCCCCCTTATCCCCCCACGTGGACTTTGTGGAACAGCCAGGAGTAAGAATAAATTAAATCGGAATCGAGAGTTCTTGAAGAATCAGTCTGAAAGGGAAACAAAATTAATTCACGGGCAAAAATAAGGGGAAGAGGGTGATATATAATACGTAGTATTGGTTAGTAAACTAAACAAACTTATGAATATTTTGTGAAAATAACATAGGATTTAATCCTTAAACTATAAATCAGATCCAGAAATCCTTAGCTTGAAGGTAAATCTATAAAGAAATATATGAATACGGTCTTAGAGCTAAAAATGTGCTCAAAGGCAGAATATATATTTTAGTTTCAAATAAATTTAAATGAAAATAAAATCTAGGAATATCACTATTAAACAGAGATGGTCACTTAGTAGCTCCTCTGGCTCCCAGAGCTCTTTCAGTTATGTTTTAAAAGGCAAGAATAATGTTTGTCACAAGCTAAGTTTCAAAAATAAAATATATATCAAGTGAGCATTGAATTTTAAACACTTTTGAAGGCTCCTATGTCCAAAATTGGTGTCCATCTCTGCCACAAAATAGTAATAATTACTATTAAATATTTTACTATCATAAAATGTATATTTTAAATTGAAAGCTTAAACCTTTCTTTCAATTTTTAATAGCAAAAAGTTAAGTACATTTTGCAAACCCTTAAAATAATAAAAAATAAAGCCCCCAACTCGAAGAGCAACAATTAGAAAATTGCTCAACTCTTTAATTGATGGCTTGCATGGTGCACATAAAGTTAAAGAACAGTTTATGGATGGGGCGTTGGCGGTGGCGGGTTCTAGAAGTCATAACTCTCTATGCCACTCCATAAGCCAGTTGTAAATCCATAATTTTGTAGCCATCGCTGGCCCACTCGATGACGTCATTATGGAGACGCATATGGCGCGAAAAGAGCAAGGAGCGGGAAGGAGCCAGGCCAGGCCAGGCCAAGGAGGACGCATTAAAAGCCAATAACAACATCCGTGATGAGCATGAAATTAATTTACAGAAAGCACTTGATGGGCTTATTGACAGACGCGGGCATCGCACATTTATAGCTCCATAGCTGGCCATGTTTGCTCTAAAACTGAACCAGACGGCGAAAAAGTGAGTGTGCGTGTGTGTGAATTGGGGGGAGATATAGCCCCCTGTATATATATGTCCGTATATATATGTGTATATATATGGGAGGGATGCAACAATAAACAGACGCACACTTATTAATTAAAAGCATACATTAGGGCCGCACTCTGGCACACAGCACAGGGCTTTATGTGCGGCCAGAGCATAAACCCCATAAAATCCTTATAGTGCCCACCATCTCCGACACCCTTCCCCAGGGCACTTGAAAGAAAAATTATAGGAAAATCACATAAATAAAAAGAAATGAATAAATTTATAGACATCCATATATGTTTTAATAATAATTTAAGAAAGGGTTTACCGGAAATCTCCTTTATTTTACCTTTTTATTGAACCTTTCTTGTGGAAAAAAAATTCTAAAACAAATATATTATTTCCCTGAGCACCTTAATATTATTTTTCTTAAATACCTTTATTTTTTTACAGTGCTCGCTTCTAGCAACATTTGGTGTGCACATTGAATCGCCGCCTTCTTGGCCATTTCGGGGATCGGAATTGGCTTTGGTTTTGGCTTTCGCTTTGGTTTTGGTTTCGGTTTTCGGAGCTCATAAAAATTGGCTTAGACCGCATGAGTGTTGGCCCCATGGCCCCATCTCTCATGCTAGCATGATTGTTTATATGGGCAACTATTAAGCGAGTTGAAAAGTTGACATTATTTTTCGTTTATATTTAATCATAATTCCAATTAAAATTGCCTTTACGACGCAGTCAACAATGATGGAGAAGGGAGCACGGAGCAAGAAGGACGCAAAGGGAATGCATCATAAAACCCCAAGAGAGTGTGATGACTAAGGAAATCCAAGGGATGCTGAGGGTTGAGCTATTACACGCAGCTGTGCGGGTTAATCAGACCGAAAAGTTGACGAGTAATTGAGGAATTTAATAATGCATTACAAACTAGAGAAATATGGCTCAGTCCATGGCAGTTGAGAAAATAAAGAGGAAATTACTAAGCAATAATAATAACATTCTTGCACTTACCATTATATTTATTTCTCACAAATAAAATATAATTTAATATTGGAAAAGTGCGATAAACGATCAATTATATCGTTTAATAATTAAAATGAAATTAAGAGCTCTTATTTAATTTAACACTTGCATTTATAATCCGATAACTGGTTTAATTTCGCAAATGTAACGCCTTTGATTAAATCTCGATAGCGATCGAGAAATATATTTGCAAAACTCAAACAATTGCTGCATTAATGCAAATGGAAAGTAATTATCTGATGCAAGACGAAGGCTTTATTGACTCCGGCCATAAAGATCAAAGGACGAGTGCTGCCTTTCATTTTATTTGCCAGCTTTATTTATTTTCTAATGATTTATTTATCTCTTACCCTTTGTGGCCGTAGCTGTAGCTGTGTATCTGTATCTGCAGTTTGCCCTGCATCTGTGGCTGTGTGTATCTGTGATTTGACTTGCACACATGGCACGTACCGGAGAATACAAATAAATATTTTTGCAACAGCTGCAGTTGAAAATATCCATGGGCCGGCCCATAAAAAGCGCCTCCCCCTTCATTCAAATGCACGCACCACCACCCAACCCCTCGACGACCTCTGACCGGACCGGCCGCCTAATCCTGTGCCAGGATATCCATGATATCAGGGGATATCGCCCCCGCCCTCTGCGGTCAATGCATTTGCGGCCAGTTCAATTAAATTTGCTTAGTTCAATGCATGCGGGTGGCCCACTAAAAGGAAGGTCCCTGGACGGGCCATGAGGTACTGCTAGGCTCAGGGATGGCATAAATATCGAAAATCGATATGAGGAATTATATATAGGTTTTTTTTTTAAATATATGTAAGATTAAGAATGCAAAAATAATTTTATTGACAAATATATCTATGTTATTGATATATTTCCTATATTTTGATTATATATTTATCGATAGTTTCGATAAAATAATGGAAATGATATTTAGAATTTGCTGGAATTATATATAGGACTTTTTTAAATATATGTAAGATAAAGGTTGCAAAAATAATTTTATTGACCAATATATCTATGTTATTGGTATATTTTCTATATTTCGATTATTTATTTATCGATAATTTCGATAAAATAATGAAATTGATATTTAGAATTTGCTTATTTATTGTATAAAATATTTATGTTATCGTTATATTAATTTATCGATGCATGCTATCGATATATTTCCGATATTCCAATTATTTATTGATCGATACTTTCGATAAAATATGGAAATGATATTCAGAGCTTGTGTATTTAATTCATATAATAAATATATACTAAAATAAAAAACTAATTATTAATAATGATATTAAATACGATATTTTTCTCTCACACAACCCTAGTGGAAAGGCTAATAGGCAGTGCGAGGGCAAAGACATTTCTATCACTTCATATTTCTTTCTATTTGGTGGACAAACCCCCCACTCCGAGGCTGGCTCAATTAATTTATTTGTTTATTGCATTTCATGCGCCATATTTAAATCATGGGAACAAGAGTCAGGGGCAGATATGGCAGAATACACATATACTCGTATCGTTTATCATTATATGGCCTATTAATTACCAAATACCGTTTGCCAGTCTACACTCCAACTCTCCTCCATGGTTTATAATGGTAGCTAGTAGAAGGGCATATCGGATTCGTGTTTGAGAAGGTAACATAGTTGGTATTAAATATAATAAATATATATTACCAATTTATAAATATATAAAAGAGTAAAATAAATTAGTAAGAACTTATAAGATAATTATTATAGTTTAAAATAATTGTAAAAAAGGTCTGTTTAAATTTTAAGCAAATTAAGTCCAAGTTCAAAGTCAGGCATCCGATAATCTGCTCAAAATATATTATTTTTTTGTTCTTTATAATTCTCTTTTGTGCAGGTAAGCCCGCCTATATAGTATTTACTTTATATGCCAATTGTTTTTAATAAAGAAGAGCGACAGCGACAGTATTTGAAAGTCTTTATATTGAGCATAAAGTTCTTTCTTGTTTTCAAATTGGATTTGCACTTGTTTTTATGGCTTTGACTGGGGGTCCTCTGGTCCTGGTCCAGGATCTGCTTTTGACCACGAATGCAACGCAGCAAGTGCAGCTGGCGCCGTTCCGAAAGCTCCTGCTGGAAAAACAGGACCTGCTCCTGCTCCTTTTGCTCCTGTTGCTCCTGTCCTCCTTCCAGGTCCTGGACTCTCCTCCCTCCCTCTCTCTCCGCCCTGGATGATGCTGTTGTGTCTGGCGCATTTCACATGATAAATGATGCAACAGACTAAACGTTGAAAATCGCTGCAACG
The DNA here is from genome assembly GCA_014170255.2 of Drosophila triauraria. Classification (NCBI taxonomy): domain Eukaryota; kingdom Metazoa; phylum Arthropoda; class Insecta; order Diptera; family Drosophilidae; genus Drosophila; species Drosophila triauraria. The sequence goes on along the minus strand of CM024333.1, from coordinate 6,340,848 downwards.
AGGGCGGAATGCTGGCAGGACCCAAGGATGAGTATGAAAATGGGATTGGCCAAGGGTTAGGATGAAATGGTACGGTATGACATGGCATGGCCTGGATTGGGATTGGGATTGGGAGAAATGGGGAATGGCAACGGTGATGCAATGGCCGCCTAATAAGCCAACACACCAGAGCGTGACAAAACAAACAAATTGATGAAATGCCAGGCATCATAAATAATGACTTGCGATCCCAGAAACAAAGGCCAATAATAAACTTGAAGAGCAGCCTGTTCCGGTCTCCGTCTCTCTGTTTTACTCCAAGATATGTGAGTGAATGGAGTTGCATTTTGACATGAGCTTGTAAATAATTGGGTGAATTAAGGAAATTATAAAAAAATATATATAAAAAATATATATAGTAAGCTCTGACACATTTAACTTTTCAAAGAAATGTTTAGCTATAATTTCCTAAGTTATACAAAGGTAAAATATATTATTAAAGCAATTAATTTGTTTAAAAATGCATAATATTATACACCTAAGGCTCAAGTACTAATTTTAAGCACTTTTAGATATCCTTTAAAGTGAAAAACTTCCAAATTTCAATTGTTTTCTCTCCGAAACATTATATTTAAAAAGTTAAAATTATTAAAACATTATTTTATTTAAATACCATGTAAATGTTTTGTCATTTCTGTACACATTTTTTGACATTCATTTAACTTATAAATGAATATGCAATTAAGGATTTACATTTTTTTTTACCATCTTTTGTATTTTCACATAGCTGGCACTATTTTTTCTACGAGTTTAAGTCGGATTTCAGGCCACATTTTTTGCTGCCACAGAGCGACTGACATAAAAAGGGACTCGGAAAAGTCGTCATTAAGCTGTGGCCATAAAAAATATATAGACCATGTGCAGCACAATGCGCGCTTGAAAAATCTTTAACAATTTGACACATGATTGTTCACATCTCGGTTATCTTGCCATATTCCCCGATCCCTTTGCATTTTTATAGGACGGGCGAGCGGACGAGCGTAACGCGCACTTCCGGCTGCCTAAAAATAGCTGCAAAAATTATTGAGAGGCAACCAAACGCAAATACAATGGCGGTTAAGTTAATAATATTAAAAAAATATTAAGGGTTTGAATTTATATATTTCTTAAATTGCCTTTAAATTAACAACAAATAAAAGGAATATTTAGAAATAGAAAGCTTTGAGTAAAGGATAACAACTGGTATTTTACGTAGGCCTAAAGGAAGATTACAATTCCTTAAAAAGGTTTAAAAACAATACCAAAAATATTGAAAATTCATAATTACTTTGATTAATATATGAATTAAATTGCTTACAAATTTTAAAGATTTTTGTAAGCCTAAAACTTAAGGCTTAATGATAAAATTTCATTCAATCAACGCAGTCTTACATTTAAATAAGTAATTAATTTTAGTTATTTTTTTAAGCGCATATATTTTATTTTAAAACTGTATAAAAACCTTACAAGAATGTTTAAAAATTTAGGAATACTTAAATATTATTTTATGAATTGAGAAAAATAGAAAAATATAGTCAAACTCAAAAATGTATACTTTCGTAACCTGCCAAACTTCTTTCCCAGCCTCTTTCTTCTCTATTTTTATTTGTAATTTTTGTTATTAATATTAATCCCATAAAACCCTATTATTTTGGCCTCATCTGTGCGTGTGTACTATATGCAGATGACAATGGACGCGCGAAGGGAGTCCAAAAAATGTTCGAACGCATATTGTTAACAAAGGTCAGGCGCCGGGGGGAAAGGGATGGGAAATTGGGGATGCTGGTGGGCGTGGCGGATGGAAATCGGATATGTGCACAACAATACACTCACAAACACATACCCTGCCCGGCATACACACATGCAAAATGTATAATTAACCATACACACACACACAGGCATTTTTGATGGGGCTTGGGAGGCGGAGGCCTGGGCCTCGTCGTCACAAAAGAAGTACAAGAAGGAGCAGGAGGATGAGGTCCTGGTGGAGCCTGGAAGGGCGTGGGATGCGAGTGTGAGTGGAAAATGTTACGGCCGTTTACACAGCCAGCCGGGCACTTCGCCGCTGCTCTCTCCTCGGGAAAGGAGTTCGTCCTCCTTTTTGTCCACTCCCTCCTCCACTCCACAGCCGGACACGGCCGGCCAAGCATTGAATATTTTGACTTTCCCGAATACTCTGCCAACAAAAAATTGGGATTATGCGAGTACCTTGTGATTCTTACTCAATCAGGAGCTGGAATGACACTTGGCTGATGGAATGGTGAAATTATAAAAGTTTTTTAAGTGTTTTATTAAATCTGTGACCATTAAATACCCGGTTTTTAGTTGGTTTCTTCGATTTCTTTAGTGCTTAAAAGAAAACAATTTAAATTTAACAAAATGGTAAACTCTATAAAAGTATTGAAAGTATTAAATACATTTTCCGACCAATAAATACCCGGTTTTTGCTCAGTATTTTTACCTTTTTTTTTAGTGTTCTTTACATAAACAATTAAAATATTTTCTAAGCACACAGGCTAAATTATTTAAATATTTTAAAGTACTTAAGAAATTCTACGAAGAGCATTTTCCACCATCCCTCAGTATACCTTAGACCAACCGTATTTTCCGTGAATTTAATTCATTATTTCCCATGGATTTCCCTCCCATTTTGAAGAGCATTCATACATCGTCTGAGTTTCCGTCATAATTGCTCTCTCATACCGCTGCTTTTCCTGCATGTGAAGTTGGCAGTGGCAACAATGAAACGGGGAAAATGTTGCTCATTTTTTGTCGGTCTTCACAGTGCCGGTGCCCCAGCCCCCCAGATCCTCCACAATTTTTGCCACATTCCACGCCGCCTTAGTCGTCCAGCCCCGCAATCGTCCTGGTGATGGTTTGGTCCACTGGCTGCTCCTTTGGCCAATGCTGCTGCTGCTGCTGTGCTGCTGCTGCTGCTGCTGTTGAATGCTGTGGTCAGCATTGCTGCTCTACGCGCCTTCCTCCATATATAGTCCCGTCCGGCTTTTTCCATGACCCCGCTTCGCAAAAATATGGAAACATTTGGCACTAATTGCATGTGCTCAGCAGCAATGTTGCTCCTGTTGCTGCTGCTGCTGCTGCTCCTGTTGGTCCTGTTGCTGTACGTTGTTGGTGGAGCGACAGTTATGACAGCGGCAATGGAAAATGGCACTGGATGTGGATGTGGATGTGGCAGTGGCACTGGCAAGTGGAGGCGTCGGCGGCGGCTGCACAAAGCACAAAAGAAATTGCGCAAAAATCGTTGTAACAAAAGAACAGGACACGCATTCACATACACGCGCGCCCACACACACACACATCCTGCAAAAAAAGGACAATTCGAGGACATCATAAACGTTTGGCACACGGCGGAAAAATCACAGATTTTCTTTTGTATTTGTTTTTATAACAAAAAGTAATAAGGAAATCAAAGAAATTAAAAGGAATTTAAAAACTTACTCAATAAATCTTGATAAATATTTTAATATCATATTTTCTATAAGATATTAAAGGCTATATATCATAAGGGTATTTTTTTCAAGTTGCTATGTATAAAATATATAGTTATAAATACAAATATTTCGCTCTGTGCACTGGAGGGCGAGGCCAAAAATGTGGCCAAGCCAACTAACGAAAGGAACAAAGTGGGCAGTTGTTGGGATTGTTCACATGGCAAAGGCGTCCACTCCTGTTGCTCCTGTTGGTCCTTGTACCATTCTGCTTGCTACTCCTTTCTAATAGTTGTTACATATACGCATAAAAGCCAACGACGTAGCAGGAGTAGCAGTTGGAAGGAAGGCTGGATGGCAAAGGACAACGTCGTGAATGGGCAATGACAAAGGCAAAATCCGCGGCATATGCACGTTCTGCATTTCGGAATATTTTTGTCTGACCAGAGTCCTTATTAGTCCTATCAATGGCAGCACAGGTACAAAGGCCACCGCGCATTCCTGGCCAAGATTAGGGCCATACTTGAATGTGGTTTAGTATTACACAGTTTTTATATTAATAAATATAGAAACATAGGTCTAAAAAGGATTTTGTTGTATATTTTAGATATTTTATAATATTTTATTTATTTAATAATTTTATTTAAGAAAAAAGATGTTATCTTGAAGCTACAATAAAGAAATCAGGAAATCCTTCTTATAAGATCTAAGCATTTTTCATTTATTGAAAGAAAATATTTTTTATCTTTATCTTTAAAATTCTTATGTAGTTTTTACAATTCTTAGGAACTGCTTGTAAGTAAATAAATAAATAAATATATTTTTGTATCTTTCAATCTCAACATTTAAGGCTAAATACTTGTAAGGGCCATTTTCTGGCTGAATTGAACGCTTAAAACAAAAGGATATGCTTAGGACTACTGGTCTAATCGTTTACACTTGTCCAGGTGCATATCCTTCCACAGCAGGACACTCACCTGTTAGCCTTTGCCTTCTCCTCCTACAAGCACCCAGAGTCTGGCTGCTCTCTAATTGGTTTCTGCTCCCGTTGGTGTGGAAGAAGCGTCTCGGATGACGCTCCTCCTCGAGACAAAGTATTTTTGGCCGGATTTCGGGGTAAGGTATTTTTATTCTATGGAAATTGGGGGCAGGAGCTGGGAAACTCATTTTCCAAAGAAGACATCAAGGGGCACAAGAAAAAAGAGGCGAAAATTTATTGAAGAGCAAACTCATTTGACTATAACTTATGATTGGATTATCGGTTTAGTATGGCATTTGACAGCAGCCAGCCAAGTGAGTGTGTGAGCGAGTGTGTGGGGTGTGTGGGGTGTATGGTGGGTGCTGAGTTTGCTGTGTGTGTGTCTGTGATAGGACATATGTCTGTGCGCCTAAATGCAGGCTATGCAAGCCGAGAAGCGCCTCCAGTGGGAAAGTCATAAATGCGCCGCAGACAAGCGGAAAGATGCTGGCTGACTGTCTCTCTCTCTCTCTCTCTCTCGCTTTGGCTGTCTCCAGCTATTTCTGCTCCTCCCTAGCCATCTCTTTCTTTTCTTCCACCCCTCTCTCTCTCTCCCTCTCTCTGTCTCTGAGCCCCTCTTTCTTGCTCTTTTTGGCCAGCAATTCGTCTGGCTGCGATTACACAGAGAAAAGAATTTGCCTACTGCATGAATATTCATAAATGTAAGGTTTTGGGAGATTTCTTTATAAAGGAATTAAGTCCTTGATGGTTTCCTTAAGGATCTTAAAGAATATATATTATTTTCAAGATATTTTAAGGCTTTTTTGCCAGAGACACAAGCTTAAAATGCTTATTACTATTAAATATTAATAAATACTTCAATCAATACTTTGCGTATATATTTTTCTTAGGAAAATACAGAAATTTTACACACATCTATGCACATTTTAATAACTTACTTATTTTTTCCTAGTGTACCCGTTCCTTGGCCTCCGTCTGGGTCTGAGTTTTGGGTTTTTGGGTCTCGTTTTGGCTGCTTCATTTGGCTCTGGCAACATGCAACAGCAGCAGCAGCGGCAGCAGCAGCAGTCGGCGCGATTGCTTTATGTCTATGCCGTAGCATCCCCCTTTAGCCCACCAAAAAAGGCCCCCCTTCAGAATTCACCCCCCTGCGCTTTGTGTGTGAGCCTGTTAGGGTCTGTTTTATTGCGCCATAAACACGCACTTAAGCACACACACAAAAACATAACCAAATATCAAAAGTATGCACCAAGAAAAAATATATAAAATATCATTTGAAGTTTCTTACAAAAAAATAGATAAATATTTTTGAAAAGCTAGTTTTATTGATATAAAAAACCAATGAAAATAAGAAACTCAAGAGTTATTTTTTCTGTTTATTTAGCTTAGTCATTGATATATTCTTCAAAAAATCCAGTTAAGTAGTTAGTCATTTTGTCTCAGTGTACAAATACTTTTGCATGTATGGCCTAAGTAGTCCCTGTTCCCCTGTACCATCTTCTAGTCATAACTTTCGGGGTAGCCTTTGGAAATGTGTAGCCGAGTGTAAAATTTTGATTTTTCAACCTACACAAACAAAGGACAAGGACTTGAGAGGGGCACAAAGGATGAGGACGAGTTGGGGGCGGAGGGGCTATAATGGGGGATGCGAGGAGCAACAGAGAGTCGGCCATTTGATAGCGAAAATCGGTAAATAAATAAACAACACAGGAACAAATCCACAAAAAATAAAAGAAATAAGTAAATAAGCCTTGGAAAGAATTACAGAGGTCGTAATAATAAACAGAAAAATAATCATAAAAATCACCTTGCTTGCCTTTAATAAGAGTGTATTTTAGCTTTAAAATAATAAAATTAAATTAAAGAAAATAATATAAATATAAGCCTGTTTTTGGGTTCATACTATATTCTATATTCCTTTTAAAAACAAATTACCAGCAATGTAGTTTGAATTTAATTCAAAAGGTAATTTATTGCTGATAAGGGTTTCTGTTAAATAAATTTTAAATATATTTTAATTATTATTAAGCTTAGATATCAGGCTAATCAACTTTTATTCTAACTTATTTAGATAAATACTTGGTAGATTGTAGAAATATTTTTAAAGGATACTATTAAAATTCTAGAAGGCTGAGTTTTTTATACTTTTTATTAAAAGTTTTTAAGCTTTTTTTTTAGAGCATTTTCCATATGTCTTTCTGGCTTGCTACCCTTAATATTCTTAAGCTTTAAGACACATAATTCCCTGGCCCTATAAGGCGAGTGGGTCAAAGGTCCTTGGGTGCCTGCACTCGGTCCGGAGTCCGGACTTTAATGCATTTAGCTGGGGCAAATGAGATGGCCTTGCTGCCGCCGTAGGTCTAGCTCCCAGATCCTGCTCCTGTTTCAATATGTGTGTGTGTGTGAGTGCTAGCTCCAGCTCCTGCTCCTTGTTCCGGATGGCGTTGCCAAGTGTCGTCGCGCCATGAGAGACGCAAAAATCTCGGCATAAACTAATTATGTCTGCTTTTTAGGCGCTCAGGCAGGCGGACGACGGCACACACAAGCCTTAAGTAAAGATATTGAATTTCCAAGTGAAATTTGCTTGCCAGCAGCGTATTCCAGCTCCATCCCTCCGCAGGCGGCAGATTCAACAAGTTCCTCGGCTGACTGATATCCGCCTTCGCTCATTTTTTGTATTTTTTTATTTCCTTTCATTTTTCGTAGCATACAACGCAGCGCTAATTGAGGGTGTCCGCATGTGCGTGTGTGTGTGTGTGTGCGTAAATCGATTCTTTAACATTTTTCTGTTTTTTTTTTTGGTTTTTGTTGTTGTTTCAATCAAAGTGAAGTTGCTGCCGCTCAGGGAACAATCCCTTTTTGTCGAGTGGATCCAAAAACTCGACTCCTTGGCAATAATTGGTTATTCTCTCTGTCTCTCCCTCTCTCTCTCTCTCTCGCTGTTAGCCAAGTTCCAAACAAAACAACAACAGTTATGTAACTCTCCAAAATCAGGACTCTGCTAGGATAACATAAGAAGAGCAGGGCCAGGATAATAAAGAGTCGGCGAGAGAGAGCCAGTAAGTAAGAGCGAGTTACTAACGCCATAAGAGCGACAGGACCTTCCCTTAAATATAACAGTTTCCCCATAAACTGTTACGGTTCTTGCCATAAAAAATATATATTTTATATTTAAAAATATATATATATATTAATTATAATAGAATATTAATAATTTTAATTATTTTAATTATTTCTTTTATAAAACAGTTGTCTCTATTTTTGTTAAATTAATTTACATAAATTTAAGGTTAATATCTGACACTCAAACCTGTCAATATAAGAGTCGCTTGCCATAAATCACAGCAGCATTTTATTAGCGTCCAATTCGTGCTGTCTGAACATCAATTTCAAATTTCGCAAATTCTCTTAAGAGTTTTCATTGACAAAGGTTGCTCTTATGAGGCAAAAAAGGCGCAGGCGCAGCTAAAAATAATCCACAATTTGTATGGTTAACTTTATGGTTCTGCGAGCCTGGTTCAAAAATTCGGAGTTGATATTTCTGTTTATAAGTAGTTAAAAGGGAGATAAGTCTTAAGGATCTTAAAGAAATACAAAATATTGCTGACAAAAAAGAAGGCCAAGAAATAAGTCTTGCATTATTAATTGCCAATTGTGTTTCGTAGAGAATGCATTTGTTCTTACTTAAATATAATTTTTAAATTACAAAATAATACCTATGCTGTTATTTATTATTTATTCTTTAAAAAAAAGTCAGGAGAAGAAAAATAAGGAGTTCCTAGAATTCGCACAATTATAATAATAATTGTAAATTAATTTATTTTATTATTTTTTCAGCAATATTGCATGCAATCAGCAATGTTGCATCATAACTAATTAATGCCAGTTTAAATTATGCTACTTACAAATTTGTGTTCTCTTAGAGTCAGGCATGAAGTAATTGAATTTATTTTAAGGAATTTAATGTAATTTATTTCAAGCAAAAACTAAGAGATTGTAAGTTTTGGCACTCACAATCGTAAAATAGGGATCTTGTATAGAGAAATTATTTATATTTTATATATAAAATATTTATAAGCCAATAAACGAGTAAAATCCTATTTCTCTTAAACCTAAATTTTAATTAAATATATAAATGATGTGCTTACGTTCCTTATTATTTGATTTTAATGTAATACAAATAATAAAATAATAACAAATAATTATTGATCTTTTAGTACTACTTGACTTGAAGTATTTCATGGCATTTCCCCAATCCCTCAGATCCCAAGATCCAGCTCAATGGCCCATTAAGTTCCATATTTGCCACAGCCAACTATTCCAATTAGTAGCGCCCAGCCGATGGAGGATAGTGTGCTTGGCAATTGACGACGGGGAATCCGGCAAATATTTCAATCTCCTTAAGGGAGATAATGGGCGGGATGGGAATAGGGGAATCGGAATCGGAGGCATCGAAGCCAAAGGAGCCAAAGGAGGCGTGGCACCGAACATCAGCATCCGAATATCGTGTTGCGGTTGCCTGGGACGTGTCACGGGTCTGCTCGCCGATAAATTTGTATTCAAAATGGAGCCCCAAATGAAATTATCGACCACAGACAGATTTCAGACGTGGATTCAATTACAAAGCACACTCGGACACTGGCGGGGGTCTTCTTGGCTTGGCAGTGGGTTAATGGTGGGGGGGCTTCGAGGATTAAGCTGGGGGTTGTCTTTGTCTTCTGCGCTGCACAAATACATATGCATAAATTCCAGCTGCTATTTACATAAATGGGTTCCATGGTGTGTCTATGGAGTGTGTGTGTGTGTTATGACATTTGCTTACGAAATGAACATCATTATCGATGCACAGAGAGAAAAAAGAAATACCGGAAAGGGATCTGCAAAAAGCTTTCTTTTTAAATAAAAAATAAAATAAAAGTTGCGGTCTTAAAAATTAAATCTAAAAGGGAAGCTCAAGCCAAATGGTTGCAGAGATCTTTCGGAGAAAAATATCACCAAAGTCAATGACGGAACAGCAACGCTTTGCCGCTCTTCCCTTCTCACCCCTTTCCTTCAAACTTGAGTACAGACGTACTCAATTTAAGGATAAACCGTTTTAATTCAAGAATATTTGTACTTAATTTTGGTGTGAGAACCTTTGTATTCATTTTGAATTTTTTTTTGGTCTCAAAGTAAGGAAAAAAAACTTAATCTAAGAATTTTTAAAAAAATCCGTACTCAAAATAAGAATAGTACTAATTTGAGTACGCGGATTCTCAATTTCCGAGAGGTCTTTGTTTGAGAAGTAGCTAACCTCCTTCATCAGATTTTTTTGCTAGTATTTACTTAATTATCTATTTTAATTAAGAATTTAGTTATTTTAAACAGTGAAATGTGTAGGATTTGAAAGGCAAATAATCTATCTTTTGTTTCACTAAAAATAAACGAATTTTTAACTGATTTTTATCATTAAAAAAATGGTGTATATTTCCACCAAATTAAATAAATTATATTTACTTAGTATAAGCTGACTTTTTATTTTTTCCAGTGCAGCTTGTTACAGCTTTTAGAAAAAAATTAATATTTTTTGCATTGAAAAAAATCCTGCCAAATCTAGCGAATGTTAATTTTCCCGGTGCACACACACTGGAAGGAGCACTTAACGGACAGTCCTGATGGTGGTTAATTAGCTATACACACTCGCACACACACACCTGAACCCAGGCCACGAGTCCCTCGGCCTTCGCTCCGCTTTAGTTCATCTCGTAACGTAATTGGTCTGTATACAATTGTAATTATAAACCACTAATAAGATTCGAACACGGAGCGATTTTCCAACTGCCATCGAACGTGGCAACGAAGGCAAGCGTAGGGAAAATGGGGGATCCCCCAGCCAATTTGCCACACCCTCCACCCTTCACACCCACCCCCAACCCTTTCCGTTGCCACATCAACAAGTTAATTTTGCATCTGCGAGTGGCAGGGTTTTTGGAGCGAAAAGAGTGAGAGAGAGTTGGCGCTTAAGTGACTATTTAATGCGATTAAAATCGGAAAAGCTCCGCTTGACCAGGACACTCTCCTGTCGATTTCGAGCGGGGTCAAGGGGTCACCCCCGGTCACCGCTCACCGGTCACAGGTGAGGCAGCCCCCAGATGCAACGCTTCCAAATTGCATTTGCCTGTGACCTGGCCTCCTCGCCTCGCCTCGTCGGCAAATGGAAATGGATTGAGTTGCAGGAAATCAAGTCAAAGAATATCAAAACTGAATTATGCTCTGGAAAACGGGGACTTCGATATAAAAAGAAAAAAAAAAGAAACCAATTCAGAGGTCCTCTTCCTGTGACCAGACTTCCATTTCCTTGGGAGCAACAGGTTTGATTGGAGTTTGTGACTTTCAAAAAGCTAAAAAGTAAGCTTAGGCTTTAAGAGCATGTACTTAAATAAAAATTTAAGTGTATTAAACAGATAAATATATATTTTTTAAATTTTAATAAGAACTAGTTGTATATAAAATTAATGTAACTATTTATAATCGTTTATTATTTATGCAAAAATCATTTTAAAATTAAAAGAAAATGGCCTTATTACAAGATTTGGTTTTAAATTCAAAAGATATGTAATATTATTATAACAAAATAAAGTTTATACCTCATAAATACTTAGTTTAAAAATACTTTTTTATTATGATTATAAATATATACATTTATTTTGTTGACTTAAGAGTTCAAAATCAAACTCCAAACAGTCAAAGTGAAAGCCAATTGTTGACAATTTTATTCGCATTTCAATTTTGGATTTCCCCAAAAAAAAAACTCCCTGGAATCAATGACCTTGTCTAAGCTCCCTCTTATTTTCTTTCGTTTTTTCAGTTTCAGCTGAGATTCCGCGCCTTGGAGGTCCATCTGCCGTCCCTTTTCGATACTCCATTGGCGGTCTCTTTCGCTGACGAAATGAAAATGGAAATTGACAAGTGACCAAGTGACGCGACGGCGGCGGCGGCGGAGGATGTGATGACCACCACTCCAAGGAGAGGAGTGCACTCACATGTGAAATGGAAAAAATTATAATCCAAATAAGAGAATGCAAAGGGCGAGTGTGTGTGTGTGGGGCAAATCCTGGCACATCCTGGCCAAGGAGCCGGCGAAGCGAGGCAATCGAAATCGATGACGGATACGCTGGCAGGACAACAAGTCACTCCTGCTGCGGTTCCAGCGGCTCCTTGGGTGCGCTCTGCTCCTCTCGTGTGTGTGTAGCCATTTTTGAAAATTTCTTAAAATTCAATAAATATTTATGAGTTGATAATACCGAAGGCACACCACACACACACACAAACACACACAGATGGCATGGTCGCTTGGTTGAATTAAATGGATTACGGATACACAGCGCGGGCTGAAGATGTAGATCAAAAAGAGATCATAACCTTTACAAGGGAGTTTTTAATACTTTAAATAAAATACAATAAATTATTGATTTTTTGATTATATAATTTCGAGAATTTCGATAGTTTCGATAACCAAATTTTGGATTTCCCTGTATTTTAAATATATAACAACTAATTTAATACGTTTTTAAATCTGTAAATTAATTTAGAATTAATGTTTTGTAATATAAGCTTCAAAAAGTTTATCATTTTATCGGTATAATCGATATTATCGATATTTTGATATTCAACTTTTTAATTAATAATAAAAATTAATTGAGAAATAAATTAATTTAATTGAATTGTGAATAAAATATATTTAAAATTGTAATAAAAACAATAAGGTCTATCTAAAATCGGTATATTTATTTAATTTTAATAAATATTTTCAAGAAAAATATTCTATTAAATGCTGGCAAGCTTTAAAAAATAATATAAGAGATAACTAAGGCAGAAAAAATAATCACCTCATTAAAGGAACTTCCAAGAATGCCCAGCTATATTTATGTGACCTCCACTGTGCGCAGGACGAGGCCAAGGAAGCGCTCAGCGCCACGCACAAAATGCAAACACGCACAGCGGAATAACATTGGAGCGAGATGATGCTGGGAGGATGTGAGGATGGGAGGAGGGCGCCATCGAGGGAGGAGGGATGAGGGCGGAGGGAGCGGTGCCTGGTTAGCTTATGCATCTCAAAGTGGAACGGAACTCACGAGCATCGCAAGTAAATGTGCATAATTCATACTCTCGTAGTTATCCGTTTGCAGTTCGCATTAGTGGATAATCGGGTGAAGGACATGCCACGTGTGCCGCCTGTCAGTCAGCCTGCCAACTTGAGTCCTTTCTAAGTCCCTCCTTCACTTACGCCTTCCTCGAAATAAGCCAAACAATCTGATGATTTGATCAATAAATGCAAGGCATTACACTGTATTTGTACGAAATCCATTAATGTTAGTCCCTGTAATGGATTTATATTTATTTTGAGAGCTAAAATAAATAAATATGGTGTTATGATACTGCATTAAAGAATTCATTAATTTAAGGTTACATTAAAACCTTGAAAGATTGCTTCTTGTAAAGCAACTACGGTCACACAGATTTAAGAGACAGAATGGTCTGAATTCGCAGAACATATCTATCAATTTCTGGAGTCCTTGTGCAAACACTGCTGCCTTATAGGTAAAACCCCATGGTTGCTCTCCAAAATTAATTAAGTTTTTAATGCAGTATCATAGCCCCATTAAAGCGCAGCCTGTCCTCTTATAATATTGCTTTATTTCTAGAAATGTACATTTTGGTATCGATCTTATGGAAAACATGCAAACAAATGATTTAAAAAATCATCCAGTCAGGGATCTTAGATGCCGTGTTAGCCCGTCATGCTGCCGGATACCCGTAGATAGGCCTCGACTCGACCAAACCGGAGATGGACAATGCCATTGATGGCATCCCGATAGGTAATGAGCACTGGGCCACCAATGAGGAGGCCATTCATGGAGACTCGGCCAACGCGACTCTCGTTGACCAGATACAGTCCCTTCTCGCCGCGCGTCAACGAGGCATGGAACTTGCACACCGACTAGCGAAGGATATATATATCTCTAATGGGAAATAGTACCATTTGAACTCACCTTATCGGCCACACAATAGTCCAGAGTCTTATCATTCGGATTGCTGCCAATGCGCCAGACCTGATATGTGTGCAGCACCTCGGTGGGTCGGCCCTCGAACGTAATGCTAGCCATGATCTTCCAACAACAGTTATTCCCTCGCTCGGTATTTATTTTACTTTTTCTGTGAAACTCCAACGAGAAACAATTTCGACTTATGACAGCCTATGTTCAAATTCGAAAGCACAAAGCCTTGTAGCTTAGGGCCTGGCATACTACGATTACCCCTCTAAAGCACTTCTAGGAATTTTCCCCTTTTGGTTTTCTTATTGGAAAGAGGCAATGTTTAAAATAGAATACCTGAATTAAATGCTTATTTAAGGGGGGAGTACACTTTGAACGTCCAAAAAGTAAGGCATTTTCGTTAATTTTTTTAAGCAATAAAACACTCAGGGAGGGCAAATATGTTATAACCCATTTATTACTCATCCTTCGAACTACAATTTGTATTTTTTTGAACTCGATTGGCGTCCCCCCGTGGCCGGTGCACCAGGTCGCGCGGGCGTCCTCGCGCGGAAGTCGGAAAACGGCGTGAGAAAATACTCCTTACCATGTGATCCTGGAACATAAATCGAACAAAATCCTGATAAGTAATGAAATTCGGGTTAGAAATACGTATTCCGATTTTTTTTTAATTAATTGTTAATTGTTAATTTTTGACAAAATCGAAAATGTGGATACGTATTTCTAAGCAGAATTTAATTCTAAACAAGAAAACCTAGGCGATATCCAAATTTAATAATAACTGGTTAGAGTTATTTCCCACGCCAGTTTGAAAAGCCCCGTTTCGAGATAAACGCGTTTAAAGATAAAAATGCCCTCTCAGCGCGCCGGTACATGTTTTAGGAAATCGCTTCGTAAAGCGGTAAGGAATATTCTGGCGGACTTGGAGTCTTTTCTAAATTAAAGTATACATCCCAAGGAACATTTTAAGCAAAAAAAAAAAAAATACATTTCTTTGAAAAATCAAAGTGTACTCCCCCCTTAAAAGGGTGTTTTACTTTAAATATTTTGAAAATATTATACCAATAATTTTTTTAATACTTACTGACATATAAGGCAATTTCCCAGCTTCTTTAAGTTATGACCTCGCCTACTTCAATCAAATTTAGAAATTTGTTGAAAAATTATGAAAAACAGCATCACATCATCCTTGACATCGAACAAACGTTGCTGTCACAGGCAGGCCCACAGGCCCTAGCCGGAATAGATTCAGTTTGCCACCAGAGTTCGACTGGTGAACAACTATCTGTATTCGGCTCCAAATATTTTACAAAATTATCAAAATTTTAAGTGAAAAAAGGTGAAAAAGAAAAATATTTCCCTAGGAAAAAAAATAATAATACGAAGAAATTTTCCTTTCAGACATTAGTTGTCTCGCCGTTTTTTTGATCTTTTTGCCGTGACTACTTCCGGCTGCTCTTTTAAGGCTGCGCACAACATGAACTATCTATGGAGCGAGCTGCAGGTGGTAAGCCTCGTTTTTAATTATTTCAACTTAATCAAGCTCCTTTTTTTTTTTAGCACACTTATTGTTTTGCGTTTGAAATGAATTTGTTGCCGCGTGGACACTAATGCCGTGTGAATAAACATGTACACTTAACCTTGATGTTTCTGATTGATCCCTTAACGATGATGGGGTACCACACATAACT
This sequence comes from Drosophila triauraria, assembly GCA_014170255.2. Classification (NCBI taxonomy): domain Eukaryota; kingdom Metazoa; phylum Arthropoda; class Insecta; order Diptera; family Drosophilidae; genus Drosophila; species Drosophila triauraria. The sequence goes on along the minus strand of CM024333.1, from coordinate 6,325,676 downwards.
CAAACCCAATTAGTCGCAAGACAAAAGGTAAGAAATTTAATAAATTATTACTTTTTATTTATTATACATTTTCTTTCAGATATTTACACATGTCCAGCTGTTTTTTGTATGGCAAGTTCTGACGCTACACTACGTTCTTTATATTTTCTATGGCTTTCATTATGGATTACTGGATGGTAAGAGATTGAATCAAGTTTGTTTTGCTTAAATTAATAATTCTTATTTTTTTAGTGCCCTTAAAAAATTGAGTTTGACTTTTCATTCAGCGTTTTTAAGTCTCTTATTGCTCGCACTCTTCTACTGGTAAGTAATTTGGCATAAATTATGGTTTAAATTTAATATCTTTTATCTATTAGCTTACACACATCCACTAATTCGGCTGCACTGCATTTTAGTTGTGTTTTTGGTAAGTTATTATTTACCAATATTAATACTTATTAATATTTTTACTTTGTACAGCTTTTTTCGTTCTGAAAATGGGACCTGACCCCTTTGATGTACTTTGTTTTAAAAAGCTGACCGCCGAGAGAACACACAAAGGAAGAAGCTGCCTGGCTCACACATACACACAAATAATTAAAATATTAAATGCGATTGATCTTAAAAGGTGTTCGGAAATGAATTATTAGAAAAGTTTTTTGATCTAAGGGGTTGTATTTGTTGGGGATTCCAGGTTCTAAGCCATCGACAAACACGTCGAATGCTACGAAACAGATGAACAAACTTTGGCAAACACAGCGGGACCCAAGCGCAAACTTATTTATAACAAAAAAAATTGTTGAAGGCCGAAGCAAGGCATACTCTGCTCTTTTTTATACAAAAATATAAATTATAATACCAAAATAAAACTTTGTAAATTTTAATTCACTTAAAAAGGTGCCCAAAAGTAGGCTTAAAATGTTACGAATAAAAATGATGACCTCAAATATTTTATTGCATACTTTTTGACACTTTCTCAAATGAAATTAAATCAAAAAAAAAAAAATTAGAAAATTGTTTACCATTTTCTAATAATTTCAGGACCTTGGGGCGTGGATCCCTTCTAAAGGGTATATATCGCAGCGTCGAGCAGTGGCAGCTTAATGAAATTCTGTGCATATTCCGGCACGATGCCTTGGGTTTTTATGCATAACTGTAAGTTCGTTTTGTGCGATTGTCTTCCGTCTGCCTCTGTCTCGGATAGTTGGCTGGGGAGCGGGAGAGAGAGCGACGTGTACGTGATGTTCATATTTTCATAGATTCAATAATTTATAAATTTTATGCGCACACGCACACACACACCTAGCTGCGCTGCGAGTGTGTGCGTGCGTGCATTGATCTGCGCTGATTTCAGCATCCCTCCCATTCCGAAATGTCCTTCGCGTCCTGGCGTCCTGGCGTGCGTCTGTCTCGCAACTTATATTGGCATTCCGTTGTCTCGAAACTTTTGCGAAGCGCGCCAGGATCATCGCAGGCCATCAGGAATTTGACGAGATGAGGCATGAGGAATTAATTCCATTTAAGTTCTTTTATAACTTGGAAGGGCACATTAATAAGAATAATCGGAATATGTACAAAAAAAGGAATTGTTTTTGGTTTAATATCGAAATTATCGCTTCTCTAAAATTATCGATATATTTAAAGATGGTTAAATATCGGTTTCAGGGTTACTATATAGATAAAAGGATCTACAATTGAATATATAATAATATTCTATGCTTTTATAACTTGAAAGTTCACATTAATAAGAATAATCGGAATATATACAAAAAAAAGGGATTGTTTTTTGTAAAATATCGAAATTATCTCTTCTCTAGAATTATCGATTTATCTAAAGATGGTTAAATGTCGGTTTCAGGGTTGCTATATAGATAAAAGGGATCTTCAATTGAATCTATAATAATATTCTCTTCTTTTATATCTTGGAAATTCACATTAATAAGAGTAATCGGAATATATACATGTAAAGGAATTGTTTTTGGTTTAATATCGAAATTATCGCTTCCCTAGAATTATCGATATATTTAAAGATGGTTAAATATCGGTTTCAGGGTTGCTATATAGATAAAAGGGATCTTAAATCGAATCTATATTCATTTTTCTTTTCTATTCTTAACACAAAGGTAAAAAGAAACTAAAATTGGTCTGTAAATAAAATGCACTAATCGATATCTAACGATTTTCAAATTAAACATATCGATAATATCGATATTTTTACGGAAAAATATCTTTAAACTTTTCAATGATAAAATGTATAAAAGTATTCGATTCTATATTTTAAATTCACAAAAGGTAAACTCCAACTGCTTAGTATATAAAATGCATTTATCGATATCTATCCTTTAAGTAACGATTTTCAACTTGAATCTATCGATAATAAAGAAACTTTCACGAAAAAAGAGTTTCAACCTTTTCAATCATGCTTCTTGTATAAAAATCTTCAAAAATATAAATTATAATGTAGTTTTAACCAGTTTTATTAGCCGTTTGCTGCTGAACTCTCTAAAAACATTACAACTTGGAACAAATCGCTAAAAGGCAATGAGTTGGCTAAAAAGTGTTGCCTACTTGGGAAGGAGGGCATTGGGGGGACATAACAACATGCGATACACATACGACAATGATGTCGACCCGCCGACACTTTCAGTTTTTTAACTCAATTTTCAATAAAAACAGTACAGTACACACAAAACTTTTCCCTCGCCCTCGCCTCCGCCCACTTTGTTGTTAACTTAATTTCGTTTGCTGTTGCGCTGTTCAGTTGGCAGTTTCGCAGGCTAAAAGCATTTCATTGTTGTCCAACTCTTTTCCACGTCTCCCTGCCTGTTGTTGTTGTGCACACCATATACACACACATATACATGCGAGTGTACACCCATTTTACACGCACTGAGAGTTTCCACTTACAGCGACTACAGCTTCCGGAACGGAACGGAACGAAACGCAACGAAGTTATCGCCGCTTGTGGGTGGGCAGTGTATCTGGAGGTCGCGAAATCCCATTTTACACACATCGGATTGATAATTGAATTGATCGATTGGGCGATCCACTTGCAAGGGAGAGGAGGACAGGACCAACACGGCTTTATCCTTGCCTCTGCCTTTGCCTTTGACTCCAATAAATTGCAGCTACATACATGGCAGCAAGGTAACCCAATACTTCTGGTCCTGGTCTTGGTCCTTGATTTTTCCCTATCGGCTACCATCGCTCATTATGGCCATAAATTGGCTGAGGTGGACCACAAGACCAAAAAGAGTTTGAATAATTAACTGAAGGTATTTTGTTTTAGATAATAAAATATTAACAAGACTATTTATTCGACTTTTTATATTAAATCATACAAAAATTGTATTAATAAAATTTATTTAAGCCAGCTTAGGCCTTTTAAAATTATATAAATCCTATTTCTTAGACTGAAAATGAAAGCTTTAGCAAAGGACAACACTGCGTATGAGTAATAATATTATACTTAATAGGTAAACGCACTTTACTTTATATTTCTTACATTTAAAACAACTTCTGGAACTTGGAAATATTTTCTAGACTTTATCTATATACAAATATATTACTTAAACCCACAATTAAGCCCTTAAATCCTTTTCTATTATCTTATATAAATAAATAAATATTATTCAAATTTTTGTACCCTTTAAGGTCCACTCTAGGCAACGGTTATTGTTGTCATTTTTGGTCACTAATCACTCTCGAATAACAGCCTTATAATAAAAATAATGATGTGACATAAAAAACAAATTCCTCGGAACAATATGTGGCAGTGCCTTTTGGTTCTGTTCCTCCTCCTTAACCTCCTCTTGGATGTATTGTCATAAATCTTTCATTGATTGCAAACGAAGACATCGAACAACGAAGACAACGTGGGCCAGGACCAGGAAGAGGGTGTCGTGGTGAGGTATTGAGTGTCGTCTGGTTGGTGGTTAGGGGTTGGGATGTGTCGTGCGGCAAAATAGAAATTGTATAAAGCGGCCAAGCTGAAATAGATATAAATATTTTAGCCAGCGTCGCCAAGGCAGCAGAAGAGTAGCAGGAAAGCTAGGAAAATGTAAAGGATTTTGCCTCGTTTTTATACCCTTTCTTAAAAAATAAAATATAAATAAACCTCTTGAAGTTTTGTTTTAATTTTAACAAATTCTTTTTCTAACTCCCGATTTATTTGGTTGGTATTTCCCTCAAATTGACCCTTGATTTTTATCAGAAAATAAAGAGACTTCTTATAGACTCCACGTATTGCCATTGTTTGTCTGTGGCTTCCACTTTTTGTGTTCGTTTATCTTGTTTATCGTGGATTTCATTATGGCCCTGGTTGCGTGTCTTTTGCTTTGCGGTGGCTTATGCCGCCATTCGATTTTGAAAATGTAAATCTCTTGTCGTCGTCGATGGTGCTTGCCGCTTTCAGCCAGGCTTTCTCCTGGCTTTCTCCTGGCATTTGCCTGGCAAAAGATGGTGGCTGATGACGATGGCGTTGGCGGTGGTGTCGGCGGCATCGTTTGTCAACATGTCGGCAGCGCTGATTGGTGATTTTGATCTGAATTATTAAGTTGCTTTTAATGCGTTCGCTTTTGCTTTTGCTTTTGCCTTGGCAACCGATTCTTCTTGGCTTTTCCTTGGCACACTTTCACCCAACCGAGGAAATCATTAGGCAATTGTCGTGGCATTTACGAATTTCTCTTTGGCAGAAAAACAAGCAATTAACCTGGTTTTTAGCAAAGCAAAATAATACAATAAAATAATGTATAAAAATATGCTCTTAAGGATTAAAGATAAATAGGAATTCGATTCCGTATCGACACTGCTCTCAATGGACGCTCATTTGCAGGTCCTTTCATTTGGCAGGACTTCATAAATATGCCCGGGCGACGGAGGAGTCTATCAAAGTGCCGGGGCTTCGGTTGGGGATTCGGTTTCGGTTTTGGGATTCGGTTACGGTTTCGGTGTCCGTGAAAGGAGCCAAGGAGCGAGGGAGCAGCAACTAAGCAAGTAAATTGAGACACGACGGACACGTGAGTTTGATAGATTGAAGGATGTACATGTACGCACACACTGCCACTGATGCTTCCTGCAGCGATGGCATCCTTCGGCGTCTGCTGTCCTGCCATCCTGCTATCCTGCGCCTCTGTGTGCGTATTTCATTAACGTCGCCTTTGAAAATCCATTCATTTATCAAAAGCAAACTTCAAACACGCACATCGCTCTCTCTCTTTCTACGTGTGTGTGTGTAGTATCCTTGTGTGTATCCTGCAACAATTTAGCAGGCAGCGTCGTAAAAACGACCAAGGCGGCCAAAGGGATCAATGAAGTATGCCTAAGAATCTGTCATTTATGACACATGACATACTTTATGAGGCCGGCAGGCAGGCGCAGGACACCCAGAGCAGCCAGGACCTAGCCTCCTCTCCTCGGATAATAACAGCGGCGATAATAAAGATAAGCCAAACGAAACTTGGCCAAAATGCAATTGAAAGTTTTGCTCTTGGCAACTTGACGCCGTCGTCGTCGTCCGAAAACATAAAATTCGTGTCCTGCGGCTGTGCGTGCGCCCCATCCTTCCGTCATCCTGTCGTGTCCTCATCCTTTCCCTTCTCTTCCCCTTCCTTATCCTAGGCCAAATTCATGTATGTATTTGTAACTCTTGAAATCTGCTCGTAAATCTCATAGACTTTGCTTTATCGAAGCCTCTGCCGTACTTGTGCGTTGTTACTCCTTGTGGCTTGTAATCCTTTTTCCCCTCTTCCCTTTCTATATTTTCTTCTTTTTTTTTTGCTCGTAAAGCGCCTGGGAATTTATATTTATGGCTTGCTGTGTTATACACACACTCTTGGAAATATGCCACCTCCTTCCCCCCTCTTTGGCCAATATAATGCGCTAATTTTGTGTAGCGTTTTCGGTTTTTGGCATATGGAAACATGAAATTATACGCCCTTGACTTGATTTTCTCTGATTTTATTTGATTAAAGGGAAGGAACACAAGAAATACTTCATTAAAGCCTTTAATTTGTGTTTTTTTCTTAGTTTTCCTGGAGTTCTTCGATTTTTAATATTATTTTAATTATTTAAGGCTGTTTAAGTAGAAATTCTTTTGCTTTAAATATTCCACAGTGCAAGTATATTTATTTATATTATTTTATTAAAACTAAAATGAAGCTTTGTATAAGGAACTAACTTAGATAACTTTTTCGGGGCCTTATGGGGCTTAAAAATAAATACTTTGAGGTTTTTTTGGGCATTAGAGGAATTATATCCATAAATATATTTAATTTTGTATATATTTGACTATGCATTATACCTAATTTTTTATTTTCCAGCTTGATTTATTATTGATTTTATTAAATATATATTTAATAAATTCATTTAATAAATGCTTTAATATTAAATATTTTCTAGCTAATTCGAGTTCATAATCAGCTTAATTTCTCATTTTTAAATATATATATTTAACAAATTAATTCTATATTTTCCCCGCCAAACCTTACATCAAAATTAACTTAAACTGACCGCATCCTCTCGACTTTTCCTCTTTTAATGCATTTTGTGGTTTACGGAAAACACTTTTCCACCTCTTTCCACCTCTTTCCGCCTCTTTGCCAGCACCCAAACTCCCTGAGAACCAAGAGGCCTGGCCGAAAACTCAACTCAACTCCTGGGCTATTTTCCCAACTCCTGCTCCATTGGCCAGCTGGCGAGTTCGATGCGTATTATGAATTAAGCACAAGGCAATAATTGCAAACTGCTGAAGCATTTAATATTTTGAGTGCATTTCCGCGTTTCCACCGCTGACCGTAGGAAATAAAAAAAATAAAAGGAAAATTCAGCAGGAGGAGCAGCATAAGCTGGAAGGTGGAGAAGGAGCAGCGAATCCAATCGAAGCGGATGGAAATCGAAAGTAGCAGGGGCGGCAAAATCGAAATCTGGACGGGATTGGGAGTGGGGATTGAGCCGCCGGGCGGAGCAAGAGGTCAGTTCTCAGTGGGCCGTTGACTGGCCGTAAAGTTAATAAAGAGCCCCGAAGGGCGATAAACAATTTGTGCAGGGAAAAGTCGTGGCATCGTGGCATCGGGGGAGATATATCGTATCGTACCACATATACAAACATATATATATTTGTTGAGGCCAGAGCCTGAAAGAGAGATAGGGGGGAAAGACCGCTTAAGGCGGACCAACGGACTGCGAACTTGAAATTCTAATTGGCATTTTATGCCGGACGAGGAGGTGGACGAGGGACGGGCTCTGATTGGGGTCCGGATCCGTGGTCCTGGCTCCCAGATCCCAGGGAACAGGTGTGAAATCGTTGACGAATTCTCACGAATACGTTTAATCCGCTTTCGGATTTTTGCAGTTGGCCACTGACGTTGCTATCGTCCGTGCCAAGGATTCGAGTGGAAGGATACAGTCAAGCTTGGGTAAAAGGTAACTTGTAAGCTTTTTAAAAGCGAATCTTAAGGAAAAAAAATAAAGATTCTTCTGGGGAATTTTTATAAGGCTTGTATTTATATTATTATTAATTTAAAATAATTTAAATCGGAATCTTTTCCTTTAAAAAAAATATAATATAAAGAATTTTTAATGGTAATTTTTGATTTTTAAGTTTCTTTATTAACTTCCTCGCGATCGAAGCTTGACTGTACAGTGAGCGACCTCGGCCGCTTTGCATTTTGTGGGCGATATCATGTTGGATTAAAAAGACGGTGATGCTACTGCCTCCTCCTGCTAGCCATCCATCGTATCCTTCACGTCCTTCATCCGGCTGCCCTGGAAATTAATTTCGTGCACATGTCCTGCAGCCTTTTGCGGCGAAACTTTGTTTGGCGCTCCCTTACACACACACACACACACACACACACAATGATATGGGGGCCAGCTCTTCCTCCTGGATCTGGTCCTGGACCCTGGACCTTTTGACCAAATCGCCACAGCCTCTCACGTGTTGACCGCAAATGTTAAAGCGGCGTGACTTTATTCGATTATATGGCGGGGTGGTTACGTAAAAACATTAGGGCCCCGGGATCCGGATACGTTTTAGCATAACACCATTGTTGCCACGAAATGAAATTAAAACCCGCTGCCAAGTACACTTGAGGAAAAATAACATTTAAAAACATTTAAAGAAAATATAAATTACAGGAAAATCCAGACCTAGAAATTGTTGAAATAAAACCGAAGAATCAGGCCTGATTTGCATGTTTATCTCTATTATTTAACTCTATGGAATTAAAGATATATTAATTAACTTATATTTCCTTATGGATTTACATAGTTTTTCTATTATTTTAAATTCATTTAATTATATTTCCTTAATACCCCCAACCCTGTATATCCAATTTTCCCGATTCCAGATTGGAAATCACCTCGAAAACGATTTATTTTGCAGTGCGTGAAGGCTCCTGTCGAGTTCGCTGACAGATATCGAGTTGACGAACAAGTTTGGGACAAGTCCTGGAGATTAATTTGCTCCTTGGGCGTCGGCGTCGGCGTCGGTCCCTTGAGGGATTCAAGCCAAACCGCCCTCGGGGCTCCGGGTGTTGTTTGACAACTCGTTCGTCATACGAGAAGCGCATAATCGTAAAAAGTCTGCAAAATGTCCATAAATGCCGATTAAATCTTTATTTTCCGCCTTGGCGCACGCAGCCCGCGAATAACTCGAATCCTTGATGAGGGTTGTCGGGTATTTTGGATATGGTTATATTTGGTTTGTGAGTTTTCGGGAAAAAAAAACCCCGTTGACTGTTGACAGACATGTGACAGGCGGCGTGAGGCGCGATCGTGCAACCTGATGATTTAATAACTCGCCCAGGATTCGGATTAGAACTGCCCCTTTACGGAGGACAATGACCGGAAGGATGACGGCGAAGGGGTGCTGCTGCTAATGGGCAGGCAGTGTTGGCAAAGGAAAGGTACAGCGAGTAAGGGGTAGCTTGGTACAAATGGAAAATAATTATGTACCTTCTCTTGACTTTAAAATAAAAATAAATTAATTTTAGTTGAAATAAATATTAATCCGTACTTAAATGCAGTTTTTACACTTGTTTTGAATGTAATTAAGAGCATAGTATATAAACTAATAAAAACTTGCTGAAATATCTTTAAAAAAAAGGATCCAAAGGGTCACCACAAAGGAAAAAGTAAAAACATACAAGAAAAAGTACCTAAGATCTACAGTTTCGACTTCTCTCAAGACAGGATCATACAAATCCAACAAAATTGTACCACTACCAAGAAAAACTGTATAAGTTGTACCCATAGGATAACCAGGATAATTTACATCCCTGCTGATGGTGATGGTGATGTTTATAGTGAGGGAGGGGGTTGCAAATTTGCCTCAAAAACTAACCACCCAAAATAACGGTGAGACATCATCACGGCGTTTTCTCTTCACTTTCAGTTGTTGCTTTTGTTGTCATTGTTATAGTTGTTGTTGTTGGTGTCACCGCAGCGTATCCTGCCCCGTGTGTAAGCGTGTGTGTGTGCAGCGTGTGTGTGATTGATGACAACTCGAATAAGCGATGATTGATGCTTATTTTACACTTTTCGCTACAACACACGGCGACACATGTTTATATGGCTGCGAGTATGGGTGTCCTTGTACGTGTGTGTGTGCGTGAGATCCTGGATGGTTTTTTTTTTTTGCAAACTGCAGCGAAACGGCGACTGAAACAGCAGCGGTCAGCAGGGTGAAGAAGGAATTAAAGAAAACCCTTAAAAGGTATAAAAGTAGAAAGAAGTTCGAAAGAAGAGCTCTAAAAATATTTTTAAAATAATTTATCGATAACATATCGCTTTAAAAACTAAAAAAAAAAATAATACATCGCCTTAAAATATCGATATATTCAAATTTTGCTCACATCCCTAGTTGAATTTGACATTCGTTAAGGATGCCTCAGCACTTTTCATTATTCCTTATTTGCTTGAATTTCTTTTTAATAATTTTTAATATTTTTTGTTTTCTTCAAGGTAGAAAAAAAGAAAGTGAACTAGAAATCAAAGCGATATTTGTGGGAAATTAATACAATTTTGTCAAAGAAGCAAGGTAAGAGCAAAGATCTTCCATTGGAAAACTTATATATAAATCGCGGACATTACCCTTTAGCCACGATGATGACAAATCAGAGCCTATTCTCGCCGGAGGGTCGCCTCTATCAGGTGGAGTACGCCATTGAGGCGGTGGCCAGGGCGGGCGCCTGTGTTGGCATTCTGGCCAGCGACGGCCTTGTGTTGGTGGGCGAGATCCAGCACCGGCATCCACTCCTTGACTTGTCACTGGAGCCAAAACAGATCTATGAGGTGAACAAGTACAACGCCTGCATGGTGACTGGGAATCTGGCGGATGGACAAAAGCTGGTGGAGGCCATGCAAAAGATATCGCAACACCACAAGAATGTCTATGGCGAAACCATGCCCCCGGAGCGGCTGGTGGAGCGGATTTGCAGGAAGAAGCAGGCCCACACCATGTACGGCGGGTTGCGTCCCTTCGGCGTCTCGGTGATCTACATGGGCTGGGACAGGCGATGTGGCTTCCAGCTCTTCCAGTCCGATCCCAGTGGCAACTACGCCGGCTGGCGGAACATCTGCATCGGACGCAATGCTCGCCAGGCCCAGGGCTTCCTCAATGAGGAGCTCTGTGGCCGGGCTCAGCCGGAACTGATGAAGGCCATTGGCCTGGCCATCAAGGCCCTCGAGGTGGCCATGGATGGCGACCTAGTGCGTGAGACCACCATCCAGGTGGCCACATTCAAGCGCCTTGGCCAAAGGTGCGAGTTGGACATTTTGGAGGAGTGCGACATCCTGCAGCTGTTGCGTATCCACTACCTTCGTTCAGCTCCCAGGGAGTAGAATACTTTGATTAATTATTTATAATATAATTATTAGTTTATAATTACTGTGAGATTCTTCTGAGTGCTATTGACTTGAACGCCGCTGTGTGTCGGGGGATTATTATGGGCACACGTTCCGGCGTCTCCAGACGCCGACGAGCCGCAATCATCAATGTCACCATCTCGCCATTTCTCCCCCAGCCAAAATTTCTTCTGCCTTTCCCCCTGGCATCCGGATCCGGCGCGGTGGCGGGTGGGAATCGATGTCAGTGTATTAGTAATTGTTTGATTTCAGCCGCCTCGCCTCGCCTGGAAGCGGTGTGTGTGCCTGTGTGCGATGCTCCTCCTTGTGGTTTGCTTATTGGTGTTCGGCAATACATCATCGAGTGGCTGACATTCAACCCGCACACCTCCTGCTCCTGCTCGTGCCCTTCCTCCTCGGGCATATCCCATCAGGATGTCTGGCCAGAATCTGGACGAAAACGATGACTTTTGCATGCAGGCATAGACTCGTACAGCTGCGGTCTGAATATTAGTTATAATAATTCCAAGAGAATGTATAATTAATGCCTAAAAACTATAGAAAGTAATTTGGGTTTAACTGTGCTTATTTTTTATACAAAAGAGGCATTAATTTTAAGCCCAAGTTCTTTAATTTTCAAACCTTTTACTATAAAGGGGTTTAAATAAAAAATATTCTAACCACAAACATAGAAGAATGTAGCCTTTCAGTACAATTTTCTTTAGTAGATGCTATTATTTTGACAGCCACTGTAATGCCCAGCGCTGGTGCCTTTAAGAGATGTAATTTAAAACGCCACACTATGTCAGACTTACACATACATATGTACATACATTTAATCCTGGCCACTTGGGCCAACTTGTAATTGTTAATTAGAGCTGACATCGGAACAGAGCCGAGCCGAGAGCTTGTCATAAATTGTGCGAAATGCATAATTCTCCGCTTACCAGGCCAATTGATTAACTTTTGTTCAATGCGAGTTGACAGGCATGCAAACATGCAAAAACATGCACACAAATAAATAGTGGAAGTAAAATTTACTAAAAATGCACACTTATTGCTTATTTCTCTCACTGCGACTGTACCTGCCTGTCTCGTTTTCTCCAAGTTAAATCACATTATAAACTTATACAGAATTTTAATTTAATATAACACAAAACTTCCTGATATTGTAAAATATTTAATAGACATACAGTATATGTTTAGAAATATTTTTATAGCAACAACCTTTGAAGTCAAAAAACACTACTCAAAAAAAGCTAATTGATAGACAAAATGATTTTATATTTAATTCAACAATGCTTTGTCACAGTTATTTAACCGATTAAAGCCATTATTGTTTTTGGCACTATAAATGCGCTCTTTCTGAATCACTTTTATCCTAATTATTCTGCGGATTTTCCACCTGCGGTGAAGACACAAAGAAAATTGTTGGCGGTGCTGTATTTGGACGCGCCGTCGGGTCGCCGAGCCCCTGGACTGCAGGCCAGAGCTAATGGGGTAAACATTAATTATTAATATTAATGTGATGAGTAATTTTAAACTGTACCTTTCTGTGCTGCCGTCGAAACCGCTGCCGATGCACTTGAGCTAACTTTCCGCTGGAAAGTAACGATCGCTTCCGGCGTTGCCAGACCTGTGGAAATAAACTATCGTTCAAAGCTGCAAGTATCGATCAATCGATAGTGACCGATCGATGCTAAATATCGATATAAGGACGCTTCTGTTATTGTTATCATAACTTTTATCGCGTCTGTCGCCAATTTGCTATTTTTTCGCGTTTGGATACGTTCCCTTTTGTATTTATTGCGTAGCCTCACCTGCATGTTGACATCGTAGCGAATCCTGTGCTCCAGCTGCACCTTCCTGGCCAGCAGCTGACGGCACAGCCACCGGACGCCGCGCTGCAGGTCCGCCGCCTCGTCCATGTGACAAATGAGCAGGGGACAGTTGCACGAGCTGGCCAGCTGCTCCAGCCCGAAGGCGTACTCCACGTCGTATAGCTGGACGCCGTCGCGGTAGCGCGAGGCCACCAGGAGCACCGGCTTGCCAGCGAGCTGTGTGCCCGTGAGACACTCCGCCAGCAGGTCGTAGGTGGCCTGCAGTTGGTCCGGATCCGAGCCCAGATTGAAGCAGTAGATGAGAGCGTGCGAGGAGGCGTAGTAGTGCCGCCAGAGACGCTGCATCTCCGGATTGCCGCCCACCTCCGTGAGCTGCAGCTGGACAGGCGGGCGCGTCGGATCCTCTGGAGTAATGCTGGTGGTGAAGCACCGAACCCCGTTCGTGGGCTCCTGGTCGTCCTCCGAGCGCTGCACTGCACTAAGGCGATGGCCCAGCTCTGTCTTGCCACTGGCCGCCGGCCCCAGGATAAGCACCTGGAACTCCTCCTCCTCGGGCGGCGACTGCGAGCAAATCCGAAAAATGCAGGAGCAGCAGCAGTGGCGCAACTTGGCGCACAGCAAACCCATTTAGCGTGTGTCCGCCATCTCTTGCGGATTATTTTCACACTTCTTGTACGTTTCGTGTGTGATTGTTCTGGCTGAGATTATCGAAATGGCTTGTTTATTTACCTGCCACCGGTGGTGGCCACCAGCTGACAGCGACACAGGTGTGTCGTCATGGCGATTCAAGTGTTTTGGCTAGTTAGTTGCCATGGAAACTGGCGGTACGACAAGGGATGGTTTACCAATGTTAGCTAACTCGTAAGTGGTTCCAAATTATAGCATTTTTTATACGGAAAAGGTTCATTTGGGTCCCTTCTTAAGATATTTCGTAAAGGAACGATTAATATCGGACTCGTTCCTAGGAATATTATTATTTTCGGCCTCTTCCAAGAATATCTGTTAGGAAAATGATTCATATTGGACTCTTGCAAAAATATTTCCTAGAGAAATAAATCATTTCTTTCTTTTTTGAGGAATATTTCTTATAAAAATGATTCATTTCGGACTGTTTCAGGAATATTTCTTAGAGAAATTATTATTAAATCCTACAAACATATATTTCCTAACAAAATTAATTATATAAAATTTATTTTAAGGCTTAGAAGAATCTTAAAGAAAGTCTTAAAGCTTTGCTTGTGGTTTACTTGGCAAAAACTTCTCAAATTTAACATTAATATTTATTTTTAAAAGTCTGCGGTGCGCGCCAATCTTGAACAAACTTCAATGTAAGTTTCTGCTAAGGAAATTTCGAAAAAGTTCTTGCGAAAAGCTTTCACCTGCATTGCTTAACTTTTCCAATAGATGGTGTCCTTTGGTGTCCCAAAGGGTAATAATACCAGGAAGTTATTCCCACTAAACTTCTATGTTTAAGGACTTAAATATTTCCCCATTGTTCTTGAGGGTTCAAATATATTTCCTAGCCAATAAATTCCCTCCTTTCTCGGTTACCTTCTAGTAGAAAAGCAGTTGGAGAGTGGGCTTCCATCCAATTGTTTTGTTTATTCAAACCCAGACTTGGCTGTTATTGATTCGGTTTCATTTCCTGATTGCTTGCTTGCTGGCTGGCTGGCCTCTGCACCCTCTGTTTTATGTTTTCTGTTTGTGAATTTATGCACACACCACACTCACCCACACACACATATAATGTATCTTTGATGAAGCTGCGGTGGTCGTGGCTTTTGTGGCTTCCACGGCGCCGAAAAGGACCAGGAGCCAGAAGGAGAGCCAGTTGGATACAATCGCGCTAATCGCTGCCCGTGTGGCCATGTTTGCTCCGCGCCTAAGCCCTCAATGGTGGCCTCCTTTGTGTTATTCCATTGCATTATGTGATGTTGTGCCCCGAAACCGTTAAGCACATCTGCTAAGAATCCCCACCAGCCACGTCGCCTCGTTCTTGGCCGACAAATTGAAAAGTAAGCAAAAGCTAAACGTTCGCCGAACTTTGGGGGGTAGAAAGTAGAAGAAAAGTCGTCTGTAGCCTTGAGGCAGTCTCCAGCAATCCTTTTGTGCAGGTCCTGCTCCTGTGTTCCAGGCGAATCAGAAATGGAGAAAAAAGGATCCTCCACAGAGCCAAAAATATTAGCTTAGCTCCTAAAACTAATGCTGCCAGGAGAGGTAAATTTTTCTGGCTGCTGTTACTAATTAATTTGTATTAAAATACAATTTATCTTACATACTTTTATATAGGGAAAAATACATAGGGGAAACCCCTATAATTTCCATTATATTTTTTTTTCTTGTGTGGACTTGTGCCTCATATGAATATCAAGTTTCTGGGCAACGACTGACATTAGTTTTGCATGCCTTCGCCATCGTCTACATTCGCGTCCGCGTCCATTTTAATATGCGCATTAATGCGGCACAAAGCGGTGCGAAAAGTGACAACACGGTAGCTTCGTTCTGCGTCCTGCGTCCTGCCAGGTGAGGATATGCAAATACGCGGCTGCTGGAGCGGCAGTTGATTGCTTGCTGCATGAACTGCACACGCCCCCTAATGTCATCAGTCATTCGAGTGGGGCGACCCAGGAGATGTTTCGTTTCCCAGCTAAAGATATAACAATAACTTTTATAAATAAGTTTAAGAGTTCTCAGCGGAAGATTTAATAAATTTCCCACATTTAGAATATTATCAACATAATTAAACGCCTAAAACTTATTAAATCTTTCTTAAATTCTTCTCATTGCAACCGACTGACAGCTGAAGCTGCCCTCGCTCGTCTCTTTCGGCGTGTGTGTTTTGCCAAGCTTAAGTCAAATATTTGCAGGTGGCTGACGCCCCAGGACATGCTTCTGCTCTTGTTCCTGCCCAGAGTCAGAGTCAGCTCCAGTTCCTGACCCATCCATCCGTCCAACATGCTGCAACCTAAGGCTAAATGAAGCGGCTTGGCGTAATCGCTCCTTGTCGACGTCTCTCGACTCACACTGGCCGCAAAACCCGCAGCTCGCAGCTGCCTTGGACCTGGGCTCTTCATTCGATTATTTCTGCGAGGCCGCATCATTCCGTTCGCTTTCCGGTTGAGCCCTCAGCCTTCAGCCGGCGCCCCCTTTATGCCTTATCCTCACTTTGACTATTCCTAGGCCACATGGCGACGTCATATTTCCTTCTACTTGGCAGGCGGGCGTTCGTTTTTTCGCTGGCAGCCCCAGCAGCAGCAGCAGCATCGCTGATTTTCCCTGATTTCGCCCGCATTTCGCGGCTTCTGCCACTTGTCGAGTCGTTCACCGTGGCAAAAGTTTAGCGAGCGAGCGGAGGAGCGGCGCCAGCTTGCCTCGGATTTCATTTCCGGCATGTTGCGGTTACGTTAAGTAACGGAGATTGCATCGCTAATGATGCAATTGTGTTTGGCGGAAATGAAAGCGGTTTCGTGTGACGACTTCGCTTAGCCGGCTCGAACGAACACCTCGCATTCTATCTCCTATCTCCTGTCTCCTGTCCTGTTCAGATAGAAGCCAATGAAGCCGAAGGAGAGAGCGCGCGCGAATAAAAAACTATGCCCGCTAATTGCATCTGCTTTGGTTTCGCCTCGAAGAAAAGGAAGTGGATAAAACGGAAGCGGCCCTCTCGGCGCTTCTCAAACAACCTGCCTTAATGAGCTCTCCATAATTGTTTAATTGGATAAGAAATAGAGTCACGGGATGCTTGACACACTTTCCCATTCAGTCTGTCTGCGCGCGGGATAATAAAAATGCAGGAAGGAAAGCGGGAACGGCAATCGGAGTGGAAATGGGAACGGGAATGGGCATAGCATCGACATCGAATCGGAGCAGCCTCTGACCTACTGGCCTGTACTGATTACTTTCCTACCTTTCTATATGGCCTGACGCCAGACGTTCCCCCAAAATTTCCTTTCCCAAACATTTCCATCTCCAGGCTGAATAATGAACCAATTAAAAAAGACGAGGAGGAGCAAGAGGTAAGCTATAATCAGAGTTTGTTTCTACCTTAACTTGAAACCCCTTTTAGTGGAGGCAATGGACATCCCTGCCCCAAGTGCTGCGCGGATCGTTTAAACAGGTGGGAAAACTCAAAGTTAATCTTTAATTGGTTTCTATAAATATGCTTTCCCTTAAAGAACCCCTAGAAATAACCAGAATCAGAATACATGCACCGATCTGACGCGAACTCCGGAGCATCTGCGACCGGGATTTCGTGGACAGGTCCGTCAATACGATCCCAATGACTTCGGATTGACGGGCAACGAGGAGTGGCGGCATCCACGAATGTTCCGGGACATGACTTGTAAGTGATATTGAGTTAAATCGTACCCTTTTTTCCCCAATTCCAATTCTCAGATGAAACGGATGCTGCGGCCATGGAAACCTTTCGCCAAGCACAGCCACAGCGCCGCCAGCCGTGTTCAGCGGATATGAATATCAGCGACTTGCCTGAGGAGTGCCTGGCGGATATGTCGCCGCCGGGCTTTAATCTCAGCATGGAATCGCAGATGTCGCGCAACGGTACGGAATGCCCGGAGGAGCAGAGAGATCCCTGTACGAATGACGACTCAAAGGCCAAGACCGACAATGAAGTCACTAACTACATGGACAGTGTGTATAATGAAATCTCGGGTCGTTTTAGGCGATTGAGGGAGCATCTATGGCACCGCGGGCCTCAGGCAGAGGAAAAAAGTGATAATACGCCCTGTGATCAACAGGTAAGTAAATTTAAAGAGTTTAAAGAACCCTGAGCCTGGAATAGATATAGAACAAGGTATTTTACTTTGATAAATCAATACCTAAATTGATGTTATTTACTGACTCAATTGAAAAATGTGGAATCAAAACATAATTAAGAATAGATTTCCCTAAAAATAACAGAAAAACAAGTGAGAAAGCTACAGTCGAGTGGCCGACTGTGAGATACCCGGTACCCAAAGTATTGCCCGTGAAATTAAATAGCACACGGATATGGAAAAAACAAAAAGTTGACAAATAAAGTCAAATGTTACTAAAAACATAATGAGCAACGTTAAAAAAAGACTAATTCTGCAGCTGTTCGCAGCTGCACTACGAATTAATACTGCGCTCGAAAGCACGCAACACTTTTTTTCGCTACTACAACCCAAAAGCTAAGTGCTCAGACACGCGAAATTATTCCTTAGCAGTGCGATAGGGCGAGAGAGCATGAAAGCATTAATTGTTTAATAACTTCCATGTTTATCATCCGATTTTACTCAAATTTGCAGAGCACCTCCGCAATCGCCTACTTATTAAGCCTATACTTATACTTTAAGTCGAAAATCACGCCTATAGCTAATATACCGTTTTTTATTTTTTTCGGGGGCGGAAGTGGGCGTGGCCAAATTTTAAAACAAACTTGATCTGCGTGCAACAGATTCCAATGTTGTCACCAAATTTGGTAACTCTAGCTCTTATAGTCTTTGAGATCTGTTGTTTCACACGGACGGACGGACAGACGGACAGACGGACATGGCTAGATCGACTCGGCTAGTGACGCTGATCAAGAATATATATACTTTATAGGGTCGAAGATTTCTCCTTCTGCCTGTTACATACATTCTCGGTTGGCACTAACTTATAATACCCTTGTACCCTATGGGTACCGGGTATAATTAACAACAAATCTTAGGAAAATTTTAATACAAAATAAAAGCTTCTAAAGTTTTATATTCCTATACTAGTTAAGTCTTAAGCTAAGTGAAGTTGAGATCTTGTTGTTCTCAGTTGTGACAACGATTGCTTTAGTGTTCAGTGAAAAATAAATTTATTACTTTACTGTGTTAAAACCCTTAGAACCAAACAAGTGATCCTTCCAACCGCGTCGACCAAGCATCTGCATGCGGTGAGCAGGGACGTCATATAGGTTTCTTCCAATGCCAATCTGAGAACCTGGCGGATCAGTCGATGCCCTCGTTGCAGGAGTCCCGCCTGGAGAATAAGTCGATGCCATGTGGCAATGATCAAGATGTATTCGTAACATGGAGCCCCAACGAATGTGTGGAGGCGGAGGACCCGTGTGAAAGGAGTATGGATATGAGACAGACTTCTAGAAGGCAGCAACAGCAGTCTATGCCTACCGAAGACCTTTGGGATATATCAGCGCCTTCAATGGCCAACTCCACCAGAGTAGATTGCCTGCAGGACACTTCTATGCCCTCATTAAACAACGTCTCGAAAGTTTCCAGGATCAGGAAAGCTTCAAAGAGAACGGAGAGATCAAAATCAGCCAGCAGGAGTTGCGGCGATAAATCTGCTCCAGCATTTGCCAGTTCAAAACGCAGAAAAACTTGTGAATCCTTGGACGATATGACCGTTCCGTCGTTTGGTGGAGTGATCAACTCATCATCACCGAACAGAAGTCTCAGACAGGGAAGACGACCCATGACCAATGAGTGTTTGGACGATATGACAATGCCATCCTACGGCGAAATATCAGGACCAAGATCTACTAGGGAAAGATCGCTCCGAAGGCAGCTATTTTCAAGGCCCATGCAAGGGTCATACCGTGGAGCAATGTCCAACGAATGTTTAGAGGACATGACAATGCCCTCGTTTGGAGAAGTTTCTGGATCATCAAGGGGCAGGAGTCTAAATCGACAGCAGAGATCTATGAACAACGAATGTCTAGAGGATATGACAATGCCTTCATTCGGAGGAGTTTCTGGATTATCTAAGGGCAGGAGTCTTGAGCAACAGCAAAGATCCACGACCAATGAATGCCTGGAGGATATGACAATGCCCTCCTTTGGAGAAGTTTCTAATGTATCTAGAGGCAGGACTCTAGGTAGACAGCAGAGATCTATGACCAACGAATGCCTGGAGGATATGACGATGCCCTCGTTCGGAGGAGTTTCCGGGTCATCAAGGGGCATGACTCCAGGTCGCCAACAAAGATCCCTTCCCAATGAATGTCTGGAAGATATGACAATGCCCTCTTTTGGAGAAGCTTCTAATGTATCTAGAGGCAAGAGTCCCGGTCGACAGCAGAGATCGATGACCAACGAATGTCTGGAGGATATGACAATGCCTTCCTTTGGAGGAGTTTCTAATGCATCTAGAGGCAAGAGTCCCGGTCGCCAGCATAGATCCATGACCAACGAATGTCTAGAGGATATGACAATGCCCACCTTTGGAGAAGTTTCTAATGTATCTAGAGGCAGAAGTCTAGGTCAACAGCATAGATCCATTCCCAACGAATGTCTTGAAGATATGACAATGCCCTCTTTTGGAGAAGTCTCTGGGGCATCCAGAGGCAAGTGTCCTGGTCGCCAGCAAAGATCCATGACCAACGAATGCCTAGAGGATATGACAATGCCCTCCTTTGGAGAAGCTTCTAATGTATCTAGAGGCAAGAGTCCCGGTCGACAGCAGAGATCGATGACCAACGAATGTCTGGAGGATATGACAATGCCTTCCTTTGGAGGAGTTTCTAATGCATCTAGAGGCAAGAGTCCCGGTCGCCAGCATAGATCCATGACCAACGAATGTCTAGAGGATATGACAATGCCCACCTTTGGAGAAGTTTCTAATGTATCTAGAGGCAGAAGTCTAGGTCAACAGCATAGATCCATTCCCAACGAATGTCTTGAAGATATGACAATGCCCTCTTTTGGAGAAGTCTCTGGGGCATCCAGAGGCAAGTGTCCTGGTCGCCAGCAAAGATCTATGGCCAACGAATGCCTGGAGAATATGACGATGCCTTCCTTTGGAGAAGTTTCGAATGTATCTACGGATAGGAGCCCTGGTCGACAGCAGAGATTGATGACCAACGAATGTCTTGAGGATATGACAATGCCCTCGTTTGGAGGAATCTCTGGTGCGTCTAGATGCAAGAGTCCTGGTCGTCAGCAAAGATCTATGACCAACGAATGTCTGGATGACATGACAATGCCCTCGTTCGGAGGAGTCTCTGGGTCATCCCGGGGAAAGAGCATTGGTCGCCAGCAAAGATCCATGACGAACGAATGCCTGGAGGATATGACAATACCCTCGTTCGGAGGAGTCTCTGGTGCATCAAGAGGCAAGTGTCCTGGTCGCCAGCAAAGATACATGACGAACGAATGCCTAGAGGATATGACAATGCCCTCCTTTGGAGAAGTTTCTAATGTATCTAGAGGCAAGAGTCCTGGTCGACAGCAGAGATCGATGACCAACGAATGTCTGGAGGATATGACAATGCCCTCGTGCGGAGTCTCCGGTTCATCTAGAGGCAAGAGTCCTGGTCGCCAGCAAAGGTCTATGACCAACGAATGTCTGAATGACATGACAATCCATTCGTTCGGGGAGTTTCCGGGTCTTCAAGGGCAAGAGTCCTGATCGCCAGCAAAGATCCATGACCAACGAATGCCTAGAGGATATGACAATGCCCTGCTTTGGAGAAGTTTCTAATGTATCTAGAGGCAAGAGTCCCGGTCGACAGCAGAGATCGATGACCAACGAATGTCTGGAAGATATGACAATGCCCTCCTTTGGGCAAGTTTCGAATAGACCTATGGACAGGAGTCCTGGTCGACAGCAGAGATCGATGACCAACGAATGTCTGGAGGATATGACAATGCCCTCTTATGGAGGAGTCTCTGGTGCATCTAGAGGCAAGAGTCCTGGTCGAAGTTTTGGTTGCCAGGAAAGATCCATGACCAACGAATGCCTGGACGATATGACAATGCCCTCCTTTGGGCAAGTTTCTAATGTATTTAGAGACAGGAGTTTAGGTCAACAGCAGAGATCGATGACCAACGAATGCCTGGAGGATATGACAATGCCCTCGTTCGGAGGAGTTTCCGGGTCATCAAGGGGCATGGCTCCAGGTCGCCAACAAAGATCCATGACCAACGAATGCCTAGAGGATATGACAATGCCCTTCTTTGGAGAAGTTTCTAATGTATCTAGTGGCAAGAGTCCTGGTCGACAGCAGAGATCCATGACCAACGAATGTCTTGAGGATATGACAATGCCCTCTTGTGGGCAAGTTTCGAATGGTCCTATGGACAGGAGTTCTGGTCGACAGCAGAGATCGATGCCCAACGAATGCCTGGAAGATATGACAATGCCCTCTTATGGAGGAGTCTCTGGTGCATCTAGAGGCAAGAGTCCTGGTCGTCAGCAAAGATCCATGACCAACGAATGCCTGGAGAATATGACGATGCCTTCCTTTGGAGAAGTTTCGAATGTATCTAGAGGCAGGAGTCTGGGTCAACAGCAGCGATCCATGACCAACGAATGTCTTGAGGATATGACAATGCCCTCGTTCGGAGGCGTTTCCGGGTCATCAAGGGGAAAGAGTCCTGGTCGACAGCAGAGATCGATGACCAACGAATGTCTGGAGGATATAACAATGCCCTCGTGCGGAGGAGTCTCTGGTTCATCTAGAGGCAAGAGTCCTGGTCGCCAGCAAAGGTCTATGACCAACGAATGTCTGAATGACATGACAATGCCCTCGTTCGGGGGAGTTTCCTTGTCTTCAAGGGGCAAGAGTCCTGATCGCCAGCAAAGATCCATGACCAACGAATGCCTGGAGGATATGACAATGCCTTCTTTTGGAGAAGTTTCCAATGTCTCTAGAGGCAAGACTTCTGTTCCACTGCACATGACCAACGAGTGTCTGGAGGACATGACAATGCCCTCGTTCGGAGTAGTTTCTAGGGGCACGAGTCCTGGTCGCCAAGTATCCCAAGAACGCCTCGAGGATGTGACAATGCCGTCCTCGTTTGGAGGGATATTAAGGGAGTCGAGGATGCAGAGATCCAGAACGCCCAGAAGACAGCCAAACTCAACGCAGACGCAAAATATCGGTGACATATCGGCACCAACTTTCGGTAGTTCAGGTCGTCCCGCAGCAACCACCAACGATGAGTGTCTTGAGGATGTAACTATGCCATCTTTCGGTAGTCCAGGTCGCTATGAATGTCTTCAAGACGTCTCCGTGCCCTCGTATGAAAGAGTTACACAATCCTCAAGAAAGGGAGCGATGACCAATGAATGCTTGGAGGATATGACCATGCCGTCGTATGTTGAAGTCTCTGGGTCTGCGCCTGTGCCATCGCGGGGTCGTGGCTTCCGGCAACAGCAAATGTCCATGACGAATGGCGACGAGTGCCTGGAAGACATCACAATGCCGTCGTTTGGCGGGGTCGACGGGTCATCGGGCAGAGGCCAAAGTTGCATGGAGGGAAGGGGCATGCCCTCGGGCCTTTCGCAGCGGCGACCCCATTCCAACCCGTCGGCTGCGGAGTGTGTGGGGATGAATGACGGAGCTAGAGGATGGGAAAAACTTCGCCGCCAGCTCTCGGCACCTGCTGCGAACATTAGCGAGCGCCTCAAGGAGGCAAACGCTTCCAGACGGGCCCCGCAGCTGACGGACGAGTGTCTGGAGGATGTGTCCATGCCGCGGGACACATTGCTGTCCCACAACGCCTCTAAGTCGGTGAGGCAACGAGCGCCAGACATTTCCTATCCCTCACAGCTCTTGGCCGACGAGAGTGCCCCCGGCTCGTTTCAGGACGATACATGTGGGTGCCCGGGATCGCAGTCGCAACAGAGCTCCAAGGGTCGTCCTTGGACAAACACCAGTGACAGTGGGGGCCGCCTGGAGGATGAGACTATGCCCTCGTACCAGGACGCATCCTATCAGCCCCATCATCAGATGACGATGCCCAACGAGAGGCTGGAGGACATATCAGATCCCTATCGTTCTCAATTCCATGATGAAAGTGGTCCGATGGACTATTTCAAAACCTTGGCACCGCCCCTGAGCTCCACGAGAAGAGAGAAGCCCAAGACGAAGCCCTCCACTTCTCGCAGGGCCGATAGGTCGCCGAACAAATCAAAGACGGTGGCCAGGAAGCCCGCTGCCTCCAGACAACTAGACGGCATGAATAGTCCAGCGAAGGTGATGGACACTCGCAGCCCAGAATCCCCTAAAATGGTGCAGGAGGTTAGCACGGTTAGCACGTCCACCACATCGATCACCCGAACCTATACCAATCGTGCCGGTCCCGGCAATCTATCCGGACAAGGCATGATCGACGACATGTCGATGCCGTCGTTCGAGAGCACCCGGAAAGAGGAAGCCCAAACCTCGTATCTCACAGACATCAGTGAGCCCACCTTCGGACCCACCTTCAATTCCACGCAGCAATCTAATTCGAATGACCCATCCTTCCACGGCTTCAGCTCCATGGAAAACTATGCACCCTTTGAGGAACTAGTCCGTTCGCAGGGCGAGATCTCGGCGACATCCAATCAAAGCCAGCCCCAAAGCCCCGAACAGGTCAGAGGAGCGCAGCAGCAGGGCAATCGCAGACGGAATGAGCGGAGTAATCGTGGAAAGGACGGTGTAGCTTCGTCTTCGAGGCGGCCCTGCGATATGGTCAGCACCAGCTATCCGTACGGAAAGCCCCAATGCTACAAGCGAAAGCCCTGCTAATTTAGTTTCGGGTTACTTATTCCATATTTTCCTGGTTCCCTTTTCAGCCTGGCGGAATTTTCTAAATTTTTTTATATTTTTAAAGGTGGGAAATGACAAAACACTAATTGTTTTTTTAAATAAAAACAATCGAAGTAGGAGTGAGAATGTTTTTTCTATTACATACCACTTGAGAAAGAATACATTCAATATTTTAGATCATGAATATTAAGAATTGTCTGATATCTGTGTGAATTCTGCAATTATTTTCACCTTATTGAGACAATTTCCGTGGCAAAACAATATGGGAAAGATTCAAAGCCAGGGTGCAAATGAACATTTATAATGAAATTGTTAACAAACAAGTTCAGGAATTGGCGGGAGAGGTAGAGCTTCCAGCGGAAGTCAGTCCTTTGGCCGTCTGTTGTTTCTCTCAGGCTCATTTCCTTTGTTGTCCCGATAAACGTGGGCGAGGGGCCAAATAAGGGGTATCGGTATCGGTGTCTGTGTCTGTTGCAGACACCCGACGACGAGCAGCGCGTCGAGCGATGCGAGCTATTTAAAAACAATTTATTTTTAGCAAGTGAAGTGCCACGAGCGAAACAACCTGTCGACCCACTGCAGACCCACCCATCAAAGCCATGCAGAGTGAGAAAAGCTAATAGCTTATAGGTTTGCTTTGTTTGTCGATACTTTAATGATATTATTAATTAATTCGATTTATTTTTAGACTTGGCAGGATGTTGTTAATTATTTCTATCATCGAAGCTGAGTGCTGAAGGCAAAGGAAGTTCAGCATTGTATGCTGATGACACAGATCAAGATAAAGTGGGTTTTACAGATTTAATTGTTCTTCCTACTAGGGTCAGAGTTAGCTTATTTCCATTTTTATTCTCCGTGTACGCTTGCATCGCTTTCCAGGCGCCCCATTCCGCTCCCGTGACTGCGACGTTGATTTCGGTTTGAAAAATCGAGCGTTTGCCCGACGAATGTGTGTGAGGTGAGGCAGGGCCGTAGAGGTGGTTAGGAAGGTGCCAGAGGTATGCAAAACAAGAACTGCAGATGCTTCAGATTGGTTTTCCAATTACTCAACATTTCAATGCAAATAACACGGGGCTGCAGAAGCAGCAGGGGGGCGGCGAGCGGTGGAAGAAAGATGGCGACGTAACGGTTAACGCCGAAGTGGGTAACCCGTTGAAGAATTGAATTGGCAACACAACGCACACACAACCGTCCGCATTTGTGTGTGGCTGTTGAGATTGCGGCTGAGATGTGTGTGTGTGTGTGGAGGTGTGTGCGTGGGATTTTGGGGGCGGTGACCCGGGTGACCCGGCTCACAGCTGCGGCTAAATATATCTTTCGATTTCTTGTCAGAGATAAAATTTCAATCACGTTTACTTCACTTTCACTTGGCCCTTTTCGCCCACTGACCCACTCAATCAGGCTCGATTCACTGTGTTGGCCAACAACACTGCAAAATATGGCCACTATTTCTGTATTTCGTTTGACAGGTGTGAGTTCGTATTGGGTTTTTGAAGAAATGGCAGGTCAGGTATATAATCTTGCACAAACATAAGTTTAATTCTGAAATAACACTGACTTTTTTAAGGTTTTTCTGTGAGAGCTTGTTGTCTTAGCCTTACAGTACGTTAACCAACACTGGACCGTGTGGAAAATATATTTTTAAAGAGAGACAACAACTTGAACTTTTATTTATGCAGCTCATGGCTGCTTTTGGCTTTTAACACAAAAATATTTTTTTGTAAAGGCTCTAAAAAATCTAAACATTATTTCAGAGTTCTTTTCTTGCTTCTAAGAGTGTTGATCAACACTAAAATTTATAAAAGTATTGCAAAAGGTTGTAAAGATATTGGTGAATTGGTTTAAGATGTATTTTCTTTGTTGTTTTAAACAATTTGATATATTTTCTATCTTTAGTAAATTATTAATTTATACTGGGAAAAATAACCGTGCTCTTGTAACATCCTGTGGCGATTTTTACCGTTCAAACAATGCCACCATTTGTCAACACTGAAGTGGGCGTGAAAAATGGCGGCAACGGATTTTCCATCTTGATTTTCATTTTCATTTCGCCATTTCCATTTCCCCGTCAGCAGCGGCGTTGGCAATAGGGGGGAGAGGTTAGAGCGAGAGCGAAAGCATCACACGTAGCAGCCACTTAAAAGTTGAAAATTACAATTTACAGTTTTAGCCCCCGAAGACTCGTGCACACGCTTACACATATATAGTTTATATTTTTTTTCTGCTTTTTTGTAGTTACCATTCAAGTGGCAGTTAAAATGGCTTCAGCCTCAATTGCTGGCATCCTGGTGGCAGTTTGCCACCGGTTTGCATCCAGTATTCCGCGATTCCCACATCCACCAGCAGGCAGCAGCCACCCGCCAGCAGCCGGCATCTAGCTTCCAACAGCCAGCATCCAGCGGCCAACATTCAACATCCAACAGGCAGCGACCCGCTGCATTAGGAAAGTTGACGCTGTTGATGCTGTGAGCGATTTATTGTTTTTGTGTAGAAAGCGTAAAATGGAACAAATTTCCCCGTTGCCGCCGTCACCCGTTACCCGTTACCCATTTCCCCATTTTCCCATTTCCCCCTTTTTGGCATTCACCCGCGCCAGTGATGCCAGGCGACCCATTTCAGAAAAAGTCACAGGACATATCGAACTGAAAGCAGACAACAAAGGGCTCGAATCGTACCTGAACCGTTTTGTCTGACAAAATCCGTGGCTTAAACCGAGTTTCCGAAAATCTAATTAATTCATATATAGATTAAGGTAAAATTAAATGAAAGCTAGGCCAGTCAAGACTAAGTTGTATGTATAAATAAATGGGATAAGTAAAACTATAAGTGTGATAATAATTTGAGGTTTAATCAAATGAGTTAGAAGTGATTTTTATAATTTTTTAAACTAATCAGAAATTCCTCGATTGATCTCACTCATTTTCCGAAGTTTTCTCTCTATTTTTTTGAGTCTTCCTCTAAGGGTATTTTTCCACTACGTTGCTTTTTCCAACTATCGCACGAAAATCACGAAAAGCAGAAAAGGTGTTTCTACTAGGAAAAAGTGCTTTTTAGCACTATCGTGAACGGCAACAGCTGTTTTTTGTTTACGTTTTGATTTGGCGGAAAACTAAATTCAATTCAAAATTCAAACCAATGTTTACTAAGATTATAATTTTATGAGCTAGACATTATTTTCTATTTGCAATAAATCTGCCAGGCAGCCGCTTGACTGGAGGAACTTGCAGGAACCACTTCAGTCCACTGGAATCTCTTAGCCTGAAGCCACAACTCGGATGCAGACGCATCAACCCGTATCTTCTTAAACAAGTCTCTTATGATCCCGAAATCACATCACCTGGCCCTGCCCAAGGAGGAGAAGGATAAACCTGGGTATGCGCCCCGCCACCGCTTCTGTTAAAAACAAGAAGCGAGTTTGGAAAAGTGAGAGGATCCCTGCGCACCGCCGCCGATGCCACTGCTGCGCACCAGCGTCCTTCTGTCCACAGGGCTCAGCTATTTGAAGGTGTCAGCTTGCAAGCTAAAGAAGGCTATTGCAATGCCCAAGTAGAGTTTTACAAAGCCGAGCAGCTGCAGAGAAAGTGGTCGGCTAGGAAGAGAGGACGCTTTACGAAGGAGGAGGCGGTGGCCGCCAGTGCAGCATGTACGCCAGCTAGGATCGTCCACAAGTGCAATAGTTCAATCCACAGACCGCTAAACGAAATATGTATTAAATGCTGATTAGTTTACAAAACGTGGAGAAAATCATGAATTTGTTCAATATTTATTAAGCCAGCCATTTTCATTTGTTCAAAAAACAGCTGGCTAGTGGTGATAGTTGGGGAAAATCACACATCGATAGGCAGAAAAAGACTGAAATAATCGATACTATCGAACAGGGAAAAAGCTGCTTTTTCGGGAAAAAGCAGAATTGGAAAAAGCAACTGTAGTAGAAACAGGGCCTAACTTAGAATTTATATTTTTAAAAACAATAATTAAAATCCAACTTGCCAGCTCTGCCCCGCCCATAGCTCACACACACACACCCAGGGTGTTTGCCTGCGAATGTGGTTGCATACTTTTAGGCTGCAACTGCAACTGCTGCTCCTGGTTTTTCGTCCTGGCCCCCGCTCTCATTGCCCATTGGAGGCTAGGCAGTTAATTGTAATTCTGCAAAAATGCTGTCAAAGTTATGCGAGTGCGAAAATGTCCACGGGCAATGGCAGGAGGGGTAGACGACGTCGACGACGACGACGACGACGGTGGTTTTGGTTTCGGCAGCTGGGGAGCAGCAGCAGCAGCAGCAATGCCCGGGAAATGGGAAACTGATGGGCCATGGGTGAGCGCAGAGGGCGGCCCTCGACCAAGCCCGCATTCGAGTGGATCGCAGTTTGTTTCAAAATTGCATTTTAAAGCCAGTCAGTCGGATGCTGGGGCTTAAAGCCATCCAGCCAGCCAGCCAGCCAGCCAGCCAGGCAGTCAGCCTCTGGCATCGATTGGCCATGGGGCTAAAATTCCGGAAATGGTCCAAATCGGAACCAGCTGGGTTTCGTTAATCGTTTACGGTTTGTCAGCTCTGATTTTTCAACTTCCTATATGCATTTCGTATCGAACAGCAGGGTTTTCCATTTTACAATTTTTAGTGCGAAAGTTTTATGTGTTGGTATTTTTTTTGGTGATTTTTATTTTATATCCTTGACTTCTTTTTAGCTTTGGGCAATTGAAATTTTTTTCTTTTAATATTTCCAGCCTTTTAAAATTTCTCTATACCCTTTTCTCTATATTTCAATTTTTAATTAACTCTTTTAGCCATTACCTTTGGATGCCTAAAGTCTTGAACTAACCGAGTTAGAGCTTAATTTTATGGCAATTGCTCGGCTAACTTTTACGCATTCTATTCCTAATGAAAGCTCTGCACAGCTACAGCTGTGAATAACTTTATTTACATTGCCAAACTTGGCATATTTGATATACAGCACCACTCAAAAGTTATGCTTTTGCAAAGCAAAAGCAAAAGAAACTCTAAACCAACTCGCCATCTGACCCCATCTCCCCTTTACTCTGGTATTCTGTTGGTAATTCGAGTAATTAAATGTGATAAAACTTCATCTTCAGGTTTGCATTTTTCTGTGTTTTCAAATTGAAGTTACATTTAAGATTGAACCGCTTGAGAGCCGCCTGGCTTTTCCAATTGAATTTACATACATTGCTCAGCTGGCGATTTGCATAATCGGCTGCAGACAGACAGGAACGAGAGCTTAAGCTCACATTTAAGTATTTGAGGCTAATTTTAGAGGCTTTAAGGGATTTCCCAAGGCGGTAATTTGCCAAACAAAGATTAGCTTCAATTTAAGGCGCCCAAAATAAAATAAAGGCTAATTTCCGCAAATAAAGTTCAGGAATTTCCATTAATAATTTAGCCGCCTGGATACCTCGGTGCTTTCTTCCACCTTAACCCATGACAGACTCCAACTCCCGACTCCGACTCCGACTTGATTTATCCGTTGACGTTTGCCGAATTTGGCGAAATCAGTGCCGGAACTTTCGCCAAAATGCTAAAAGCAATATTCACACGCTCATAATTTACAATCGCAAAGTTTCATCTGCCATTTCGCTCTCCTCCCTGCGTGTGTGTGTACATTTTTTACACTTTTCCCGTTTCTTTTCTTTATTCGGAAGGGAAGGAAATTATTACTTACATCAAAGATTTGCATACATCGTCTTAGTGGGTTAGGCAACGGCAAATTTGTCCCTGTCCCGGGCTGGAAGCGGGTGAAAATCCAGAGGAAAAGCGTGCTTGTGTGTGTGTGTGGGCAAGTGAAGAAGAAGAAGGAAGAAGTTAAGTAAAAGAATTCGAAGGGAAAACTTTGCCTTCAATGAAATGAAATAAAATTGCATTACAACGGGCACAAACGGCGGCGGGGAGCTGCCCTCTGCCCGCGCCCGCCTTTTGCGACGTGTGCGAAAAACTTTCGCCTTGCTCCCATTTTTATTCCTGCCAATGGGGCGAAGTGAAGTCAAGCCAAGTCAATGAACGACACACACTCCGCACACCCGCACACACCGGCACACACTTGGACGCACATAAATTTATTTAACCCGCACATGTGTCAAAGTTCTGCCCTCCACTGGTTTAATTTTTTTTTTTATTTTAACCCAATTTCCGCAATTAAGTTTATATCATTCACCTGAGCGCCGACTAAATCAGAGTCCAAAAGCAAAGCATGGCAAAGCGAAAGCAAAAGTAGAATCCCTCTGCCCCAAGGACGCAGGATGAGTGACAAGTGAGCTCAAAGCACTACTGATATGGCGTTTATGCGTCTTGCCTTTGGCTAACAAATTATCTGTCAGTTAAAAACAATTAAAATTAACAATAATATTGATAAGATCAAAATTTGACAGTTCCGATTTATTTTGTCATGGTTTTTAAGAAAGAAATATCTAGTTAAAGAAGAAATTTCTTATTAAAGCGCCTAAAAGCATGCTTTTAGCTTACATTTTTATTTTAAAAAGTATTAAGGATGCGTGTAAACCTAATGCCGGATGCAGTCATGATTTGAAATCAGATTCACATCATGACGAAGGTGATGGCTGGCATGCATCTCGCAAAAGGGGGAATCACACAAAAGAGAAGCCCCGCCGCCGCCGCCCCCGTTTTGCAAAAAGGTTTGGGGCTCTGCAAATCCACTCACTACCACTGTTTGACTATTGCTTCATTAGGGTTCTGTGCGAGTGATGGACATGGACGTACACGGATGGATATGTGTGTATGCCATGCAGGTGATACAGGTGCTGCAGATATGTACGACTGCAATTGCAGATAAAGGACATATTAGGCAGCTATCTCTGACGAAGATGGATACGAAAGGAAGCCAGATTGAGTAACAAGAGATGGATTCAAATTACAAAATGCGTTACGTTCGGGAAAGTTTAATTCAATTAAAAGTATGCTGCCTGGCAGGGTAAATTCCTATTGCAGTTGCCAGAGGATATTACCTACAAGGGCCCTTCTGGAAATTGGCACATTTTGATTGGGAATTGGGCAAGGGCTTTGCCATGCATATACGTATATATATTGGTATAGCGAGCAAACTGTCTTGGGGTAATAATAAATGGCACAGGACAAGGGAATTTGCCAAGTTAACGAAGCGTTCTGGACCAGGACAACAGCAGCAGAGCACAGCACAGCACACAAAGACTTGCACACACACACAGAGAGAAAAGGGATGCGACTTAAGACGGGCCAAAGGACCCCCGAGAAAAAGAGGGAAAGAGAAGCTGCATTAAATCTATGCTTGTTTGCTTTTCATATGTACTCGCAAACAAGGACGAGTGCCACATATGCACCTATCTCACATTGTATCTTCTCGGCGGCGGCGGCGGCGGCGCGGCTTTGCGTTAGTGGAAAAAATAATTCTAACAGCAACTCAAACAGGCAAACAAACAGGCAAACAAACAAACAAACCAACAGAAAACATGAAAAGCGGCGCAAAAACGGAGAAAATAAAAGAAAATTGCAGAGACAGAGAAAGCGAGAGAGAGAGAGAGAGAGAGCTGGAGAGGGACGTCGCGCAACATTTGATGTTTGTGCTGAACAAACTTTGGCACGAAAACTTGCTCCAAAAGACACCTGAGCTGGCTTTGCCACCGAACCCCTAAAGTCACCCACATTTCCCACCCTCTCAAGCCTCTCGAGCCAAAGGCCCACCGCCCCCAAAGATCGATCACGTGTTTGAAAAGCGCCGACAGACTACAGACAGAAAAAATAAGGGTTTTACCTCAAAGAACTGCGGATTTCCAGTGTTGAATAGCATAAAATACATTAAAATAGATAATTAAGGATTTAAAAAGCTCTCAAGTTTTTAAAAATATTTTAAAAGTTGTTTTTTATGTATTTTTTAAATCGGAAGTATGTTGGTTATTTAAAAGCATGCTTTCAGACACTTAAGGTAATGATTTTTAATCACCAGAACAAGAAATCTCTAGAAAAAACTATTTGGAAGGTGCCTAGGGTTTTGAAATCACATTGAAATGTGTCTGAAAGTATGCAATACAATATTTAAGACACCAGATTCATTGCTAAGTTGCTTGACACATTTTGTAGCATAGTTTTAGACACCATTTTAGGTGATATTCAAACCCTAGCGATATCGGTAGTACCCCCGAATGATTTACTTTATTATTTATGGTTACAAAATCTTAGGGAAATTATAGCACCTCAAAGCATGCTATTTCTTTGAAAAAAAAATTCTATTGCATACTTTGAGCTGTCTAAACTATTGCTTTCAGAACTCTTGATGTGTTTCTATATGTTTTCAGTGCAAAAATGATGTGGTGTGGCTCTGTGGAGGGACATGTGTTTGCATTCAATTCATTCAAATATATTTTCAGCAATTTTTTCTTGTCATTTCATATGCGATGATGGGTGCTGGGTCTCTTGTCTCTGTCTCGCTTTCTGTGTGTGTTTTTTCTCCATTCAATCATTTCATGGACAACATGTAGCCTAGACATCTATTCCATGTCGCCGTGTGTTTGTTGTCTGGTGATTGACCCACAAAAACAAAAAAAAAACTAAAGAAATAGATAGAAGGAGTGAAAGCCACCTGAGTAGATGTCCCGCTCGCTCCATCGCACATCCTGCGTCCTTCGTTCCTTTGGACAACAAAAGACTTGGCGCCCGATTTGATTAGCAGGAGTAGCACGAGAGCGGCCAGATGGAAAAGAATGCTGTCATGTGTTCGTGTCTTTCCTTCCATTTCTTCTACTTTTTATTTTTTATTTTCGTTTTTTTTTGTTGGTTGATCCTTGAAGTGCTCCGACTTGAGCAAACACAGTTCCCCACATATCCTGTGAATGGGCTGGACGATTGCAGATGCATTTATGAATTGCACATGACTTGCCGAGAGTGGCGCAGAGTGGTCGATGGTGGTGTCTCTCTGTGGCCGGATTGATGGAACGATGGAGAACGGGTTAAATTGGTGTTGCACACAAACCGCAACTCGGCTGGAAGATGCTAAAAGGGAAAAGCACTTAGCCAGGAAATAGTCGTCCCCAACAATAAAAACAAGAACCTGGCTGAGACTGAGAAAGAAAGATGCAAGCCGAACAAGTGAAGATTTCAAAACAAAACGTTGAGATAAAGTTCTTAGGCAGAAGGAAGCTAAGTAAGGGAACAATATGTTAATTAACTTATGAACAAGATTAAGATTCTAACTCTGAATAAAGACTTGTATAGAATTTAAGGATTTATAATTCAGGAAATGCAGATATCTTAATATTTAAATTTGTTTTAAATCAAGAAACTATTTTGTTTTCTTTCCCAATAATATGTTGAACAAGTATATATAAATCTTCGGTGACTTTGACGCCCTTCTGTTGCCTCCTCCTTAAGTTGGGTGATGGCAGGTCCCTTTTCCGCTTTTGGCATCGCTTTTTGGCTCAATACATTTTTGGCTGCTCCAGTTGCCTTTTATCCTCATCCTGTGCATCGCATAAAGTGTGAAAATGCCAAAATTGTCGTACGTTGCGGTTTTTTTCGCTTCCAAGCAGCAACCTTCGTCCTTGGTCCCATAGCAAAAATTATTGCAATTTTGTGACTGTGCTACGTGCATTTTTTACACCATCGCCGTGTGCGAGTGCGAGAGTGTGCCAGTGGATTTGGTGTTTGTCTTAGTACGGGAGAACTGAAGAACTGAAAACTGAAAAACTGAAAACATTCATAAAGTTGCCTCTCACGCTTAAGTAAACACGAAAAGTGTAAAATGATTTCATCTGATGATGATGATGATGACGATGATTTGGCTTTGGGAATTGCATGCTCCATTGCGTCACTTGCGAAGTGCGGCATGCAATTATGTATTATTACACACACGCCCACATTTATTTGCACAAATGTGGAGCAAACAAGCTGGGAGACATTTGCATATAATAAACCAAAATTCCATTTGCTTATAGTGCCCAGCCACCCAGCCCAGTCAGCCCTCTACGGCGGCGACGGTGGCTGGCAGCTTAGCATAATTCCCCGGGTGTCATCATCTCTGCATGTTGGGTAAATCTAATAAAACCGCAATCTCTGCATTTTAAACGAACATAATTAATTTGCGAAATACTTAAACTTATCAAGTAAATAAAACAATGTATGTGTGTGTTTGGTATTTGTTTCAGCACTTAACTTCTTTTGAAAATGCATTTTAAAGGGATTCTTGAGTTTTAAATAGTATTATTATTATTTATTTATGGATTTTTGAGATCCCAAGTAGCAAGTCAGGCATATCCTTATTTTAATAATAAGTTTTTAATCTTTCGGTATTTTTAAAGTATTCAATAATTTAGTGTTACCATGTTTTTCATTTTCTGTGTCAATATTAATGAGGGGTATGACACTGCATTCATTTATAATTCATTTAATTCATTTATAATCTTTTATTATTTTTAATATTTTTCTTAATTTAGTGTTACCATGTTTTCCCAATATAAATAGGGGTTATGGCACTAAATATTTGTTTAATTATCATTTGAGGTAATATATACATAAATAAAAAACAAGAAAGTATTTTTTATATGTTAACACAGAAGTATAGAAAATATTTTATTCAATATTTATTTTATGCAAGCAATTTATGTAACATATCTACCGACAGGACTTTAAAAAACAAGTGTGACCGTGTTATCTTTGTCAGGAAAATGTCAAGCAAACAACCAGTTTTAAACTAAACAAAAATCAAAGAAACTTACTCATAGAAAGTTTAAATAAATACTATAGATATTTTAAGCACTCCGGATCTAATTCTAATTATTAGTAAATAACACTAAGCACCCACTGTATCTCCGCTAGTCAAATTATGCATACTTTTTGCGAGCTTAATGAGTTTGCCTAACATGATATGACGCGGAAGCGACCCTCGGGTGTTTTGAGCTGTCAACAAAATGCATTCAATTGAATGCATTTCCTCCGGTCGACCAACTGCAATTTGACCAATAACTCGCATTCAGATTTTAATTAAAAAATATGCTTGTTTGCTTACCCGTGCGTGTGCGTGGAAATCCTGGATAAAGCGACCCGCGAGCCGCATAAATCTCCGAAACATTATCGAGCCTGATTTAGGCTTAGGGATTTTTTTGCTTGGTTTGTTTTTTGTTTTTTTCTGCCCGGACTTGGGCAAAGTGGCAGCGTTTTGGAGGGCATTAGCCTAATCCCGTCACAAATCCACCTAGAATAACGAACTGCGAATTCCGCAGGCTCTGGTGATTAGCCCAAGAAAAGCCAGGAGAGAAGCTGAAAATAAAATCGCAGGGCAATCTCTGGCATGCTGGCTGTAGGAAAAAAAATAAAAACAAAACAAGGTCGAACTGAGCAAGTCTCTCTTTTGCAGATATCTCGTGTGTTTTATGGCTTAATAACATTAATGGGATTATTGTTTATTCGACTGGATTTGAATGAAGTCCCTCTATATGGTTATGTATTTAATATATTTAAAGGGGAAACAACAGTTAAAAAATAACTAACCTCTTAAATAGGGAATTTCTCAGGGAAAGCCCTCTAAAAAAGATGTGAGAATAGTTCATCTAGTTTTCTGGGATTTTTAAATTATTAAAATGACTTTACAGTTTCTTAAAAAAAATTTTCATAATTAAATTCATATTTTATATCCTTTTCTAAAGAGTATTGTAAAGCAATGCCTGCCTGGAAAGTCTGTTTTTGATCCGATCTATGCGACACTCACTTCTAATGTTAATTCAGTTTCTTTTGTGAGGCTGTCACTTGTTGAGAAAGTAACTACATTTAACACACATTAAGATTTCCATGCAGGATTCATTCACACACACTCTCTCTTACTCACTCGGTCGATGGGCGTGTTGCTGGAAAAAGTTTTCATAATTGACGACAAGCTCCCTGGATCCGCTTCTCCATCATTGTTACGATTATGATGATGATGATGGGCAAATATTTTACGTCATTAATTAGCGCTTGGGAGAGCGCTCGAAACTATTACGTAATGCGATAACACCAGCAACAAGAACAGCAGAGCAACGCGAACAGAATAAACTATTATGTGCGAAATTTTTAATGACGTTAAGCGAGGGGTTAGTGGGTAAGGGGGTTAGCGGGGCCTAGTCGCTGGCGGGGGCGGATTAACAAAGGGATGATGCCAGGATAAAAAACAAAGCGAACATTGTTCAAGGCATTTTGCAGTCTACATTCATTTTCTGCTACCAGTGAATACCCTTTTTTGTTAGTGGGTGTTATTAGTTTTGATAGAGAATAAAAAAAAAGATATTAAAGTGCTTGGAAAACGCTTTCAAAGAGTGCCAAAAAGTATATTCAGGTGCCAGCATTTTTCTTTAATATATCCTGAAACTGTAGTAAATATTCTCTGCTCCTTACCATTAAGTTAGCTTTAAGTGTTAACCAATTTTTACCTTTATATAAATAAATCAAAATATTCCAACTAAGGGAAAATATTTCTTGGATTTAGTTTTAAAAACTCAATCTCTTTCTTTACATAGCTTACATATTTCTTAATTTAACCTAGATCTATTAAACCTTTTACTAATTTGGAGTAACATTTTTAGGGTATTTCCCATTTGGATCTCTTAACTTTAGCACACTTTTCTTTTTCGGTTTTCTTTTCGCTGTTATTTTTGATGCCCTTATAATTAAATTATTTAGCGCAAATTTGTGCACAGTTGTTGTCTTTCCCACACACACACACACACCAGGCACTGGCACACACACTCTGGCACACTCACGCACACATTAGATATGTTATCATTACTATAACGCCGCCCTTGCTCTCCTGCTCTAGTTCATCTCTCACTCCAAGGATAATGAGAATTTAAATCGCAATAAAGTGGCGCTGCGAACAGAAAAGAAACAAAAAGTAGAAGAGAAGTAACAAGCTAAAATAAATGTTTAGTTGAATTCCGTGAGGGAGCTCCGGCGGGTATTGGATTAAATGCGCGGCCAAGGGGTAAATGCGAATGGTATCCTTATGATGGCGATGTATAGTATCCTGTGAGAGGAATGGAAGCAGCAGCATGAGCAGGAGCATCAACGGCAGACAGTGAAAGTGTTTCCAACTCAGGGAACGTCTGCATCCCAAGTGCGAGTATCTGTATCTCTGTATCTATATCTGCATCTACAGCTGCGTTCAAAGAAATGGTTAGGAAATAGTTTCGGGAAACTATTCAGGAGCTTCAAGAGTTTCATGAAAGGTTGTTGTGGCAAAGAAAATAAAGAATGAGTGAAAGGTAAACAAAATTCCTTGTTAAAGCAGTTTTTGTAGCAACTATTTGATCAATAAGCAATAGGAATAATAAATAAATAAAAATTAAATATTTTTAATACACTTTGGGCCTTAAAAAGGTATTCTAGGCCTTCAATATTTAATTGTAAATCTAAATTAAATTGATTTCGACTCGAGAACTATAAAATATTCATATCCTTGCTGCTATTATTGTGTTCATTATTGTATTTCTTCGCCTGTCTGTGCTTGTGTTTGCTTTTGCTTTCGTGTGCCTGTGCGTGCGTTAATAAAATGTAATTTTGAAGCGTATTTAAGGCGAACCTCGTACGCAGCAGCCGCAGCCTCCTCCGGAGGAGACACAGGCGGAGTCATAGTCGTAACCGAAGTCATAGTCACCGACAGCTTCTGTCTCGACTAAGGAGATTATGAATCACCCGAGGTGATGTTCCCGCAAATGCTTTCGCTTCGCCAAGAATTAAGTTGGTAAAGAAACCTTTTTTTAAATAAATAAAGAGAAAACATAATGTATTATTTAATTCTTCAAGCTCATTAATTAGAAATTTCTAAAAACAGCTGCAGAAATTATGTGCTTTCAAGAAATCTAATTTAAAATGCTTCCCTTGTCGTTTTTGGCTGCAAATTTAATTCCAACTACATTTTCCTCTCAAAGAAACTGTGATCAAAAGTCAAAAGCAAAGAGAAGAATTCAAAAGTGACTGTAATTATTCGCTGGAATTGGCTGGGACAATGGACAGAGACAGAGACTGAGTAGCAGGAGGAGGAGCAGTGGCAGCGGCAGCGGCAGCGGCAGGACCTCGATGCAGCAGACGTAGCCTTTTGGTACAGACACATAAATGCTTATTAGCATTAGTAGCGCATTATGAGCATTCACAGAACACGCACACATCACATCATGACCCCCCATCCCCATCCCCAGGCCATCGTCTGTCTCGTTCCGCTCCTGCCACTGTTGCTGTCTCTGTTTCAGGTGGTATATCGGGGTTGAGCTGGCATTTGGCATTTGCCACCGCCAGCCATTGTTGTCCGGGGAATATTGTCATGTGCTCGGGTGTGTGTGTGTGTGGTGTGTGTTTGCATTCTCGAGGCTGCTGCCGGGTCTTAAATTTAGCATTCCGTATTCTGGATTCTGAATTTTTTGGTTTCTGAATCCAGTATCCGGTATTCCGTATCCCCCAAAAACTGGTAAACGAGTTTCAGACAGCATTGAGCCGCAATTAGAGCAAAAGTGACAGAGCCACCAATGCTAATCAGCTTCCTTGTGGAACGGGAAAAAATATAACAAAAATCGAGCTTTCATTCATTACATTTGCAAATTAATGGCCATTGATAGAAGTGTATTCATCAATTATTTCTAAACTAACACTTAGCTAATTAATTTCTCATGGAAAAATTTACAAAAAGAATTTAAATAGATTTTTTTTTGTTTTTTTACACTACAAAAGAGCCCATAAATCCATTTAATTAATAAATTTTTTACTAAATGCACAACTGTACCAAACTAACACTTATCTAATTAATTTCTCATTGAATTATTTATAAAAAGAATTTAAAGAGTTTTGTTTTTGCCCATAAATCAGTTCATTTTCGACTTCCTGCTCAGCTGTACCTTTTTGAACATGATCATACATGCTGATGACCCTTTGCTGGGACTGTACTTTCAATATAGTTGCATTCATGCCCTCCAATAGCTGCTGCTGCTGCAGATATTAACCATTTACGTTGTCTTTTGCTAGGTTTTATCCTTTTCTGCCTTTTTTTTTATTAACAACCTCCCTGTTTTTTCTCTCCGTTGATTTCGTCACGCGCCACCGGAAATTACTTTTCAGTTTTTTAATACCCACTATTTGTGGGGCATATTGGCTTGTTTTGTGTGTAATAATATATTTTAACGAGAAAAAAGTAAAGCAAAAATATTAAAAATAAGAAATTACAGTTCGAAACTTGTAAATAATATTTTCCCAGCTTAAAGTCGGGTATTCTCATGGTCGGTAGCCTGAGCTCTGGAACTCGTACTTGTATGTTGCCATTTTTGTCGCTTTAGTAGCAGTTCTCCTAGTTGCCGTATAGTTCACACTTGGCAGATGCGACTTTTCCAGCAGGCGGTGACATCGTCCCGGTTCCCATTCCCGTTTCCGGATCTCCCATTTTCGTTGCAGTTCCTCCTCGAGAGCCTGGCTTTTTTCCATCGATAACAAAAGGAAGCCTTATTAGAGTGTTCCTTTATTTGAATGCCACATTTCACGCCATGTGGGGGATAAATGCGGGGATGTCAGGCGGCGTCGGCGGCGGCGGCGGTTCCCCGTCTATTGTGAGTTGGTGAGTTGGCCTTTTTTTTTTTTTACTAGTTCACGAGCTCCCCGAAACCCCATTGTCAGCCATTGTGGGTCCTTTGTTTTAGCCTCGGCTTTGTCAGTTGGGCCAGCAGCTCCTTCAGCACTGCCCCAACTCTCTGCAATCCCCGGCACCCACTGTTCTGCATTTTCTTTGGCCGCCGTTAGTGGCAACTTTTCATTAACCACAAAAATAAAAAAAATAAAGAAAATACGAAAAAAAAAAAGAGCAAGGATACAAGGATGCTGCTCTGAAGAATGATGCTTCAATCACACATGCTCGAAAACGCGTGCACTGGGGGAAATTTATATGTTCTTTTATTTATTTATTATAAAAGAAACCTTTTGCTTAAAGGAGGGAGAGGTATGAGGGATTATATTTAAATTTAGTAAGCTTTAGTTAAGTATATTTTATTATTTAATGATTGCTTGGTATTTAATATTATTTATTTATAAGCATTGCTTTATTTATTTTATATTTTTCAGATTAATTTATAAAAATCCTTTATTTTCTTTCGGCTGCCTTTTGTGCCCTTGCAATTCCTCGCAGTGCTTTTAACCAGCCGCTCGCTCGGCCGCTCTATTTCACCCGAAATGAAGTCAGTCGGTTAGCGGCAACTTGTGATCAGATTTCATCATTGAGTGCCTGGACGTGTCCACTTTAAATGCCAAATTAAACCGAATAAGCGCCGGATAAACAGTGGCTGAGGGGATGGATGGATTTCGGATGAACGACGAGGGCCCTGAACTTCGAGGCGAGAAGAGCAACAGACGACGACGACGACGACGACGACGGCGTCTGTGTCTGGGCTGGCAAAAGCCGGAAAAGCCGGCTAAGAAAACTGATGGCGCGGCCGAGCCCCAAGCACTGCCGAGGGCAAGGTGCGGCGATGGATGGATGGCTGGATGGATGGCTGGATGGATGGATGGCTGGCTTGATGTAGATGTGGATGTGGGAGGACATCAACTAATTGAAATTGCGCGCCAATTTTGTGGCTAAGCTTGAGCTAACACCCCC
The DNA here is from genome assembly GCA_014170255.2 of Drosophila triauraria. Taxonomy (NCBI): domain Eukaryota; kingdom Metazoa; phylum Arthropoda; class Insecta; order Diptera; family Drosophilidae; genus Drosophila; species Drosophila triauraria. Next base: position 6,284,907 of record CM024333.1, on the reverse strand, counting down.
GTTCCCACCCCACCGTCTCAACGCCCTAGTGTGTCTTGGCCAAGTGACATGCGCAGAGATACACGAGGCCAGAAACGAAGCCAGAAGTTAGCAAATGCCGAATGCCGAATGCCGAGGCGCTCGTGCTTCGTGCGTTGTCGTGGGTCGGTGGTGCAACACAAATTCGTGGGATGTGCGTAAATTCGCCAAGCCAAATATCGGCGAGTGCAGTTAACGTCGGTATCTGCAGGCTTTCGCATCGCTTTGCGGCGCCGGGGCTAGCGCACACCGTTTACCGTTTCAGTTGTCGAGCGTCGGTCCAACGCTGCGTATGCGTAACGCGCAACATCGTATCTCACGGTATCTCGCATCTTTCGTATCTCGTACAGCGGTGGCAACGGTGCGTATGCTCAATTTAGCGCGTATTTGACCCACAGAGCAACTGTGTGCTGTGTTCGTTCGGGCCTCGTAACTTCGTAGTGCCGCCGCGTGTCTTCCTCTTGTTTGTTGTGAGTCTTCTTCGCGCGATTGTTTTTTTTTTCTCGTATTTATCCACCGGTCTATATTCTTTTTCTATTTTTTTTTGTTGTGTTCGCTCGTTGTTTGTTTTGGGTTCGAAGTTCGATTGTTCGAAGTTGGAAAATGTACGAAACGAAATCAACAGAGATATGCAGCAAACCCAAGCCCAGGCAATAGACCCTAGTGAGTGAATCATTTTGTGTGCTGTTGTGTGTATGGTTACCCCTGATGGATGGCAAAAATGAAAGGCCGGTAAATAATAAGGCCCCGAAAAACCGCTTCAAGCCAAAATAAACTGTTTTCGAGGTAGGTTCCAGCCCGCTAATTGGCTTAATGTTATGGAAACGAAAGTTAACTGGTGTACGCCTTTAGGGCTTTTAAGATTTCACGATTTTCTTGATATCCTGATCTCAAATTTCCTAAAAATCCTTCATGTGTGTGCCCTTAATCGGTATCAGTATGGGTGATAAGCCTTTTGTTTTTGATGAACGTAATTTGAGAAGGGTGTGTTGCGCCTGCAGCTAAAAGGCTTGTTATTCGCCGAATATTCGATATTTTAGCTTCACATACGCACATTTGTTAGCCTAATGGATATTCAATGGCTTTTACATTTTCATTTAAACTGTTAAATTCTTTTGCGTTTTGTGTTCTCTGCGGCCAATTACTGAAATTACGAGCTTTTTCTTGTTTTTGTGGATAAGCGAGCGAATGAGCATAAACGTATATTGAGTTAGCGAACGTCGATTATTGAATTATTATTAATTAATATAACTGAAAAGTAGTTCATTTGAGGGAAGCACTCAATGTGTAATTGATAATAATAGATTTTCATCACTCGATTCGGGTTATTGTTTAATAATTTAATTGGCAAATTAATAAGTACCGAGAGATGGTTGATATTCGATTATCAGTGTGGCCGCTCGTAGAGCAGTTATCGGGGTCAATCGATATGTTTAATACCTATTGATGAATATTTGTCGAATGCTGGTTATTATTTAATAGTTATTGTCTAGTAACTTCAGTAAATTGTTTTAAAATCTTTATTATTTCATAAAAGAATGTAATTATTGATGTATACTATTTATTTTATGTATCTAATGCTCTTAATTACTAATTCTGAATTTCAAAAACAAATCGCAGCCACCCCTTAAAGTTATCATGGTTGTAATTCGATTAGTAGAATATAACTGAAAAGTAGTGCATTTGAAGGAAGCACTCAATATGTAATTGATAATAATAGATTTTTATCAATCGATTCGGGTTATTGTTTAATAATTTAATTGGCAAATTATTGCGCACCGAGAGATGGTTGATATTCGATTATCAGTGTGGCCGTTCGTAGAGCAGTTATCGGGTTCCATCGATATGTTTAATACCTATTGATGAATATTTATCGAACGCTGGTTATTATTAAATAGTTATCGATTAGTAACTTCTAGAAAATTGTTATATAATCTTTATTATTTCATAAAAGAATTTAATTATTGATGTTTATTATTTATTTTATAAATCTAATGTTCATAATTACTAATTCTGAATTTCAAAAACAAATCGCAGCCACCCCCTAAAATTATCATGGTTGTAATTCGATTATTAGAGTGACCGTTCGAGGTTCAGTTATCGGCAATATTTTAAATGTAAGTTTAAGTGCTAGTTATTGTTGAGTTAGTTCAAGAAAGTAATTGAAATAATCATTACTTCATAAAAGAATATATTTATAGATCTATAAAAATATATTTTTTAAATTAATAATTCAGAATTTCATTAATAAATCACAGAACCCCCTTAAACTCGTCAATTTTCTTTGGTGATCGCACTCGATTGATGATATCTTCAGGGCTTTTGCCAGTTTTGATTCAATTTAAATGGAACACCTTCATCAGCCTTGGTTAATCGGCCTTTGTACGGGCATTTAAGCCCATCGCCGCATCATTTTTGTCCCAGCCAATCCCCGGGGGATGCATTAACCGGGATCAACCGAGCCGGACAAATTTCGATTTCGATGGACAAAAACGGAACGACGTAATCGAATCGAAAATTTGTTTGCCAAACGCTTTCACCCAGGGGTCTAATTCGATTTGGTCAACTGCATCTAATAAGGTCAGTACGGCACAGTCTCTGTGTGTGCGAGCGTGTGTGGCCGGCAATATTTTGCATTTTACATGACACCAGATTTATGGACCACATGGAAGGACGCCGCCGCCGACGCCGACGACGACGACGACGGTGATAACCCCTCCGGTGGCAGCTTGATCAGGCCCAATCCAATCGCATCGAATCGAATCGAACTCCGCCCGGACTGGAGGCGAACGCATGCCATAATAATTAAATTAAAATCTGTTTATTTATGCACTTAAGCCGCAACGGGCGGCAGCAATGGCCGAACAAAAATACCAATAATAATAATAATAATAATAGTAGTAATAATAATGCTTACATGCCTCGCATTCCGGGCCATCGCCAGGGCCGGGGCCATTCAAATGAAATATCTAGATTAAATATTATTTATAATTAAAGCAAACAACTGGCGGCCAGGCCTCTCCTGCGAAAAAGAGCTACCAAATTTGCAGTAATTAAAACAAAACAAAACAAAAATGTGTGCATAAACATGCCTAGGCATTTATATATTTAAATCAATAGTTCGGCCAAAACCGAAAGCCTCGCTTTCGCATCGGAAAGAGGAAGGAAAACTAATTTGAAATGGAAATAAGGCTGATCTCGTTGGGAAATTGTTGCAGCTGCAGCAGATGCAGCTGCCAACTGTCGACTGATTGAGATTCAGCAATCCAGATTTCATATTTACCTCCAGCGCCTTCTCCGTAATCCTTCAATTAGCCCGGGAAATAAAGAGATTTCCATTGTTGAGTGAGTGAGAGTGCGTTTCCTCGGGGCGAAAGTCTGGCAAAATGAAAATTAAATATTTATGCCAACTATATGTATGTATAGGTTTGAGTATATCGGTCCACGTCTTAAGCGCAGATTGTAAATCCCTTTGACAACATCAAACAGGTATTTATCCGAAATGCCACAAAGCAAAAAAAAAAACCACAGGGTTCTCCTCTTCAAACATGAAATAATAATGCAGACAAATAGAAAACAAGGCGACCGAGAGTTCTTTTTTTCCTCCTTTGCCTGTAACATAAGTTGCTGCTTTGTATTTTTCATCGCGGTGGGGTTTCATTTTTTCTGCAGTTTTCTCTGACAAATATCAGTTTAGTCAGTGCTCTTCCTTTGGATTTTTCTTTATAAAAAAAAAACGAAACATTTCTTCTAATTGCAATCTTAAATGCTGCCGAATATTTCAGATTCTGTTATTTATTCTAATTTCAATTTTCTTTGCTTTTTGATGACAGCATTTGTTTACCTTTTCTTATCTTCAATTTGCATCTCATATTCGCATGCATTTATTTCCCTTTCCATTTTTTGGCACTCAACCAAGAAATATGAACTTTTTGTCGCAATTAAAGTTGCATTTGTCTCTTCGGTTTTAGTGATGATAAAAAAAAACCTAGACTCGTTACATTGTTTCTTTGATTATTTCTGAACTTACTCTCTTTTCCAACTAACTGATTTTAATTGCTGCTGTTGGGTTTTTCTGCTGCTGCAACAATTACAAGGGAAGATAAATGCTGCTGCTTTTTGTAATGTCACTTCAGGTTTTTGGGTTCAAATACTGTCGTTTTTATTGTTATTTGCGCCCTTACACGAAATAACAGAGGGGAATAAGAGTTGACTTTGACTGCAGGAAGTCAAAAAGATATTGCTGCTGGCACTGCTGTCATTTCACTTGATGTTGCACTAGTTTTTCATAGTTTAATCGTTTCTTATATTCTTGTTACAATTTCAATGGGTGCTGCAACAGTTGCAGTTGCAAGATGTACTGGCGATGGCCCACAAAATTTGAAAGGTTCGTTAAACAATATGGATATTTGGGAATTTTCTTTTACAAATATATATTTTATAAATATTTTGGTATTTAAAGTGTTGATATTGGTCTTAATTTAGTATTTTTTGTGTATGTGTAAACTCATTACTTGTTATCGATATCATATCGTAATTATCTAATCGAAATGCAGCCTTGTTTTATTTTTACTTTTATTCTTGACTTGATTTTCATATTATTTTGAATGCTGGAACTTTAACACTGGCTCTTCCAGGTGCTGCAATATCTGCTAGTGCCGCATAGTTGATATTGCTAATGGCCCAATGTTGCCAGGTGGCAGAACTCACCTGTGTGTTGCTGTCTGCCGCCTTTCAGGTGTTGCTGCCAGCTTCTCGCCCTGGGCTCAATCAGAAAGCAATGCCGGGGATAGAGGATACTTGGCACATTCCGTCCAGGGAATGAAGAGAGTCTCTGAATTGAATGAAAAGGAATTCAGACCTGGCCTTGGAATGCCCGGCATTAGCATGAGGATTTCTTTAATGGAAATGCTTGTACGGATGAGCTCCGGTTTTGTTCAACAAGCAAACTGCATTTGCACGCAGATTGCATTCTCGGAATTGCTGTAAACATTCACATTTTCTCTTTATTTTTTTAGCTATTTCGTTTATGTGTATATGTTTGGTTTTTTATGTCGGCTGGGCTTCTTTTTTTTTATTTTTTACTATTACCACTTGACCCGGACCGAGTTGTGTAATGGAAATTAAGCCATCGGCCGCAATCAACCTTGTTATCGTGCACAAATTGCAGAATTTACATTCGGGCTTCAATGGTAAATAAGATTAGGCACGAGCCGCCTCTTGATTCGGCCCTGGAATCCAAATGGATATCTGTATATATACACATGGCATATATGTATATGTGCACAAGCAATATATATAGATATACGATAGATGGGGAGCCATCCAATTTGGGCGGGCAAACCGCATGTGGGAGTGGCCTAATTGATGGTTTCAAGATGCAAGTTATCCTTTCGGCTCACTGGTTAATTGCAGATAAAATCCTAAATCCAAAATCCAAAGTCCCAAGCCGAAACTCTGCATTCCTGCTAAACGTCGGTGCGATGTATGTATTGACATTTGACCCTTGCAGCTAAGTGAACGATAATTATTAATTGTCTTCAATCAAAAGCTTAATGTGTGAGTCTCGAATTTCAAAGGAGCCATTCGTAGCCAATGAAATAAATAAAGAGATAGTTTATTTATTTATTTATTTCGATTAAAGAAAGGAAGTTAACTTCGGATAGCCGTGTGTCTTAGGTTCAATTAGTTATTTATTGTTTTTTATTTGACCTAATTGAAATAGGAAATAACAGGTCAATTAAAAATTAACATTAAATCCCATTTAAATATGCGAACTTAAAATTATCCAACATATGGACATTTAAAAGGAACTTGTAAGTTGTCAGCTGAATTTTAATTAATTAAAACATATACCTTATATCCCCGACACCATGCAGGCAAAGGTAAATAAATAAGCATTAACGTTCAGACAACATTATATTCATTTGGTTTCTCGCCGGATTTAAAGCGTTTCAAAAATAATCCCAACCCATATCTGTGGGCCGAATATAAATAAGTGAGTGTGAGCTCTCTCAGTCAACAGTTTAATCTGCGATCATGGGACTCTACTTTTCGACGCTTTATTTTTTTTTATCCCAAATGAGATTCATGGGGCCGGCGGACACGTTCCTCATTTTACAGTGGACAGGACATTTGGCATTCCTTTCATTTTAATAGTGTCACGTTCGTCGCGAGGCGGAAGACCCGAGGCGCCCGTTTGATAACTCAATTGTGTGCCCAGGCCCGACGCGTCGCCTCAAATTGAATTTAATATTAATTAACTAATTTCAGTGCTGACTTCACTTTTAATTAACTTGCTCGGCCGGCTTCCGGTATCTATTCCGCATACAATCTTGAAATCATCTCGGAAGCGGCGACTGTGGCGCTAATTTCATTTGATTTTGGCCAAAATTTGAGACGAACACCCGCCCCCTTAGGACTGGCTCTGCTCTGTGTCCCAGGGACTGGCCATTTCTCCGTCCATCCATCCGCCTGTCCGTCCGTCCGTCCGTTCAGCTCTCTCTCTCTCAGGTATGGCTACGTTGACTTCACGTAAATACACGTGCCATCGCCTTGCCGGCCACCAAGGAATATTATCCACTCACACACACAGTCACACATGTGCACTGTGAGAAAAATATGGGGATTAGAATATAAGCTTTAAGTCAGTGGTGGCCAAGCTGTAATTTTATTTTAAGTCAGGTTATAATTAAATTTGTGTGTGTAAGAAATTGAGAAATTGCATAATTAATTGCATAAAAAATTACTAGTACTAAAAAATACGTATTTTCATAGTGCGTATACTGTCCGTGTGTCGGCAGAGGCTGTGCCACACTGCTATAAGTGATAAGAACTGAATATTCTGCTTGTTATACCAGAATTTTTATTATACTTAAATATTCTCCGATCTTAAATAGTTCTAAATAATAAAATAAATATTGTTTTTGGAATTGTACAAATTATTTATTTAATCACAGTGTACACACGGAAACCGTTCACACACACCAACCCACAAAAGTGTACATCGATGTGCAACGTGTTTTTCCGGCTTAATACCTTTCTCAACTGAATGCGAATGGAAATAACGGTAAATGTACATATACCAAAAGCATTTTTACGAAGCAGAGCCAGAGATCTCGCCGGGAAAGGAGCGGAAAAGCAGCAAAAAAAAAGAAGTAAAGGAAAAAAGGAAACAGCATCCTCAAAACCTGAGCGGAGCGAGTGTGAGTGCGCGCTGCAGTGCAGAGCACGCGCCTCTTTTACGTTACGGTCGTGACGGCCAAAAACAGCACAGACAGTTCTGGAGTAACCAGAAGCAGTTAGAAAGGGCGAAATCCCAACCCATTCCCATTCCATCGCAGCAGCATCCCGTCCAGTTGGCAGTTACATCCCGCCAACATTTGGCCAAAAAAAAAAGACAATAAAAAAAAAAACGAAGCGGAGCGGACCGAAGCGAAGGGAAAAAATCCGAAAATTTCCTTTGTCATGTGCAGCATTTTCGGCGCGGGGAGGAAATCTGGGAGCCGGGCGAGCTGTAACCCAAGCCAGCGATATCGACAGCACTGGCTCTCAAAAAGATTTCCCAAAGCATTCAATGAGTGACGGACCCGCTAAGTGAGCCAAGCACAACTGTACTGGAATTATCGGGGCCGACACACACATGTGGCAATTCATCGATAGCAGCAACAGCAGGTGGAGCTGAGCCATCTCCGGGGAAAAGTTCACTATAAATAAATACCTCACTCGGTGTTGGCATAATAAATTATAAAGGACTGTAGCTCAAAAGCTTTTGAGAAGGAACAGCACAGCTGTACTCAAAGTATCGATAATTTATCGAAATACAAGGGTGCAATTAATCAAACATATTAGGCATCGATAACAGATTTAATCGTCACAGTTAAAAGAAGGGCTTAAACATTCGCTCTAATTTCTTTCTATTTAATATTAGCTTAAGAAATTATTCTAAAGATACTTCATTTAGCTCTGCACCTTTAGAAAGATAATTTAATTATTTTATGCACAAGCCGAAGAGCCACATACGCAAATCTAAATTTGCATATCTATGTCCGAAACATGCCAGGGCTTTTGACTCTAAAATTAAGAGTTCTGGTTTCGCACAATTAGTTCTAATTAAAACGCCTAATTGACAGGTTGTAATTGAAAGCCAATGCAAATATTTCTTGAAAGCCACAGTAAAGCGATAGGCTGCCTCTCGGTATGTCTCTCAAATTCCCTGCTATATGATACGTACAACCAAGTAAATTGGCAGCAAATTGGCGTTAATTGGTTGTAATCGCCTTCATTGTCTATACAAATATGGGGGATTTTCTTCACAAGACTCGAATGGTGTAGTGCAGACATCAGAGCATTTCCAAATGTCTATTGTTTATATATAAGCTAGACAAAATAATAAAGAATAATTGGTATATTTATATTCAAATCGATTTCAAAGGGCTTTGTTACCTGGAAGCGTGATGTGTGGGAATTCTATGTTGTGCCAAAAATGTGTAGTGACTTGAAGTCACTATAAAATGTGTCTAAAAGTATGCAATAAAATATGTTCTTTTGGAAATGTGTTGTATAAAATTTCACAGCATGCTTTTAGGTGTATTTTTTTTTCTTTTTGAGATCTCAACTTCAAGGGTATCACTGACCTATCGAAGGGAATTTATTGTCTTTGGTTCTGCCCAAATAAATATAGTTTTCTTTTTAAGGGCTCCACCTATTTTCTTGTTCTTTATTTGCTCTTCCTCCCCCTCTCTCTCTCTCTATGTTGTTTTTTATTCTTCTGTGTGTTTGCACAACCTCTTTGGCATCCCTTCTGGCCCGCCCGCCGCCGTCCTTCGTTGCCTTTGGATTCGCTTCTTTTGTTTTCGTTTCGCTCTTTCTTCGTGTTCCTGTTGTTTCGCTTCGCTTTGTGCCGACATTTTTGTTTATTTTCAGCGACTCCGTCTGTTCAGTGTGTCAGTAGACACAAAACATATATACAAATGTATATGTATAGAACTATATAAACCCCGGATTCCAGTTGCCGTCACAGTTGTATTGATATTGGTTGCAAGGCTTTCGGTTTCCGCTTTATTTGTCTGATATTTTGCGAGGTATTACGGGTATTTAGAACGTATCAAAAGGGGTGATTTATAGGGATTTTTACATTTTATTTTTCCATAAAAAATATCTTAAGTATTTTTAAGGATAATAAATATCTTTGGTAACCTAAGAAAAAGAAATAGTGGGAATAAATCAAAAGTATATTATATAGAAACCGAAATAAAAGCTTGATTTTGCTTTAAATTTACAATTTGTCATCACTGGTGGAATGTAAGCGTGTGCCGGCAGAGGCTGGGCTTATATAGAACTTCTTTAAATATTTAATATACAAAATTAGACTTCGAGTTCAGCTAAAACCCTTCACAAGAAGTAAAAAGTAAAACATAAAAATATTGATTTACTATAAAATCTCTTTTTTATATTTCGAATAAAAACCTGAGAAATATAAGTGTTTAAGGCTTGTTCCTAATAAACAAAAACTATGAACACTTTTATTTATTTTTTAAATATTAATTCCTCTCTAAATATTTATTTTTATGGTCTACCAAAAATTGTAGTATACATTGCAGCGCCACACAGAGATCATCAATCAGTCGCCTCACCTCGCCGGGGAAAAGCCCTTCTCACTTGTTGTTGTTATTGCGATTTCCGTGGAAGGGAAATCGCGTGCCAGAAATCGCTAAAAATGTTTGCCGTGTTGTTTTTGCTGGTTATTTCCGTTTGCGTTTATGTTTTACTTAAATTCCCTTTAACCGGCCTCAACATCCTGTAGTAACCCCGTAACGCAAAACGCCAAACGCGAAACGCGTCCCATTCCCATTCCCATTCTCATTTCGATTCCGATTCTGACTTTAACGCAATGAGCATTTTTACGCTGTTGCTTTGGGTTTCGCATTTTATTTGCGCTTATTTTATTTGTTTTCCTTTTTTTATTCTGCAGGTTGGTGTTTGTTTTTTCCGGTTTGCTGTTGATTATTTGTGTATTTGCACTATCACGTAACGCGGCAAAATGAAGTCGTAAACGCTTTTTCCGTAATCCCCGTCGGAATTTTCATTTCCCCTTTTCTCCCCTCGTTTTCGATTTGGTCCGGAAAGCAAGTGGAAATCAATTCAAGTTGAATTATAATTATACGTAGAGAGAGGAGGGTTTTTTCTTTATTTTCCAGCTTCGTTTTTCGCTTTCTTTTGTTTTCCAGCTTGTCACCCCTCTAAAAAGGTTTTCTCATTAAGCGACATTGCATAAATCAAACAAACAAAAGCTAGAAAGTAAAGTTAAGTTAAGTTAAGTCCAAAGTGTGGAGGAAAACAGAAACGCAAAGTTACAAATGAGTGTTGGGCGGAGCAGGAGGAGTTGTGAAAACTTTTTACCCAGAAGAATTCATTAAAAAATCATATCAATTATTTGGCGACCTGTCAGAGAGTGAGTACACTTTAAGGATCAAACGGCTGGGGGAGGATTAATTGAAAGACAGAGTCCTGGGGCGGTAAAAACATTGATGCCAGCCAGCCAGAAAGCCAGCCAGCCAGTGCATTAAGAAGATTATTCGATTCGATGGCTGGGTCCTCCTCATGTATTGATCCTGAGCCTTTAAAGCGCCTTAAGTCAGCACAAAGCAGCTCCCCGTGAGTGAGTGTCGGCCTTTGTAAGTCAGCTTAGCCGCAAAATGTGTGCACTGACAGAGATACTTGACCCAAAGCACACACACACACACACCCGCACACACAACTCCCACCCACACTGAACACACACTACCCGCGCACACACACCCAAATCTGACCAAAGTCCAGCCTCAAAGCCAAACGAAATGACCTGAAAATTCATCGGGGACTTTCATCGAAAGTCGGCTGGCACAGTTAACCGGAATGATAATGATAATGAGCCTGGGGTTGCCATCGTCATAATCATTATCCTTGCCATTGCCATTAACAAAGGGCCACCGAGTAGTGAGTATTAAGTAGTAGGCCCCCACTCGGCTCCAATATTCCCCCATTTCTTTTTCTCCTCATCGACGCCTTCTTCTTCGACTGACTAAGCAGAATTAGTTACGGCTCATTATTGATTTTGGTTACGAATCAAATGAGGCAACACTTCTTCTTGTTCGATTAGGGTTAGGGTAGGTGACGGTGTAGACCTAGGGTTAGCGGTAGTAATATGGGAAATTCCACTAAAGACATACCAATGAAAGGGACGTTACGCTGGGCTTAACTGAAATGTAGTCAATGGAAGAATGTACGTGAAAATGGGGCTCGGGAAAGGTGAACTGCGGTGAATAGGGGTTAAAAAGGGTGAAATAAGGAGATATTTGAGGTGAATTACGGTATAGGCAGTGGGTAAAGGTGAATTTAGGTGAAAAGGTGAGATTGGAGGTAAAACTTTGAAGATTCAGTTGAAAATTTTGGGCTAAAGAGATAATTAAAATACGGATAAGTAAAAAATTTAAGGTGAATAGTATTTTCACCGTATTAAAAGGTTTATAGAGGTGAGTTAGGTAACGAGAAGTACCCATGAAAATTGGTAAAAAGTGATAGATCGTGGTGAGTTTAAAAATAAAACGCAAATTAGGTGAACAGTTAACGCAAAATTTTATTTTTTTTTTGTATTTCTCCAATACATACCTTATAAACATAATTATTTAAATTAAATTCCTTATTTTTAAAATAAAAAAATAGCAAAGAAACATGAAGGAACTAAATAAAAAACACAATGCAAAATATTAGCAAAAGGCGGCCACAGAAAATTGCAGTAAAGCGCGGTGAAGGTAACCCATAAATAGGACTAAATTAAGGTAAATAAGACTAGGACATAATTACAGCTCTGAGGGAAATTAATCCGCCTAGCGGATGTAATTAAAAAACAGTGGAAGCTGAAAGCAAATTATTTTAAACCGCAGATCGTAAAATTCTCAGGTAATTGGCGCTAGATAGAAATTCGCCAGATTTATTCCCAAGTAGAAGAGCATCTCCGTGGGTACTTGAGGTTAATAAAATACAGCCAAGGGAGGATGAGTCCAAGTCCGAGTCCTAGTCCTTTGGCGCAAGAAAGAGGCGGTGCTTCGGGTAGAAGGGGGCGTGGTGTCGCCGCAAGGCTATTAACAACAGTTTGCGCAAATGACACTGCAATAAAGTATGGCGAGGAAGGAGGAAAAACATTAAAGGCGAAACAAAAACAACAGTAAGTCAGTAAGGACATGCGGCGAAGAAAGGATATGGCCGGCCGGCCAACCCTCCTCCTTCTTGACCAGCGGTCAGGGAATGTCTTATGCACAGATTTATTATGTGGCCATAAATAAATTACAGGACCAACACCAACACTCACTCACTCGCTCACTTGCAGGCTGGCAGGATTGAGGGGAACTGCGGGAAAGGACCCCAACGATTTATATGATAAGGGTTAAAAGGTCCGACGACAGGGGAACGTCATTTCGCCCCAGCCTGGCCCGGCACTCTGTAAATGCTTATTAAAATGCATAGAAAATGTTAAATGATCTAATTACTGAAATATTTTCACCATAATTAGGCAGCCAGTCAGGCAGCCAGTCAGGCAGCCAGCCAGTGAAAATATGTGCGAGGATTTTCGCAGCTAAAGTAATCGCCTTCAGAGCAATGTGTGCCAGAAATGTGGGGAATTTCAAATAAAAGCTCTGCTGCTCACTGGAAGAAGGAAGTGGAAAGGCCAACACAGATAAGAGTAATTCCCTGGTTAGCTTAAAAAAAGAAGAGCAGAAAACAGCAAGCAAAGAATAAAATTAAATCAGATAGAGAATGAAATCCGCTTGGTATGATGGATTTTTTGAGGTTTAAATCACATAATCTAATAAAAATCTAGGCCAACTCCGCTAGAGTTCGATTTAGTTGGGTGACAGAGTTAAGCCAATTAGTCAGTTATAAATACAACAGGTGTATAAAAATAAATTCAACACTTAATGGGGGTTGCTGGTTAGGTATAATTATTTTGTGATTAGTATAGGTCAGGCTTTTGGGGTAATTGTGGCTTTTAATATATAAATACATGTTCTATATTAAGAAGTAATGATAAATACTTAGGGATAGTTAGGATTTGGAAAAGCAAATAATTATTATTTACTTACAAGAGCTTTACATGTTTTTAAAATAAATTTTAGCTGAAAATTAATTGATATTTATCATCAATATCATAAAAAATCGTACATAAATCCTTAAAATAATCATAATCACATCTGCTTTTCTTTTTAAATTAGAATTAAATTTTAAATTTTAATCAGCAGTCTATGCTTGATTTTATAACCCCACAAAACTCTTTAAATCACTTGAGATAATTGCTCCACATTGATAGTTTCGGGTTTAAAAATGTATATTATTTGTCATCTGGTTTGGGGATTTAAGGGATGGGATCCCAGTTGATATCAGCTTCATGCGGCCATCGACCACTTTAATTCCAGACAGCTTTTTCAGCTTTTTCTGGTCTTTTTTTCTTCTTTTTTTATTTAATTCTCTCTTGTTGGCCAAATCCGAACTTGAACACGAGTTCGAGAATCTGCAGCAATAATTGCTCAAGACTCGTGAACTTAATTGAATCCTGTGTGGGCTGTGTGTGTGTGTGGGTGTGTGTGCGGATGGGATGTCCTGTTGAGGGAGGGATTTTGTTAGGAGGTGGACCAGATTAGCCGGCGCTATCGACCGGCCTGCCATCCGGTGGCGAAATCCGTTCGCCTCTGACTGACAGCGGTTATCAGTGCGTTTCGATCTGGGACACACACAGCAGAAACACTGGCAGTTACAGTAACGGGATGAAGGACGAAGGACGAAGGACTCTGGACTCCGACTCCGACTCCGAATCCGAATCCAACGAAGAAGAAGGACCCATGTCAGGCCAGATGACTGCGACAACAAAAATGTGACAAAATAAATAAATTAAATTGTTCAAAAATGTTGCAGGTTGTTACTGGCTCCCAACATCGCATGTTGCATACGAAATGGAAAATGGAACTTGCCAAAGTTGATTTCTATTTTGGCACGTGTTTCGTTGTCGTCTAGCCTGCTGCTGCTGCCAGCAAATGGAAAATGGGAAAATCGGTTTCGAGGGAAAGGTGGCTCCTGGCTCCGGGCTCCTGGCCTGGTGTGAAGGACCTCCGACCTCCTTGAGGGCGCGCGCGCCCGGGCGTGCACTCATTAGGAATATGGATTCAATTATATGTCGCTGGTGTTTGGCTCTCGCACATAAAACAAGAAATACGCTTCGCCCCAGAAAACGTGCTCGAACTGCTGATGAAAGCCATCTCTCTCTGGTCCAGAAATGTGAGCAAATAATGGAAATATTTACTCCGTGTTTTCGAAACTTTTCCCGGGTCTAAAGCAAACAACAAGCCAGGGCCGCACACACACCTAAGGAGCTATTAAAAAAATAAACCTATAAATTCCACTGAAATTCCACGAACCGAATAGGTTTTAAAGCTGTCTTGGGTAATTTATAACTAAGCTATAATAATTTTATTTATTTTCGATTGGCAAATATAGTTAATTACCTTTGAGAAGGGTTTTCTTGTAATTTAATTTAATTTTTTCCAATAAGGTTTTAGCTAGAGCATCAGAAAACCCTTAAAAATACTCACCAAAGCTTAGGGAAAAATAGGATTTGCCAGAATATTGATCGTCCCTGCGCCCGTTGGTCCTTCGCAAAGTGAATGCAACACATGCAAATCATTCATAATTGTATTTCACCTGCTTGGCACATCAGTAATTAAGTCAATTTATCATTAACCTGGGGGACCTGCCACTTGCCTCCCTCGGCTGCCCTCTTGCTTTCGCCCCCTTGAAGTCCTATAGGCAGCCAGGCAATGTATCTAATGGCGGGTCGTAAAATTTATTGCGTATACGCCCTCGTGTTCCATGGAATGCTTTTAAATGTTAAATGTGCAAATTACGCTGCACGTGACTGTGACTGTTCACTGCTACTGTTCACTGTTCACCATGACTGCTACTTGGCCAGTGACTTTGTGTGAGTGAGTGCGAGTGCACAGACAGAAAAACTCTGGGAATAAGGTTCTTGACTCAAGAGCGTCTTTGTGATGTCTCGTCGGAATATTCAAATATTTGTAGTTCAAGGTACACGCAAAAAAAATATATATAGGAGTACTTGAAATATTTAATGTAAGTTAAAAAATAATATATATATTTTTTTTATTTATTATTTGTTTAAAAATAATTTAAAAGCTGAATTTCTCCATTAATTTTAATTTACATATTAATTAAACATCATTTCTCTCTCTGCGTGTGTGTGTACATTCTATGGAGATGGGGGCGTGGCTTGTGGGCGTCGTTTTGGCCATCGGCTTGAGCGTGGGCGTGAATCTTCACAGCCTCTGTTGGCTTTGACGGCAAACAAATGCTTTGATATTTATTGCCCTCGCAGTCAGCCGCAGTTCACCTTCGCAGTGCCCTTTCGCCCTCCCTCTCTCTCTTTCCGCCCCAGCCTCACCCTCCTCTTAAGTGGCCAAAATGCGCGACTAGCAATGTCATCGTCGTCCTTGTGTTGGCCATGCACTTAAAGCGACAGAAAGAGATGGGCGAAGTGGGCAAAGAAAGAAAGCGGACATAGGCCACGAAAGAGAGCGTATATAGGCGAAGAAAGAGAGGGAATATAGCCAAAGAAAGAGAGAAAAAGTAGCCAAAGAAGGCATAGAGAGAGAGGCGGCAAAGTTGCTGTTGAGTGGGAGTTGATAGGTTAGTGGGCGTGGTGCATTAAGCTAAGATTTAGTACAGGACTTCTAGTTCGCACAAAAGAAAGTGAAATCGAAAAGACATTTTTGGGACACTTAAAAAAATTACAATCAATATGAAGGGATCAAGCGGGCAGGATTTTTCATTGCAATATATTTTCCAAATTTCATAATTTATAAGTACAATTTTACTATCATAAAACAGTGTATCTAAGTATAACAGTGTATAACAGTTAACAAGTATAAATTAACTGAGAAACCCAATCAAAAGCAAAGATATCAAGGGATCAAGCGGAAAGGATTTTTTTCTGCAATGCATTTTCCAAATTTCATAATTTATAAATACAATTTGACTATCATACAACAGTGTATCTAAAATCTAGAGCTTTATATTTGAACATTTCTTTCACTCAGTTTTAGTTTTGTTTGTTTCTTCTCTCTCTCTCTCTCTCTCTCTCTCTCTCTTGCACACACATTTATACACATATATTTTGCTCTTTTCCTGTCCCGCTTTGCATTTCCTTTTTTCTGCAATCTAAAGTGAAATGAAAGCCAGCAAAATGTCAGCTTGGCACAGTTAAATTCACGTGACAAGCCAATATTAAATTTGATTCAACTGCAGCGGACGCTCAGGGGTACAGAGTGTATGTGTGAGCAGGGGCGCCGACGAAAAGGGGGAGCGGCTTGGCATGAAATCGATCGTTGCTTTTGGTATTTCGCCTGTCGCTCTCGGGCTTCTTTTTTTTTATGCTGGTGCTCCCCTCTTTTTTTTGAATTTTTTTTCGCCAATTTCTTTTTGTGTTTTTCTTGGATTTTTTTCTGCGTTTGTGCTGCTGCAGCAATTAAAACTGAATCAATTATGATTTTTGACTTGGCCAGTGATGCGGAGAATTGGAAATTGCCAAGGGGAATCCCCAGTGGGGATCGGAAAGATCAATGGGGAGAAAAGCAAATAAAAGAGGGGAACAGAAAAGCAGATTGTGTAGATTTTAAAGGTTTTTTTTTTTATAGACTAGATTTTATTTGTAAAAGAAGTGCCTACTTTATGTTATTGGAAAAGTATATTGTTCTAACAACTTAAGGGACTTTCATTAAATTTTCGATACTCCACACGAGCTCCATTTGCTGCATTTATTTACTGAACTATTATTTTTGTTTAAAGGATTTAAATAAAAGGCTTTTACATATTTATTTCCTGCAAAGCTTCTAACTACTTTTGGTTAAAAGCTTTTAAGGTAACACCTGGGATTACCTCCGCTTAGTTAGACAATTTAGTGCGTGGCAACCTTAAATAAAGACAAAAAAAATACGTACTTGAGGCCAATAATGACTCCTATTTTCTATTTCCACTCCGACACTCAATTGACATTTGAAAGCTTTTCCTTTCCACAGCGCGCTTTTCTTTACTTTATTTGGCCATTCACTTAAACAATAAATACCGTTTGCTTTCAATTTCGAGCAATTTATGTGAATGCTCGCTCGGTGGCCTGCCTTTAAGCGAGAAACTAGAAACTAGAAACTGGAAACTAGAAACTGGAAACTAGAAACGGGAAACGAAATGAAAGAGTCTCCGGATCGGACTTGAGGTAAATAACATTTTGAGCTCGGTTACCTGAGCTAGTTATGTTTACAGTTTGCATCGGATGGTTAGCAATATGTGGCCAGGCATTTGACGTTGACTTTTGATCGCCTTTTTTGTGGGGAGAACTGAGGGACTGAGGATGGGTTGGTGCCCAGGGAGCGGATATTGGTTGGGGGCAGTTTCAGTGCTGGGCCAATGTGGCGTATGCGCAATATTTGTATTACAGTTTCATATGCAGTGCAGGTCATGGCGAACACGTGCTCGCTCTTTTTCTGTGGCCAAGAATAAGATGAGGAAGGAGGCTTAGAAGGATGAGGAGGACGAGGAGCAGGAGGAGGAGGAGCACAAACAGCAGGGGAGAAAAAAGAGAAAAACGGCATCAGTTATGGCTAACGAATGCGACGACGCTGCTCGCCCTTAACTCAAATGTACAACATCAATAAATAAAAAAAAAAGACACATCGTAAGAGGTCTTGGGTCGAGTGCCTCGATCATAAAATACCCTAAGTTTGGTTTGGGGTAAAGAATAGCATACTTTTTGGCTGTGAATTTTTGTATTTTATATTTTAAATAAAAACTAAATCAATTGAGGTTAAATGTGGGATAAAAAGGGGAAGTAAATAGATAAATATTTATAAAATATTATTTTAAATAAATGTTAGATGTATTAATTAATTATTTACTTATTTTTCTAACTTAAAGCTAGCTTAACTTTAAAAATTCATATTTAAGAATGATTTTATAGCTTTTATGAGAACAATATATATTTATTTATTTTTCTTAAATATTTTGGGATAATATTTCCATTTCAAATCCTTTCTAAATTCCCAAACAGCCCGCAAAATGCTGGATATGAAAAAAATAGGAGGGAGTGCTAGCAAGGAAAAATAGAAGCCAGGCAAGGATATAAAAAAAGGATAATAAACAGGGTCCCCTAAGAAATCTATAACTGAGTAAGCCACATCAACACACACACACACACACAGCTGGTGGTGGAGCAACAGCAACATATCGATAAGGATGTATGAGGATGTATAAGGACATGTTTGTGGCGCACACACACACTCGAGCACGTTCAAATTTAAACGATTTTCGTGTGCGAGTGTGCGTGTGCCGGGTGTGTGTGTGTGGGCGCACATAAATTTCCATATGGCGAACGACTCATGCAATATGCAAGATAACTTCGATGAAAAGGCGATAAAAGACACCAAAGCCTCTTACTTGCCACCCAACTCATCTACCTAATGTCGATGGCATTCAAAATGTATAAAGCAAGCTCCCGGTCCCGGGCCCCTCTTATCCTGGCCATCCCTGGCCTCAACACACTAATGTATCTCCGGCTCCGGCTCCGACTTCGGCCAAATTATGAGTGACAGTTGCGAGTTGTGAGTCGGAGTCGGAGCCTGAGTCGGAGGCAGAATGCGCCAAAAGACATCAACTTGATATTTTCGTGGCACCCACACACTCGAGGAATGCAGTGGAATTTTTAAAGGAATTGCCCGATAAATACTGCGGATCAAAAGCAACTTTCTTTCAGAGAGAGAGGGGTTGGAAAGGCTAAAGCTATTTTCTTTTGCCTTGGGAATTTCCTTGGTAATCCGGCATTAAAAATGCACAACTAGCTGGGGACATTTTGCTTATGAAAAATTTAATTTACCGCAAGTATTTATTTGCCAATTGGGTCAAAGTTTTGCTCTTTAAGATACGAATGGTATAAAAAGATAAGGAAAGAATAATACCTGTATTTAGCTAAATAAGTAGAACTCGTTGGAATTAAACACAAAATTATGTACTTAGAAAACGGACAGGGGAATGCTTGTATTAGGTGCGAATATTTATTATTAAAAAGTTTGCTGCATATTTTTTTTTATTTGATTTACCTTTAAATTATTATCATACAAATATTTACTAAAAAACTGACTGTTGAAAGCTTTTTATTTTTAGGTGGAATACTTCTTCTAAAAAGACTTGTATTTTAAATTAAATTATATTCTTAATTACTCCATAAATTCCCTTTTATTTAATTTACCCTTAAATTACTACTGTTGTCTTGTCATAAAAATATATACTGTTGAAAAAAGTTAATTTTGTTAGGTGTTATATATATCCCCAAAGATTTTATTCAACCTTTAATAAAATCATATTTTTAGTAGCTCAATAAATTCCCTTTAAATTAATTTAAGCATTATTTTGGTGTGGCATCTAAACAGGTTAAGGGCTGAGGACTTGTGGTATTTGCTGACATGTGACACGTTAACCTAAAAACCAATTACCGGATAGATTTTAGCTTATCACTAAATGCAAGCCCCTGGATTGGATTCTAAGGACTGACTGCGTCGGCGGCGGCGGCGGCGGAGGCGGTGGCATGTGCATGATATTCCATCAACTGTCGGCTGGCAATCAAAGCTCGTTATCCGCCGGGGCATGCCGTTAGCCTTATTGCAATTCATTTGCCGGTTTAGCCCCAAGCTTTCTCTCTCTCTCGCTCTCTCTGGGATTTTCCCCCCGCGTCAGGGATTTTCCCCAGTCCCCAGCCCCCTTTGCCACATCCCTGCTGTTGGCAATACGAGGAGCACTTGAGCGTGCGCCAAATTAAAACACCGCAAAATGTCAAGTGCCGCAAATGCCAAAAGAGCGAGAAGGCGAAGAGAGAGAGAGAGAGAGCGGGGGGAAAAACAGAGGAAAATGTATGGTGGGGAAGGGGGAGAGGTGGGCGGGAAAAACCGGAGGCAGTTGAAACGACGATAGTGGGACAGACAGAGCGGAAGGATACGCGTCGCAGTTATTTTAATGAGCATTAAATGATGTGGCAAGCCATCCTCCCAAAATGGGGCACACCCCCTGCTCCCCTGGCCCCACTTGCGCCTCATTTACGGCTTAATTATGGCAATCGACAAATATGCACAAAACTATACACCACACACACACACATTTTTCTGGTGGTGCCAAGTCTTTTTGGCTGCTAACAAATCTAAATTGCGATGTTTTACACAAGGCCAGCCTCACAGAAGGGGGGCCAGGGGGGGTTGCAAAAAAATGCATGACATCGCTGCAAATTTATGGGACACACACACACAGACACAAAATTCTTTTGTACTTCAGCAGCAGCCCAAAACCAGGCTCAAAACCATTTTATGCAAGCCAAAAGCCAAAGCCAAAGCCAGCCGCCGGAATGATATTTGGGAATGGGAAGGGAATCTATAGAGGCTGTTCCCTCCTGCTATATATTTTCGGGGTGATTTAGGGGCTACATCCACATCCAATCGTTTGTGGGCCATCCGATGTGACATCCGTGGAATTGGTCGGCGGCGGGATTACCGAAAAAAAAAGGGTTTCGGGCGGGCTGCAGGGAAATTGAAACAAATGTTTTAGAGATATTTATTTGCATATTTGCATAATGCCTTTCTCTGCATTTTTTATGCAATTTTCTATTATTCATAGGGGACAGACAGCCAGAGCAGAGCAGAGCGTCCTATATTATTCCCCCGATTGTGGTTATTTCGAAAAATATCCTTGCCCTCTAGGGCAGATATTCAAATAATGAATAAACTTGTTATTTATAAATTCTCATTTAAAATATATTAATAAATAAACTTTAAACTGAATTTAAAGCCAGTAGAGCGTATTATACTTTGAATAAATTAATATGATTATGTTTTTTTAAATACTTTGCTACATATAACCTATTAAAATTACATGTTTTGTTCTTTTCGTTACAGCTCTGATCATATTTAAACTTACATAAAATAAAGGTGAGTACAATAATAAGAAATACACAGTATAAATATAATGAAGGGATTTTTAAGGGAGAAATATGCATTGGATTTAGAACGTACGTTCTGTATGTAAATAAACACATTGCAAAGGTTCTAGTTACCTGTCTAACTTAATTTAAAAGCTTCCTTATATATTTATTTATTATTCAAAACCCCAGTAAGCTATTTCTTCCCAACTTTGTCTGCAGGAATTTATAATTAATTTCCTGGCTAATTGATTTATTTTGTCTATGTAATTTCTTGACCTTTTGGTTTACTTTATCTATGAACTTTTCTCCATTTTCCTTTTATTCCAGCCAAAAACTTATGTGTGAGGCTAATACTTTCTATCACAGATAATTTTAATTGCTTATCGAGTGCAGAATATGCAACAATTGACCCAGAAGGATATGACTTGTTTGTATCAACTGAATAAATGACTGTTTTATTTATTTATTTGTGTTGTGTAGGGGAGAGTGCGAGAGTGCCTGCCGCCGCCTGCCTTTGGTGGCAATTGATGTTGTGATAAAATGCCATTAAAATGGGGTCAAGTGGGTTTATTTGGCACACACACAGGAACAGGCGCCACTTTTAGTCAATTAGCCGAGCAGATGTTTTCGTGTTTGTGCAGTTTCAGTTTTTAGTTTTTAGTTTTTAGGCTTCCAGTTTTCCGCTTTTCCGCTTGCCGTTTCCCACTTTTCCGATTCTAGTTTAGCCAGCTGTGACACGAACGTCAGAATTGACCCAGAGTCGTCGTGATGGTAGTTATTATTCTATTTTTTTTTATAGACCGGGCAAGGCCTGGCATTTATTTATGATTTCGATGGATTACTATAGAAAATTAAAAACATAAAGGCAAATAAATAATGCACAAACACACTATGAGCTGAGAGGAAAATCAAGCGAAATTATTTATTTAAATTTTTGTTTTCCCTCCTGCCTTTCGCTTTCTCTTCCACTTTCTTTTTTTTCTGCTGTTGTGCAAAACAATGAGCAAATTGTTCATCTATTTATATCTGTTTGCTGTCCAAACTTGTTGTTGTTTTATGCATATTATGTATTTGCATTCAATTTTCGATCATTTCCTGTACGCTCCCCAGAGTTCCCAATTAGATATATGTGCATATAGTATAGTCCAGCATATATGGATGGATTTCGGGTAATTTATTTATTAGCGAACTCAATAACGAGGGCAGAGAGCAGAGAGTGAGGAAAATGCAAAGGAAATGAAGCCGAAACCTCAGCTGCATTTCAATTATTTGTGCATGTGCTAAATACTTGGCTTCCGAATAGGGACAACAATTTCAATTCGATTCGATTGCTTGTGCCAGGCAAACACAGCTCTCGGCAGCAGCTCTTTGACGCCCATTTTCCAACCAATTTTCCGCCCATTTTCAACAGGCCCTACAGGAACAACCACACACAACACACCACTCATCAAAGGGTGTCGAAACCTTGGGATTTTCGAATTCAATTTGGGGGCAAATGTATGCTGTTCAAGTTGTTATAAACTTCACACGTCGAAATGTTGGTTAAATGTTGCCATCTCAACAGGTTTTGGTCAAATTGTAAAACATATTTGGCAGAAGTTGAAGGAACGTTTACTAAGAGGCTTTCAAAGAGACTTAATATATTAATTCTAATACTTTTTTCAGCCCTAAAAATATTAAGTTCTTCTGCTACCTAAAATACCAATTAAGGAGTAGGGAATTCCCTACCTGTTAACGAGTTGGAACATCATTTATTTCCGATCTTGATTGGCACTCATCAGACATTTCTTTTTCCACCTGCCACCTGCCACCGTCCACCGAGGTGGCATATCGCCTGCTCGAAGGCATTAGCTTCAATTTGCATTATTTTTCGGGGCGGGAATCCTTTGGCTTCTACTCCTCCTCCTGTGCTGGACCGTGGGATATAGAAAGGTTCGTGAGAGGTTCGCATCATGGCACATTACCATTCATGAAATGCAATTTCGCAGCCAAAGGATACACAAAACACAAACGCACATAGATACAAAGTGCCCCCCGCACACACACACGCACACACACCAGGCACACTCTAGTGTAGAAAAGGGTGGCGGCGGGCAAAGTAAAGTGCCTTTTTATACCTCACACACAAATGGAGAGCGCCAGGCTATGTGCGAAATTTCCTAAAGTATCCCGAATTTGCTAGAAACAAAATATGAAAATTATGATGATGAGTTCCCCAATTTATATAATATATTTTCCTGAAAGAATCAGTTATATTTCGGGTATATTTTCTATTATTTGTATACCATAAAATTTTAATTAAAATGGAGGAAAATATCTTCACATATTTTATTTATTCTCGAAAGAGTCTTAAAAGTTAAAGTAATTGTTTGGATTTATTTTGTAAAGATTTGGCTCATTAAATTTTATATATTTTCTAATTTTTTCCAGGGTATTACCCAAGTCCATTTATATTTTTATTGTCTTTGCTGAATTTCTACTTGTTTTGCTTCAATGATTTTTAGGCTCACCGCATTAATGTGCGTGCGTCAGGCTTTGTATCTGTGTTTATTAGAGTGTTGCTCGGCTTGTGTGTGCGTGTCCGTGTCTGTGTCCGTCTCTGTATTGATATGCATATGGAAATAGATGAGTCTGTGTGTGCTGATGCGAGGGTGTGCGAGTGGGCGCTGGCCTGCCTCCCCTCAATTATGTATGCATGCGTATTAGGCAAAAAGCGGCAAAGTTTTCTGCCTTGCCGCCGCACCGAAATGAGAGTGTGCACCAAACAAAATGCGAGTAACTTGGTATTTTAAATTAAACAAAAAAATTTTAGATATAAGTGACTTTTTCATTATTGAATCTAACGTGTTTCCAAAATTAAAATATCGAAATAATCGATTTCATGTTTAGCACCTCAAGAAAATCGATATAATATTGAGCATATCGGAGTATGTAAGAATAAAAATAACAAAACAATTGACAAAAATATTTTAAGAAACGAAGAATCGATATTAAATTGAACAAATCGATTTATTATCGCACAATTTTTTTAATGAAATCGATATAATATTGAACATATTGGAATATATTAGAATAAAAATAACAAAACAATTGACAAAAATATTTTAAAAGTCGAACAATCGATATCAAATTGAACAAATCGAAATAATCGATTTATTATCTTATATTTATAAAATAAACAAAGAGAAGACAGAATAATTTTAGGGCGTAAGCTATATAACTTGGAATGAACAAGAAACAATAACATCAAAAATATGTAATATTTTCAAAGTATCAAAATATGTATCGATATATCAAGAAACCTATTGATCAAAATCGATGTGTTACAAAATGCTATTTTTTAAAAATTTAAGGGGATATTCTAATTAAACACAGAATGAATAGAATTAAGAACAAAACATATATGCATGTAATAATTTCAACGTATTCAAATATGTATCGATATATTTGAAAATATTAACCTATCGTTTAATATCGATATTTTATATTATGCTCTTTTTTTTATAAATTTCAATAGATATCTTAGTTTGAATGAAAATAAATAAATATAAGAACAAAACAAATATGTAATAATTTCTACATATGAAAATATGCATAGATATGAAAGAGTAAAATATCAAACAAAATCGATATTTTACAACATACATATTATTTTTTCTGTTATTTTTTTTTTTTGGCCAGTGTAGAGCCGGGAATTTCAGGGATTGGGATAGGGTACAGTCATGGCGATGCAGAGTGGTCGCTGGCAGGCCTGTTAATTAGCGTGGCTCACACACACAAAATGCGGCAACGGCAACAAAATGCTACAAATGCGACCAACTTTGCCTGATAATGAAAATCGAGTTCGTTGTCGTGGCGAAAAGTTTTTGCGAAAAACTTTCATCAAAGGTTACAATTTGTGCCAGGCAGGCGGCCTTTTGTCTACCTCTCGCTCTCGCTCCCATTGCCATTGCCCGCGGGTGAAGCGAGTGAGCGAGAGACTGCGAGGGACTGAAGCCTGTCATGGACACCTGATTATATAATTACCTGGCGGAGTTTGTTGTTGTTGTTCTTGTTGTTGTTGTTTCGCTGCTCTCGTTGATGTTGTTTGATGCTTTCAACTCGGCTACCTTCGGTCTGTTTTCATTTAATTCGCTTTCGACGGCTTTAATTGTTTACTGGCAGCAACAGGAAAATCCCATGCCACCGAACATGCCACGAATTAACAAATTGCAAATTTTCCTTTTCAATTTCGCCAATAAACTACTCTAATTAATATTAACGAGCGCACAATTTGGATTTTTATGTTTTTATTATTTTTTTGAAGGTCGAATATCTTTATGGAAGTCGGTTTGCAAACATTTTGATACATTTTCTTCCACTAGACGATGACTAATTTTGTTGTTGTATTTATATAATAAAATTAGGTATTAATTGTTAAAAAAAATACCTAATACATCATTCCCTCGTGGGGTTGTGCAGCATCGGCTGGAGTACCAGCTCCTTCGTTGACTTCTGCGCTATCCTGGTGCTTCATCGGGGCTCGAAGCACCGCATTGATGCGCTGAAAGATATCCATCAGTGGATTGCCACCGTTCACCTCGTGAGTTATGATCAGCTTTTCGATCATGAGCAGCTTTCGGTAGGATAGATCGCGTATATCAATGATACGTTGCGTCTTCGTCGGTATTTTACTATTGGCCTTCTTTTGTTTGAGCTTCATCCGGGCCAAACCCTTTTTGGTGTTCATCGGTGATTCCTCCTTGGGGACAACGAGTGGCTTGATCTCAGGAACTTTGGCCAAGGTCTGTTTCTTCTCCGGCTCCGGCTCCGGCGTTTGGATCGGGGATTGCTTCTTGCGATTCGGTTTGATAGGCTTGATCACTGAAGCTCTGGCTTGCTCTAGCTTGTTTAAGTGGCTTCTCTCCCTTAAGTAAAAGCGCGACTTGAAGAGATGGACTGCCGGCTTCTTGGGTTCCAATTGTGGCACATGCGAGTCATAGAACTTCTGGAACCACTGAACAAACTCGAAGTTGTGCTTGAATCTGCCCAGGATGAGGCGATCGATGGGCACCAGCTTGTCCAGATGCAAGCGGTTAAAGGCGTCCTGCAAGAGTCGCAGATTGTGTACGTACTCGTGGTCCAGCTTGGGGTGGATCTTCACTCGTTTCAGCTGGATGCAGTGGGGGAAGATCAGCGCGAACATCCGGCAGTAGGCGACACCGGAGCGGAGATCCTCGATCTTGGTGTAGTGGCCCTGGACCAAGCCGTTGACCCATTGCAGCATCTCGTAGCGGGACATGTTCCCGCCCTTGGGGCTGCCGTTTATCTTCGGGTCACTCATTGTCAGATATTCTGTGGTAAATCTCCTGTATATATGGATATATCTTCTAACAATAGTTTTATGAAAATTCTGGTTCCCTACTTCTAGTATAAAACCTATTGGTGTAGGTATAAACTAAGACTGACCTTGTGACATTCCAGACCAGCCTGCTGCTCAAACGAGTGTTTTGCGAGTGATATTAGGGTTACTTGGTTTTTGTTTTATTTGTTAATTTGTAGCTAAAGAAATTTTCAAGCTAATACCTTTTTATTTTGTAATTTCCTTTCGGCGATCGTTGATCATTTACTTGAACATCCGCTGGAGACAGCAAGAAGCACCTTTTCCTTCGACGGAAGGAAGTGAAGAATATAGAATAAAATGTAGTAGACATGAGAATAAAGGCCAGCCAGGTCAACGGAACTGGTCTTGTTGGAGAGTGTCTGCGGGTGTTTGTTGCCCTGGCTGCCTTCTGCCTTGGAAACTGCATAATAAGAAATCAGGAGCAGGAAAGGCCACCCACCCCTCGTCCGCCAGTGAACTCTCGCTGTGCGCCACTTAATTTGCTTTAAAGTCCTGCCTGAAGGATTCTTGCCAAGAGGACGGGAGTCCGGGCAGCCGAAGGCAGTCTTGGATGGAAGCACTTTTGCATTATTCCCCGAGTGGATTTTAAGAAAGGGGAAGTCTCTTATTTGTATCTGCTGTTGGTGGGGAAAAAAACATGCTCGATACTTAATTTAATTAAATATCAATATGTATGCTTGCAAGAATTTATTTCTTTAATGCTAATATAAGTCACAAAAGGCTAGAGCTGTTAGGAATTTCTTATGTAATGCCATCTGAATATTCCTCTAAATAACTAGAATTATTTTTTAATTTTAAACGCAAAGAACAAGAACATTTTCTCGATATACCCGCTTGCCTCCAGACAATCGAAACCATTGATTGATGGCCTTGAGTCCTGGCCGAATGCCGTCCTGTCTCCTGTCTCCCGTTTGGCCTTTGTCCACTGCACTTGTTCCCCTATTTGTTTGCTTGTCCCCGCTGCGGGATGACAATCTTTCAATCCTCGGAGAAAATAAGGAAAAACGCTGACATTTAAATATTTTATAAGACCTAAAATCGAAGAAAATGAAAAAATAAAACGAAATCCCGATAAACTGGTACGAAAATTTCCGGCAAATTTGTTTCTCTTTTCCTTTCCTTTTATTTTATTTATTTATTTATTTATTTTTTCCGTTGTTGTTGCCTTGGCTTTGACTGAAATCGCGCGTAAATGTGTCAAAGGAATCGTCAAATACATGGCGATGGGGGGGAAAAAAAAAGAAAAAACAGTGTACAAAAATAGATGAAAAGCGTGGGGGACTAGCGGGAAAACTTGGCGGTGTGGCTTATGGGGCTTGCCTTAGCACTTATTCAATCAAAATCAAAATAAATAAACATGAACTCAAGCCGCCTCTTCTATAAATATCCCTCTTAGCTTGGCTCTTGAGGGACCATTGCCGATTGTGTCGTATTGTCATTGTTGTGCATTAAGCGAATATTGCGCATACGCCTCGTGTGCCGTGCCGCGTGCTCCCCATCCTTCATTTCCTCCTTCCCGCCTTCATTTCAGCCCCGATTGGTAAGCAAACAGCGGGATAAACTGTAAGTCGCATATAAAATGCAACTCGGCCAAATTGAGTCGAATCTCCATTGATTTTCTCCACGTTTCTCCATTGTTTTCCTTTGCAATCCGAGTGCAGGCAATAAAATCTTTTCACTTTATGCGTAGGTCTGGCTATAGTGACTGGGAATGAATGTTTTGCAAGGAAAACATTTTTAAATATCGATAAAATATCGAAATTTATCGATTTATGTAATATTTTACATCGAACTATTAATTAAATTAAAATTAATTATATTATATAAAACATATATCAAGCGATACAAGCAATATAAAATTACACGTTTAACACGTTGCAAAGGAAAATATTTAAAATACCGATAAAATTTCGAAATATATCGATTTATATAATATTTAACATCGAACTATTAAATAAATTAAAATAAATATATTATATAAAACATCTATCTAGCGATACAAAATTACATATTTATCAATCGATAAATATTTTGTAATATATCGATATTTGGTCATAGTTTAAAATATTTACCTGAAGTGATCAGATAATATACATTATAAGTTTATATTAAACGGAACGACACACTAACAAATCTCTCTATTCATATCAAACTTTGATTATAATATCGATACTATAATCGATATGTTTTGGTCATCGCTAGTCCCTCTAATCGTGACAATCTCCTGTTCAAGGGAATAAAGGCAAACGAACTTAGGAACGAAAATTGAGGCAAACATTTTGCCAGCCTTCAAATATTATTAGTAACAAAATGTTTTGCGCTTCAATGTCGATTATTTTCTTGGGATTTTCTTCCTCTAGATTTGATTCGATTAGACGGTTCGTGACCAGTTTTTCCTTTTCCGAGTCCGAGAGCGAGAGGAGTACATAAGCCATGTATTTGATTTGCTTGCAAAGGGTCAGAGTTTATTTAGTCGGAAAGACGTAGGGCCAAATGGCAACTTGTGTTTTATTAATCGAATTGCGGCTTATTTGTGCCCTGACGGCTTTAGTAAATATCATTTTTATTACTTACTTTTACTATAGCTAGAATAGAAAACAATAAAAACATTTTTCCATACTTTTTAGCTTCGTTTTTTGGCCAAAATTCAAAGAACAATTCAGATTCCATTGACACCCGATCGCTTTATCTTTTTCTATCAACATTTTTGATTATTCTGACAGAGTATTTCAGTTTTCGTTGGTTTTTTTCTCATGCTGAGTTAACCATGTTTTCCACATATTCTTTTTTGCACTGAGAGAAAGTAGTATAGGTTGAAAGTTAAGGAAATTCATAAAATATATTTTTATCAACCTCAAACTTTATTGTTCCTTGTGTTTCGAGACAGCTTTCGGAATTAAAATGTTTCAAATACCCCCTCTTTTTTTGCAGTGCCGTTTTCTCGCGTCCT
The DNA here is from genome assembly GCA_014170255.2 of Drosophila triauraria. Lineage (NCBI taxonomy): Eukaryota > Metazoa > Arthropoda > Insecta > Diptera > Drosophilidae > Drosophila > Drosophila triauraria. Next base: position 6,255,501 of record CM024333.1, on the reverse strand, counting down.
TTTCGCTGTTGGCACACAACTCACGCAGCCGAGTGTCCTTGCCTGTTATTGTTATAGCCATAACGGCCATCACATCCCGTCCTGTCCCGTCCAGTTCCGTCCACCTACGCCCCAGCCCAGTTCATCAATCATACGCAACGTTGGCACGTGCAGCAGAGCGTTAACAGTGCAGGAGCGGGGGCTTGGGAAGCTTGGGGAGTGGGGGAGTGGGGGAGGTCAAGAAGACCGACCGGGCCATATTTTCAGTGATAGGGCAAAGAGTGTCATAGCGTCGCCCTAATGAAGCGTCTCAGTTTGGCTGCGGGTGTCCATAAGCTGGATGTGACTGCAATCGCCAACAATTACAAAACTTTCAAGTTTCGTAGTCCGCCGCTAAATCCAATCCTCATCCCCATCGGGAGAGACAGCCCCCAAGCACCCCCAAACCCGGTGAAAAGTTGGCGGATTAAGCAGGCGAACGATACGAACAAGTGGAACTTGTTCAGGAGGACGTCGACGACGACGATGTCGAGTCCATAAAGTTGCACAAAAAATTGTTTTGCTCGGCGGGCGACGAACATTTTGCGGGCGCTGGGAAAAAGTTTTATCTAACCGAAAGAAAGTGGGCGTGGCGCCGTGGCCTGTCGCATTCTGTTTAAAGTTAATATTTACATGCCACGAAGGGGTGCCACGTCCTCCGTCCTCCGTCCTCCGTCCTCCGTCCACCGTCCTTTTCGTCCTGCCAGTGCCAGCAGCAAAAGTAGCAACAAATTCTTGTCATTTGCAGCTGCGAGACAAGACAAGGACGATGGCACATCAAAAGGGGATCAAGGCGGTTGTACACTCTTCGAAAATAATCGAAGAAATTCGGGAAAAATATGTAAAGCTTAGTTTTTACCGAATTCCTAATTTAAAATTTATATAAAAAGGCAAAACTAATATTAAATTTTGCTTAGGAAACAAATAAAAGAGTTTACCTCATGTTTTTAGAAAAGAAATTCACTCTTAATGCACATTTAATAATAAAAAACATGACATAATGCTGATTTTATTTTTAAAACAAAGAAAAACTCTAAATATAAGCAATTTTGTGTTTATTTATAATTATTACTATTTTTTGTTACTGTATACTATTATTATTTCATTTTGTTTATATTATTTATACTTTTTGTTTTACAAAAAAACGTACCTAGAACTTACTACTTCCCTTACATTTTCCTTTTGTTCTTAGAGTGCCTCAGAAATGTTCTTAAAACTGCCCAAGTGGCACCAAAAACTTCAGATTTTTTTCCCGAGTGTAGTGAAAGATAAACGAACATCAAGTTTTGTTTTGGGTCGCCGGGCAATGACAACTTCAAGTTCATAAAAGCGCAACTAATGTGCATGAAATACATTTTATATAGAAGCGCAGAGCACACAATGTGCTTCAAGTTCCCCCCTTTCTTTTTATTTTTTGGCCAACTCGTCACCCGCCTTTGGTTTACCCAGAACCCAGATCCAGTCTCTTCAAAAAACACCCTCGTCTTGGCATTTTATTTGCCACCTTTCTGAGCCATACGTTTCCCTTTCATATTTCGTAAACAAAACATCAACGTGGAACTTTTCTCCGTTCGCCCATTTATTTTTTTCTTGCCCAAGTCCCGAGTCCCGAGTTCTGAGTCCTCAGTCCTCAGTCCCTTGTAGCCTCGCCCTTCCAATGGCGATAACTTGCAATAAGGGAAACAACTTTCGAGAAAATCACAGAACGAGGGAAAAAAGCCAGCAGCAGGAGCTGGGAGTTGGCTGAAATACAAGAAAAGAACTTTTCACATTGACATGTTTGGTAGCTCTCTAGCCCCGCAATTTTGCCGCCTTTTCCCCCGGAATTTCCCAGAATTTTCCCCACTCCACTGGCAGTGAGTGTATTCTGCGCACCCTTCGACCATTTTGCTTGCCATATTTCAGCCATTTATCTGAGCTGTTTTCCCCGCCAGCTCCAGCTCCAGCTTCAGCGTCAGCTTCGTTCGATTCCCGGGGTCTTGTTGTAATGCATTTTGACGTTAGCTGGCTCAAAGTTTCTTGTTTATATTCGTTTATTGTTTATAAATGGTTGATAAGTGACATCGCCCTCCGTTTCCTTCGAGTGCTATTCGAGTTCGTCTCTGATTTGGCCCCGGAAATGGGTTGGGTTGGGCTGGGGTGGTTCGCCCGAAGAGCCATCGCCATCGCCATCGCTGTCGGAGAGCTGTGCAAAGTCTGGCCCCGATTGAGCAGTGTTGGCCAACGCTATATTGTTCTGACACTTTTGGCTTCGTGGTGGCTCTATTTAAGTTGAATTGAGCCACCATTGTGGCCGTGTTATGGCTTCAAGTCGATTGGCTTTGATTGGTCCGTCGAAGAGAACTACTGGGGATAAACAATTGTGCAATTACTCGAGGGTAATTTATTGGGTTTATTTAGAAATTTGAATAGTCATTGTGAGGGCTTTGTAAAGGAGTTAATTTTGGAGAAGTCTTTGATGGTTTTTACCTTTTAAGGAGTAGAACATACAAAATATTAATAGCAACGTTTTTTAATTAGGGTTACTTAGTTATTTTCTATTTTTTTCTGAATACTTTTAATAGGTTGCATGTAAAATAAATTAATATCCTTATTTTATACAATAAATTCCTTATAAAAATGAAAGTTTAAGTTTATTTTTTCGTAATTACCCAACGGCATTTGATAAATATCCCAAACTCAACCTAAATTCAAATACTTTGCCCCCTATAATTAATTTTGTGCTGACCTAATTAATGGCGGATATACCCAGATTTTCGCACCAATGGACTTTAAAATAAAAATAGAAATGGGTAAAAAATCGTACATATTTTCATCAAACTCTCGACAGATTCCAGCGCCAGCCCGCAAATTCCTTTTGTAACCAAATCAAATTTTGGGATTGAGAGCCACCACAGTGTGGTGCCACGGCCACTTGGCCGGCACACCGAAATCCATTAAGTGCATTTTTGAAAAGAACTCTAGCTGTGTGTGCGACACTCATTTTTCCCCCTGTTTCCCATTTCCCATTTGCCATTTTCCATTGCAACCTCTCCCCCGCCCCAAAACATTATCTAAATTTTTATGCGAAAAGTTTGTTCGCCTTTTTGGAAGTGGAGTGGAGTGAAGCGAAGTGGAGTGGAGTGAAGGGTAGTGTAGTGAACTGCAAAAGGGAAGCTCTGTTGGAGCTCGCTGCTGCTGCTGCTGCTGCTGTTGGTTTTCCCCCTCTCCTAGATTTTTGCCAGATTTTCCTGCAACGTTTACAACCACCCGCCGCAATGTTTAGCTAATTTAACTATGTCTCCGAGAGAGAGCTCTGGCTGCCAAACAGCAAACTAATGACACTTGGCAAACCCCGAAAATTGTACGAAATTCAGAAAAATTAATTTCCCAGGCAAAGTCCGAGTTAGAGAGGGGAGGGGGGACGGTAAAAGCGAGCCAGCGCGAGAGGTCAGCCAACTTTTAATAAACAAAATTACGGAAAAGTCGGGAGGAGAGAGAGAGAGGGAGAGAGCTGGACTGGATGTGCCAAAAGCGCGCTTGGCCAAATAAAAAGCGAGATAAACGGCTAAAAAGGGTCGCTAATTTCTCCGTCTCCCTGTCTTTCTGTGGATAATGTTTTTTTTTCGGGGCAGCCTTTTAGGACCCCTCAAAGTCCTTTGCACCGACCGGACCCCCTATCTAAATCCCGGCTCGCTTTTCTTCTTAGCTGCCAGAAGTTTGTTTACTTGGGCAAAAAGAAAAAAGTGAAAGCCAGTTTGGTGGCGAGTTATCAAAGCTAATCGGTGACTTTATCGAAAGAAAGTAGTCGCCAGCCTTGATCTACTTTTGCTGGCTTGAAAAATAACCAAGTTTTGGGCAGAAAATTAAAGGCAACCTATAGAGATATATAACTTGAAGATTATTAAAGGATATGGGAGGAGAATAAAGCTTGAAATAAATGCATTGAATGTGCCAAGTCCCAAATGTAATCAGCGAAAATGCGAAATGCGAAACGACAGGCAGCTGGTCAAAATATCAAAATATATATCTCGCTGTCCCTATCGGCCTCCCGTCCCTCTTCTCTATTTATCTATGCTGTCTCTCTCTCTGTCTCTGTGTCTCTCTGTCTCTGTGTTGGCGATAAAATTATACGCATCGAGGTCACGTGTAAAGGTCGTAAATATCAAAATACAACGACTGACACACACACACCGACACCCCGAACCGAAAGAAAGCCAGGCTAGTCTCAGGAGGAGGAGGATGGGCGCTGGAACGCGGACGGTACGAGGAGGTCTAATTATGACAGGCCATTTGCATTTTGGCTGTTAATCACGATTATGCATAATTAATCCCAATTATGCATAAACACAAATTAATAGACAAAATATGCACATTGCAGCTGTCGCATCAATTAAGCCCCGCCTTCCGTCGGTCACACGGGGCGTATGATTGATAATGTGCGCCCTTGTAAGAGAGGAAGGAAAGCAGAAGCCGAAGCCGGAGCCGACTTTGGTCAACCGAGAAGACAAGCTCCAATAGCTGATAACCCCATTTCATGTTTAAAGCCCCAAAACGATGAAGGAGCCCCGGTCCCGGCCCCGGCCCCGGTTCCACAATAAATGGAGTTATCGTAAAATATGAAACAAGTCCCAAACAAATCCTCGAACAATGGCCAACAGATAGACACATGGTCGGGGGGTAAGTGTGGGAAAAGCGGGGCAGGACGTGTTGAAGCAAAAAGGATTCAACGCTCTACTTGCAATTTCCGTTTGTCCGTTTGTCCGTTTGTCCGTTCGCTGTCCGCTGTCCGTTGTCCGTTTCTCGTTTTAGACGGGATATAAAACGCACACATCCGCACAGGGATAGGACGCTCACACACACACGATATAAATATAAAATAAATCTTTGTTTAAATACCCGAAGAATGTTGGCAAATATTTTCAAAAACCACACACGGACACGAGGATATGGACATGGACACAGAGACCCATGGCTCTTAAGGGTCTCTCCCTCTCACTCCCCCTCTGTCTCTGTCGGTCTGGAAATAAAAGGCATCCCCATAAATAATATTCAGCATCAAATCCGCTTTAAACAGAGAAGCCGGCCAACTTTGGCCCCAGTTACAGGCTTTTGTGTTTTCGTTTTCGTTTTCGTTTCGTGTGTTTTCCTTCCTTGGGAAAAGGGGGAATCCCACTCGATAAGCATCGACAATGGGTGGGAAAAGTCGGACAATGCCTTTCGCTAATTTGCGGGATTTTCCTTTGGCAATAAATGGACTGGACTGGACTGGTTTAAGCGAAAAAGGACATTCCCGGGCAAAGTGCCAAACGTTGACAAAAACCTTATTAATCTTTTGGTTATTAATCGTTTTGAAAAGGGACAAAAGTCACTCAAGTAAAGACTAATAACCGAATTATTTATTTCAATTAAAAGTTTCTATTAAAGCTAAGAACGGAATGTAAAGTTTATTAATTAAATTCATGAATCCCCTTTAAAGGGGAGCAGTCGACGTGTTTGTTTTTCCAATTTGAAATCTGATTTAATTCTGGTTTCTACTACTACAACTTTTTGGAATAAAACTAAAACAAAAAGTAGCAGTAGTAGTTGGCCAACGTCATGTGCCATATCCATTGGGTTAAAGCCCCCGAAAGGGACGATCCAAATGCGAATGCGAATGCGAATGCAAATGCAGCTGCCTTGGCAAACAACTAAAACAATGCCAGATTTTTGCAAACTTAAATCCGTGTTTATGTCTCCACAATGCCGCCCCCTTTAGTCCACCTAAAAAGTGCCCCAAAATGCAGAGGGAGAAAATATTGGGTATTAAATATATATTAACTTCTTTTTTTCTTAAATTTCTTCTCCTATTAATAATGTTTAGTTTCCTTAAACTTTGTAGGATTAATTGTACATTTTTTCAGCTTTAGGAGTACAGAGTATTTTCATTTTAAATATTAGCAGGTGACGTTTTCGCGAGGTTTTGCTTTGAAATTAGTAGAAAATAGAAAGAGGAAGGAATCAACCCTATTGTAAGATATAGTTCCCACCCTTTGCTTTCCTTCAACATCAATTAATTTGCTCAGTGTACGTGTGTGTGCTTTGAGGGCGTTACTGTCTGTCTATAGGAATGCATGAATGTATGGGAATGAGCGAGCGCGTTACGCCCTAATAACCTACAAAATAGTTGGCAAACAACTCATTCCCCCCGCCTCCCCACATGACTTGAACTATGCAAAAAAAAAAACTAGAAAAAAAATACAAATAGTAGAGAAAAAAATTGGAAAAAGGAAAGGGGGAAATTGCTGAATGAAAGCGCAAAGCAGTGACACCAGCAGATGCGAGAAAATAGAAATGGCCCCGACTAAAGAGGAACAAACATAGATTTGCCGCCTTGCCTTGCCTTCACTTAGCCCAAAACGAACCGAAACGAAAGCCAGTCGGGGAAAAGCAAAGGAAAATCAAGGAGAGAGCCGCCAGCAAGAAGATGGCCAGAAGTTGAAGTTGGCTGAACAAAGTGAATATGAAAAGAGCTGGAATGCAAATATTCTGTTATCGATATGACTACCGAAACTCCACTGAAAACGTTTTCAAACATTATTTAGAAAAGTATATGTTATGTACATATATTTAAAAATATTTAATATTTATCCTTAAAGCTCTACAATATTCTTTAATATTTTTTAAGATTTATTTTGACTTTAATTCTTGCTTAGTCTGAATTATTTCCAAAGTTTATTAATTTACCAAAATAAATACTTAAATATTTTAAATAGCTTAGCCATAAATCGCAGAAAATTATTATAATAAATGATTAGCTTATATTTTTATTTTGTAGGAACCTTAAAATGATTGAATTTGAATTTATAACTAAAATCTTAGCTTTATTTTGTATAAAAGTATACTTTATTTACATATATTTATGCCAGCAGTTCTCTTATATTTATTCCTTGACTCATTTCTACTTCATTAACAGCTTAGCTCTGTCTGAAATAATTCCAAATTTTATGCAGTTACTTAAACACTTTAAATAGCTTAACTTTACACCATAAAATGTGCAAATATTTCTAATAAAATGCCTAGATTATATATTTTCTTTGGTAACAACCTCGGAATTATTTTATTTGACTTGCCGAATTGTTGTTTGAGTTTTATTTTGTGCACAGATGACTGCGCGCTTGATACACTCCGCACTGCCATCGATTGCTTTCACTGGCTCGATACAAATTCAATTCATTCCACGGCCCCGAATGCATTTGAAATATGTAGAGCACGCGTGTGTGTGTGCACACACAAAACTTCGAATCAGGCCGACTCAAAATCCAAAACAGATAACTTAATTTCCAGACAGGGAGAGAAAAAATAGGAGCGTGGGAGAGAGTAATTGAAAATTCTGCCAGTCAAATTGGCGCTGTCAAGTGTCAAAAAATGCAATTTGCACTGCAAGTGTGAGTGAGAAGTGTGCGGCTCAAAGGACCGAGGGCTTATCTATGCATTCAGAATATATATACATATATATATATCTCAGATCCCAGCAGAGCTGTAACTGTAGCAGTATCAATATCGTAAAGTGTGTAAATCATAAAGTAATTCCGGGGCAACAAAAAATGTTTTTGCTGTGTGAAAGCTTTACGACACTTGGCCATGGGAAATTATGTCAAATTCAAGCTCAGCCAACCAAAACAGCCAACAACAAGGACCCAAGGAGCAGCTAGCCAAGACGGATCCCAAAAAGGAGCACCAGGCAGCAGCAGGCAAGCAGCAAGGAGTGCAGGCCAAGAAGGCCAGCCCAGGCCAGGGAGTCAAGAGCCAAGCAAAGTCGGAACGTGCAAATGAAATTTATTGTTATGACTGCAGTTTAAGCCCCGACGACCAAAGAGACGGCAACTTGGAACGAACTGAGACGGCGACGGAGACGGGGACGGAGATGGGGACACTCACATGAGCAAGGATTAAATTGCTCAAGTTAATATTTCTGTTACCAGGCCAGGAGGAAGGAGGATCAAGTGGGTCACTTGGCACTTCAGCAGCAAAGTATGCTACATTTGCTTCTTGAAAACTCTTTTAGAAGAAATCCAGCTTGATTTGAAATTTATTTACCAACTCAAGCTACTTTTGCAACACATTTGCTTTGCTTTTAATATATTTTATACTTTCTATAATTATTGTTTTTATTTTATTTATCAAACTGTACAAAACTCAAGGTCTATATTATAAATCCTGCAACATGTTTGCTTTGCTTTTCATATATTTTATGATTATTATTATTTGTATTTTATTTATCAAACTCTATTGAATCATTCTGCTAATTTATTTTATTTATTGACGTGCTGCAATTTGGTCTGCATTTGGTTGACTCTTTCTCCTCTGCATGCCATCATCAATATATTTATTTGTTATTTTTCTCTGGCTCTGGCTCTGGCTCCGTTTCGTTTGTTGTTTATTAATCATTGGGGTTCCAGCAATTTTCCTGCCAACTCATGGTAAATAAAATGAAAGTTTTACGTTGAACTCTTCATCATCGGCCTCAACTTGAGTTGGCAAACTTTCTCTCTCACTCGGCCCCCTGCCGTCGTCCTGCCCTGCTCCTTTTTCATTCTTTCTCTTTCTGTGTGCATCTCTGTTGAATTCACCTTCAATGTGTTGGTGCACTGAGAAAAATTGATTGTAGGGAAATTACCAAAATAAGATAAAAGATATAAAGTAGATATAAAGAATTTTTGTAGGGTATATGTATATATTTCTAATGAAATTAAATTTAAAATATTTATTGTTAAAAAAAGCCGCTTTAAAATATTATTAAAATATTAAAATATTTTTTGTAATCTTTTGTTAAAAGCGTTCATAATAATTTGAAAAGATCAAACACTTATAAATCGAAAAATGTGGGTAAAAGTTACGATATTTATCGATATATTTTTCAAAAGTAATTTAAGTATATTTAATTATTATTTAATTATTTTATTAATTATTTATCAAGTGTTGAAATTGTAAAGTAAATTTAAAAAAATTAGATATATCTAAATTAGAAACTATTCCTAGAGATAAAGCGGTTAATTTATCGATATATTCAAGTAAATATCAATAAAGTACATGCCTCTTTTGAGTTTCGTATATAAAATAAGGAAAATTGGTTGATATATCTATATTTCTTGTTATCTTTAAATTTTTTAACTGTTTAATTCAATCTGCTTTGTTAATTATTTGTCTCTCAGTGCATTGTTGGCGTGTGGTTGTTGGTGGTGCCAAAGGCAGTTTAGATTTGCATTTGGGAATACGCTCCTGAGCTTCCCCCTTTCGCCCTTCGCCTTTTGCCAACTACTACTATATGTGGGCTAAAAATATAATAAAATTTGCCTTTTCGAAATTAGTTGCACTTTGCTCACGTTACACTCCAGGGCTTGGATCGGGAGGTGGTTCCTAGAGGGACGCGGGTGGAGAGTGGGGTTGTGACGCCACTTGCCCTCTGACCTCCGCCCGCTCTTGTGCCGGGCTTTGTTTTTGGGCAACAACAAAAAGCAAATAAAGATGTGGCAAGCGGAAATTTAATATTGATTGTATGTGTGTGTGTGTGTGTGAGTATCTGTGAGATACTCGTATCTGTGTACAAATGGTTGCGCTTTCAGTAAATTATCATGATATCCTCGGCCTCGGCCCCGGTCCCGGCCCCGACTTTGGAATTTTCGGCTTTAACTTTAGTTTTGCGGCTTTCGGTCATATTTTCAGCTGCTACTTCTGCCCGCCTTGTTTTCCCTGCTTTTCCGCTTTTCTCGGAGCTGCTCCTCTGTTTTTTCCCTTTCTTTATTTATTTTATTTTTATTTCTTTCTGTTTGCCTTTTCTGCTTCTGTTTTGGTTCCGTTTTTCGGCAAAGTTAATTAAAATGCTTAGTTGATTTCCTAAAGGGATAACCAGTTGGTCGTTGTCTGGGCCAAGTGTTGTTCTTGTTGTTGTTGTGTCTTGTGTGTTGCGGGCGGTTGTGTGTTTATTTGCTCCTGCGGCTGTGTGTGTGTGATGTACTTGTGGGTCTCATAAATGTTTTTCGGTGCTTACATTACACACCCACACACACACACAGGAAGCTGCTCAATTCATTCGCACTTTCGAATTCTGCGGGGAAAACTTTACTGGCATTTTTATTTTGCCACGAGGTTTTTTCCATAGGATGTTTGTGTGTTTTTATACCCTTGCAGAGGGTATTATAATTTTGCAATGATATTTGCAACGCAGTGAAGGAGGCATCTCAGACCCCATAAAGTATATATATTCTTGATCAGCATCACCAGCCGAGTCGATCTAGCCATGTCCGTCTGTCTGTCTGTCCGTCTGTCTGTCCGTCTGTCTGTCCGTCTGTCTGTCCGTCTGTCTGTCCGTCTGTCGGTTTCTACGCGAACTAGTCTCTCAGTTTTTGAGCTATCGGGCTGAAATTTTCAGCATATTCTTATTTCTTTAGCACGCAGTATATATGTCGGAACGGTCGAAATCGGACCACTATATCCTATAGCTGCCATAGGAGTGATGGCGAAATTAATGTACAAAATTTTTAATTTCTCTGTTTTCAACGAATTTCTATAAATTTCGAGATATAGTCATTTTTATAGTTTTAGAATTACGGTTTTAATTTCATTTAGATCGGACAACTATATCATATAGCTGCCATAGAAGGGATCCGTCGATTTATATGAAAATGTAAAATTCTACATGTAAAATGTAAAATTCTACATGTAAAATGTAAAATTTACAAAATTTACATAATTTGACATTTTTTACATTACCAAAATGGATCGATTTTCAATGATCCAATTGCTGACTGCAAGGGTATATAAACTTCGGTTTACCGAAGTTAGCTTTCTTTCTCGTTTCATATAAAATCAGGGTTTTTTTTTTTAATTTATAAATAAAAGTAGTTTCTTAATATATGCTTTTTACGCCTAACCTTAATTATAAACTTAGACAATAAAAAATACTAGCACCTTAGAAGTCTTTATCATAATTAAAATGCAATTTTGATAAAGATTTATATGTAAAATATTATTTTTAATTACGAAACGCCCTGAAACACCTTCCAGAAAAAAACCTCAACTATTTTATCGTTAAACCTTTCCGTTAAAAACTATTTCCCTCTGAGTATCCGTCACTCTCTGCCATTATGTTTGTCACCACCGAGTGCCATGCAATTTCAGAAAGTTTTCCAAACAAAATAAAATTGATATCGGGAAAATGAAAATGCTGGCAACTACGTTTGCTGGCAGAATCGCTTTTCGAAATTAGACTTGATTGAGAACAAGGCCGATAAGCTTTATTTCGTTGTGCCACCTGAAATTGCCTGCGGTTCGTTTCGTTTGCTCGCGCTTTTGTTTTATTTTCCATTTTGTATTCTTTTTTTTTTATTTTGTTTTTCTGGTATTTTTTGCCATTTATTTTGCTTTGGGCCGAACGAGCGAGCTGGCGAGCGGTCAGGAAAAGAGACAGGTGACAGGAGACAGCGGACAGGGGACGGCGGACAGGGGACAACGGACAGCGGACACAAACAGCGACAGCTACGGCGATAATTAAAAATAATTTGCTGCCATGGTGAATAAAACCGAGACCGAGAGCGGGACCAAAAACCAAACAGAGTCAAAAGTGCCCGGCAGTGTTGCCCCGGAAATCGGCAGCCAAAAATGTTGAGCCTCATCGACGGAAAATAATTTAAATTAAACGTTATAAAGGGGTTTCCCTAAGCGCCTTAAGTTGTTTGTTATTTAAAGAATTTGATTCATTAAAATTGAAGGGGTTACTCCACTTAGTTCTGTAATTATTAATTCACGATAATAATAACTGAAAAAATCAGCACAAAAAGGAGGCTTAATAAAAAATAATAAAATATTTTCTGCATTTTTTTAATTTCTGTAATAAATCGCTGAATTATCTTAGCCAAGTCTGCAGCTCTTTCACCGACCAATTGAGGGAATGGGATAAATGCAGGGCTGGCAGGACGAGATGCTAGGACATGCGAGGCGCAATAGGACACTCGTCTGCACGGAATCCGCAAACATGCAGGTTTCATCCTGAAACAAACAGGACATGGACTACGAGCTGCGTTTTGGATTTGTGTTTGGGTTTGGGTTTGAGTTCTGGACTAGGGCTCGGGTCAAATGGTAGAAGTAAAGCCGCGCCCAGCTCATGATTAAAGTTCCAAATGCGCGGAATTGCACAGATGTCACGTGGGCACTTAAAGAAATTGGATTAAATAAAAAATTAAAAAGAAAGAATTGCTAAATAATGTTTAAATTTCTTTATTGATAAGTTAAAGCAAACGCTGGGAGTTCGATCTTTAAGAAAATAAAAGTTTCATCAAGAAAGTTTAAAAAAAATAAATTAGTTTGCGTTGAAACGGACAGAATGATTGACGGACAAACGGACATGAGGAAGAATATAAATATCAGACAAAAATAGTAATAGTAAAATCTCGGCCAGGTTATAAAAAATATTTTCGAATATTTTCCTGTAACGAGCATAACTTTTTTCGAGTGCACAGAAAAGAGATGGAGAGCGGAGTATGTGACACGAACTGGGTTCCGCTTCTGCATGCATTCCTCCGCCCGCTCAGTATTTTTTTTTTTGTTTTTTTTAATTTGAGTGACACGAAGGTGAAGGCACAAAGTGGTTTGCCCGATGCCCAGACATCGGAGCAGAAGACATGCTCGCTCGGACTCTCCGGGAGTTCGGAGTATGGAGCACGGAGTTGCCCTCGGTGACAGAGAGAAGGAAGCACTTAATGCAAGTGAAATCCAGCCAAAGGCAACGTCACTGGGTCGATGGGTTGTTAGGTTGCCGGGTCGATGCTTTTCCCTTTCCTTTAGCTCCGCCCTTTGATTTTCCCTGAGCCCCTGCCTACTGCCTGCTGCAGTTGGGAGATGTGGGGATATGCGGACAGAGAGACATGCAGACAAGCGGACACACGGACAAGCGGACACACGGACAAGCGGACACACGGACACTACATGGACAAGCAGACGTTTAGACTTACAACCCAACGGGCTCTGGTAGGTCCCATTTAGACTTACGAAAAAAAGAGGACAAACGGACGGAGAGCAGACGTCACTCAGTCAGACAAACAGACAAACAGCAAACAGGCAGACAGAACAACAAGAGGCACTGGTTCCACTGGTTAAGCCAACCATCACATCCTGACTCTATCCCATAATCTTGGAATATGGATGTACAAATGGGGAAATAATTATATAATAAATGTATTTTATTGGGAAATGTAGAGTATGACTACGACCCTTTTAATCTTTAATCTATAATCTTTAATCCTTATTTTTTAATTAAGAACATTAGCTTGTGTTTACAGTCAAAGCACGATTTTAATGAATATTTTTTTGCGCCAGTTCGCACTCAGCAATAAGTGGAACAAGCCCCAGACTGACAGGGACACTAAAAGGAGACTCCAGGAAATGGCTGTAGTGATCCACGACTACCATTGCAGGTCCTGGATATCTGTGTGTTTGCGCCATTTAATTGCGTCAACCTCACCGCGACGGCGGCTGACGGATATGTTTTCTCCTTTCGCTTTTTTGCATATCGCAGTTTTATGTGGCACCTACGCTTTGAGTTGATGCCCTAACCGGGGATAAAAATAATAGAATATATTAAATTTAATTAATATAATTGTTTAAATATTAAAAAATTATAATAACAATAATTTATCAATAAATTCCCAAGAAGATAATTAATATCAACTTTGGTTTTTTGTAAAGTTTTACTATAAGTAAAGTGTAAAACCTTAAACCAATAATCGGAAGTATTTTCTTTGGTGCTAAGTGGCTCTACAAAAATACCAGTAAAAACCCTATTAACATATTTGAAAACTTGTTTAATAAAAAGTGTAATTATAGCGTCGCCTTGCTCTATTTTATTATTTTATTTCCAGTGTCCGTTGCTCTCGTCGTCGAGCGTTGTTTGTCAGGTGACGACCTCTGTTGGTCGCGACCGGGCATCCTCCTTGCGGCTTTTCATTCCTTCCCTTTCCTTTTCTTTACTTTTCATTATTTCCCGGTACTTGCGGACGACAAGAGTATATGATATTCCCATTATTTGGTTTTTATAAGAAGGGTATTTTAGACTTATAAATTTATTTAAGAGTTAAATCTCTTTAAAAATTAAATAAATTAAATTGATACCCGCCTCACTTGTTATTCATAAAAAATATAAAATTAAATATAAAAGATATCTAAAAATAATCAATATTTTGTCAAAAACTGGGTATTCCAGTGTCGGGGCTTGGCATTCTTTTTGCCAGCTTTGCTGCAATTATTTCGCGCTCGCTGGCCAACTGACAGTCAACGCATTGCGATTGCCATAATTTATGCATAAGTATCCAGGAAAATGTCCAAGCATGCAGCTGTGTGCGTTCAATAAAATGCGAATGGAGCAAAAAACAAAAGGGAAAAGCGAAATGGACAAAAAAAAAATAAGAGAACCAAATTGTTGCCGGAATTTTCCATTGCGTGCGTGCGTGCGTATGGGTGTGTGTGTGTAAAAAAGTGAAAATCGCACTGCGCTCGGCGGCTGCAACAGTTTACAACAACGATGTGGGCCCGAAAATATGTGCCAATTTTTATTATGCGCTCAGTCAAACGGCAAAAGCCACACACACACTTGCACACACATGTCATGGCCAAAAAAAGTGGCTAACCAATTGGACAGCGGTTAGCACGTCAGGCACAGTGGGTTAAATGAGCAAAGACAGGGGTTAAACATAGGTTAGAGGAAATTAACTTGACAAATTGAGCTACAGACTTGCCAGTTGGGAATTATAATGCAACGGTGTAATTTAATAATGTTTTAAGGGCCTGTAACGTGAAAAATTCTGCTGCCGACAAGCCAGTTGGAAATTATAGTGCAAATGTGTAATTTAATAATCTCTTTAAGCCGTGTAACTTGAAAAATTCAACTGCCGACTAGCTAGTTGGGAATTATAGTGCAACGATGTAATTTCAAAATATCTTTAAGCCTCTAACTTAAAAAATTCTGCTGCCGACTACATAGTTGGGAATTATAGTGCAACGGAAGTGAACATTTAAGATGTTTTTAAGCTTGATTAGCTTGAAAAATTGAGCTACAGACTAGCCAGTTGGGAATTATAATGCAACGGTATAATTTAAAAATATTTTTAAGCCTCTAACTTGAAAAATTATACTGTCGACTAGATAGTTGGGAATTATAGTGCAACGGAAATGAAAATTTAAGATTTTTTTAAGCAAAAACATGCCATAAACTGGCATTATTATTGATACTTAAATTACAAAATTAAATAGAAATATTAATTAAAAATTAATAGAAATAAAACTTCCATTTCCCATGTATATAATTGTTTCTATTTGTTTAAACTTCCCTTGCCCGAAGTATCAATTTAAAATGTATTAACACACACTCCAAGGTAAATACGATATTTTATTAAAATACAAGCCAAACCTGTTACACGAAAGGTAAGGTTGGGTGGTAAATCAAGTCAAAGGTCTCACCCCCAGTATCGCCCCAGTGTTGTTTACCATGGATGACCCAAGCTATCGATGGTCGAGCCACTATCGAATTGAACTTTTTGCGGTTGATTACCAGTTTTTGTTGCCGTGCTTAAATATTTGATGGATATTACGACATGCATGCGCCTCCATAAATACGTATTGGTATGCAAATAGAATGCAATATGCGTAAATATGCGAGTGCAATTTTTTAATCGAATTTCGCATCGAGTTCGAGTGCGAGTACGAGGCGGCGCGTGCACACACACTTTGTTCGATAATTTTCCAGGCGAATTTTTCAACTATTCCCGCCGAAAAAAAAACAACAACTTTTTTCGCTCTGTATACACGCATATAGATATATATATTTAAGCGGGGGCGATAGTTCAATATTCATTGGCCGTAATTTGATTGAAATAAGTGAAGCGCGCCTTTATGCGTCGCCCCACTGAGCAATGAACTCGTGGGTGGCATTGGGATGGGTTTTCGGTTGGGTTTTGTGGCTCTTTCGGGGGGTTTTTCCACGGGGAGCCATATATAGTAGTAGTGGCTCGAAGTTTCATCATAAATTTGATGAAGCATTCGACCTGCTGGCACAGGAAATTAAAATTATCGTGCATGTGTTTCCCTGCTCCTCCTTTTATGTGCGAAATTTGTGGCATTTTTTGCGGGCGAGGACGAGCGAGGGTCTAACACACACACACATTGTCACCTTTTTTTTATGGCCCACGCTTTATGCATCGTTTATGGTCCTGGTAAAATTAGATCAAGCCATTCTGCCTGATTATGTTGATTAACATGGAATATAAGTCCCGTAACTTTGAAGCACCTTGTAGAGAGAGAGTCATTAAATAAAGGAATGTCCTTGTAAAAACTAAAAGGGATGTACGTCAATATTTTTATACTAAAACATTAAATCTTTACTCGATATTAAGCCTGAGACAAGTAAATAAATGCTTACGACATTTTAAACTATTTTATTTATTATTTAAAAGCCTTTCCTTATGTCTCTCTGCCTTTGTTTCGCCTCTGAGCCCCAAAATTATATTTATTTCAGGCAATTATTATGATTACCCAAAACTAAGGCCAAAGACAAAGCGGCTCAATGAGTTTACCACACTTTGGATTTAGATTTTCCGGCTTTTACAGTCTGCTGGCGAAAAGGTGACCCCGATACACACACACAGGCCACACTGGCACACTCCACAAGCACACCCACACGATGCCGCAAAGTTTCTTCATTAGAGTGCAAAACTGTAAAGCAAATATCGTGCGGCTAGTTTAAATGTAATGAAATAAGTTCACGAAAAGTCGAGTTTGGGTAGGAGCGAGGTTAGGTGTCCGACTTTTTGTTGGTCCTCGGGGCGAAAGTGTGTTGTTTGGCTATAATTTCGTAGAGCCTCGCTGGCTGCCTGCCTCTCTGGCTGGTCGCTCATTAAATTTCGCCTGGTTACCAAAATGATAATTAAAATCCGCCCAGCAGCAGCAGCAGCAGCCGGAGCAAAAGCGTAGGAAAATCAGGAGGAAAACCCGGCCGCAGCCGCAGCAGCAGCAGCAGCCGTGCATCATGAATTATGCCCAAGCGCCACTTAACACCCAGCGAAATCCGAATCCGCATCCGCATCGGAATCAGGACCCAAATCGCGGGCCCCTACAGGCGGCAGCCAGCTCCTTGGGTGCAAGTCATAAATGCCCCAGCTCCTGCTCATAGTTGCCTGTTTTTCGTTTTCAGTTTTGCAGCTTCTAACCTTTTCACTTTCCCACACCCATTTCCATCCTCATTTCCCCCTTATTTCGGGCCGTATGCATGCCTAAACAGGTGAGCCAGGCTACGCTGCGTATGCGTAATACGGTGGAGATTGCCAGGGGAGAAAACTGCCAGCCAGCCAGCTTTAGCCATTGGTTTATTGTTTATATTTCCCAAACCTCCATTGATTTAGCCTTAATTTAGTTGGTTATTTATTTTAATGCAGCCTTAGCCGGGCTTCTTATTTATTTATTTATGTCTCAATTAATCAAGAATATATTGGAGGAATTTAGTGTGCATTCGGTTATTATTTTATAAACGGATTTTGGTAGAAAATATTTTAAATGATTTGAAATAAATACACGAAGCTATTTACTTAGGAAAAGCAAATATTGTTGAAGGGAAATAAGTTTAAATACAAGTTCAAAGAGCAATTAAATTATTTATTTTTGAATAAGGGAAACTCACAGCATTTTCATAAGTATCATTGAATATTTGCCCCCTTTAAAAAATGATTTTATTTCATTTTCAACAAGCGCTGCAGCGCTGAATAATTAGCTGGCTTTTAAGCCTTTTTTCTCTTTTTTCTGTTGCTTTTTCATTTGTATTTCATACTTAAAGCGGATTTAATCTGTTTGCCTAAAAACAAACGCAAAAAAAAAAGAGAGAAAAAACAAAACCGTTCAATTGCAGGTGGAAATTATCTTTAATTGTGTGCACATATATGCATTGAACAAATGCGAAATAAAATGGGTAGAATAGGCATTAAAGCTGCCATCGGTGCAATTTTAATTAAGTAATTCTTTGGCAAAACAGCAAAGTGTGTGCACTCTGAATATGGCTTAAATAGGCGGCGGTAATAATTATGAAAAATCATTAACCAAATGGCTCAGATAAGTAGGCTATAATTAAATTTGGTATATATGCAAACGAAATGATTGTTTGCTTTGCGAATAAATGCTGTAAAGTGTGCTTAACTTGGCTTCACCTTTTTGTGTGTGCGTTGTGCGTGTGTGTACCGAGTGTGGATGTGTGTGTGTGCCCAGGTGATGTGATTTATTGCATTGCGGTAACTTTGTGGTATCGCGCGGTGCTTCTTTGTGTGCCGGTGTGTGCCCCCTTTTTCGCTTAAGAGACAAACCGCTAATTTGTTATCATTTATCACCACGCTGAGCACGTTTGTCCGTGTGTGTGTGTGTTTGTAAACAATTTGTAAATGTGTTACATTTAAACCCTAAAGTAATGTCTGTGCGACGCCCCCCATCGTCCCCAATAATGCCGCCCTTCTGATTTTGTCATTGTGATAAATACCTTAACGTCAGCGTTACATGAGCAACTGTGCCAGTGTATGCGTGCGTGTGCACTGAGGGTAATTTATTTTACACTAAATTTATTTAAAATTTAATACCATTTAATACCATCTATGGAAAGCAAAGGTTTTTCAAGGATTAAGCTGACACTTTCTTTTATTTTCAAGTTCAGGGAAGTTGCATCACGTTAGGGTTTACCTTTTTAAAGCCAAAAATACCTATAAATATCGTTATTAAATTATTAAGTATTAAGTATTAAGTAGTAAAAAATATTTTCTTAATTTCAAAACTTAATATGTTTCTTTGCTGCCTAGAATTTTCTCTCAGCGCAACAGCATGTGCTGTGGCTTATAATTTATGAAGAGAAACGCACATCGGTGAGGGGAGATTTGGTCCAGTCGCTGAATAATGACAGCGGAACAAAACCGAAAGATAAATATTCTTTATGGAATGGCGGCATGGCCGGGCCGGCACACATGCAAACAAACGAGCTGGCCAAAGCAAACAGACAGGGACATGGACATGGACATGGAGGACGGAAGCACCTTGGGGAATTCCGATTGTGGCCCTTTTCGTGGCGAATAATTTTCGGATTACAATTGCCCAACCTCCAAGCTCCACGCCCACCCGTCGACTTCAAGGCCGTCATTAATTTTGGGGCCAAAAGCAAAGCAACTGTCAAATCGATGTGTCATTAACCAATATGTCGTGGGAGTTTAATTGTTTATGGTCAAAGATATATGTATATATCGAAAAGGTATTGGATTGATGGCTTGAGAGAAGGAGGAGAGGATATCAGAAATGGTGTGGGATATTAATATAAGAATTTAAGTGGGAGCTTTCTAGGGATGTCTTTGTTAATTAATAAAATAATAATACGAAAAAAGAGGTTACTAAAGTATTTAATAATTAATAAACGCAGCATTCCTTATTTTTCTTTTAATAATACATTGTTGTAAACTCTCTCAAATTAAAAAAATATATTTCTTAAAGCCTAAAACCTTTCCAGATATTTTCCAATATTATTTTTTAATACTTCTATTCTGAAGAGGATTTGTAAACTGTAACAGGAACGATTATGACATTAAGAAGTCAAAAAAGCCTTTGAAGTTAGAAGTCAAAGGCCACCCCTTTGGCCCCCAAAAAAGTTAATGAAAAACATTAACCAAAAATATATAAAAAATTAACAAGTCAACACATGCTGTGGGGCTTAGTTTTTCACCAGATTTTCCTTAGGCGTTCAGAAGGAAACTCGAGTCGATCGATGCGAAGCGAAGAGATGCCAACTTGTCGGGCACTTCCGAGAGCAAAGTGAAATTCCAGACATGCCGGGGATTGTTTGCTGGCCGGGTTTGGCTAACGACTTAAGTTTTCTTTTCTTTCGTAAACGTAAGCGTAAACTCTTTCTTTTTTTTGTTTTTTGGCCATCTTGGCGGGGCATTTGTTTACCTTCGTTGCAGGTAATTTCTCGGCTGCTGCTGCTGGCAACGTTTTTCTCTCTGCGGATGTTGTTTTCTTTTGTTTCGAACCTCCCCGGGGCGGGGAATCCCCAGTGCGACCATCTTAAAGTTGGCATAAGAATGTTCACTTGAACTTTAATGAAATTTCCACACACAGGTACAGGAGACAGGACAGACCGTTCGACTGGCACTCGTCCTTGCCCTCGTACTTGGGCACGGGGCCAAAATGATCATATGCATATTTCATAAGACCTTTTTCATTTCGTTCGCTTTTCGCTGGGAGTTATGGTGAAATTTTTACAACCTCAGATGGAACTGTAGCGGGCTTCTCTGCTTTTTTTTTGCTTTTATTTTTGGGATATTTCCAGGACCAGGAACAATAAAAGACGGAAGCTGGCGGCTGATGTGCCATAACGAAATGTTGTTGCCGCCATTTGCCGCTCCTTTTCTTACCGTAATTTGTCGGTGATTCATTTTTCCTGCCCTCCATTTTGGCCCCGACCTCGTCGTCCCTTTTCTTCTTGT
This sequence comes from Drosophila triauraria, assembly GCA_014170255.2. Classification (NCBI taxonomy): domain Eukaryota; kingdom Metazoa; phylum Arthropoda; class Insecta; order Diptera; family Drosophilidae; genus Drosophila; species Drosophila triauraria. The sequence goes on along the minus strand of CM024333.1, from coordinate 6,234,976 downwards.
TCTTGTTCTGTTTTTTTTTTTGCAAGGATATTATTTCTTCATCTGAAGTCTTGAGTTGTGCCTGCACTGCCGCCAGGTACTAGGGCTTGAGTTTCTGTGTTTTATTAAATGCTTCATGGCACTAGTCTTGGCACAGAGAAAAAAGTCAGAAAGGTCTCTTGGAAAATGTATTTTTAATGGAAATTTCTTTAACATAAAACTTATTTATTTAATTTATACTTAGTATAAATTAATTATGGTAAAATTTTAGAAATAAATACCTAAACTTATATATTTATATTATTTCATCAACAAATTTCCGCATATTAAATGCTAATTAATTCATATTTAAGGGGATTGTTCTCCTAGTTATTTTCTCTCTGTATTGCTTGTCTCAAAAATTCCACCAGCCTTCAAACCCCTTTTGGTAGTCATCCCTTAACCCCCGGGGCCACATTAAGTGGGAAACATGTAGGGAGAGAGGGAGAGACAACTCTTTGGCCACAACAAACTATAGAATACACTCTCCCACCTTTGCCACAAAAAAATTAGCAAAAAGTCACATTTTAATTTAGACTAAATTAAAAACAATTAAAACTACACACAGGACCTTATTGTTTATTATTACTGCGCATTTTGTGTGCTGTAACCACGACATGTTGTGTTGTAATGTCAAAGGAAAACAATGGTTTTTCTGCGGCAAAAATGTAATGTTTTCAATTAGGAAACATGGCAACTACGTTTGACATTACAGGAAAATAAATATGAACAAGGCTTTCAGCCGAAGAGATCATTATGAGTAAGTGAGATAATAACACTGAAAACATTCTTTCCCTTTGATTTTCAGCTTTTCCTTATTTATTTCTTGACCTTAAGTGACTTTAAATCAAGTACAAACTATATGGATTTATTATTATTTATTTGCAAGTTTATTTAGTTATTCATACAACCTAAGCCATGCAAAAAGTAAAGGGTATATCGTCTCCATTTGTTTTTAATGTTGTTGCTTAATTTAGTTTCGGTTTTGGTGCGTTTTTATAGCTTTTTTTTAGTAGTTGTGCCACCCGCATCCTGGAGAATTGGGCGTGAAAACGCTGTGGCGACGGCATCGGCGGGTTTATGGGTTTTTGTGGAGGTGTGCTGGGGACTTAGCTGCGCATATATGGCATGCCAACGGCGCGTATGAGTGATACACGTGTAAATTTGTTAAAGTACTCGACAAAACGACAAAAGAGTTGAAAGCGGCAAAAGCTGGCAAAACAACAAAGGGGGAAGCAGTGGCCGGAATCACCACCAGAGTCGACCCAATTGATATCCTCGACACCGTGAGGACTTGGGAACAAAGGATTAATGCCTGGAGGGTGCGAAGTGCGAACCGAGGGAGAGGAGAGACCTGGGGATCCGTAAGCCGATTGACGTTTGTTTAGTCTGTGTTAAGTCCTGCAATGAAAGCCCGCTACTCGGCTCGGCTTGGCTTGGCTCCCTGGCCCGATCCGTTTGGCCCCTGCTTTAAGGGTAACCAACTGAAGAACAACAATTGCATATACCTCCACTTAAGCACCCAGATACACACGCACACACACAGAGCATAAAGAGAGAGAGAGTGTGTGTGGGGGGCTGCAACTCATGTATTTATGAAGTGTCAACAGCGTCGTCATCATGATGCATGGCACCCAGCACTATCTGCCCTCGGTTCCTCCCTCTGTCACCCCTGGTTCACCCCTTTTTCTCCCCTTTTCACCCATTTTTACCCCCTTCTCAGGGCCCCTTTTAACCCAACCCAACCCCTGGCTTTATGCACTCACCTGAGCTGAGCTCTTGGCGCATTCTTTGCGTTTTCTCGTTCATTCTTTTTCATTTGCAGAGGGCTAACTGAAAAGTTTAGGCAAGTAATCAACGAAGTAATTAATTAAGAGGCTTAATTTTAATATTAAAATATTTTTCTTTTGAAATTACACAGTTTTTGGCTTTATTTTATACATAATTTGTGTTATTTAACATGTTTGTACAGTTCAAAGTCAAGTAAACGTTTAAAAACAAAACTAAAGTTTATTAATTGCATTTATTTTAATAGTTTTATTTAAGTTAAGCCTTAAAAAACAGTTCTTACATTGATTTTATTGAAATATAATAATAATAATGAATTGTAATTAAAAATATATTTTGGGACCATCAGAAATAATAAGAAAAAATCCAAAACAGTTATAGATAAAATACCTAATAGTTCCTTTTAGTTAGTAAAAAATATATTTCCTATTATTCACCAACTTTAAACAAATAATAACCATTAATAACCCTTTAATAACCCTGTTACTTTTCACCCCACCCAAGGCTGGTTGTTAATTTAGGCTTTATTACAGCACATCAAACATAGAAACAGTGACAGCAGGCGCAGGCCTGAGTAATTTTTGTTTGTTTCACAGTTCCGGTTTTAATTTTACTTAGCTTTTTTTATTTTTATTTTTTGTGCAACTACTCTGCAACTCAATTTGGCAAACGAATTAAATGTGAGGCTAAGGAGCACCTCTTAATACCCTAAAAATTACTTTTTATTTGATTGTTTAATTTAATTTGCTAGAATAAATTTAAAATAAATACATTCAACACTTTTCAGTATAACAAATATATGTTAGCCATTTTATTTGAATATTTTCCTTACCTTTAATAATAAATTAATGCAATATTAAAGCCTGCTTTGCTTTGCTGCCATAATAAGCTCATCTATATAAAAATTAACCCTTTAATATTTCTGCACTGACAGCACTCTGGGGGGTGCGTTGGCATTAAATTCCACAATGGCTGGAATATTTGCACAACAATTAATCATCGAGATACAAACCGCCGCAAACCTCTGGCCAAAGGTGTGGTACCTTTTAAAAGGGCTACGAGGAGAAAAAAAAAACGAGAGAAATAAGAATAAAATGGCCGACAGTCGGTGAAATCGTGTTTCTATGTCAAGCATAAATTTCTACCCTCTTCTTACTCGGTTTGCCACTGTTTTTCCACCGGTTTCCACACGCCGTGATGAAGACAGACGACGATTATGTGGAAAACACAAGTTTTGGGGAACGGGGACTGAGTAAAAGGCTTGTTGACAACGCAGCGCCAGGGGAGAATGGTTACCTGGTGCACTTAATAAATGCCGAGCAGAATCCCCAGCTCTGCCCTGCCCTGCACTTGTATCATTTCTTTCGCCTTCGCACAAATGCAAATAAATTATACGGAAATAATTTCATTAAGACGAGAAGAAGGAAGAAAAGTGTTACAAGTGTTGCCAGCACACACACACTCGGTTGTGTCATAACTGCAACTGCAGAAAACATTCGCCGGCAATTTGCACGACAATTTGCCAAACAATCTGTCAAGCCGGAAACATTTCGCGAAACTTTCCCCCGGAGTAATGAGAGCACTCGCAGTGGCACTGGCACTGGCACTGGCAAAGTGCAAAAAGCACGAGACTTTTGCCATAATCATAGGAATGTCTGATGAGCAATTTGTCGACTTTACACCAAAAGCTAATCAGTTGTGTTGTTACTTTGCAGCTAAAAGTAGTTTCGGGGGTAACAGGAACTAATTTGAAGGATTTATTTGCTTGTTATTTATGCAGACTTGGCTTGGGCTTATTAATTGGAATTAAAAATGAACTATCTATGTTTTGTAATCACCTTGAAGTTAATTTAAAGGTATTAAGTTAGAGCGAATCCAAGTTAAACGGGTCTCTCAGCCACAGCCCTTTGTAAAGAATTTGTTTTCAGCTTCAAAATTCATTGGAAAACCGAAGCAATTAAATTTGATCAGAACAAACACTAAGACTTGCCATAAGCCCCTGCAAAAAAGGGAAAAACTATTTTGCAAAGCGGTTTGCGCAAAAGGCAACTTCTGAACTTTGGCCATTAGCTGCCAGAGAATGTTGCGGCCAGGCCAAAAATATTGCTTCTCCCTCATCCCTCATCCCTCCTCCTCTCTATTCTATTTTTTTGGGCCAAGTTATGATGATGGCCTTGGTCGAAGGCTGTTCATCAAAACTCAATGGACAAGAGCAGAAGCCCCAAAACCCAAACACGATTCCCAGAGCCAGTCAATATATAGAGAGAGGGCAGACAACGAAAGTGGAAAGTGGAAAGTGGGTGGGAGGGGGAAAAACACAGAAAAAGTGCCCGAAATGAACCGGAAAAGTATTTGTTCCTCTAACATCAAAAGAGCGAGATGGAGATGGAGGAGAAAGGGAGCGCAATAGAACCGCACGGTTGCCTTAAATTGTTTTCCGACCGAATTCAGCGGCAGAGCGAAAAGCGAGAAGCGTCGAGCACATTTTACAACTCAGCTGAAGTGCTTAATTACACAGACAGAGACGGAGACAGAGACAGGGGCCAGAGGCAGCGGCAGGGCTAGAGCTAGAGACAGAGACGGACTGTGGGCCAGCAAGAGAGATGGCAACAGATGGGGGCCAAAAGAGAGACGGCAGACAAAGGCGAGCGGCGAACAATAGAATGCGATTCTCGGTAGTAGTTGTCGTACACAGAGGGAAAATATAAAGAACTTTAAAATAAATATAAATATGAAATAAATAAAAGAGGAATTACAAAAGCAAAACTTACACTAGCCGAATTCTGAGGAATATTTTTTGAAATAATGGAATAGAAAGCGACACGTGATACCCAAGAAGGTTATACTATATCTGAGAGATATATGTGATAAAAACCAACTGAAGATCAATTTAAGTACATTAGACACGTAATTTTAAGGTCATACTATTATTTCTTAAAATTTCGTAGATCTGGCAACACTCGCTCCACAATTTAAAAGAGTTCCTTAAGCGAACTGTACTAAGGTCCCAAACTACTCAAGCGTATGCTGGACATCCCTCTCCACTGTGAATGGCGGTATATTTTTCTTTTCCAATTTCTAGAAAGGTGTCAGTTCTTGGAACTGATTTCCCAGACAGAATTCTTGGTACATTTTCATATTTAGAGTCAATATGTACAGCCCACTTTTGGTGTAAAATAAATTTAATGCTTTAGGGATTACAAAAACAAAATATATACATGATTTTCGTGTTGCTCAGGACTTTAAGGGAGGTTTTCGAGCTGCGATTTGGAATTTCGTAGTCCATTCAAGCTCTCTCTTTGGTTTTTTATTGTTAAAATAAAATATTCACTTAAGAAGCATTAAATTAATTAATTAATTAACCTAGGAATTACAAAAACAAAATATATACATGATTTTTCGTGTTGCTCAGGACTTCAAGGGAGGTTTTCGAGCTCCGAATTGGAAATTCGTGGCCCATCCAAGCTCTCCTTTTGGTTTTTTATTGTTAAAATAAAATATTTACTTGAGCCCACATTAAATAAATTAATAAATTAACCTAAAATAAAACACTTCATCTTATACTTACATTTATAACTTCCGTAAATTTCTCTCTGTGCACTCTGCGTACGTGTGCTGCGAAATCAAAACCGCCGAACAGCTACTTGGTTATTTGTGCTGGCCGCAGCCACAGGATCCTCATCTCCTCCGCCCAGGTTCCAGGGGGGGAGTGAGTGCCACCCGCTTAGGTGGCCATTAGTCCTAATGACTTGGGAGCCAACTTTGCTACTCTCCGTCGCCACGCCTTCATTTCGGACAGATGGTACAGTGAAGCCCTTGGAGACTCGCTTCAAACTATGCCCAACGACAAAAAAAAAAAACAAAAAGAACAGAAAAAACACTCACCATTATTAGTAATCCATTAAGAGATGAGTGAAAATTAATAGAGTGTGCCCGCAGCATGTTTCCCCTTGGAAATAAATGATGTTTTAAGTCAGAAATCAAAATTGATATATCAGGAAGTAAACTCTTATCGAGAGGTTAACTTGGAACTTAAAGTAATTAATAGTCTTTTAAGTATTATTGTTATTATTGTTCCCTGATAAAATCAAGGCTTCACTTGAAACTATTTTGTAAGAAAGTCTTTTATTTTATTAATATTTCATGATTTAATATCCTATTTTTATGCTTTTTATGACTTCACCAAGTACTTTAGGTATTTTTTAGCTGCCATTTTCAAACATTCAGAGGAATCTGCCTCACTTATCACTTATCGATGCCTGCCCATCGTTGAGGCTTATCGATATACCGTGAAATTTGCAACACAAAGTGCAGCCAGAGACTTGCCTGTATTTCATGGGCGAACAATAGCGCCGAGATAGAGTGAGAAACTGTGATCTAGGGCATAGTGTGAGGGGCCTGGAAAAGCAGGGAAAAGCGGGAAAAGCGGGCTGGCAAGGAAATGTGGCAAAGAAAGTTGCTTTGTGTTTTTAATTCATTGTTCACGTTGCTTTGTTCGCTGGCTCGGTCTCGGGCTCGGGCTCGGGCTCTCCCTGTTTGTGTCCCTGTCTCTGGCAGCGTGTGTATTTTCGCAGCGTTGCGTATTATAAACAGTTAAAAGAACTTTGCGCGCCGCGATTTTAATTCCTCTTCGCCATAAGAAGGGTAATTTTTAATGAGCATAAGAGAGGCAGAGGCAAAGGAGCAAAAAGAGAGCTGCCAGCAAGGAGTCATCCTGCCTGCCTGCCTGCCGCTTTATCATCGTCTCGGGCCTTCCGTTTCAGTTTCAGGCCAAGCTTTCTGCATTTCTGCAAACAAGCCAAGGCAAAGGCAGGAATAAACACGGCTAAAATACCCTAACAAAAGGGTGGAGAGTGTAAAAAATAAATAAATAAAATCGAGTGAGGTTAAAAAACATGTTCTTATGCTCTCTAGCAACTTTTTCCTGCAATTATTAATATATTTAATTATTTAGATCAATTAAATAAAAGGTATTAATTTAATAAATTAGAAAACTCCTTGCTAAAACCCAGCAGGCCAGGCCACAAGGGTATAATTATAAAATAAATAAACTGCAAGGCACAGAGAAAACGGGGACAGGTTCTCCTTTTTGTTTACGACTGTTAAGGAGAAATGCTGGGCAGGAATGGTGCAATGCCGCTGCTGCTGCTGCTGCTGGGAAGACGGGAAAGAGATGGCCCCAGCATCATCCGGCGAGACCAACATCCGGCTGCCGCTGCCGCTGCTGCTGCTGCACTTAACCCATATTCCAGGCACTGCTGCCAGAAAAAGGCATAATTTGCACGCATTCGTTTTAGTCATTTTCATAAATTACCCCTTTTTTTCACATAAAAAATACCGACATTAACTCGGTGCTCGGTGCTCCAACCGATTTCCAGGTCAATCCCGGATGCGCTTTAAAATGAATCCAATAAGTGCACAGATTTCGTGCGTGAAAATGCGTTGAAATGAAAGGAATTTGCATAAAATAAATGGAAATATGAATGGGGATACCGAAATGTTAATGTAATGCCAACTATAATTGACACACATTATGCACAATTAGAAGGTCATGCCAATCAATCTTAGTTACTGAATTTTTCGGTATTTTGTGAACAATTAAATCCATGTGCGAATGGGTATTATTTTGGGAACACCAATTACCCAGGCATAATGCCGAGGGGATAATGAAAAACATTATTGGAACAAACACCCCATGTGTGTGATCCCCTATAAAAGCCAGAGGGAGCGAGGGCAAAGAGGGGCACTGGGTCGTTTGCCCGACTTCGGTTCGCTGCACATTCGAGTGCATTCAAGTGTGCTCGCTACAATGCAGCCATCGAATGGAAGGAGGCACTCCGTCCAGGGGAACACAGTGGTGTTTGGGGCCAGGACAATGACAGCAGGAAATGCCGATTGATTTGGAAGTTATTTGTGGAGTTTATCTTATTTATTTTAGAAAATAAAAAAAGGTAGAGGCTTGACACAGAAATTTGAATATATTTGGTTTTTCTTAACCTTTCCTTTTATATCTCCAAAAGATCGAAAAAGACCAACGCCCATTGTGCGCGCAGATACAGTAACCACTGTGCCCGGGTCCCGGGACCTCTTTTGGCCCATTCAAGCGGGCTCTTTGGGACAGCTACAGTTACAATGCATGCGGATAAACAACGAGAACAGAAAGCAACACTTGAAACAATAATAATAACACAATCAAGTGCCTGTTCACGAAGCTCACGCTACGAGTGTGTCTGTGCCGGTGCCGGTGCCTGTCTCTCTTTGAGTGCACACATATGCATTCCACCTGAATGCATTACGTATACGCCGCGTGTGCTGCTTCTGCCCCCCTGTTGGCACTCACCTCCTGCTCACATTTTCTTTTCACACATGCGTTTGGCCCATGCCGATGACCCAGCAGAGGCAGCAGCAGCAGCAGCAGAGAGGACGACAGGCTATCCATCCAATCCTTTTGTTGGCGAGCCTTGAGGCCATCCACCATCCTGCATCCTCCCGAGCTCTTCAGCAGCAGCAAGATTCTGCAACAATGGTTGTGAGTGGGTTTGTCAGCTGCTCTGTTTGCCCTGCTGTCTGTGTTTGCTTTAGGTAATCATCTCGGAACGCCCAACGCCCAACGCCCTCCGAATCAGACAGACAGACAGGTAACCAGCAGCCAGCCAGCAAAACCAACCAGCCAGCAGCCAGCAGTCAGCAGCCAGCAGCCAGGTGAGAGCTGAAAGCTGAAAGGTGCCAAGCCAAGTCAGGGCTACTTGCACAAAGGCAATCATAAATCTCATTCCCGCGAACGAATCCCGCCAGATAAGGGGCGCAAAGTCATCAAGTCGATCGAGGTGGTTTGATCCACAATAAATGGCTAGCAGCTGTGTGCGAGGGAAACATCCTTGGCAAGGAGTGATGTCGATAATAAGTTGCCATCTGGTAAAGAGTGGAAATTCCTCTTATTATTGATAATATTATTCCTAAGTCCACTAATTGAAGATTAGTCCCCGTAGATTTTCTGTGATTGATACCTTTGCGCGCTTACAGGAAATCTGTCTTGGCTTAAGGCATTTCTCCTGCCACTCCTTACACTTTCTGATTCGCTTTGGGAAACTGGAATTGCGTTTTCTTTTCGTGATTTCCCTTTACGCATTTCAATCTCGGCTTTCTTATCAATTAAGCCCCCCTTTAATCACAGTTCTTCTGCCACTGCCCGAGCTTATTCCGGGTGCCCATCCATGTTTCTCGTTTACTTTTTGCCAAAAACGAAAACGAAAAAAAGCGAGAGGGAAAGATAGAATAGAAAGAGGTGAAGGCAGGATCAAAGGCTGGCCGGGCAGGCAGCAATATCCTTCCATTTATGCATGGTGCCTGCAATTTATGCGCATCCTTGTGCCAGGGTTGCCACCTTGTACTCCTTGTACTCCTCCTCGTGTCTGCAAAATGTTGCCCAGCCAACACCTTCTAATAGTTTTTTTTCCGTTCCGTCCGTTCCTTCCTAGCTCCTGGCTCGTTTTTCGAATGGCAACCACTACTGACACCATTTTGTATCCTCTAGCCAGTGTGTGTGTGTGTGTGGAGTCCTTGCAAAGGAGCAAAAAATTAAAAATGTGTATAAAATAACTTTTGCTCTTTGACTTTTGGCGCCGTTATGCATTTTTACGCAAGCAAGCAAGCACTTGGCATCTCTTGCTCCTTTTTTTTCGGTTTCGGGGGAAGAACGGAGGAGACTAAAGGACTTCCAGGATGCCAGGAACGTGCCGCGTGCCATGAATTTCATAAACTCACTGCAGCTGCACACACACACACACTGGTCCTGGTCCCGGTCCTGGTCCTGTCGCATCCTGGCCTTAGCCTTAGCTTTAGCCCCGTGTTTAGCCATCGCTCGTCGTGGCATAAAAGAGTTGCTCGTTATAATAAAGTTGCGGCCACAGTGGGCCAATATCCACAAGCAGGAGAGCCAAAGGACGCCGCCGAAATGTATATCAATTACATTGTGAATTACGGCAGGACCCAGGCTTACCTCTTAGTTAAAACTTTCTGGCACTTTCGTTTATATTATTATCTTTTTTGCCAAGAATAACTGGCGCCATATTTCCCTCAAACTTGTAATAAAATATTTTGCAAAAGGTGTTACCTTTACTTTTTAATTAAAAGAAATACACAAAAGCCTGCTCAGTTCTATTCACCTTTGGGTTTTCCCCCAAAAAATAAAGATATGCCAGGTTGGCAAAAAAAGATAAAGAATATTCACTCACTCACTTCTGCACAGGCAGTGCAGGCAACTCAAGCCTGCAATTGTGGCAAGCTTACCCCGTCGCAAATCCTTGCACTTTCCCCTATCCTGATCCTGACAAAACAAAGGCGTAGAGTTGCTTTGTGATGGAGCAGAGGGCAAGGCAAGGGCTCGAGCTGACCACCGCCACCACCGCCGGCACCGTCACTGCCACACCGAGAGCTCGGATTCCCGACATGACCTCAGACACATGCCGAAACCAGTGGCGAGAGCCGGGAGCCACAGCAAAACATGTGCCGGGCATAGTTCACATTGCACAGAGATTGGGACCGGGGCCGGGGCCAGGGCGAGAGGAGGCCACGCCGAGATGGATGCCTGCAACTATTTTGATAAATAGAGGAGTTAGGGCAGCAAATGCAACGCTGCGAGCTCTAGAACTTGCCTTAACCAGTTGGGAATTTTAGGCTAATAGCTCGCTTTTTAAGGTTTTGTGTTTTGAGAGTTTTGCTATAGATTTTAGTATAGTTAGAGGCTCGATTGGTGAATAATAAACTTAAAAACTCTGTCAGAAACAAATGCAAGCCTGGCAGCGACTTAACCAGTTGGGAATTTTAGGCTAATTACTTGCTTTTAAGAGAAATTATACTCCAAACACAGTTCAAATTAATTTTTTAGTATAATAAGAACAATAATATGTAAATTTTATTAAGCAGACTCCAGAAAATAATCTTTAAAAGTCTTTTGATAAGTATCTCAGCAAAAAATGTAACCCTGCAAGCACTGACATGGACAGTTGAGAATTTCAGGGCAATCGCTCGCTTTAAACCAACTTTAAAGCTCAAGTTAAAACTAAATAGAGGGGAAAGGGAAGAAGCGACTTCTTGTATGGCTTTCTCTACCGCAAAGAAATGCCCAGGCAGCCAATAATTGAGTTGCGTTATTTTTATCCATCATCCGAGAATGGGACGGATGAGCGGATGCCATCGATAGACATTTTGTGGGCGTCTCCTTTCGCAACCCGGCGTAATGTCAGGCCCCTTTGCTGTTCTCTCCTGTGCTCCTGTGCCTACCCTGTCAATAATTTTGTTGGCAACCCGCAAAGGCAAAAAAAAAAAAACCCAAGAAAACAGAAAACACGTTCAAAAGCCACGGACCTGTGTACAGGAAGCAATTACGGAACATGCGGTACAGGCAGGTACAAAACACTAAGGCACCTGGCCAGAGGTGGAGAGATTTTTGGCACAGATAAATTACTTAATGGGCTGAGCATGTTTGCTTCGATTTAAAATAGATTTATCTAGATTTTTTTCCAAGGGATTACTTTATTTTTAAGGTATTTTTTGTAGCTAAACACTCTTTTTAATTAAATACAAATCCTTTGAAATGGTTTCCCTTTAGTTAACAGTTTCGCTATGCTAATAAATCTCCAACCCCATTAAACAACCATTTGAGCTTGCTTTTATTCTATGGCAAAAAAACTCGTGTTTTATTCACCCAAAATCATCAGTTGCTTTCACAAGTTGATGCCATCAAATGTAATGGAAAAAATGTATGTTACTTTAGCACTCATTCAATTAGGGAGTATTATACATGTTATATCTCTTTTTTTCCCTTTTATGTACACATGATGTTATGTGAGCGTCTTTATTATTTTATTCTTTTGGCAAATAACGTAATATGTTGGCTCACTTTATTATTTTTTGCAGGCAGGAGAATAAATTAAAAAGTTTTTCTTTTCTTGCATTTCTGTTTCTGGTTTTAGTGTCATATTACTTTTTATTGTGGCCAAAATAATAGTGTTTTTTATAAGAGCTAGGTTTTATTTTTATTTGCGTATTTTAATATTTAATATTCTTTTTATTCTGTAGATTTTTAAATACAAGTTTAAAATTGTAGTTAAAAAGTTTGCTGTTTATTTTATATATATTTTATGTTATACATTTTAATATTAATTTAATGAAACCTATCAAGCTCACCCTGCTGTTATTTCAATTCCCGAATTTTCTTGGCTGTCACTTCTGAGCTGTCAGAATTTTAGACGTTAAGGTTAAAGCTTCCTTCATAATCCACCTACACTATATCCCCCGAAAAAAACTACGCCTCTGGTTGTCTGAAATATATATATATTACAGGCGTGGGCGTGTGAGCGTCATGTCCTGGCCTATGTTCGGTTTCTGTGTGTGTGTTGGTAATGAGGTTGTTTTTGCATGTTCACTCATAATACGAAATTTGGAGCTGTGTAACGCTGGCTTTATCTATAAAACAACGCTGATGATGACGACGCAACGGCTCAGGAAGCGTTTGGCTGCTGGAGGAAGTGGAAAATGGTAAATGGAAAATGGGGGGGAGGAAAATGCGGTGGAAAATGTGCGAGGGAGCACAGAGTGCTATGGTTCCTGTCTTGTTCAATGCATTTCGCATTTTGACATGTAATTAAACGTTTTGCGGTCGACAACAACACCAGAAAGAGGGCATAGAGAGCTTGTGGTTCCCAGAGCCATTTTCTCTTCCCCTTTCCCTGCCCCCTTCCCGCATTTCCATTGTCATTGGATATGATTCAGGCCCCAACCCAGATATCCCTCATATATAGTATATATCTGCATATATCTCTTACACACACACACCCTCTGCCCTCTGCATAAATATTGCGGCTGAAACAATGACGAGCGATTGATGTCAGAGGAAATGCGTCGTCGTCCTGAACCAGAACCCACAGAATGAAATTGCTGAATTCGAATGAAACGATATAGCTAAGAGGTTAAGTCTCGGTCTCTGCCACAATTTCATTAGGAATTCATTAAGCATCAAAGGGTAGTAAAGATCAAGTTTTGTGAGGTGAAAGGCGGCAAGCATTTGGTAGCATTTTAATTAAACCAAATGTATGTTACATTTATGGTAACTTTCTTTAATTTTTTGCAAGGAAACAGCAGCCAGAAAGTAGTCATTGGGTTTATAAATATAAATACCCCTTCTTGTAGCTTTATTTAGATAATATTTTATATTTATTGCAGAAAACAAAAAGGTATTTTTCATTATATTTAAAAGTGCTGCTAAACAATAACCTTGTGTAAGAAAAATTAGTAAAGGATTATAAATATTATTTACAATGCATTTATTTTATTTCCCTTTGCCCACAACTAAGTTAATATTTAAACCAAGCAAACCCTTTAGTAACTTACCAGACCAAGTGAAAAGGGAGACTTAATCCAGTCAGAAATATAAGACTCTGAAATCAAGGCACCTTTTCTTGATGTTCTCACAATTATTTCGAGTAAGTGAGCTTCTTAGGCTGCAAATTAATTTAAGACCCGAATAGAGATAAATTAATACCAACCGGCGGCGCTGCAGCGCGACGAACTTTCGCTTGTGGGTTAATGTTGAAGGCAGCGAGCAGCGGCTGCTGGGGTTAAGCTGGGGCTGGCAGGGTTAAGCCTAAGGAGGGTAGCAGAGAGGACGCTGAAAGTTTTTGTGGAAATGAGGAAAATAACATTTCATTGCATACTTTTAGGGCAGCGCTACTCCTCGGGTTAACTCAATATTTTCTTGGCTCCTTGTGGCATTTTTCGTAGTTGCTGTTGTTGTCGTCCGACGTACTTAAGCATGCATATGAAAATGCCGACTTCTACACTGAGCGAAAAGCGAGGGTTTGAGTTTTAAATTGCTAACCAAAAATACAAGGATTTGTTTATATAAAAATAATAATGCAAATTTTAAGTTGTGGGCCTAAAAAAATACCTAATAATTATAAGAAAACCCCTAAAAATTTAAATCCATGATATAAGTATTTTTGCTTGTTAAAAAAACTTGAAAGTGAAATAGTTTTCTTACAAAATAAACTTATTATCAATTTAAAATGGGTAACAGTTTATATTTTATTTATATTTACTTGCAAAAGTTACTATTATATTCTTAGAAATTCTACTTCAAAAAATAGGTAATATTAAAGTCTGCAATAAATTTCCTGGAAAGTAAATAAAATACAATGTTTTTTTCACTTCGCGCTTCACATTTTTTTTATTTCCTGTGTAGGACTTTAATGTCCCACTTTCTCCAGCGAGAGCAAGCGAGATGGCCTGCATTTGCGGAAGCAAGATGGAGCGAACATTCAGTCGGTCATTCATTCATTCATTTTCGCATTCCACTGGCTCACATTTCTTTCTCCAAATTGTTAAAATGGAGCATGCAAAATAATTGCGTGCACCCCGCAACACCCACGCCCACACCCGCACCCACACCCAGGCCACGCCCACAACTACGCCCCTTTTTCGCACACCCCGTCACTTTATGCAACATTTTGCCAGGCATATAATATTTTGCTCTTAATTCGTTAGCCAAGTCCCGCTGCACTTTAAAATTGCAATTGATGCTGAGCAGCTTTTCCATTTGAGCCTGGCCCACAGCAGTGTTGCCAACTTGGTCAGAGAAATGGTAGCTAAACTTAGCATTTAAAATACTACAAATATAAGAGAAAAATCATTATATAAGATATATTTATTTAAGAATATTTACAAGTTAAATTTAATAATTTAAAAGAATATTTAGAACTTCCCGCCAACCAAGCTGGCATCTCTGCTTGCTCATCCAAATAGAAGGTAAAAAGCCTAGTTGGCAACACTGGTTTCTATAAAAACGAAATGCTGGCAACTCTTAATAATAAGTTCCACTAAAAAATCCGACAATTTTTTTTTTTTTTTTTAATATTAATCCTTTATAAAAATATTTCATATTTTGCACAGTCAAAAGCCAAGGTGGCAACGCTGTGCCAATTTGTAAAAAAGCCATGGGGGCAACTCTGGTCTCTAGAAAATTAAATGCTCGCAACTTTTATCGATAAGTTTTACTACAAAAAAATGTTTAATACAAAATATCAAAAATCTTAAATATTTTCAAAAAATATTCAACCCTTGAAAATCATCCCAACTTTGCACGAACAAAAGCCAAGTTGGCAACCCTGGTGGCAATGCCAAAAAAGAGAAACTTTGTTCATTAGAGAAAGAGGGGAGAAAGCCGGGCCCAGAGCAAGAGAGGAAGAAATGCGTATTTGATTATCTTTCGGTTCGTACTTCGGACCAACAAAGCAATACAAATGGATGCCAAAAATATGCATTTTGCAGGCCAAATTGTGCATTTGCCGATGCGAGGCAGGGGTAATGTGAGTGGTGTGTGGGGAAGGGGGGGTCATCAGGCTGCCGGAAAAGCAGAAAAAAATATATGGTTCCCAGCACAGTCACAGATGGCGATTTGACTTGACTTGAACTCGACTGGCAATGCAAGTGCAGTTGCATTCGATTAAGTCTTGTTGACCAAAGGAGCCACATACTCGGTTACACAATATCACACACAGCACTCAAAGGAGTGCGGCGAGGTGTCCTGTGGTCCTGTCTATTTTTTGGTTTTGTTTTTTTTCTTTCTCGGGTACATTAGAATTCGATTTTCTTGTCGGTTGCCTCTTCTTTCTGTCTTCTTTAATTTATTTAAATAAAATGTTTAAGGCATTAATACTAGAAAATAAAAATTACTAAAGCCTATAATCAATCAATCAAAGGCAAAGCTTTCACATTTGGTTAATTCAGAGTAGGCCTTGAGAACCAAGTGTCATTGTTCAGGCACATCCAGAGCTGAACAAACAATATTTACTTAGAATTAAGTAGACAAAAAACTTTGGCGGAACATTCTCTATATTTAGGTAAGACCCCAAGATGGATAACCAGTACAACGATAAGTAGACTAAAGCCTTCAGCGAACACTCTTTTTATTCAGGGAAAACCGAAGAACGAAGATGGATAGTAAGTTTCTAGATTATGCAGGAGAGGATGACTCCGAGAACAGGTGGGCCGCCCAGAGGCCCCTCCATAAGACACGACTAGTTCATGTTTTGAGGAGTATGAACTTGCCTTGCCGCATGGCCAGCCAGGAGAAGCCCCGAGGGCTGCGGGATAGGCAGATCATGGTCGATGCATCACAGGAGCGAGAGCGGGAGCGGGAGCAGGTGCGACGATTTGAAAGGGAAATGATGGCGCTGTCCGGACGATTTTCCAACACAAATCCGGCTTGGGACAAGCAGCCGTCGCCCAGTCGTGGAAGTCACCGCTTACTACACCGCCGGCAGAGTTAAACCCCACTCAACAGATCTGAGATTAATGCGCATCGAAAAGGAGAAACGAAAAGGACCCAGCAACAGATAACTTCAACAACAAAATACACCAACCATGGTGTAAATGGATAAAAATTAAAAAAAAAAAAACACCAATGAACACACAACTTTGCAACTTTAGATACAAATATATACTATTGTATATTTTTCAAAATTTATACAATGAAATGCAGTTAAGCAGGCAATAACACCAACAATTACACCAACAATTACACCAACAAGTACACCAACAAGCACACCAAGCATAGCAACTTTAAAAGTTGAAATACAAGAAAATGTTAGAAAACACAACAAATGTACAAATTATTGAAGAAAATATATAGTTTCTCAAAACGGCAATATAAAAAAACAAAAAAAATCTAACAAAATGTTTATTAAAGGGCAGGTCTTTGAATTGTTTTGAATTTAAATTGTTGCAAACAGCTAGAACCTTCATCAAGCTGTTGACTTTAAAGTCCAAATAATATTTAAAATATTTTAAGTATATAAAAAGCTTAGAAATAACACCAAGAACAGCACAAGCTCTGATTTCCGCAGCTTAAAACCACAACGACTTTCAAGGAGCTCACTCTTTTATCCCTCTTAAGGCTTAGCTTTGGTTTAATAACATTTAAAAAGAGAGACCTTATGCTACTTTATTTGCTTTTATTTATTTAGAAACATTGAAAAGACCATAATTGATGATATCTTCCTTTAGCAGCACACAGGTAGCAGGCATTGCCTTACGATTCCGATTTGGCACAACATTAAAGGGAAAAGTCGACCCACGGCCCCTGCTGCTCCTCGGGGTTGAACCCCATAAAAGATAACAGTTCCACACACAATCCTTGAGTCGAGTCCTCCTCGAGCTGTGGCTCCTCTCTGCAGGGATAACCTTTGTGCCTGTGTCCTCTTGGTCCTCTTGGTTCCTACAGTCCTTTAGTCGTTTGGTCCTTTTGCGTGGCCATTGAGCTGGCAGAGCAGCCTTAACCCGCATCGAGCGGAGGCTGTCAGTAATGACCCACTTGTGCTCCCCTTTCCCCCTGTGTTTTAGTGCATTCAAATGCTCACTCATCAAAATCAAAAGTCAAATTGTCTGTCTAAGTCGGAGAGGAGGAGGTGGAGGCGGCCATAAACAGGCGGTGTTGCCAACTTGGCTGCTTTAGGGCCGAAATAAACCAGTTATTTGGGTTATTTTCGGGGGCTTAAAGGGGTTTATTAATCAGTATTTTGAATTGAATGTTTTTCTTGGGATTTTTCGTATATTTAAATATTGATTAACTTGGTTTAATCTTTAAATTTTAAGCCTTTATGATCATTAAACTTTAAGGGACACATTTATTCTCTTCATTCAGTAAGAAACACTTTCCAGGATATTTAATGATAAGTGAGGGAGAAATTTAATAACTAAATACAAGTTCTACTACAGTTCTTTACTGGCTCTATTTAGCGATTTTTTCTTTATTTTTGTGGCGTTCATCACTGCTTTTTTGGGAGGTTTGGTGGGATGATATGCTGCCCACCCCCCCGGCAATTGCTATTAAGTTCACTTTACGTCCAGAAGTCAAAGCGAAAGTACCGGGGACGGTTACGGTTACGGTGCCGGCTGCTATTTATTTTCATTTTCGTGCATTTATGGCTTTATCTTCTCCCCTCTGACACTTTGTCGTTTTTATCGTTTCAGCGTTAATTCGGTTAAGCACTTAAAGCCAAAGCCACCACCGGACGGGACTGGACTGGACCCGGACCACATGGACTTGGACTACTGGCTCCTGGCCAGCTGGGAACAACAACAACAGAAAATGCTGGCTCTACGACGACGAGGACAAATTACGTGGCAGAAGCAGCCATCACCTGCCTAGTTCGATTCTGAGAGAGCGGCGATTCCGGGGCTCCTTTAGAGCTCCATTAGAGCTAGCAGAGAGCCATGTCCAGCAGTCACTCCGGCACAATTGGCCGTAAACGCGTCGGCAGCGGCAGTGCTGCCGGTAGCGAGTACTACTACTCCTCCGGCGGTATCGGTGGCTCCGCAGGCGGCAGCATCGGTGGCAGCGGCGGCGGCAACGGCGGCGGCGGCGGTGAGCAGCTGCGTCGCCAGCGTTCAGCGGAATGGCACAGTCATCGTCACGGTCACGGCCATGGCCATGGGCTGGGTCACGGCCTCAGTCACGGCATGGGCCATGGCTATGGGAGCAGCAGCGAGGATGAGTACCAGAACACCGGACAGGCGACGGCGTTCGATACCCAGCTGCTGGCCCAGCTGCTGTTGCAAAGTCAGCAATTGGCAAGTAAGTACTCGAAATGCTCCAAAAATCGAACTCTTTAAGTGTTCACTTGAAAAAATTAAAGACCATGCAATAGGGGGTCTTTGGGTTGTAAAAACTATTGCATACTTTTGGGCTGCAGGCAAAATTCAAGCTCCTTAAAGGATAAATAAAATATAGCTTAGTTTATAAATAAATGGATTAATTATGAATGAAGACAAAGGTTTCTCAACCATTTTTTTAACATTCTGATTTTTTTCTGGATTTTTTCCTGTGTTTACTTGGCAGATTTTAAAAGATCTTATAATAAAGATATCAAAAATAATATGTATAGCTTGAAAATCGTTATTTATATTATGTTACTGAATTATTTTACTATTTTGTATTATTTTAACTCAATTTTTCTCCCTGTGTAAACCACATTTATTATGAAGGGTTTTTATTTAGGACGGATATTCGGGCGGAGGGCGTGTGGGCGGTGGAAACGCGATTTGCCACTCGGTCAGGCTAGTAAATATTCATTATTTTATTTAATTGAATTATTCAGCTGCCGCAACTGTGTCCAGGATGTCCAGGGGTAACCAACTATCCTGGCTTATCCCGGACACAAATCGATTTCAATTGCTGGCCATTGAAATGGAGAAGGCCAAGACGAGGACAGAGATGATGATGAGGGGGGCACTCCTGACAGTCCTCTGATTGAATTGAGTAAATTGCTCCGAACTGACAGTGAAAGCTGGCTTGGAGGGAAGTTTATTCCATTTTTGTTTTATTTTTTCACATTTTATTTAGCAAAAAGTTTGCTAAAATAATTTTTATATAGGTTAACGATTTTTTATATTAAAGATTTCTGTAGAAAACCAGCTTTAACATTTTTGAGGTATTATTTTCACTTTTTATTTGACAGAAAGGTTGCTTAAAAAATTATTTTTTGGGTTTACAAGGTTTTGAAATGAAAAATTAATATGTTTCAAATAGGAGTCCTGCATCTTTTTATTAAAAAAATTAAAAATCTTTATATTAAACTCATTTTCTTTGAAGAAACATAGTTAATTTTATAAACCCCAAAGACATCTCTCGTAAGGAATCCCCACTGTACTTACAATTCTCCGATGGCAGCCCCGCGAACGTCAGCAGTCCGCAATTCAATTACAATCAAGTTGGCAGCGCCGGCCTAATGGCCGATACAATGGCACATCCTCCGACATTATGCTGTCCTTCTTCTGCCTGCCCTTTTCCGTCCCCGTCCTCTGTCGACACACTCCGGGAGCAAACTTAATCGAAGCATAAAACGCAAATCGCAGCGACTACCGAGGCGAACGGCCTCTTTTTACGGGCCGCCTGCATTTGTTTCGGCCCATTTTATTGTCTGTTAATATTTAATGCAATTTACGATTCATTTTTTACAACCTAATAACGCTCGGACGAACGCGACGAGCGCGGTGCGACGCACTCGCCCGTCTCGCAAATTGTTTGCCGGCCGTTACTCTCGCGGGAAAATTGAAAAGCCAGAGTCAGAGTCAGAGCAGCAGCTCCACTTGCCATTTCCCCCGCGGAAAAACAAACAGAGGCTGCGAAAAACTGCGTCATGCGGCGTGGAAATTGTTAAGTGCAAAGTGTAAACTGTAAACTGTATCTTAAATTGTAAATGTTGAACTGGACATATGCGGGGGATATTATCATTGTATGTTCTTGGATATATTTGGACTCAGCAATATAGGGTTTTATAATTGATTTTTTCTTAATTTTATTTTGGTTTTAGCTAAGTATTAAGTTTACTGTATGCTGAATTTCAAAGAGATCAGACGAGTATTACAAAAACTAGAGAGACTTTAGTTACTCTTCAAAAGGAACCCCGTATGCAGTCCTCAAAAAGAGCGCATTTTTTTTAGCAAGTTGAACTCTGTTTAATTTTTTCTCTTATTTCAAGGCCGCTAGAAATTAAAATGCTGCCCAAAAGTATGCAATGAAAGGGAGAATTTCTTGTATTTGAACTTGTAAATATTTTTAGCATACTTTTAGACACCTTTTTAATTGATTTCTAATTTTGTATAACTAATTAATTATTATATCCTCTTCCAGGCATGGAACACTACAACTCCGACTGCGAACCCGATTATCTACGTCATCGCGATCGCCATGTCCTGGAGAATACGTCACCCGGCGATGTCCCACCGCCCAGCGTCACCGTTCCCGTGCCCGCTCCCGCTCCCGAGGTGACCTACGCCCAGCCGCACCAGCAACGCTCGTCGATGGGCTCGCCCATGAAGCTGGTGTCCACCGTCTCGGCGGGCAAGTACCAGACCAACGCCAACCTGGGCCTCTTCCCCAACAGCAGCAGCAGCGGCAGCAGTGTCCAGAACGGGGCCGGTGCTGCCGTTGCCTCGCCGCGCAGTACAAATCCCTTCCTGAACTCCAAGTTTTCCGGCGAAGAGAATGCCCTGGACAATGTACTGCTGCCGGCATCGGCATCCTCCTCGACGGCAGCGTCCAGCAATCGCAGTCACCGGAGTGGAGGCGGCGGCGGCGGAGCAGCAAGGAGTACACTGAATCGTCTCAGTGGAATGACCAATTCCAGCAGCGATTCCCATCACCATCAGCAGCAGCAGCAGCAGCAGCTGTCGTCGCAGCTTGCAGCCGTGAAGCAGCTGCTCCAGCCGGAGGATAGCGGAGATGAGTTCGTCCTGGGGCGCGGAGGAAATTGTAGCAACAGCAGCGGACGGGAGTCGGAGGAGCCGCCACCGGAACCGGCGCCGCCGGAGATACCGCCGCGCACACAGTCGCTGCTCATGTCCCTGCGCAAGCACTCCGACTACAAGCTGAAGTACGAGGAGAAGGGCGACCAGAAGCACGAGGAGTTTATCCCCACCAGCCAGCTGCAGAAGGGTGAGTGTTTCTGAGACTTAGACATGAAGCTAAAATTTAATTCTGGGTTAAGAAATGTAAAGCAAAGTCGACTTGGTTTGGAAATAAAATTTATCTTTTGAAATTTTGGGGATTTTTTAAGCTGTAGATTTTTGGAATATAAAGATTAGTTTTCCCATTTATCTTGCTAAGATTAAAGGCCAAGTTCTAGGGAAAATAATCTTTCTTTCTTTATCTTTTCCGCTTAATATAATCCGACTTAGATCGGGGGACCATAAACCAGGTACCTGCTAAATGAGAGAGCCTTACAAAATAGATAAATTGTATGATTATTTGTATTATTATTTTAATTATTATTTTTATTTTGTTTTCTTATTATTTTAATTATTATTCTTGTTATAAACATATGATAGTGTAATTGATGTAAGTGTTGTCAAGCCAAGCAATTTGCCAAACGGCAGGCTGGGCTCAGTGCGCTCTTTAGGTTTCTTGGTTCGGTTTAGTTGCTCATTTTGTTAAAACATGAAAAATCAAAGGTGTCCGGATGCCAAGCTTCGCGTCAAATCGAAATCGAGACTGGTACCATCCTCAGTCAGTGTATGAAGCTGTAAAATCAGTAGTAATCATTAATAAATATTTAAATATTAAGTATAGATTAAAAACTCACCATAAAGGAGTGCCGTTTGCAGTGCAGGCGAAGCATTTCTGTGTGTGTCCATTAATTGATTTAATTATTAAATTATAGATAAAAGAAAAATTGTAAATGCAAGTAAAATGATTTTTAGTGCAAGCAAAGCGTCTTCTATAAAAATCCAAATTAGATAGGGTTCTTCTGTAAAAGGCGTTAAATTAAATTAATTTAAATGACACCGAATTTTGACCCGTCTCTTACCAACTAAGACCGGTTCCATTACTTCAGCTCATCCACAAAAAAGAATAAATGTATCGTAAGAAGCCACAACAAAAATGGAGAAATATCTGAAAAACCAGAAATGTAGGCTTCTTTTCCTTTCAAAGAAATTTAAAACTCACCTTTATGTAAATGTAAATGAAAATGTAAAGGTAATTGTATCCTTTAACCAGAATTAAACAAGGAACAATCAGATCAGTGTAAGGTAGTGTGATCACGGCAATTCAAAACTCTTAGTCAGAACGCAAAACGCAAAACTAGAAGAATTTAAATTTAAATTTAAATTTAAACTAAATTTAACCAAGTTTTGTGACTTACCTGCAGCTATAGCTAATTCCAATTCCAATTCACGTATGCGCAGCCTTAAAAAGTAGTTTCGTAGTTGAACTAGGCGTAGAGTCATTATGTATCACAAATGGAAAAAACAAAAATGCGGCGAGACAACCATTAATATCTGGCAAGAAAAAACGTATTATTATTATTTTCTTCTTTTTTCTTATGCACTTTTTTTCACCTTTTTTTTCACTTTTCACTTGAAATTTTGAAATTTTGTTTCTTTGAATATTTAAAGCCGAATAAAGGAGCTGTTCACCGGACGAACTCTGGAGGCAAACTGAATGTATTCCGGTTTGGCCTGTGGGCCTGCCTGTGACAGCAGCATTTGTTCGATGTCAAGGATGATGTGATGCTATTTTTCATAGTTTTTCAATTTTTTTCTAAATTTGATTGAAGTAGGCGAGGTCATAATTTGGAGAAGCTTGGAAGCTTGGAATTTTTCAGTTTTAAGTTGTATTTTGAATTGATTAAGTAACTATATTTGTATTTTAAGTAAAGAGTAATATTCCTAACACCACAAATTAATTGTAAACAAACAGAAAACCATTTTATTTGCACAAGGGGGACTTTTGTAAAGGCTATAAGCAGGGAAAACACTAGCAGGGAATTTTCTGCAAGGATATTTACCATTAGGGAACTTTTAAGCTGGGAAATAACATAAAATACCCCAAAGCTTTTAGCCCCAAGCTTTTTCTCTTAGGTATTTGTCCGTCGTTGTCGATGTTTTTTCGCATTGCCGAAAGCTTTAGTGTCCTGTCCCAGGACTTTCTTTCTTAACAGAGTTTCCACAGGATCTTAACAGTAATGTCAAGGGTTTAAGCTTGGGACTAGGTTTTTTTCGAAAAGCTTTTAAAGTTTAAATACAAGCACTGCAATATTTATTTCTATTTCTGTTATTTTTTACAGATTATATCCTCAGCGATAACCTCCGTTCGGATCAGCAACTAAAACCGCTATCGCCTGGCGACTCAAATGGGTAAGTCTAGAACAATTTTTATTAATTATTATTTTCCATAAATAATCATAATAACAAATAAGAATTCTGACATTCAAAGGGCATTAAGGAAAGCTTAGTAAATATTTAAAACGAATTTTTAGAATTTATCAATGAGAAAAATGTATAAACAAGATTTATTAGGTTTTTACAAAATTTAAATACCTATGAACTTAAGGTATTAATCTTTAAATATTAAATTAAATTATTTAAGTGACTTTAACTGATTTAACTACCAATATTCTCTCCCCTGGAATCCTCTTCCTTATTTCTCTGGCATCGCCTTGGCTTAATGACCATCTTTGTGATGTTACTGTCATTGAAGCCCGGCTTAAATCCATCATTCGTAGTTTTTCAGGCTGACAATGGGTAAAAGGGTAAAGGCTTTTGTGTGTGTGTGTTTTTTTTTTTTGTTTGGTGGAACAGGACAATATTAGGGTAAAAACAGCGCCGAAGGAACCTCCATGAGATGTCAACGTTTGCCCTCTAATCTCCGGGCTGCGACTACGGCTCACTTTGGTGCTCATGTTACTCCGAAAAATCGACTAGGGAAAAAGCAACAGATACACTGAGAAAATTCAATTTTAAATGCTTTTCAAATAGCATAAATACTAGAACTTATTTAGGGGAACTCATAACCGAAGACATATCTGGATTTAAGTAAAGAAAAAATAATTTTAATTAATCCTAGGAATCTAAAAAGCTTTTGAAAGATTCTCTAGAAACCTTTTTTTGTTGAAAAAACCCTTAAAAAATCTTAAAAAATTCTCAAAGGTTTTTTTTAAAGCCTCCTTTATTGTTTTTCCTGCGTGTGTTCTTTCCGGAAGTGCAGGGTAAAATGAAGCTGGCCTCATGTTAACGGCAATTAAATCCGCAAACTGGTTTTTCGCATTGGCATCCGTGTTTCCCCCGGATCGCTGTTTGTTTGTTTATCAGCCCCGTCCCCGTCCTCTGTCTCTGTGCTCTTGTCCCTTCTGTGTCCCAGTGTCTCGTATCTCATCTACAAGTGCAGTTCTCCATTGTAATCCCGGCCAGATGTGGAGACACCAAAGCCGCAGCGCCAAACTTCAAAATGGCTGCCACTGCACACTGCTGGCTGGCTGGCTGGGATGGTGGCCATTGGATTCGCCTTTTTTGTCCCCGAGTTCTGCCTCCCAGTCTCCTCCGATTTTCCCTCGCATCTCTGGCCAAAAGATGTCCGTAGCATTTTGCGGTTTTGTAAGCGGCTTTCGCCTCGCATTTTGTTTGCTCTGCTCTGCTCCTTTGGTGCTCCTCTGGATTTCCTCGTCCTTCAAACCGGGCCTCTGTTTGTGTGTGTGTGCCACGCCCCTGCCTGCCTGCCTTCCGTCGCCCCCATTTTCCCACCTTCCCACCTGCCACCTGATGCTCGAGGAGTTCCAGTTTCAGTTCCAGCACCCAGTGGCTGTGTGCAGCATAATTAAAGAACTCGCTTGGAGATTACGTGGTTTTATAGGTTTAACCATTGCCATTGGATTCCCTCTGCCCCTCCTGCTCTCTCTTGGCTCGGCATTTTCGAGGATTTTCCGAGCGAAGGCAGCGCGCGCGCGGAAAAGCGTTTCAGGTAGCCGAAAGTTTTCACCGCAAGACAGACGCTAATGTTACAGCTAATGATTGCGGAGCTGCCAGCAACCAGCTACCAGCTTCCAGGACCTTCTCCTTCTCGGATATCCACACACAAACACAATGGGCAGAGGCTTAAAAAGAGGCTTCTTCGGGGGGGGGGATGATGATAGTCAAGCGGTTTGTTTACACTAAATTAGAATGGAGAACGGAGAGAGAGAGAGAATCCTTAATTCTCTGGAGATATTTTGGGGCGAACAGAAGACGGTTAATTATGTCAGGTGTAAGGGGAGAAAGGAAAGCAAAAATCGCCTTGAAATCTGTCTGAAAGGGATTTTTGAACTTCAAACAATAGGCATTGGTTTATATATAAATTTAAATATTATTTGTAGGGCTTTATATATTTTTTCCTCCTTTAATCCATAGTTAAAGCCTCTCCTTTTAGTATCTAAATAAACTCAACAGTTAGACTTACAAGGAAGGTACTAGGAACCTATCCCATCCATTATGAGCAGCAAAAGATGAGAGATTATGTGGCGCGGGGACATGGCATATTCTATTAATGTGGGGATCATGAAAGTTTTTACAACTAAAACCGGATTGGAATTGGCAATTTCATGCTTCGAGTGCAGTGCCGCGGAAAGGAGAGCTGAGCTGAGAGCTGCCATTTTTATGGCATATTCGTGAGCTTATTGTAATGAATTGCCTGGGATTTTTTCGACGGATTTCTCTCACAAGCGAAGGCGGAAGAGGAAGAATCCAATGGGGGGGGCGATGGGGGACATATGGAGCATGTGGGGCATTCGCTGTAATCATAATTTTATGTCCGTCTAAGTAGCTGCGCATGACGACTGTCAACGACACGGCCGTTATCCTCTGACCCACTGCCACAATCCTGCGGCCCAGCCCCCCGTTTTTGCATTATCCTGCACAGGGAAAAATCAGTGTCTTAGAAGATTTTTGAGGTCAATGAACCTTCAATATCTCAGTTAATTAATTTATGTTAAAGCTATTTTTCTTCTTTAAAAGGAAATAAAGCAAATCTTTCAAATAAAGTAAGTAACAACCTCCAAGCTTTACAATAATACTTGAAACCCTTGATATCAGAAGCTAAACTCCACTTTATTTTTTGACCAGTGTGTCCGAGTATCTGCACATCCTGTCAGGCAACATCTTAAGCTGTCTGCCACACGTTGTGGCTGCCACAAATTCGATGGAGAAGGAGGAGTAGAGGGAGAGAGAGTGGTCAAGGGACAATAAGGGAGTGAAGTCGGAGGAGTCCTGCAACAGTTAGCGGTCAATTGACTGCGCCGAGGCCGTCATCCTGGCCAGTTGTCTTTGGCAGATCTGGGTCTGGACTGCCTGTCTGTCTGCCTGTCGGGAATGGTAATGGTAATGGAAACCGAGTCCCAAATATGACAAATGACAGCCGACCAAAGGCTGAAGGCAGGCTGAAGGCAGGCTGAAGGCAGGCTGAAGTCAGGCAGCAGCAGCCGCTCAACTCCAAAAAAGAGACATTTCAAAATTGTTAAAGAAAGAAATTATTATATGTCAATACATGTCCAGGCCACAGAATTGGGGTTTTTTGTAAAATAGCTTAAATAAATAGGAAGAGCAAAAACGGAATTATTTTAAAGCGTTTTTAAAGCGCTTTAAAAACGTTTTCTAATTGATATACACTTTTAAAATATCTTAAACACACTTTGCTGTATTTTTGGTGTCTAAAAAATTAAGTTAAAGTGCCGTTTGCAATCCAAATAAATTTCTGTACATTTGATTTAAAGTTAGAGAAGGTTCTTAAAGGTGAAAATCGTCCGCTTTCGGTTCTAATTAAAATCTAAAAATTATCAAGCTATTTTCCATGGCTTTTCTCAGATAAACCAATGTATCGGAACTCGCTTTTTAATTGCTTTTTGAGCCAAAACAATTTTTGTTTCACTTTTCGCTTGGCAGCTCTCGTTAACGAGTGATCCCTCCCTTTGAGGGTTCGAAGGGGCTCGCTCGCTCGCTCGCCGATCTCGTCGCTGACAGTCGAAGATGTATGATGGAAATTAATAAGACAAGCGTAAACACTTAAAAGGAGTTTCGTACCGAAGTGACTCAATCGCGTACCGGAAAAATCACCACCTTCTTCGTCACGAAAAGAAAACCTTTCCTTTCCTTTTTCCAACGCCCTCGCACTTTTTCCTGTCTTTCGATTGAGTGAGTGTCTCACTGAGTGACTGGCTCTGGTTTTTTTTTCGGGTTTTGTTTGTTAGGAAACCAAAGAAAAAATTCCAAGGGAAGAATTTACTCCGAGGGTTTGGACTAAAAGATACCTGACAATATGACTAATTAGCTTAAGTTGGGAAATTTTGGTGAATAATTTTAGATTTATATTAATTTATTTACTGAATATTTTCAAGGTTCAAGCCAATGAAATATTAATACAAAATACTTTAATATGATCGGTTTCTTAACAGTAAAACCTCTGATTAAGCCCGTCAATCTTTTGGTAATATGATCTCTAAAACCAAACACAAATAAGGTATAAGAAATACAGAAAAATCCACAAAATGCTGTATACCTTAACCTTTGGCAGTGAGCGGGTATCAAAAGCGAGGAAAACGAAACAGACTAATTGAAAACAATCATTAAACAGAAACTGAGACCTGAGATACGAATAAAGTGGCGATGGAGAGTGAGCGGAGTCATGGGCGCCCGTTTATGTGTATCACTTAATTATAACTGTACACACACATCCGCCAGGCGATATATAGCATCCAGAAGATACAGATACATTGAGAAAAAAACTAGTGCCTGACTTCTGGAAATTAATATATAATATTTTTAATTGGATTAAAGCCATTAATTAATTTTAAAATTCTTTAATATATGTATATCGTTCATTTTGTTCTGGATTGTGACAAAAAATAAAAACAATCGATATTATCGATTTTGTTATCGAGGTTTTGCCAGCTCTATTTGGCTCTAAATCATTAATTTTAATTTTTTTATTAGTTTATCTTAAATATGTGTAAACTAACTTTCTTTAAAATATGACCTATAAATAAATCCCAGATTTTTAAGCTTTATAAAAGTAATCGTTATTATCGATACGTTTATCGAAGCCTCTCCAGCTTTATTTTGCTTAAACATTTTTTAATTTAATTACATTTTTTAATTAGCTAATTTCAAAGAAGTTCTGTAAACGAGCTTCCTAAAAAAAAAGCTAATAAATAAAGGTCAGAGTTTAAAGTTTTATAAACATAATAAATATTATCGATAAGATTATCGAACCTTTTCCAGCTCTATTTAGTTCAATCTTTGACTTAAATCTTGATTCCAAATTGTTAAAATACAACTAAATATATTATTTTCCCAATTTAATTATTAGACTTACAATTTTTTGTAGTTTTTCTCGCCGTGCACAGCTACAGATACATCAGCTCTGTGGGATACTCGCTTGAGTTTGCTTATCCACTTCATTAAAGGAGTTGAGTTGCGCGCCGAGACGAGCCGAGCTGAGTTGAAAAGGTGACTGGAGGAGGGTTTCGGGATCGGTTTGAGGGGTTGCCAGATGCGATATGGGATATATATAAAGATGGAATGCCCAAAAGCAGTAGGAGTTGACCGCAGAGACGTCCCACTGAGTTGGGTTCTGTGGCTCCTCAGCCAGAGAGTCCGGCTTTCGGGCCTTCAGACTTTAGACCTTCGTCAGCTCATCGCTGCTCACTTCTTTATTAATTATGCATTTTTTTGTTGTTGTTTTTCTTAGCTGAGCTTAGCAAGTCCGCGATTTGGGCGCCCTTCTCTTTCACATAATTTTGCGTAATTATATTCAATTGTTTAATTGCCGACTGATTTGGCTTAATTGAATTTGTCTCTGCCAAGTCACAACAAAGTTGAAAGTTCAATCAGGGGCGAGCGCGGTAATCAGCAATCAGCTTGGGAACCCCCCAAAAACGGAAATTGTTGACATTTTCAGAGGAGAGGTTAAATAAATCAAGTTGCTTAAAGGGATTTGGGAAGGAAATAATAATACTTTCAATAGGAAAATACATGAATTAATTATAAATATAATTAAAAGCTTAATTGGCAGTTTAATATTTATTTTTACCTTTATCTAAAATGTTATTTAAGGTTTTATGAGTATTAAAACTTACCTAAAATGGGGTTTCAGTAAGAAATTTCACTAACAATTTATTACCTCCAACATCTTGTACTATTTTCATTAAAAGATCATTGAATTTTATTCAATTTTCATTGAATCGCTCTTGATGAATAGCTGAAAGTTTCCCATTATTTGTATTTTGTTGATGAACTATCCCTGGTTTACAAGAGATATATTTCTATACCTATGTATATATCGGCCAACCGAAACGGATCAGCTTACCAATAACAAATGGCCAACTATCAACTATAATAAACACAGCAACAATGCGGGCCCACGCAGCAGCAACAAATACAAAATGGGAAATGGGAAAATTTCAAAAATATGTTGTCGTCTTTCCTCAAGTGGCGCTCAAAAAAAAATGTATTTATAAGAAAATGGGAAAACGAGAAAGAGGGGAAAGGGGAAGTGAGATCCCATCACTCATGTGAAATTCATAAATTCACGCCGCCAACGCTGCAATTAATCTGCGGCTCTTGCACTGAGGAAAATGGGGAAAATATGTATATACATATTATTATATTAAAAGCATTATATTCTGATAAGGGATATGGAGGTTTATTTATAAAAAAGCTTTAGGGTAAGGAGAATCTTTGCTAAATATTTTATTTATAAAAATTAAAAAAACAGTAACTAAGAAAAGGGTAAACTCTTTCTTTAAATCAAGAATTAAAATTAAAAGTCTACAAAAAAATTGAAATAAAATATAGTTTCAAGTAATATTAAAAAAGCCAAATTTTTTATTAATTTTCCTTACAAATTTCTCTCTGTGTTCCATTTCTTTTCCTTTCTCGCCTTCCTTCCCTTCCCAACAGCCGCATCGCGCTGTCCTTGTCTAATCGCGCCTGCGCCACAGCTGTTAACAGCGACGCCGACTGCGCAGTCGCCGCCCGCTGAGTTCGTTGATTGACCTTATTATTGCTGTTGTTGTTGCTGTTGTTTTTGTCATCTGCTAAGTGCGTGCCTGGGAGGAAGAGAAAGAGAAATATGGTCAAATGTCGTAACTGTTAACGCCTCCTTGCCTCTCTTTTGTTTTTGTTTCTTGCGGTGTCATATTACGAGGGAAAGGGATGGCCAACCGATCGCCAAGTATAAGACTCTTCATCTTCTTCTACTTCTCATCTTTTGTTTGTGTTTTTTGCATATTTTATTCCCATAAAAAAAAATATTTTACAAAAAAAAACTCACACACGGCTTAAAAATATGCAAATTAAGCCACCCAAACTTTATGGCAAATCCCCAAATAAATTGGTAAAAAATGCAAATCCTTAGCAACAAGTGTTCTCCGAAAATCAGCCAAGTTTGCCACCGTATAAGAGTCTTCCTTCGAGCTATAAACGCACTTTTATACACTGTCATACTACTGTTCTACTAAAAAGGACTAGCCAAGAGAGTGGATAAAATGTAAACAAGAGCATCTCACGAAATTGAGTCCAAGAGAGTGACATGTTAAAAGAGAGTAGGAGTTGGAGCAAGAGAATGAGTAAGAGTTAAGTAAATAGTTATATAAAACAAATGGCATTACTTAATAAAATAATAATTATTTAAATAAAAAAAATATATAAAACATTAGAAAAATAACAAAATTAAACTTTACTTAAAAATCAATAAATATATAAAAACCCTGAAAACTCTAAAATTGTTATAATAATATTTTTGAGTATTCATTCCCGACTGTTAATGCCAAAATCCTCCTTCAAACTAGTACAGAAATGTAAACTTGTATATTTTAAATATTCCCAAATTAATTAAGCAATTAACAAGCCCCAGCTTAAGCAGCTGTTAAATAAAAAACAATAATAAAACAAAGTAAAAAGTCGCTTAAGCGGAATGCTGGAAAAATGTCAGCAAACAACAACAGAAACCTGTGGCGGCTAACAGACTGTTGACCAAATCCTGTTTATAACAGTGTGACCCGCTCGCTCTCTCTCCTTTGGTTTTTTGCAAAAACTGGTTTTGCCCAGAGCGAGCAAGAGAGCAGGACAACAGAGCGAAGTTAACAGAGCAAAACACAGCATCTCTCACGGCCTTTCTTTCGCTACATCTCTGCCTCTGTAATAATAAATAAATCAAATAAATGCTTATTACCTTTATTCGCATTTTATTTTTTTTAAATTATTTAAGCTAAAGTTTTTCAACTCAAAATAATTTCCAAATAATAATAAACAACCATATGCAATAAAATAAATTAGTAAATAAATATTTAAAGTCAGTTTGAAAGATAAAACACTTAATTAAAGTAATTTTTTACAACTTCAGCTAATAAATAGTCTCAATACATTCATTTAAATACAAAAAAAAAAAACATAAAAGAATAAAAATACTACATTTATGAATAGTTTGTAGTTTTACAATATTTTTGCTTTATTTTATTCGCTTTTAATAATAATTTGAAGTCCTTAGCTCAGGAGTTGCCTGAGCTAACAGTAGCCGCCAGCAGCCGGCCCTAACAGAGGGCTCATTAACAGACTCTCGTCTGCCGCTGAGAGCGAGCGTGGGAGAGCGAAACGCCGGCGGTGCACTGTGCACAGCAAACATAGAGCGCAATCCTCCCTCGCTGCTACGCAAAGAGCGTAACGTCGGTTGGCAAAGAGAGCGAAGCCTATAAGTACGAGCCGCAAACTTTATTTTTTTTCGAATTCATTCCCAAATTCATAGCCATGATGTAAGAGAGTGGGAGAGCGAGAGAGTTGTGGATTCTAGGTGGGACATGTGGAACTTGAAAGTGCTGTTAGGCTGTGTGGAGGATATGTTATTGCTCACCGATGTTATAAGTACGAGCCGCAAATTTTATTTTTTTTCAAAATTTTCTTAATTTTCCAACGCGACGTCACGGCTCCGCCGCGGATAACGGAAAAGTCGTAACGGAGTGCGACTTCGAATTTCCACGCGACGAGCGTGTGTGTGTCTCCTCTCGCGCCGTCTCACTTGCACTCGCACTCGCGCCCGCGACGACGTGTCCTGTCTCCTGCCACAGCGTGTGTGTGTTTATATGTTTATAGCGCGCCCGCCCGCCCGCCTCTGCGTGTGTGTGTGTGCGTGTGTGCATCGTTCTTCCTTTTGATTTTTTCCCTTAGCCTTTGTTTTTGTTGTTTTTCGCATCAAAATCCTTGTGTTTAATGCTTTCCTGAGTTTTCCACGTCCCACATTATTCCCTTTTCGGTTTGTTTTCGCATATTCATTCGTATTCGTATTTATTATAAATTCCTTTTTTGTGTCGCAATTTTTTTCAAGTGCTCAAAGTGCCAGAGAGAAACGTAACGAAAAGTAAAACGAAAAAAAAACGGTAAATGCAAATGATACCAAAACACAAATGCAAAAGAAACGGATTACAACAGTTTTATTTGGATTAATAAAAGAATAACTAACGAATTTTTGGATAAAAACCAAGCAACACCAACAATAGCAGCATCAGAAGCAGCAGCAGGAAGCAGCAGCGCGCAGCAACAATAACCACGAACTGCAATTTTGCCAAAGGAGGAAGGAACCAACAACAAAATGTAGGTCACAAAACCCAAAAAAAAAGCCAAAGAAAAAGAACGGTAGACGAAAAACATTTGCCATTGCAAAGAAAATAGCATAAAAACAACAACAACTTGGTGATAACGCGTTACGCTTTACAGAAAATGAAATTAATTAAATAAATAATCAAAATTGGTACAGAAAAACTGGCAAACATAATTACCAATCCTTTTCCACATTGATTTCCATTTCAATTTAATGGAGAAAAAAATGCAAACATGCAAAATTCTGCAGGAAAAAAGGAAATTTCGTGTCTGCATTTTTTCTGGCATCAATTTTGCATTTTAAAACAGATTTGTTGGGACAAAAATGCTTTAAATAATAATAAATAACCCCTAAAAGGCTAACATTAATTGTTTGAAGAGAATAAAATAAAGGAACGTTGATTTATTTGTTTAGAAAAACAATGAACTCTAAAAAGGGAACATTAAATAGTTTGGCAGCGAAGTAATACTAGTTTTAATTTGAGAAATGCATAAAAAATAGAAGAATTCATACGGAAATTGTTAAATAATTTCCTAGGTACTGCCTGGCGTGTAAAAATAAATTTTTAAAGCTTGATTCAAGGATAAATATAAAGAATTTCATGAAAATAATAAAGAAGCTTCAAAAGACTTGAAAGAAAGACTTTAATTACCTTTTTTGAGAAAGAATAAATATCTAAAAATCCTTCTAAAAGACAACTTACAATTTAAACAAGTTCTAAATTTAATATAAGTTTCAATTCAAGTTCTACAAGCGCATTCAATCACAAAATCCCTCAATAAATCCATTTTATAAACTGCAATTGGCAAGTCTCGCTGCTCAACTATCAATAGAAATGCCAGAAGTGTAAATGAGAACTGTCATAATAATAAATAACAATGAATTAGCTGAACATTTAACCAATAACTCACTTTAAATAAATATTTGCAGTGGCATTAATAAATTCAACGCGTCAACTTCAAACGCTTTTGACATATTTTGTGCGTGAAAAAAGCCCCCCAAAGAGGGGAAAACCCGAAATACATTAGCCATAATGCCAAACATAGTTAATAATTTATTTTCATTAGTTTTTGTGTGTGCTGGGTGTTTAATGTTTCTCTCTCTCGTTTTTGTTGCCCAATTATGTGCCGGTTTTTGTTTATTTTCCGACGCTTTACAATTTCATTTTCGGTTTTTTGCACATTTGTTTAATGAACAAACGCAAATGGTTATTGCTCCGTCGTCGTTGTCTTCTATGACTCTCCTCATGACTCGCCATGTGTTGTCAAAATGTATCTTTTTCTGTATCTTCTCGGGGGCCCATAAATCAATGCCGACGGCAATCAACGGGCGCTGCTCCGCAGGCGGATGGATTTATAGGCATATATACTCGGGCATAACCAAGAATAATTCTTCCCCTTTCTCAGCTTTTTATTTTAAATTTTTTTTCGAGTCCGCAAAACTCCCCGGACAATGTGAAGTGATTCGTGGCGATTCGCAATTAAGCAAATTGTTGAAAGAGTCCGAAAACGTTCGATTCAATCAGCCAGCCAGCCAGCCAGCCAGCGAGGAGTTTTGTGAAATTAATGCTTAATTGAATGTGATCTTTATGGGGATCATAAATTGTGCAATTGAGAAGAGTTTTGTCGATAGCGATGCGATTTTTCTTTATGATTAGCTGGGAGGAACATTTCTTCTTAAAGAGGAGTCCAGAGAAATATTTCTAAAAATTTGTTCTGCAAGCTGAACCCTAGTTTTCTAAAAATAAACATGGGTAAACATTGCCATTATTTCCATTAGCCATATTTTAGGTTAAACTGACACATTTCTTCACCGAAACAACATTATTTTCTTGCGTAAAATGCATTAACGGTTGAAATGTTTATTTTAACTGAGCTGAGATATTTCAATCACCAATAGTGTCAAGTTTTAAGTATTATGTGTTATATTTTGACTCAAGTAAGGTCTTTTCTTGATTTTTCTTGAGTTTGTTTATTCCACTAACTAAGCAGTTTAAAAGTGTGTGAAAAAGAATGTCTCTATTAGGTTAAATCTTATTCAATACTTTCTACAATATTTCAATCGCAATAAAAGTAATAATTAAAGAAGATATTTCAATTAATTTCCAAGAGAAATCTCCCAATTTGAAATATCAATTTCAATCGAGATGTTCTCAGGTTACTCGGGTGAAAGATACACCGATACGATCCGAGCTGATCCATAGAAATTCCAGCAGCTGTTTTATCGCGCTGTTGCCGATTTTCTGGGGCAATAAAAGCGGCTTAAAACCTGCTCGAAAAGTGCAGAAAAATCAAAGGGACGCAATGTTGACTGACGGACTCACGGACTCACGGACTGTGTTCTCTTTTCTTTTCCTTTCCCTCTCCTCCTGTATCTCTACCTGCTCCTTCCTCGTCGTCGTCGGCGTTTGTGTATTTCGCAAATGCCGAGCCGCCGCACAGCTGTTGTCAGTTTAACGCCACGAAAAAGCGGCATAGAAATGTATCTCATGGCTGCAGTAAGCGAGTATCTGGCGGACAGGTACCTCGCGGATTAGGTGAGATGGTGGGGATGTAGCAGGTTATAATAGGAATTATTTACTTACTATTTATCAGAGAAAATATCTGTATTATCTAGAGATACCCGTGTCCAGTTTAAAGCCCAATAAATGCATCTCTCAAGATAATATATATCTCTATCCGTCAGTTGGCCAGAGTAATCCGCTCAAGTGCGCAAATTAGTGCCACAAAAATGTCAAAAGTTCTCGCTGCTGACGACTGACAGTCCGCGTGATGAGTGTATGGTCGTGTAGCCGCAAGCTGCACTTGCAAATTGCTGTAGTTATAGATACAAAAGCCGAAATAGCAGCAGGGTTTTTGGCCAACTAAAGGGGCCTGAAGCGGGTAGCCGCGGTAAGCGACGGCAGCGGCGGCGGCAGCCACTTGAGATGATTTATGATGCCAGTCAGCCTCACAAGTGCAGACAGCAAAAATAACAATCCAAAAAGGTTTTGCCATTGATAGCAGGCAGGCCGAGGCCGAGGCCGAGTCAGCAGCCTCTCCAGAAACTCAGGGAACTCAAAGACCGACCCGGGAACCCAGAAACTCTGGGACCATGATGATGCACAAAACAAAAACCCAGGCCAGAGCTAGGAGGAAACACGGAGAAAAACATAGAGAAATAGGGGCGTGGAGCGAGGGATAAGGAGAGGTTTTTGCTGGCTCTCTACATTTTTTTTTTTTTGCCGCCAGCCAAAAGGTGTGAAGCACACACACCGGGCAAAACCTTGAATTGAAAAATTCCAAAAACAAAAATAAATATGCCTGCAAAAATATGTGAAAAAATGCAGTGTGAGAAAAGAGGGGATGCATAAATAGGAAAACGAGCAGAAAATCCTTAGACAAAGGTTTCTTGGTTTTTAATCAAAGAAAATAATATAACATGAAATATTATCTATAAATTATATTCTTTTTGGTTATTCTGAAAGAATTTATTAGCTAAAAATAATCAAAGTCAGGTCAGAGTTTATGAGACTTGAGTTAAGGACTCACCTTTACCCCTTTAATATTTTTTTTAGCCAAGTTTTTGTGTTAAATTTTTAATTTAAATTAAATATATAATTATTCCACTTTATTGGGGAGACTTGATAGCATTTTATTGCTAAATTTGTATCAGTGCCTTTTGTATAAGTAAATCAAAAACAAAGCTGCCGAGTAGGAGCTTGGCAACAATGACGCTGCTAAAAAACCAGAAGATGAGGGCTGGCCAAGAAGGAGCAGGCGATGGATTGGATGCTAGATGCGAGATGGAGATGGAAATGGAGATGGAGATGGAGATGGTTCCAGGTTGCAAGATGGGGAATCTCTGGTCCCGGCCAGCGTTTGGTCATTACCGTCATGCCTTGTCATAGACAACATCGTTTATTTTCCAAACACTCGACGAGGAAGAGTGCTGCTGCTCCCAAACCCATTTCTAAACTCTCCTCTAACCGTTTTCACACCTCTCGGGGACCTTACCTTTACTGGGAAAGGTTGAAAAAAAGGAAAAAGGGAAAACACTTGACTGATTTCGCGTTATTCTTGTTGAGAAGCGACTCGCAGCTAGATTTATTTTCCATAATTATTGAAAATTTATGCAGCAAGTTGCCAATGAGACAAACAAACCATAAATCCCCACAAATCGCTTCCAAATAAATTGGAGCGTGTTGAGAGAACGATGGAAAGAAAGCGCAATGCCGAGTGCCGAGTGGCAAAGGGTGCGCAATCTTAAATCGTAAATCTCTCTATAGCTCCAGAGAAGACAACCTAAATTGCTTTGGCTGAGGCTTCGCCGCCCAAAATACCAATTAGACAAAATCGAAATCAAATCAAAATGTAATCAAATCGGACTAATAACATCAACTCGAGCTGTGAAGTGCAATTGAAAGTTTTGAAATTGAAATTCGATAAGCCGAGAGCCGTTGTTGGAACCTGTTGAGGCCAAGGGCTGTGGGAGGAGCATCAGCAAGGAGAGAAAGAGCTAATTTGCCAGGAGGGGCCAAAGCTGGGGGGGAAAAATGCCACTCCAGAAGTCAAGTGGCTGTGGCTGCCACACGCGTGTGCAGCATCGCATCTCTCTCCTCTCAAGACGTTTGCAGGCTAAAAAGTAAGCATTAAAAATAAAACGACGCGAAATGCAGGCGGCATAATTAAATTTGAACATTCAGCGCTCAGCATCCTGTCGCGAAAATCTAGAGCAACAACAGCAGCCAAATAAAATAAATATATATATTATTTATACGTATATATAGTAGGCAAGGACCGTAGGAATACCCGCTTGTCCTTGTACGGATTTAAAGCGTTCGCTTTTGGCCTGACAGGAAAATGCTTTTGCCGCACAATATAATGCGCAGGAAAAAAAAATGAGAAAAAGGAAAACTCATTAAATGACAGCGATGCACTGAATTTTTCTCCGGAAAAGTTTCCCGGACCTGCCTGGCTGGCTGGCTGCTGGGTTGCCAAACTTCGCGCTAATGCCAGTTCTTAGTTGGGCTGCTCGACAAATTCCCTGTCCGCTCGGCGCTTTTCTTAAACCGTGCCAACTAATTGGATGGCAAAGCAGGCTTAATTCAATTCCATTACCCGATAGCTAAAGCGACAGCTAAGAGCTAAGAGCCAACAGCTAGGAGCTAAGAGCTAAAAGCACTGGAGCTCTTCACCTTGCTTTCTTGATACTTGTGCAACACTGGCTTCGTTGTAAAATAACGAATGATAGTTGTTCAACACTGTTTTGTTTAGTACAGAAACAAAGAAAAGAATGAATTAAACTTGTTTGAAATTAAAAGGAATTGTAAACGAACTAATCCAAAAAATCATAGATTATTTAAAAAATAATACATCTATCACAAAACTTGATTAACATAGATAAGACATTAAAAACAGTGTTAGAGAGTGGTGTCTGCAGCTAAGAACCTTATTGCAGTGCTGTAAAATTCCAAAATTACACCAGAATCACAATTACAAAATCAGTAATTCCAAACTAAAAGTATGTCTACCTTAAAAGTACAAAAAATACCCCAAGAAAATCCAATTGGTAATATAAATCACAAAAGGAAGGAGGAAATAACGCGAAATCCAACAAAACGTTGCAATTATTTTGTTGAACTTTTTCGAGGAAATAATTCTCGTGCGCCTTAAATCATTTTCATTTGGTGGCTTGTGTTTTATGGGCCGTTGGTTTATTGTTTCTTAAAATGTATAAAAATAAATGAGCTAAATTGTTGCTGCTCCTTCGCTGAAGTGATTTGCCTGCCCTTTTCCCCGCCCAAAGCCAAGAAGCTGAAACAAAAGATGCCCGGGCAAATTTTTCACATTTTATGGGCAATGTTTTTTCCTGCTTCTTTTTTTTTTGCAGCTCTGAGCGTGACTTTGGTTTTGATAATTTTTATTTTCCAACGTACACGCGTGTTTGTTTACATATATATATAGCGAGCGAGTATATATACATTGCATATTTATGGCTGAAAATATATTATGCGTATAATTGTTGTTGCCTCGTCGCCAAGTTTTCGCTCTTTGTTTCCCTTTTGCACCTTTGCGTCGTCGTTTTGTTGAATCAATTACAGGCAGTTGGCGCTGCTCCCTTTTGCCCCTCAAATACAAAAAAAAAAAGGAGGAGAAAAAAAAGGAAAACCGTAGGAAAAGTGTAAGGAGCAAAGGAGGAAAGAAAATAGAACGCAGACAGGCTGGCAAAAATGGCAAATTATGGCACCCCAGAGATGCGCGATAAAAGCCCATTTACTTAAACTGAATATTTATTATTCCTGTCGCTGCCACCTACTCGCCTTCGCCTTCTCCTTCTCCTTCTCGGCTCCTGACTTTTCGCCCATTTCACATTTCCCATTTCCCATTTCCCATTTCCCATGCAAAACGCTTGACTTCTTCTCCCTTTTAGCCTTCTTCATATGCCGCCGCGGGTTTTTCTTCAAATTTTTTCTTTTACATTTCCCGCCCTGAAAGTTAGGGGTGTCATAAAGTTTGGCCTCCGCGCCAAAGTTTGATTGAATTGTGTGGAGGAAAGACGTCTTAGATGAGGAAAATCTTGCCGAAAAAAAATAAGAATGCAACCAGAAACGAAGCTGGCTAAAAGGAAAGCCATTAAATATTTTAAAATCAATTCAAGAAACGTAGTTTTTCTTAAAGACTTGGTAATGGATATTTTTAAGTAGTAAACATAGAGTTGATCTCTCAAAATATATATTTTAATTACTGACACTAGAAATCCCTTAAAGCTAAACTTTCCTATTTTTATATAAACACAAATACCGAATTAATGGCCAATTTGGTTAATATATTTGAAGGATCCCCCCAGGGGATCAGCTTACCGAAACCTTTTGTGCCACAGATCCATTGATTATAAGCCCCGATTTCAGTTGTTATCGCACCCGCAGCTAGGATACTCGCCAGGATACTCGATACCCAAAATGAAATTCGAGTGCAGATACTCGGAAATTCGAGCAAAAAAAGCCAACACAAAAGCCAAATAAATATAAAGAAATTAATGAAGTAAATGATAGCTGCTAGCAAGGGCGAAAGCGATGGCTTTTTCTATATAACACACATACAGGCTGAGGGCTCAGGGTGCGGGAACCGAAGTGTTTCATAATTTTCGAATTCTAAGCGCCGCCACCGTCGCCATCGGAAATTCCGATAAGCGCGTCGGCCAAAGGCAGCCCCCAAAAAATGCCAAGCTCCCAAGGAGGGAGCAGCAGCAGCGGCAGCAGAGAAAAAAATTAAATAATTTATGTTTTATGTGGCACAGGAAGCGCTGCCTTCTGGGGGTTGTTCCGAAATAAAATAAAATAGACAAGACCAAGACCAAGACCAAGACCAAGGAACGGAGCGAGCGGAGCACTCAAGTGATTTAGGAAGTGTTTGTCTGCGTTACGCTTGGTTAGTTGATAAAAATCAGTCGACGCTTTTGTATTCTTTTGGCGTTGGCCCTCCCGTGCCGTCTCTTTCCCCCTCTCTCTCTCTCTGGGAGGCGTGTTTTGCGGGCAAGGGAAAAACAGGGTTATAGCCTTTGTCTGAGTCATGGTCGTCCCCCTTAATTGCATCGACTAAATTGCATTTTAAGCTCTCCGCGTTTCGTTAATTTCTGCACCACTCGGTATGATTTATAAGGCCACGCCCAGTGCCTCAACTCAGACTGGATACAAAACCTAAAAAAGATTGGAAATAAAAATGCAAACTCCTTTTCAAGGTGCCTGTGAATGGTATCCGT
Organism: Drosophila triauraria; assembly: GCA_014170255.2. Lineage (NCBI taxonomy): Eukaryota > Metazoa > Arthropoda > Insecta > Diptera > Drosophilidae > Drosophila > Drosophila triauraria. Next base: position 6,194,475 of record CM024333.1, on the reverse strand, counting down.
GAGATCTCTTGCAGATTTTATCTCGCAATTCTCATTCTCTTTTGTCCTGCAGGTTGCATTATGGCGCGAAAATATCTGTTGTTAAGCTTAAATTACAGTTTTTGATATCATCGATTAATAAAAGACTTTTAGAAACATGAAAACAGATTTTAAGAGTATTTTTAAAAAGGAATTTTAACTTAAAAATACCAATTAGCAGATTATTCCTATAATATCTTTTATAATTAAGCAAAATTTAATATATTTTAGCTTTAACTTGAATCTAAAAGTTAGAAATTAATAGTTTTATTTAAGGAAAAATTAATTTATCTTATAAAAACTTAAAATTCCATTAAAATATATAAAGAAAGGTCTCAAAATATTCCCAAATACCAAATAAACCCTGAAAAACTCACAACTTTTAAAGGTGCTCCTTAAAAGTGTATCTGGTGGGATGTGAAGATCTCCAAATTGTATCTGTAATCCGGTAGTTGTCGTTCTCGTTCTGGTTCTGGTTCGCCTTCGCTTCGTAGATTGCATTATTGCGTGCCAAATATGAATCAGAGACCGAGAACGTATCCACGAGATACTCTCGTCCACTTCCTGTGCGGTTTTCGGAGCGCAGTTTAAAGTGCCATTAACCCACAATTGCACAAAAGCCAAAAGATACACAATCCGTATCTATTGCTCTTTTTCTGTCGTTTTTTCCTCCTTTTTTTTTTTTTTATTTTTTGTTTCTTTCGGGTCACTTAATTGCAAGTTTTACTCGGCTGCGTGTCAAAATATCATTTTGTGTGTTAGATACATTTACGTTTCGAGAGAGCTGTTCTTTTGGTTTGGATTCTTTTTTCGTTTTGGGCTGGCCATTAATTGTCGTGGCCTGTCATTTTGCGGTACGAATCTGTGGCTAAATACTGTGTGTGCCCCCACCATCACCATCACCACCACCTCTACCTGAGGCTCAAAAACGTAGATGCAGAGATACACAGATGCGATACAGATACGGATGCGGATGGGCTGTGACAACATTTCAATAGTTTTTGTTTGGCTTTGCGCCTTCGGGGGTTGTTCCGGCATCGGCATTGGGTTGGCATCGCGACCAGCTGCTGCCGGGTCGCCCGGCGCCGGGCCAGGCAGGATATATGCCACACAGGACACCTTTGTCGCGATAAATTTGAAATAATTTGATGCGTCTTGTTTTATTTGACAGGCAACAAATTCGTGGCCCAAGGGTTTTTGAATCATCCCGCTTCGGACGGTCCACAAAATGTAAACAAGTCGGCTGGGCTGGCAATTAAAAGGACTTTCCATTCGTCCTCTTTGCTTGGCACTGCCACAAGGCTAGAGGGTATATTGAATTTGCGGAAATTGTGACAAAATAAATGGCTTATAGACTTGATTTGGTTTTATTCGGGGAAACTACTAATATAAACCCCCTAAAATGTAACAGAAACTAGATTAAATAATTCCCATTATTACAAATACCGAAGGAGTAATGATTTCATATTTTTCCAGGACATCTAACAGTCGTGACACTCGTCTGGGACGCGCTCCTTCCTGTGCTCCTTTTTTCCCCATGTAGGGAAATTCAATTTGTAGATTAAAATGTACTCCCTTGTTGTGTTTGCTTTGTTTTCCCCGTAATAGCCACGTGGGGTTTTTCCTCCTTTTTTCCTGAGGGCATGGTTTGGGGGGATTGTGGTTCCCCGGTTCCTTCTTATTCTCTATCTTTCGTGCTATGAACAATTTTCAATTAAAAACTAAACGAAATCGTAATTTGTAGTGGCCAATATCGGCGCGGTATCAGGGGGATGAATTAAGGAATTAGCTGAGAATTAAACGGGGGTTGGGAGCGATGGTGGATGCCCCACAGGGCAGATTGATTAAAATTGATTGAGCGTCTATGCAAATCGAGCGGGGATTATGTCGAAAATAGCAATCAAATAGGGGTAAACAAAAGAAATAATGAACAAACCCCGGCCGGGGACTGAGTAAACAAAAATATTGATAAAAGATAAAGTAAACAATGCGTCGAATAATTAAAGGCCATCGTACTTATACGAATTTATAATTAGTAATTATATTAGATATATTTTTAGGGATTCCTAGAATTAATTGGATTTATCTTTAATGAAAAATTACATAAACGAGTAAGTAATATAGGAAATAAATCAATTTGGGTCAAGGCAGACAGCTTCAAATGCTTTTTATTACCAGGAAAGATGCTCTTGGTGTAAAACCCTTTGCGATTTAAACTTTTATATTGCCCTAACGCTCTGTTCGCTTAACTTTTGACTCTCTGCCTCCACTTTTCTCGCTTAATATTTGCATTATAAGCACTTTAAACCATTTAAACTTGCACCGAACCCAAACCCCTCTTATTTTCTCCTGTAAACCCTTCTTCGCCTTTGGATAATGGGCAGAAAAAAAAAAATGAAATACAAGAATAAGTAAGGGGGTGAAAAAAATGCAATTTCCGCACAGACGCACACATTTTCCGGCCAGAAAAATACATATATATATATATATATATGCTTTAAGGATATATATTTATATAGAAAGAGATAGAGGAAGCGCGCGAATGGGAAAACTCAATTTCCAAACTAAATTCAACTAAGAAAAAAATGAAAAAAAACCTCGTGTTGTGTGCGTGTGGAAAAATTGTGAAAATTGTATTTGGCAAACGCATTAAACTTTCATTTTTCTGTCAGGCCAAGGATAACACAGCCAAATAAGGCGCCGCAAATGCAAAAAAAAAAGGAGAAAATCAGGGAAAATAGAGGAAATGCACTATGTGGGGAAAGGATATTTGAAAATCAAAGCGAAAGTTCTCGGCTTTTGTCTGTCCGCAGGATTCAGGCTCCTTCCACGGCAAACTTTGCTTAGCGCTCTCTCTCTTTCTCACTCTGTGCAGCCCTCTCTTTCCCTGTCGCTGCGCCGAAAAACTTTTGTCATGAATTGAGGCTGGGGAAATGTGCGAGAAAAACACATCAAAGCAATCAAAAAGTGACGCCAGAGCAATTGAAAACTTTTCGCATGAAAACAAAAAAAAAAAATCCAGCCAAAAAACAATGAGAAAAAAAGTCGCAGAAATTACCCCGAAAAAAAAAGGAGACGAGAAAAGGAAGGAATAGAAAATGCAACGCATCAATGCATTTTCCGTCGAAGCGAAATCAAAAGCTAAAGAGTCAGGGACCGGCTTGACTCTCCCCCCACTTTCCGCCCAGTTAATGGCTTTGTTTGCCATGGCCATCAGCCAAAAAAGCAGGAGAAAAAAAAGAGAGCACGCCAGAAACTGCAACTCCCATCATTTGTTCCACTCAAATAATGAGGTTCCCTAAAAAAAAGCAAGCTAATATATACTATATACAGTAACTGATGGTTACATTGTATTTACAGGGAAAATTGGAATTAGAAAGTAGGAGTTATAAGGCAGAAAATTAAGCTAAACTCTAGCATTTTTATTCATAAAATAAAAAGATTTTCAACTAAGGCACAGGGGGCTAAGATTAAGGTTAACCTACCCCTAAGCTCAAGCTCAAAAATACCCTTACCCATTTATAAAAGATATTTCTAAAATATATACAGATATATATATATTTGCTGGCAAGCCAGCTTAATGTTCCTATTTTGCCCAACTTGTGCTCAACTTAAATAATTTGCGCATAAAATATAATTTAATGCCGGGCATCCCCCGTCTCCTTCCATCAACTGGCTTGTTTGCCTGCCAGAAATTCCAAGCGACGGCCAGAGGCGGGTTGAGTGGAGGGGCAGGGGCTTTATGGCACCCATAGCTTAGGCAAAAACGAGGTCAAATGCAATGCAGACGCGTGCCAATGCGAGAGTCTCAATTTGGCAACAGCAGCCAACTGTAGCGGCTATATAGCATCGCCACCATCACCACCACCACCCCTGGATGGCAGAATGCATTTGCCTGGCGATGAGATTTACCCGCTACACATAATATTTCATAATGCCGGGCGAAAACTTTCGAGGTTTCGAGCTTTCCAGGGGTGGCAGTTGGAGGGGTGGCTGGAAAATGCTGGCAGGAAAATGCCTTAGCTGCAATAAATGCAGCAGCTCCAAGATATGTGAGCAAAGTGGAATTTTCATGGCAGGGCAGAATGTTGGCAGAATATTGTGAGTATTGATCCAAGGCTAAAATGTGTATGTAAATTAATGGCCAGATTAAGGAAGCCAACATTGAGACCTTAACTAAGTTTAGTTAAGAGTCTACTTTGTACTTAAGTGGCTGCTACTTATTATATAATTGCATATTTCCCCCAATAACTTTCGCCCTTATAAAGAGGAGAGAGCGATCACTTTCATGACTTCCGCATGCTGTGGAATATTTTGTTGTGGTTTTCGACGACGGTAATAGAGTCGTTTCCCACTCATAACCCCTATTACGAGGTCTACTCTCCCAATTGCACAGAGAAAAATATATATTTACATTTTTAATAAAAACTATAAGATAATTTAGTAAAAAAAGGAAGGAAAGAGATTTTTATTAGAAAGTAAAATAGAGAAAAATTATGTTTCTCTTTATCTGGGCTTAATAATTTCTCTCTGTTTATTTCCCTGATCAGATTGGTGCTCTAATTTAGATCCACATGTATCTGTATCTATTGCAGTTGGACGGTGTCTCGAGAGCTTGGGTTCAGTGCTTTGTTGTCCCCGTATTTAAATAGCGAATGATTAGCTTCAATTGGCTTCAATTGCGTATGGGCTTAATGCCCAAATTGATACGTATTCCGGCCGAATAAGCGAAGAGCGAACAAATCTCCAAGGCAAAAAGCTTCTCGCTCCTCATTTCCCAACGACTTTTCGTTTTGTTTGTTTGAGATAAAGCCGCAGCAGCGTCTTCTCTACTGTCTGTCTGACTGTCTCATTTTCTATCTGAATCGCTTTTGATGGGATAAGTAGTTGGGCGACGACGACGTCGGAGTCGGGGTCCACATCACGCACATTCATTTGAAGTAGCTTCACTTTCAGCACTTTTTAAGAGAGTCTGAGCCGATTGAAGTGTCTGGCAAGTTAAATCATTTGGAAATTTGAGGGTTTTCCCGACTTGATTCACGGCCATTTCTCCTTCTGCTCCCCGGCTCTCTCTCTCTAGTTGGCTTATTCCGAATTTAAATTGAACAGATACAAAAGTTTCTCTTTGCTTTCGGGAAACTGAACTGAACTTTATATATTTTCGTAACTCCGTCGAGTTATTGGGTGTGCAAATATTTGCTTCATTATTGGACAACTTTCAATAATGACTTTGTGAGTTCGTCAAGTATTTTTTAGTGTCTTTCCCTGACTTCTTTACGGGGCAAAACTTACAAGTCGAAATAAATTGAAAGCTGTAAATCCCTGCAAAGTTATTTACACATTTTGGGGAGCTTAAATACCCTCAAATAATAACCCAAATATTTGTGGAATTGCAGAGATTATTCAGTTTATTTATTATTTCACCCATATTTAGCTGCCAACCCGCCACCGCCACCACCACCGCCGCCTTGCCGCATTCCTTGCTTAAATATTTTTAATGATTTGTTTCAATTTAAGCGCGGCGCGGGGGCTGCACTCGGAAATGCAACGGAGCATGCCCGTGACCTTTGTCTGTGGCGGGGAGCGGGGGATGTGGGTTGTGGGATGCAGATACAAATGTTGAGATACGGATACAAATGCCGGGGCTGCAAATGAAAAGTTAAACGTTGCGTGCTGCGCCTGTTTATCTTACGGATGCGCCCTGGGATGCATCACTCACTCAACTCGAGCATAGCATTTAACTCATTCGTATAAAAGATACAAAAACCGCGAATGCACCATCACTATCGCTGTCCCTGTCGCTGTCGCTGTCGTATCTGTATCTGCATCGGTATCTGTGTATCTGCATCTGTGAGATACACAGTGCTTGAACAAACAAATGGGAGAAGCCTCCGCAGCAGCAGCAGGCAGCTACTTCTGATTCAGATTCAGATTCTGTTGCCGAACCAACTTCTGCTCATTCATGGCGTTGCACTCGATTAAAAATGTTTCGTGTGTGCTGCTGCTGCTGCCCCGAACTCCGCCGTTTTCCCCAGCTTTCCATCCCGCCCTTCCACTCCCTTTCGGCTTTTCCCCCGTTTTTGTTGTCGCTTTTGTTGCAGGAAGTGCTCATCTTCATTTACTTTGTTGTCGCTGCCGTCTCTTGACGTTTTTCGGTTTTGCGGATGACACTGTGTGTTCGGTTTCTGTTCGAGGTTCGGGGATAAACTGCAAAAAATTGATGGAAGATATTATATATTAGCAATGTGGAGTCAGAAATATTTACAAAGATTTTTTTGATATTATTTTTGTAGATTTTGAGAAGCCTAGTTTCGGAAAAGTGGGTAAAATATTATATAATGGCTATCAGGAGTTGGAAATATTTATTATTATTATTTTTACTATTTTTTTAGGTTTTAAAAGGGGTTACTTTGTGTTTTTAGTACTTAATTTTCAATTAAAGCAATTGTGTGAAGTTTCTCTGCCCAGCCTCTACCGGCACACGCACTGACAAATTGCAAACTTAAACTTAATTGTAAACAATTCAGTGCCAATGAATTGCCTGAACTAAACCCACATTTGTGGCCAGAAAGTTTTAAGGACGCAAAGCAATCTATGAACCCTATAATTCCCAAGGGGTTCTAGCTTATCCCAGGCAAAGAAAAACTTACTCTGACCACAATTAAGAATATTAATATTTAATTCCAACAATGCATTTCCTTTTTCTTGGAGTGCACAGATTCGGTTTGAGATTATTGCCAATTTACAAGCCGCCTGTCTCGCTTGCACATCGCTCGCTCCAACCGTCTCGCTCTAACGTTAGGCACTCTGCTAATTAAATATCTATGAATGGCGGTCTTAGCATACTTGTGTGTCGTGTATCTGCAGCTGTAGCTGTAGCTGTATCTGTATCTGTTGGATTGCTCTGGTAGCTAGAGTATCTCTCGCTCTGCTGTCTCGTTTGTATTTTAATTTAGCATCTTGAAATTGCCACAGGAAATTGCTTTAATTTCCATTGAGTGTTTCTTGTTGCCGAAAACCGAATTGCCCCTGTTTTCCGTCTGTTTCTCTTTTTGCGGTTAAAAGCAAGATTATCCCAACCGCACACTTTCCACCGAGTCTCCGAGTCTCCGAGTGGATCGAACTTTTCGCCAACTTTCCGCCCCCAAATCACACGTGTATGTCTTAAACGCTTTTCATTAATTTATATCGCGGTGCAGGAGCTCGAAACCCACAACAAACAACCCGCAGAGCACACACAGAGAGGTAACTGGGTTTTTGCGTGCAGTTTCCGGTGAAGACATCAATCAATGCGATTAGACAAGCCCCGCTGTTAATTCGGTAAGAAAAGCGAAAGGGAAACTAGAACGCGACGCATTAAAATCCAATGGCCAATTCTAGGTTTTTTGGTTTTTCCACACACAACACAGCACACAACACACCCTCACCCACACCCACTCGAGAAATCAAAGAAGAGCCAAAACACTTGAGCTCATTTCCCAGGCGTTTTTCGCTTTGATCTTTCTAAAGAAACCGAACGAAGCCCCGCGCAGAGCGGAGGGGAACGGCAGGAAAGCCAAGGAAAAACCAAAGGGAAAACCTTGGGCTGGCAGGGGGGAGGAGACCAAAAAACACATCGATTGATTGGTCAGCTTTTGTAAATGCGAATGTGTAGATGACTGGGCGGAGCAATTGAAGTGCGAAACCCGAAAGAGGCAGCCAAATGGAGCGAAAATGCAAAGGCAAACCCAAACCAAATGCCAAAAGTTTTCACTGAATTTTCTCAACGTTTATGCGGTGAAAATCGATGGGAAAAATAGGGAAATAATACCTATAATATTACATTTAATAGGATATAATAGGAAAGCTTGGTTTTGGGACAATGAATAATAATTTTAAATATTATTTTCAATATTAAAATTCAAATCTTTCATAATTTTAAAGGAATCTCTTTATATTTCTTATGAAATAATGAAAATCTTTGGCTTAAAGCTTAAGATTTAACCCACTTCCTTATGACGCATAAACGCTCGTTTTTGGCCATTTTGCTATTTTTATTTAATTCCTTTTGGTTTCATTTTGCTTTGCAAAAGATACAACAAAAGCAGGCAGGCAGCAGGCAGCAGGCAGCTCCAGATACAAGTGTACGCGGACACAGATACATTTTTACGGGCGAAGCGTGAATTGCTCCCCAGGGAATTGGCGTTCCATTGGATACACTTCGATTTGGTAGATTTGACAATGCGCAAAGTGTCTGCTGTATGTGTATCTGTATCTACAGCTGTGTGTAGATGCCAGGCATTTCATTTCATTTTATTTCATTTGAATTTAGTGGCCATAGTCGGCTGACTAATGATGAAAGTGTGACCCAACTTTTGGGGCCATTTGCAGGATGCCATCGCCATCGTCGTCGTCGTCTTCTGGGCAGCGCAATTTATTACAAATAATATATCATCCCATACCCTCTCGGTGGGATTTTGTATTTGGGTATTCGCTCTCTCTCTCTGTCGGATTTTATCCAATCATCCAGCCGGGCCAAAGTTTCGAGTTCGCCTTCAGTTTGGCATATTTGTCAGTGTGGCATTACTAATTGGTGATTACGAGCGGAAGTCGACAAAATATTTTATGCTCTTATTTCTATTTTGTAAAACATTTTCCTTCGTTCGTTCGTTCGGCGTCTTTTCGATCGTAAAAAAAATATAAAGGAGAGGACGGAAATTCAAGTGGCTAAATTTAAATCGAAGGCGCGCGCTGCTGGGTTAAGCTGTATCTTCATCTGGCGTATATATATCTGGTAGCTGCTGCTTTTCATCAATGGACTTGGAATATCTGGCCGCGTGCCAATTATTGTTGCACGTTTGCACGTCTCCCAGTTGTCAAGAAGTTGTGAGTTCTTCGGGCCAACTGCATGGCATTCCCCAATCCCCAATCCCCAAATCCCCGTCCAACTCCGCTCATTTGCATGTGTGTCGGAAAAATGTTCATTCATTGCAAAACACGCCAAAATAAATAGCAAATGCGAAATGCAAAATGCAAATCGACTTTGCCTTAGCCAAAAGCCAAGGAAGTGTTTTTCCAAAGGGCTAGAGAGTTTGGGGCATTGCCCGCCTAATTACAGGCCCCAGTCGAAGATGCCAATCAACACTTTCTGTTGCCTGTTGCACCTGCTGCCCAACATTTCTCAGATGTTCCCTCAGAAGAGTGGCTACCTTGGTGTGTAGGTGTTTTCTTTGGGCAGAAAATGTATTTAAAGAATTCTTTTAATAGCTTAATATCGATTATCTTAGATATTGATCATTATTTGCCAGGCTAAATAATTTTAGAAATAAAGACCCAAGCTTTGGTAGCAGTCTCCAAGCAAGTTTCTTTCCAAGAATCCCTAATTAATTTCAGGAAAAATTCTTGGCCCTACTTAGCCACTCCCTTAAGATTTTCCCTTACCCTATCATATTTTATTTAGACCCTTGTTGTTTTATTTACCATACACAGCTTGCAGCTTGCAGCTCCGAGCATTTTATGGGCTGCATTTTCCACTCACATTTCACCCAGCGTCTCGTTCTGTGTTTTTGTTGGCTTTTAATAGTCGCCAAGGCGAAAGAAAAAAAAAAACCAAAAACAAGGGAATGTTGGCCTGTGTCTGTGATAATTATTATGGCGCTCTTGACGCCTTTATTGAGTGTAAAACGTTTCGCAGGCGGTCGCCGCGGATGGATATGCAGATGTAGATACAAAGATACACACATCCCGACTCTTAACCCGCCGCATCTCATTTCGAATGCAAAACGATCGACGGCGATAAGCCGATCAAGATCAAAATCTTTAAGCCAGTTACAAGGTTTTTTTTCGGGGGGGGGGATCTCAGGTAATATCCCCTTTATAGCTCTGCTTGTTGCTGGCCCCGTTAACGATCCATGTGTGTGGCCCCCTCACAGTTTCGATTTTGGAAAATGGCTCTGACTTTGGCTTGTTAAAATGCAACATAGTTGCCGGTTTACTGAAGCGAAACTTTCCTTAGATTAACCCCCACAGACCCCAGACATCGAATCCATCCAATTTCTGTGTCCGCTGAAGCGACAAATAAATGTTAAAGTCTTTTTAACTGAACTGTGTCTTTGCACGGGGGGAAAATATGCGAGTACCATAGAGATATTTCATATATTTTCACTATAAATATGAATATATATAAATATCTTTAGGGTTTTTCTTTAAAATCTAATTATCTGTATGAATTATGAGCTTTTCCAAGTGAAAGATCATATTTTTGTGATACTGACAATCTAAAAAAAAATATTAGATATTATTATCATCTTGAGAAATTAATTTGGAAAGCAATTTCCCTTTAATTCCTATTTTAAATATTTTTTTCTTGCCAAATAAAATCATATAAAAATATTCCAAGTTATAGCCTTTCTTGCATATTAAGCTATAAGTTAAATTTAGGAATATTACCGATTTTTTCCCAGTGTAGTCTGCGTGTGTGGGTGGGGCCAAAATTGGGGGAAGGGGTGGGAGCTAGCAGAGTAGACAAGAAGTGAAAAAAAAAGGGTTTGGGTTCGGGCTGATCATCATCATCATCGTCGGTGTGTCTTGCCTTTTGGGTGTCTCCGTTTCGTTCGTGTGGGCAGATCGCCAGGTCGCCAGATGGATCATGGATTCGGATCCCAACTCTTTTCTTAACAAGCTGTCAGTCAGTCAGTCAGTCAGCCCTTTTGACGGGTTGTTTCAGCAGCCAAGTCGGAGAAGAGAGGAGGAATTGGAGTGTCAGCCGAAGAGGAAGTGGAAATTAGCTCGAAATCGATGGGAATCATTGATAGATGCGATGAGTTACACAATCAACTGCCAAGAAATACATATATATATTTTTCAAGAGGTACAAATGGTGGGAATGGAAATTATTCTACATGTTCAGCCATTAAACATTTGCCTGTTGGCTCAATTAAGATATTTACAATCATTTAATGCTGTTTGCATTTCCCCTTTGCTTGAGTAATTAATATAATTTAATAATCAATATTTTGTCTTTGAATTATTTAAGTATTTTAATGCTAAAGGCTCATATTTATTATGATATTTATTATCAAAGCTTATTAAAAGATAGTCATGATTGACTCTGCCTTTGGCCTTTCGGTTTCTGGTTTCAGTTTCGGTTTTGAGTTTAGGGATTTTCGGTTTTTCGGTTTGTGGTCTCCATTATCAGCTCACAGACTGCATGTAGATTTTTCAGGGAGAATGGGGAAAACTTTTGCTGCCGAGAGAGAGTGCCCTACAAATGTGGAGAGCTCGTCAGATGTCTAGAAGTTTTTTGGCCATGTCAGAAGCCAGGTTTTTTGCCCTCGCTGATAAGTTATCAAGGCCCCGAAAAAGCGTACCAAAATCCACCCCTCCGGCGGGTAAATTTTCCCTCCTTCTACCCTCTTCCCTCTTTCCATTTCAATGAGATTAAAATCTTTGAAGACATTTTATAAACATGAAAAATGTGCGTCAACTAAACTAAAAATAACAAGAGCCCCGGAACGTTAACAACTGGAAGACAAAAGAAGCCAAAACTTTTTAGCAAAGTGAAGGAAGAAGAGATTCTTTTCCGAAAAGCGGAAGAGAGGGAGGCAGATTCCGGGGGTAAAGGTTAGTGCCCTGCTCTGCTGAGGAAAATGTTAATATTTATTGAAAGCATAAAATAGAAACGCGACACAAACAAAGTTTTGAGCCGCGTCTCTCCTTAAACTTCCCTTTATTTTCCTTTATCCTCTGGTCTTGCTACCCTGTTCCCTTGAAGGGTAGACTGTGCCTGTGGGAAAATATAAATTAAAATTTATAAGAGCCAAGCAAACCCCTATTTAGAGTCAAGAGATGAGTACCGGGTATTCAATAGTCGGGGCTCTCCCTTACAGCATTCTTTCTGCTCTTTTTTTATTACAACAACATTAATAACAAAGGCAAAAAAGTAAAGTGCACACACATAAGCTTGCATAGACATCATAAAAAAGTTAAGCTTAAGATACAAAGATACACAGATACTCAGACACGCACACAGATACATACATGCACACACAACAAAAGAGCAATTTGTTATTTAATGAAACTGAAAATGAAATAAACTCGCAGGCAAAAAGCCAGGCGCAGACGAAAAAAGCAAAATGTATCTGTAAGATGAAAGCATTAACGCACAGAATGCTAATATCTTATGCACACACACACAGACACATCCAAAGATGTAAAAAGATACAGATATATGGGGCGCTTCTGGGGAATTACAACGGCCTATGAACTGAAACCGAAACTGAACTCCTCTCAAACCCAACTCGAACTGAAGCTGAAATAGAAACGAAGAAAAAAAAAAGCAACAGAACTGAATCTGTCGTGTCTTTGATTATTATCAGAATACACAGCAAAAAAAGAGGCTTGATTTGGGACCTAATAAAGCATAAAATAATGTTGATAAATATATAAATAAATATACAAATAAATATACAAGAAAAAGTATGAATCTAAGATGATTTAGTAGTAAATAGTCGGTCAGAATTTCCCTCAGTGCCGCTCATAAACCCCAACACACACACATGGTCACCCATTTGTATCTTTGTATCTGCATCTCGCACATTAACAGAGAAGAAGAAAAAAAAACAGAAAAGAAAGAGAGTAAAGTTAAGCTAACAAAGCGAAGCGCCGAAACTCAAGAGAAGGTGGACAAGGGAGTTGGTAATTCCTCGTGGCAGTTGTGCGGGAAAAGCCGGGCGGGGGGGCTAGGAAAATGTATGCGGGATAAGTGAAAAATGTTGTAGGGCAATTTCTGTCGTTTTTTTCTGCGTTTATGGATTGGGATTGGGACAAAGGCACAAACAAGGCCAGGGCAAAAAATCTGAAAAAAGTCCAAAAAAAGAAACAAATAAATTAAGATCATTAAGAAATAATAAAGGTTTAATTATGCAGAGATTAAGACAATTATAAGTTGATTTAAACGGGATTTAAGATAGATTGTATCTAGGTTAGCAATTATTTCTTTGAGATTATTTAAAGTATATTTATTTTAAAGGTTTTAAAGTTGTAAAAAATTCATAAAAATAAGTAAACACAGTTATTTTCAAGATCATAAAAACACAAGTAGAGTTTCTCTCTCTCTTTGCGATCGTAAAAGTACGAGCTTGAAAAAAGACAGTCAATCAGCAGATGTGCCTCCTTGTCCCGTATCCTCTGTAATTATGTAGGTGTGAACACTCGCCCTGTGACATGATCATCAGAAAAAGGAACAGAACGACCCGACCCATGGCCCATAAATTTAAAAGCAATAAAACTTTCAAGACAAATAAATGCGGCTGCGGCTTCCCTCCTGCAATTGTTGCAACACCAACATAAATCTCGAGGCACGCAAAATATTTAAACAAAGACGAAAAAAAAGGGGAGACGCGTGCGTGCGGTTTCTCGATCTACTATATAGTATGTATATATGGCCAGACCTTGAAATGCACAATGAGCGGAGATACAAACACGCACACACTTATGACAGGGGCGTTAATTTATGTGAGACTGCAGTTTGAATCAACACAAAATGAGAAGAAAATAAATAAAGGGGGAAGCAAGGAAGGAAGGAAGGCAGGAAGATCGAGGGGAGGATCCCTTCTCTCAGCTCCCTCAGCTTTCTGGGCGATCATGTGCGTCATTGCCATTGAGGATCGTCGATCTGATTGCGTGCCGCATCTGGGATCCCCCTGATTTTTAAATATTTACTCGGGGGAAGAATTTACGCTGCCAGCTTCGCCAAGTTCAATAAGCAGGGATCTTCACAGAGGCTTTAATTACCTGATTTTTATGAAGGGATTTCTTGTTGTTTATTTTTTTTCATATTTAAATACCTTATTTATTGGAATATGTACTTACTTATATAGCTTATATAGCCTTACTGCTGCAAATAAATTTATTTCTTCATCATACAGTTCTGCTTTTCCTCTGAAAATTAAGAAAAACAAACAAACTTTGACAGCGAATCAATATATGCCTCAAATTAATCCCAAAAAACCATTCCGAACTATGATGGAATTACAAAACAACCCATCAAGAATATGGGATTTCACCGCCTGATCTCTGATCACTTGAAGTGATCTTTCTTTCATTTCTCCCCCAACAATCGGGGAAGAAAAAAAACGAGAAAACCGAAAAAGCGATCAAGCAGATTGTGCTCCCAATTCCATAAACGAAACGATCGTGACAAGAGCTTTCGCTGCTGCCAGCTCCCATGATTATTTTGAGTGATCTTCTTGGAAGAAGATACTCGACGATCTCGAACTCGAACTCTTTGGATTTCCCAGTGGAAAATGCCAGCCAGCTGCCTGATGCATCACATGAACTCGTGTGACACTCGCCACCAATGGCTTTTGGCCAATTAGCTTTGGCCCCGAGAAAATTCGAATCGAATCCCCTTTGTGGCACCTACGCCCCCTTATTCCCTGGCCTGCTTCCCTAGTTTTTTGCCTTCCAAGACTTTTCCCCCGCTTTTCATCAGCATTTAATGCACACAGAAAAATATTTAGATATTAAATATATCACTAAAATGATGTTAAGTAAATATGAATTAAAGATATTATTGTTTAAGGGTGAGAATGGGCCTTATTTATATTATTTCACAGACTGAAGAGTGACGAGTAATGATACTTTAATCATTTACTGTTTAATTACTCAAGTTAGCAAGTCTTCTTGTTTATGACACTTGGAATCTTGAATGTAGCAGAAGAATTCTTAATATCTTTCGCAGTGTGCCTTAATTATTCGAGGCGTGTTTGGTTGTTTATCTGAGCAAACATAAAACAGAAAATGAAAAACCAAATAAACGCTAATTGGAAAAGCATATTTTATATGGACTCTGCTCTGTGGCTGTTCGTTCGTTCAGCTTTTCTCCCCCATGTTCCTCCTCCTGTGGCACGCACTCTCTGCCCACTCGTAAAAACTGGAAACATTTTTGGGAGAAACGAGAAAAATGTGCCCCGGCGAGGCAGGCGACCATAAAAATGTTGTTGGGCAACCCTTTGGCTCGGTTCGGTTTTGGTTTTGGTTTTGGTTTTGTCTACACAACCAAGTGTCGAGCAGGAGGAGAGGGGAAAAAAAGAGACTCCACTCCACTCCACTCCACTCCAGGGAGTGGGAATTGGTTGTCAAATGAAATGCCGTGTTGGCCATCATGATTATTTCTGACATTTGTGGCAAATGTTTGAACCGAAAACTTTTCTCACTCCGTCTGGCGTTTAATGTGGCAGCGTGGCAGTGCCACCCTTTCTCTATTTATAAATAATCAAAATTGTTGACATAAAACTGGAGGAGGAGGGAAAAACTCGGATACGGATTGGGCAGATTGGCTTAGACGCCATTTAATTGTTTTATGTTCCCAATGCTCGTCGTGGAGAAATAAAATCAATTTTAATTACATTTAGTCGCTGACATTTTGATGGGGCCTGACATGCGGAAAAGCGGGAAAAGGGGGCGAGAAGCCAAGGCTCTTTTCTGGTTTCCGATGGATGGAAACCAGTTCTGCCCAATCCCCAATACCCAATACCCAATCCCCAATCCTCGGTGCTCAATGGTCCGATTCCCAGTCGCAGTCTCAGTCTCAGTTTAAGTTTAAGTCCCAGTTCCAAGCTCTGCTTTTGGTTTTCTTATTTCTCCTTGTTTATTTTTTTTCCTCTCCTGTATTCTTATTTTTTCTTATTCCTTTTTTTTTTAAGCTGCATCCTAACGCAAACCTGGAAACTTGTCGCTGGTTTTCTTATTTTTTTTTTTTTGTTGCTGTTCGACGAAGAGCAACTTGCTGTGAACTCGTTTGGTAGCATTTTGGGTGGGCGAAAGGGGCAGGGATTTTTTGTTTGGGGTGCCACGGCGGAGGAGGAGGAGGTTGCGCAGGCGGAGAGGGGCGTCAACATGATTTGCACTACAAAACAAAAAATTTTTTTTAAGGAGCAGTCGCTCCTTTCAAAGTGCACTGCGCCTTAAGGTTTCTATTAATTTCTAAACTGTATAAATTAAAGGTAATAGAAGATGAAGAGTTTTGCTACTACTCTGATGTTCTTTTTCTTATTTCACACAAGATCTAGCCCCTCCTAGGCTGTATTTTCCTACAATTTGATTACCTAGGTATTTTTCCAAGTGCAGCTCGCCTTGCTGCGTTGCTGCCTCTTTTTCGCGCTGCATTTTTCGCGTAGGCCGCCGGAGAGTGCAGCGAACTTGGTAGCCGGAGCGGAGATTAATGCGCCGCCAGACAAACTCAGCTGGAATATTTTCCTGGGATGTACGGAGGGGGGAATTCGCGAGGCACGAGGGGAACAACAACGAGTTCGTGCCTGTGGCCAGTAAATTTTGAGCTGCTTTTCGCTTTTGCCTGTTGGCCTGGGCCAACAAGTAGATTTCGTATCAGCGAGAGATGCGTTTTGGGCCAGAAGCGGCAGCGGCAACACTAGATATTTGGCCAGGAGATTTCCGAGAACTCATGCATAGAGAGAGCTATGTATGCCCATGGTGCCCGGGCCAGTGGGATCAATCATAGGAATGCTAGGGATTTTCCTAGCAAGCATATATGAAAATTCCCCGTATCTGCAAGATGTTTTTTAACGAAGATAAGAGGCACTGGAAGATCATAAATCTTTTTTACAAGTCTTGAATTAATGGGGAATAATTATTCGTTAAAAAATAAAAGATGAGATGTTCAGAATTTAGCAAAAATTAAAAACTGTATGAGTTATGTACTAAAAATACCAATACAAATATTTTGTCATCGAATATAGGCATGAAAACCATCCAAAAACATCTCCAAAATGTACTTAATATTCTTCGTAAATTCCAAGCGAAAGATATCCAAAAATTGTGATGAAATTCCTACAACTCTTTATTTTTTTTACTCGGCGATTCCATTTTAACACTTGTCATAATTTGTTCATATTTCATTTAGCTTTTCGGACAGCAATTATGCGATTACATTGCTTTTTTCTTGATGTTGAAATATTTCAACAACATCAAGGGATTTGAGAGTTCTTTGTCTCCGTTTTTTTGCCTTTAATGAACGTGAAATTATTTTCGTTTATGATCGAAAATATTTCATTAGCCGGCGCTGTGAGAAGAAACAATAACAAATACGAAAATACGAAATAAAAGACGAAATGTATCTATTGAAGTATTCGCTTCAGTGGCGTGGAATGTGCTAGTTCATTGCGTTGTGTTAATTAATATAAACGCCCCAAAAATCAGGCAGTTGTTCGATGTTTGATTAATGGCAATTTGCCAGCCAGGCAGGACGCCGGTCAAAGATACGTCTGTATCTTACAGAACACAGGGGGAAATGACCATATATTGCGGTCGAGACGATGTATCTGCAAGTGCAAACTGTGCACTGCAGGAAAGTAAGATTTCTATAGTTTATAAGGTAAATATCTCTGTATATCTGAGAAATCTAAGACCTTATTTATTTCTCTCTGTGCACCTGTGTTTTCCGTATCTGTATCTGCATCTGCATCGATGCATTTGCATCTCTGCGGTTCATTTGAGGTGTCTGGCTGCTTGGCAAGTCTCTTTGGTATTATTTCTTTCTGTTGTTCTCCTAGCTACTAGCCCTTTCTCCCCCCAGGTTCTCTCTTGATTGATTTTGATTCACTTCGTGGCCCTGGCCCGGGTGCCCGGGTGCCTGGGTGTTATTCAATTTTTGTGCCATATCATAAATTTAATTTGAGATGAAAATCCCAAAGATATGCCGCATTATCCGGTGGAGAGCTCGTGCTGCTGTTGCTGTTGGTCCATTGTGCGAGCGAGTATCCCACAGATACATATATTTCGATCTCCTCCACAATAACGGATTACATTCGAAATTGTTTGGCATTGGCGGTGGCCAACTTGAGTTCCCTCCAGTCCCAGCTTCCAGCATCCCAGCTTCCCTCCGTAAGCTCCGCAAGGCGAGTGTTTTTCCAATATTACACGATGACTTTGAATATTTTGTGTGGCGGTGCAGGGGAGGGCACAACACACAACACATCATGGGTGGGATTTTGTGATTAGAGCGATACACACACCCGTCCGTCCGTCCGTCCATCGGTCCATCCGTCCGAGCAATCGGATAAAGAGGGCGGCAAGTGTAACAAATATGTTCAGCATTGGCAGTCGGACATGAGACTACAAACTGCCAGGGAGATACCAAAATGGAATCCACACTTATTCTGATTGTTTGCCCAGCTCTTTGCCTCTAAACTCTGCTCCTCCTCCTGCACTTCCTACTCTCTCCTTGCTGCAGAAAACCAGTTTCCAGTTTGGATATTTGAAAATGCTGAATGCCGAACGCTGAACGCTGAACGCCAAACTCTGAACGCATCCACAGGGCCAAGAATGATTTTTGGTTTGGCAATTTACGGGGGGAAATCGATAAATTTATTGGAGCCAAACTGCAACGGCAACGGCAACTGCAACTACAACTCGATTGTGGGATGAGGAGGGCAAGGGATCAAAGCCGATTAGGGAGATGCAAAACGTTGCTACTGCGAAAAATAATTAACATTTGCTAAGCGTTGTTGCCACAATCAATCCGGAAATGAGTGGAAATTAAGGGGAATTTGTGGGAATTTTTGCTTTTATTGTGCAGAAGACTTTTTAGTTATTGGTTAAAGGAAATTTAAACAAAAAATTTAAGGTGAAAGAGTTGAAGTGTTCTTGAAACTCTGAACAAATTCATACAATGTGAGAAAAAACAAGAAAATAAGATGTTAAAATATACAAGTAACACTTCAAGTTTAAATGGATAAAAATACTAACAAATTACAAAATAAATAAATTTAATCACCGAGAAATCTGCAATTCTCCAGCGTAACGAAAGGTCACCAGGTTGTTGTTGTTGTCCCCCCAAGACAACTCCCACTTATATATATATATTCTATTCCCATTTAGATCCAAAATAAAACGCAACCAGCGCTGCCACCATGAAGACTATGTGAGAAATACACAGAAAATCCAAAAAAATAAACTCAATTAAGCCGAAGGATAAAGGAGAAGAGATTAACTAGGGCAAATCCGGTAGATAAGGATTTCGACCCAGAGAGAGAGAGTTGGATTTTCTCATTCGATCGAAGCGAATATTATCCGAATCCCTTTTTTTTTTTGGGTGGCGCCATGCCACCTAGGCCCCCACGGGCCCCACCTGCCCCTGTCCATGTCTCGAACGGGGTGCAGTCACAATAATTGTAATAATTACAATTAAAATAAATAAGCGACCAGCGATAAAAAAAAAGAAGAAAAGCGAACACCGAAATAAATTAAATTAAATTACATAATACAATAAATAACCCCGCCATAAATCGTGAAGTGAAGTGCACTCGCAGCACTGTCGGCGGCACAGTGAAAACCAGACACAAAATGACTATGAAATCGATGAAGTACTCCGATTGTGATACCATCATGGATGGCTACAATCCGGTGCCGCCGCCCCTGCCCCGCCGAGTGCCCCCCGTGCGAAATATCTACGCCGAGCCCTTTGCCCACGAGCCGAACCATTCCAGCAGGTAAATATATGCGGAGAAAAATCAAGTGATTTGTGTTTTCCCCTAAAATATATTTTTAAGAGACTGAAAATAAGTCTTAAATCAATTTATTATTGGTTTTATATTTTAAAAACTGATAAATAGGTGATAGTTAAGACAAACATGGTAGATAAATATCTAAAATAATTTTTAAATATTAATTTTTGCGATTTTGAACAGTAAATACCAAACATTTATGATTTAAACAAATATATACCAAGAATTTATATCTAAAGACACTGAAAATGAGTCTTAATATAAATAATTATTGGGTATATATTTTAGCAACTAAAAAATAGGGAATAGTTAACGCAAATATGGCAAATAAATATTTTATATAATTTTAAACATTTTCTGCAATTTGGATCCTCAAAAATCAAGTATATATATTTTTTTTCAAACGAATATTTGTCTTTAAAATAGAGTTTACAAATATGAAAAATTCCCTGTTTTAAAATAATTTTTCGTAGTGCTTGCACCTGCAGAATTATGCATATAATTGCAATTAAGTCGAGTGTCATCGCGTATTTACAGCGCCATCAAAGTCAAATGGCGATTATGTGCAGGAGGTTCAGGCGGAGCCAGGGGTCAACTCGGGTCAACTAAATAGCCAGTTGCAATTCGTGTTCTGCTGATAAAATCATTGCCAAAATATTGCCTCCGATTTGGGACTTAATTAACATTCAAGCCCCGGGTCTGTTGAGTTTAAGTGCCAAGCAATAATAGGAAAATAAGATGCCGAGTGCAAAGTGCATTTCGGAAATTTAATATGAATCCCCGGGAACGGGTACGGGAAGTACACACTTGTAAGCGGCTGCTGCTGCCGGATTGCTTTGAACCATAATTAAACGCCAATTTCAATAAGAAACACTTAGCAGACGGACAGAAAATCAAATGTAATTCAACCAAATTCCAAAGTGAAATGCTTTCGATCATAATTAAAACGTTTATATATTAGTTTCAATTGTGCAAAATGTGTGTGCGTGCGTATTTTCGAAAAACAAAAGTAATTGCAGAGGGTGAGAGAGAGAGAGAGCCAAGGGTTATTATGCGAAACCTAATATGAGCAACTAAATGTTTGGATTAATCAATGTAAAGCGCTCTGCACTAATTGGACAGCTGATATTATTTCATAAATAAACCGGTGTGTCAATTATTAGTTAGCAGCAATAAATGTGAGTGTTCCTGGTTTTAAAAGTGCAAACTTACCAATTAGTAAAATAGTTTACATAATAACTATAAGCCCGGGAGTCCCCAGTTAAATGCTTAATATTTCCCTTTGGTAAGGAGTGCCATTATCCCTAGTGTCACCATAAGGTGTTGCTTTGTTTTCTCTCCGAGAGACTTTCATTTGTAAAAAACTCCATTCTTTGGCGCAATCATCGCCAATTCAAACGCAAGAAACTGGAACACAATTGCAATAAGCGCACGCCTCGCTGAGTAGCTCCTATATTTTTTCACATGCCACAGAGTTGCATATTAAAAAAGGGAAAAATATCCGAGTATGTGTTGTGTGTGCGCCTGGGTGTGTGTATATAGATGGAGGCGAAGAGCAGATGATAAAGAAATGTCCCATATAAAGCGGCGTGAGTCGAGTGTACAATATGCATTTTCATATCTGAATAAATAGACAGGCGAGAGGTGCAGAGTCCTTCTTCTCACTGGGATATAATATATATATATATATGTATATATATATTTGCGCGGGGGCCACAACAATGCCCCAGGAGGGGGTGAGGCGGGGGCGCCCGGTAACGAGGGCAGACAGATGGAAGAGCTTACGAGGACGACAACGAGGATGAGGAGCAACAGCGGACAAGTGGTAACCAACAGTCAGCCAACTGATACAAGAGGCTGACTGCACAGGCAGAAAAAGTGTACCTGAAAAGGAGTAAAAAATTTGAGGAAATTTTTAAAACTAATAGAAAGTCCAAAGCAAACAAGGAGCCTCTTAAGGATTGGTTTGCAATTGCAGTAGAGTTCTCAAAAAGGTTTAACTGCAAACAGTAAATATTTCTTAATAAATATTGAAGCTTGTCAGTACCGATTACTGATGAGGAAGCGGTGATTCCCTGCTGACACAGCATAATATTTTAAAATATATTATTTTTATTACAATAAAGCTTCAAAAAACCCTACCTTTTGTGGGCACAACAGCTTCTTTTAACCAGCTCAACAGCTGCTGTTATCTCTAGAAATTCTTTGAAGCATCTAGTGATATTTAAACTGCTATTGCTCCAAGTTTTCTGGCGGTGCATTTGGGCGAACCAAAAATATAAAAAAATGGGCAATGTGGGCGTGGCCATGACTGCGGCTGCGGCGGCTGTGGGTGTGGGGTGTTGGTGGATTTCGGCAGTATGCGGCGCAATATGTTTGCCTGTCAGTTTCATGCATTTCATATCGAAAACCATTCGTACTTTTACTTGAGTGAGTTTTATGAGCAACGAGCCGAGCCTGTATGGGGGATACACACATGAGGGGGATAGATCCATGAGAGGATGCTCCACTGGCTACATTGTTGTATCCTTTTTTTCCCCCCCAGCTCAAAATGGGATACTTGCTGCCTGGATACTGCGGCGGGGGGATACGACATCAGTGGCCCCGTTTATATGCATAGTTTTTGGTTGCTCTCTGCGATTGCAAACTGCGAAGTGGGTTAGATTGTGTTCCGCTGGCTGCTGTGCCTGGGCACGCTTTGCTTTTATATTAAATGAAAATTCCAATTACTTTTTATGGGACTACCGACGACGGAACGAGCGAAAGAACGAACTGGGAGGGTGGCAGGGGTTAGAGTTTACTCTCCAAACTTAACTATTTAAGGAAAATGGCAGAGAACAAAAAATTTAACCCTTTCGACCCCAGCGTTGCCTGTGAGCAATTTCAAATGTTTAACGGCTAACGGTAATCGTTTCTTCTATTATTGCCTGCTCTTTCTTCGACATAACGGTGCTTGCATGTGTATACTTATAACGTGAAAAAAAAAAATCGAATTTGCGCATCATTTGACGAAATTGTTTTCAACAGACTAGACGTGCGTCGTGAAAAAAATTGTTGTAAAATTCTGAAGAATATTTAAAGTGACTGATTTATTCATAAAATATAAATAAAAAGGTTAAAAGTATACATGAAATATTGTTAATTAATGAATAAGCAAAACTTTGCTAAAATTTAATTTAATTCATTTTCAATTATAACGAGGTGACGAATTTTCAAAGTTGTAAAGTTGCTTGTGGGCAACTTTGGGCCATTGCAATACACAATATATGTACACCATACTATGAGACCGAAAGAGAAAGGTTTATCAAATGATGACATTGAGAGGATTATTAACTTCGATTGGGATGCCTCCACAGACGAAGAAAGTGGTGATGAAATGGAAGATATCTCTGCAGTGCTGGAGAAGAATTTAAAAGATATCGTGGACAAAGGAGAATCAATAGAGATTGAATATATTGACGACTTTATCAATAAACAATGTAACCAGGAACCTAGTGCTGAGTCTGAGAGTTGCTTTGAAAAAGTTGATCCCAAGACATTAAAATGGAGAATAAGGCCATTTGAAGCTCCAAAAGTATTTGGGAAGCAGACGATAAACTCCAAGTTGGTAGCGTGATGACACCTGTAGAATATTTCTGCACCTTTTTGATATCAAAGTAATTGACTTGATAACAAATCAAACGAATTTGTATGGGTTGCAAGAGCACGGCATAGAGCTTCAATGCACCGGAGATCTTATCAAGCGATATATTGGAATTTTGTTATACTTGGGAGTAATAAAAGTTCCGCAAGTGAAAATGGCTTGGTCAAAAGAGTTAAAGCTTACTGCTATATCAGATTCAATGCCACGAGGAAGGTTTGAAAAAATCAAACAATGTTTACATTTCAACGATAACACTAAACAATCCCAAAAAGGAGATGTGAATTATGATAAGCTGCACAAGATACGCCCTTTACTAGACCTTCTCAAAGAAAGTTTCGGTAAACTACCCCAAGAAGAGCATCAAAGCGTTGATGAGCAAATCATTGCGTACAAAGGTATTCAAAATTAAATTTTTTAGAAAATATATCTTCTATTTAAATTTTGTTTCCAGGTCAATCGTCATATAAGCAATACAATCCAGCTAAGCCTCACAAATGGGGTCTGAAAATGTTTACTCGTGCTGGAACATCTGGATTAGTTTACAACTTTACGCTGTATGTTGGTGAAGGCACCTGCCCTTCTTTTGGATTGGGAATATCATCGGATATAGTATTATATTTAGCAAAAGGGCTTCCCGAAGGCAAACCTTTCAAGCTTTATTTTGACAATTGGTTTACGTCAGTTAGTCTTTTGATTGCATTGAAGAAAATGGGAATATTTGCAACTGGAACAATCCGCAAAATCGCATAAGCAATTGCCAACTTCTTTCAGATGCAGAATTGAAAAACGTGGAAGAGGATCTTTGATACAAAATATGAGGTTAACGAAAATCTTGCATGTGTAAAATGGTTTGACAATAAGTCAGTTCAACTTCTATCTTCGTGTGAAGACCATCAACCAGTTGGAATATGCAAACGATGGAGTCCAAAAGATAAAGCTTACATTGATGTAGCAAGGCCTGCTATTGTAGCTTCGTATAATAAGGGTATGGGAGGAGTCGATTTAGCGGACATGCTCATGGAGTTGTACAGAGTCAACCACCGTTCCAGAAAGTGGTACATGAGAATTTTTTATTGGTGCTTGGGAACATCAATGACAAATGCATGGCTACTGTACAGAAAGCATTTTCAAATGATAAACCCGAACCAAAAGTATATGCCGCTTATAAAATTTCAAATGGAAGTTGCTCATGAGCTGCTACAATGTACTAACTCTACTTTGCTCGAAAAAAAGAGAGGTCGGCCATCAAATGCACAAAGAGAAAGCTCAGTCATATCCTTGGGGTCTCCATCATCCAAAAAATATAGGTTTCAGCCCGATCCTACAACTTCTCTGCGTTACGATCAATTGGGACATTGGGTGGTATTTGCTGAAAAAGGACGTTGCAGATTGTGCAAGACAGGTACTCCAATGTCGAAATGCAATAAATGTAAAGTCCACCTTTGCTGCAACAACAATAAAAACTGTTTTATAAGTTACCATACATAAATTTGTAAAATAAATGAATTTAACTGTCACCTAAAGATTTTTCTTTTAGTTTACCACCACGGCCCAACGTTGCTCACAGGCAACTTCCGGTAGCGCAAAAACTAGTGGGCGTGGCGCCTTAAAATTTTTGCTCAAATACTTCCCAGACCAATAAAAAACGAATAGAATAAAAACAAAAATTTTAACTCTACGGGGAAAAAGTTGGGGTCGAAAGGGTTAAGGACTTAAAATGGTATAAAAATTATATAGAAATTCAGTATTTTATGCTAGGTATTTATTTAGAATTTCTTTTGGCAGTTACACATTTCTCTTAAGTAAATAATAATTATGGAGGCAAACCCTTTACTAGCTGTAAGGCTTCTTGATCGTTTTCCCTTCAAGTTTAGTTTCTTTAATTAAATAATATTTTTCCTGTGCAAAATCAATGAGAATTACTTTAAGTCCAGACAATATTGTTATGTATTTTTGCTCTGTGCTCGATTTAAGCCCCTTGAATGTCAAAGTTCCCCTCTTATTTAAGCTCCAGTTTGAATGCAAACCGAAAAAATTACAATAAATATTTCTCTTTCTTTCTCTCCCTCTCTGCACTTCTAGGTAAGTTATGGAATACGAATATATATATATATATATTTATATATATATATGTGGAAGCCTGCATATTTGAGGAGCACGGGCAGGAAAAGAGCACGCAGAAGTTCTCCGGAACCGAAGGATCCTGGAACTGAAAGTGGAGCCCCCGGAGCTGGGGAATTTAATAATTCAAGTGGCCGGTGAGGGGGCCACGAGGGCGAAGGCCTCTCTAATGACCTACTTGAAAACAAACAACAACAGTGTAACGAAAAAAAAAAAAAAGTATTGCCAGGCGGTAGGCGGTAGGTAGGTGGATACCAGCCCAGCACCCTACCCATCGCACCACCTACCATCCGCACATAAGTAATTTGTGTGTGCTCGTCGTGTGGGGGTCAGGTGGCTTTTGTCGGCAGCCAGAAACTTGTTTAGTTTTCGGTTTGGCTTAGTTCGGTTTCAGTTTTCACAGTTTTCACAGTTTTCAGTTGAGTTTCCTATTTACGTATTTCCTATTTTCAGTTGCCAGTTTCGAGCTTTCGGGGGTTTGACTTGCAAGTTTCTCGGCTTGCCACTTGAAGTGCATTTCGCATTTCGCATTTCGCAGGATATGATGCTGTTGAATTTGCTGTTTGGCCAAAAGTAACCACTTGACCTAGTCCAATCAATGTCCTGACAAATATTCCTCCTTCGTCCTCGCATTATGAGTGAAATGCTGAGCTTTGCCTCATATCATTTTCTATTTTCTGTTCTCTGCTTTGGACAAACAAAGGACAAACAAGTCACAGGAAAAATCCGCACAGGACATATCATATATCTGCCATAAACTATACCTCTTCTGGGGAGGGGCAGTCACAACTCGATTTTGCTCGTTAGACAACATTTGTTTCGGACAGTTGGCAACTAATTTGTTTTGAAATGGATGTCCAGAGTGTCCTCGACGACCCCCAGGACGGCATTGCTGCGCTACCAAGAAGGGTCACTGCCAGTAAATTGAATAAAAAAAGGACCCCAGAAATAAGGACAAGACAGACAGCCAGCCTAGCCTTCTCCTTCGAATATTTTTGCTGTAAATATTATGCTAGAATTTTGATAGATTTCGGTGTAGTCTTGGGGTGGTTTTACCAAGAAGAAAATTGCTCTATTTTTGGCCTTTTTTTAAAGAGAGAAAAATTTAAAGGCAAGTGTTTACTATTAAGCCATCTTTTACGTTTTATTTGAACATTTGTAAATATATTATATATATTATTTGCATCCGCCTGACGTAGAGGTCCGAACAGAGTGAAAAATTGGGCTAGTAAGAAGTATTTTGCTTTGAAAATAATTTGTATATAAAAGTTCCTTGCAAAAGCTTATATTTTTGATAGAACTAAGAATTTAGTACTCAAAATTTGATAAGATCCGCTGCTTGAGGGACCTAACAGTAGCCGATTGCTCGGATTCCTCGCTCATGCCCGACATATCATCTCTGTTGTCTAATTAAAGATTTAATTAAATGATTAATTAATCATTTAATTTAATTTTTACACTCACTTTGTTTACGTTTCTTGATGATTCGCGAACTTCCCTTTTTCTGCAAACTGCGGGAACTGCTGGCCCTCGGACATTCGCTGACTTGATTGAGGCTCTGACTCTGGCTCGGCGGCTGGGCGATCGTCACCGACTTGCTGGACGTCTTCTTGCGAGGACACGAAGCAGAAACCACGGTCTCCGAAAGACGATTCCCGGGGATCGCCCTACTACCGCCGGGCTGGATAATAGTAGCTGAAGCTGGAGTTGGTAGGGTACTACCGCTGGGTACCGCTGCCACCGTCAGCCGCAGCTGTTGATTCTCCTTGAAGAGGCGAGCCCTTATGCTCTTCAGACCCTCCGCCTGCAAAAATCGTCGCTTCTCCAGGTCCCTCAAGTTGTGCCGGGCCCGTTCCAGGATGTCGAAAAGTCGGGCCACGTGATCCGAATTCTCGTGCTGAATGCGATTGTGCCGGGCCAGGCGGGAAGAGTTTTGATTAGCACTTCCCGAGCTGGATGGTGAGGTCTTCAGGCTGCTGGCCTTCTGGCTGGGTTCCAGGTTTTTCTCGGCCATGGTCGAAAATTCAAGCGAAAATTGATTTCGGGGCTTTGGGATTTTGGATTTGGGTTTTCCGGATGGCTAATGACAGTCCAGGTCAGGGCCTGCGTAGTTATACGTTCTCAAAATAAAAGTAAAGCCATTTGCTTTATGTGCTGCATCGAAATTGAATTGACATTGCCTCCAAATGCCACTCAGAAATATCTATAAAATATCTATAAATCGGAGTGCGATTTTATTGGCAGTCCCCAGTCCCAGGCCAGGCCCAGGCCAGTCCCAGTCCTGCCTTTTAGCCACTCTCAAATTGGTCCAACTATTAAAGTGAAAAACTTTTTAGCTGCCATTCCCTCTCTCATATTTTGGCAGACAAACTTCAAACTATTGTTGTGGCAAGTCAATGAACTGGCAAAATCGCCTAATATTTCCACACTCCCAGACACTTGTCGTCGTTTTTTTTGCTGTTTGCTGTTTGCAAAAAAAAAGGAGGAAAACAAAAAGGAGTTTTCCCTGGGAGCTTCATGTTTTGTGCTCTGAATGGCCAAGTATATTAAAAGTCTATTTCTTTTGGCAAGACAATAAAGTAGCGCGAGGGCGCAAGGATACTCTGGCTGGGACTGGGACTGGGACTGGGGCCGGGGGGATGATAGTGAAGGACAGTGGCTCCCAGTAACACAAAGGCACACGAAGATAAAGTGGGAGTAGAAGTAGGAGCAGGGAGTAGTAGGTGGCCGAGGATTCGGGGGATTCATGATTCAGGGCTCAGGATCCTGGACTCTCAGGCAGCTCAGGATCCAGGACTTTGGCTGCGGACGGCTATTGTTCTACTTCGCGAAATAGCGCACATAAAAAGCCAAAGAACGACGGCCATAAATGATAAAAAAGGGGCAATGCAGAGGCGCAGAAAATTGGGAAGAAAGGGGAGACCGAGACCAACTGAAGCCGAAGTGGGGATAAATGACAGCCAACTGGCAGTCAGACAGAGGCGTGTGACCGGGGGGAAAAAAAATAGGGAGAATCCCGGAGAAACCCCGAAAGAAAACGGGGGGAGAAAAGGCCACTAAAATACAATGAAATGCCAGGCCCGACATTCGACATTTTCCAGGGGCCCTCGCTCCCGCTCCCTACGCCCCTGTCAGTGCCAGCGACGTCTACGAGGAAAAGGGTTAAAAATGTTTCATTGCCTCGACAGGACTGCGAAGACAACATATGCCAATAATTTACGCAATTTAGACGAAGCAAAAAATAAAGTAAGGGGGGAAAAAAATAAAACCAAAAACAAGACAAACAGAAACGCAGACAAGCAGCCGAGGGAAAATGGGAAAAGGGCCCAAGAAAATATTCTTTCAAAGGCAAATCCATCAGGACGGACCCATGAGTTGGGTCCCACAAGGAACCCCCTTCCATTTCCAACCCGAAAAGCAAACCGAATTGATGCTCAATTTTATATTTTAAATGTTATTCAAATTGTGTCACATTTCTCAGTGTAATGGCTTGGAATTGTCTGCAGCAGAGCCAGAGAAACCCGAGAAAAAAAGGGTTCAAACCACGCCCTTTTTTCGCCCACTTAACCCCCTTTTATTTCGTGTATGTGTGTGGCTTGTTTGGGGGAAGAAGGAACTCCCCTTAAATCGCCGGCCGCCGCTAACCCCCATTTTATTTATTGACTCTCATTTCTCCCCGGGCTATATACAGGCTGTATATCTGATATGGAGAGAGGGAGCTATAGAGCAGAAGATGCCATAGAAATGAGCGATGCTCGGGCGATTTACAATGCGCTAAGTTAATTAGCCGCAGCCAACGACGACCAACGACGACGACGACAAGAAGTTGGCCATCGCAACTGACCCTCAAAGGTTGCCAAAGGCAAAGGCAAGGGCCCGGACCCGGCGTTTACGTTTGCGGAAATTGCGTCATTAACAGGCGCTTAGTGTATAGTTTTGTGTGATGTCTAAATACAAAAGGGATATATACATGAATATATATGTATATCAAGACAGCTAAGGTCGCAATAATAGGATGTTAAATGAGTTTGAGTTAGGAGTTTGTATAATACGGCGTGTAGCCTAGAGGTCTGAGTGCCGGAAAAAAGGAGTTTGTATAATTCCAATCTAACTACAAGTTTCTGTACAAATTTAAGGCCAAAATGTCCTTTTGAAATTTATGCTGGTTTTTTTTAAACAAAATTCAAGCTAAACAAGAATCTGTTTCAATATTTCTCTAAATTAAATTCAGGAAAAGAAAGCATTGAAAGCAAATTCGTGAAATCCATCCCTTTGACCAACAACTACTATAGTTATGAGCGTAATCGTGTGGCTATATCCAAACCCCCTCGAACACCCACCCCTCCTTCTCCTTCAAATGGTGAGACATTAACCCTAAGACCTTTGATTAATGCCGCCTCAAAAGACACCCACACCCACACACACACACACAAAGGGAGGAGCGAACAAAGCGAGGGAACAAAGTCCCGTAATGAGACTGCCATTTCGATGATATGACATCTTGTTGTTTGGCTCCACTCGAGTGAAGAGTGAAGAGTGAAGAGAGAGAGCCGAAGGACCTCTTCAGGACCTCTTCTCTCCCGTATTTTGCACCCATCTCAATTACAGTCCTTCAACGGAGAGCCATCTTCGTATTTATCTGTACCCAAAACCCAATTCCTTGGTCATTTCACCTGCCTTCGGGGCCAGCTCCTTAACCTACGTACACGTTACTGGTTTCCCCCTGCTAATGATGTCCAATTCGGTGTTCGATCCGACCGAGTACTCCCCGGAGGCCAGGTGAGCAGAACAAATGAAAGCAAATCCGATTGAAGGTGGTTTGTGGTTCTATGGAACTGTGGAGGCCAGCTGGAGGTGGACTACATGACATTTCAAGCACTAAACACAGTACATCCTTGCCGGCTAATTGGACAAGTGAAAGTGAAATGAGGTCCCAACTTCAGAACATGAAAGGAAAAAAAATGGGAACCATTTAATGACCAACTAATGGGACACTACGCGAAATAAACATGTCTTGTAATTAAAGGTCTTGTTTCTTGTTGAAAGTGAAAAGTTGCCCCTAATGAGGTTGTTGTTTTTAAGGGTGCTTCGAGGGAATAAATTTATTTTGAATTTTTTTCAGCAGAAACCAAGTTTGTTTATGGACTCTTTAACTTAGGAGGTTCCCCCAAAAATCCTAGAAAATATGTAGAATAAATCTAACTGCGCCAAAAATCTTAGAAAATAATTACCAAAATTTCCCTGACCCTAGCTCCACTAATTCCCTAGCCATTTGCTCTCTGTGTAAGCTAATCAGACGCACTCCTGCTCAACAAATGCCAAGTCAAAGGGAAAAGCTCTCGCCGCCTTTTCCCTTTTAGTTTTCTTCGTTTTTCACGCTTCGGCGTCTGTTTCAGTTTCGGTTTCGGTTTCAGTGTCAAAGTCAGAGTTCGGGTCAAAAGGCGCATCAATGCTACTGAGCATATTTTGCGGTCGCCTCGCTTTTCCATTTTCCACTTGCTCCCAGCCTTTCCTCACTACTATTTTTTTCCTCCTCTGTTTTCTGTTTCTATTTTTTTTTGCTTCTTTTTGAGAACTTTCTGTGTGTGCCATGATGCTGCACAAAAAACTTCCGACAACAATTCTGCAAACGCAAGCAGGAAAACATAAATCTGGCTAAAGCTAAAACGCAAACTTTTATTTAAAAAAAAAAAGAAGGAGGAAAGGCGAAGGCAGAGGAAGGCAGAGGAAAATAAAAAATAAAAGCAGGAATTTTGTGTGAGTGCGTGCAAGTGATAGAGGGATTGGATAAAACAGAGAGCGAGGACGACGACTAGTGCACAGCCGAGTGAGTGGTCCCTAGTTGGAGTTTTAAGATTGGCTCTGGGTCTCCAACTTATTTTCCAACTAGGTCGACCCAGGAAGGGCGCTGCAGCTTGCATTTAAATAATATAAAAGAATAAATAAATAAAGAAAAGGGTGTAGGTTGAAATGGGATTTAAATAAATTGCTTTGTCTGAAATTTGAATTGTAAGACATGCTCTTTATTGAAAATTTAAATTAAGTAAAAAAATCTTTAGATTATGCCAAATGTCTCAGGAAACACCACAAATAACTATAAAAAATATAGCAACTGTAGGGCATTTTAAAAACTTCCTCAATGGACTCTGCCACTTTTAGCAATGGCCATAAAAAATGCGAAGAGCCAGAAGAGACTTGTTTTTAAAGAGAGAGAGAAGTATCTTGGTATCTCCTATCCTTCTTTCTTTTTTTCCTTTTTTCTTTTTTAAGCAAATGTCCACATTTTGACCATTTGAAATCCAAACAGGCAACTTTTATGCCACTGACGTGTGTGTGCTCCTTTATTTTTGTTGTATTACGTGTGTGTGCGCTTTTTTTTCTGTTTGTGCGGAACAGACTTTGGCTGCCATTCTGACTTGAGCTTGAAATTTTGCAACATGCCTTCGACATCTCTTGGGTATTTTTACGACTATCACAGACGGGCCAAAAGACTGACCACAAAAAGCAAAGGCGCCCAAGAGCCGCGACCTGCCCTGCCCTGCCCCTCCTTTTTTTCTCTTTCTGGTTTCGGTTCTGGTTTAGGTTTAAAGCCAGAAAAAAAACACAAAAACGAGACTTGCAGAGGCAGCAGCAGCAGCTCCTTCCTCAAATGGATTTGGACAGAAACAAACACAGCCAAAATAAAAAAAGAAATACGGAAAATATAAAAACAGATACAGTGCAGGAAAATGGATAGGAAGTGGCAGCGGGGGGGGAGGGAATGATGATGCACGTGATGCGATTCATCGCTGGCTTAGAAAAGATACAAAGATACAAACAACGAAACAACTAGAACAAATAGTGCTGCCAAGCAAATGGCTCTAGGAGGTACTTTAAAAAAGCCAAATGAAAAAAAAGGAATCTAAAAAGTAGCCAAGTCTAAAAATTTACACTATAAAATTTATTTGGTAATTAAAAAAAATATTACAAATATTTTAAAAGAAATATTTGTAAGTAGAAAAAATGTTTAAGATTCAGAATAACTGTTCAGTTTTCAAACGTTCATCTTTAAGCCTCCAAAAATGCCTAATTTAGTCATATATTAGCTTCAAAAATATTTATTTGCATTTTAAATAAAATCTATAAATCTTTTTGAATATTGTAAATAATTTATAATACTAATTTTGGTCTTAAAATCATTTAGTTTTAAAGCAAAATAACTTATAAAATAACTCTAAATGCTGGCTAAAAAATAGTCAAGTGACCAACTCGATTTAGCACGATTCCAAGCTGAGAAGAAAGCCGAAGAGAGGAGCAGGCTTTAGCCAGCTGATTTGCCGCCAATTAGCAACTAAGTGGATTTGTAGACCGAAAGCTTAGCCCCAGGCTGCGTTGCTGGCTTCCTTCGGTGGGTGGTGCGATAGGCAGAGTGCCGGACCGGTGGGCAGGTGGTGTGTGCTGGTCCTGGTCCTGGTCTGGTGGTGCTCTCGGCTGTCTGTGACGGCGTTACGTGCCAGGTTGAAATGTGAAAAAGTTGCCAATATTTATATCGATAAACAAAGTAGGAATAAACATCAGCGATTCCAAAGTCACACTGAGCGAAAGAGGGTTTATTTAAATAGGGAAAGAGAAATATAAATAAAAAAGTTTAAAGATATTTCTTGGCAAGGCAAGGACTATCAACCTAACCTCTATTGGCATTTGCCATTTAGTAGGTATTTATTGTGGATTTTCGAACAGTGTACAGGGCAAGAGAGAGAGAGTTCCATGGTCGGGGCTTAGTCTAAGGCCACGTGTATGGGATGCGTACGTGCTGCTGTTGAAAAGTCGGCAACTGATGACGCGGGGAATGGGTGCCTTTTCGGGTGCCTTTTTCGGGAGGTGGTGGTGGGTGGCTTTTGGTACTTTGGGTGGTGGTGGTGGTTCCAGTGCTGGAGGCCAAGGGGCAACCTACTGGCGAACTATACTACGTGCCCCGTTCGCAGAACGAGACAAGTTAAATCGTCGCGTTATTGATGGCGAATGTACGTGATAGGCTCACATACCACATCGCACCACAATGTTCATCATCATCATCGGGCTCTGCTGGGCTGCTGGCTCCTGATCATCATCATTTCGGTAATGGCCATAATGAAGGCTGAAGGGAACTTTTGCGTCGACAACAGCTTTCAACAAGCATCCGAGCCCGAGCCCACCTGTGTGCACACGCTTTCCAACAACAAAAAACTAGAAAAACCGAGGAAAAAAAAAAGAAAATTCTTTTTTCTTTAGACTCCTCCCACTCGATGTTTTCCCCTCACTTTTCTATACTTTTCCCTGTTATGGCGGCTGATGAGCAGACCTCTTAGCTTAATGTGATTAAAGAGACTTGGCATTGGGGATTTTATGTTTGGCCAGATTGGAAATTTTCGACCTGTTTTGAGCCGCCTTTGTTTTCCTCTGCCTGATGGGATTTTTCTTTGATATTGCTAGTGGTAAAAGGTATTTTTTTGGGTTAATTGCATTGGCAGAAAATTTAAATCAAATCTGCCTTAAATTTCCGTCAAAAGTTAACCTTCCTAAGGCAACAAAATTATCCCTCTTCGCTTTCTTTTTTGGGGCAACTTCTAAATAAAATAATTGAATGTGTGTTGTGTTGGCGTTTTTTGCGCTGACTCATAAACTCCAGCCACCGCACAGACACACGCCTGCAACTGACAATTAAACATTTAATTAAAAATCAATTAAAAACGTATTTTTGCACTTTGCTGTGTGAAAAAAGGAAAAGCATATAGACAACGCGGATATATACAAAAATGTATAGAGACCGAGACAAAATAGGTAGAGTAAATGAAGGAAATGAAGCAATTTTTACACTGAAAATATATAGTAAACACTGTAAAGAGTCTCTTCTCCTAATATAAATATATTTAAATTGAAGAAATATGCTGATTTTGTAGCAGTGCTTTGCGTATTGTTTACTCTCTGTGTATGTTTATGTTGTATGATTATTGGAACTGAAGTACTGCAAGCTGGAATTGAAAGAGCTTAATTGAATTAATGTTCGCCATGAATGGGGGGCCGCCAGTCGCAATGGGGAATTTATTCTCTCATAATTCTTCGATTGCCGATGTTTGAACTCCGATGGGAATTCGTCTCGCCATTCAATCAACGAACTGCGAATTAAAGGCTGCCTGCCCTGCCCCCCGGCCCACCCGCATTTATCGGCCAGCAACATCCCCGAACTCGTACTTAACCCTTTCCCGAAAGGGTCGCGACTTCTCGACGCCGGACATCGTTTATCATTAAATTGCAATTAAAATTGACATGGAATTTGATTTATATAATAAGTAGAATATGCATATACAAATTACTATTAATACACAAAGGAAAAGGAGGTTGATTGGCCGGGGGTTTGGGGCTGTTTGACTTGCAATTAGCCACTTGGGCAGTCTTGGCTTTGAGGGTTGTCGAGTGGAGAAATGTTTTTATTGATTGCAAGATATTGATTTTAGGTAATAAAGAAATTACAAATTACAAAGCATTTATAACTATGATGGATTTTAATATATTTAAAAAGGTTCTTACTCTTTAAAGAGTAAACAAGAAAACTCTTAAGTTTTCCAACCTGTAAATAAAATCTAATATTGTTTTTAAACATTATCTTTAATGGTAAAATACCCAAAGAAAAATCCCATACATATGTGGGCCGCCTGACACCCGTTAATTTAGGCCGATGATTAGAGAGGAAAAATGGGAAAACGAGAAAATTTGAATTTGCATATAAAACGAAAAAATGTGCCGAGGCGTTCCATAAAATTTGTTCGATTCGAATTCGGATTCAGATTCGGGGATACGGAATCGAAATCGTTTTATGGTTATGATGTGTCAGATGCGGGCTGTTTCATGTTGCTGGGTCTGGTCTTCTCCTCTCTCTCTCTGCGGCTCCGACCTGGGTCCGAAGTCAATAAAACGCATTGGGTGGTGCTGGTGCTGGTGCTGGTGCTTGGTGGCTGTGTCACTTGTCAAAAGGAAAAGTCCAGTGGAAAAACCAGAAAATGAAGTAAAGATGGGAAAATGATGTGCATAAGGCGGAGACAGAGAGCGCAGAGCGCTGGCAATCAAGCAATTGGTGGGGATTTCTTCTCGGCGGCTCTTCTGCTTTTTATTAATTTATATGGCAGGCGGAAAATCCATCCATCCATCCATCCATCCATCCAGCTGCCAACAAAAGAGTCTTAAGAGGAACTCTTAATAAGGATGTGAAATATGTTCGGCATTGCTAATTGAGCGAACATTTAATTCTTTCTTTCATTCTGGCCTTTCCCTTTAATTACAGCAAAAAAAAGAAGGGAGGGAAGGCAGCGAAAAGAAAAGAAAAGAGCAGAAATTTTAATAATACTTATGAAATTTTTAAGTTGAGGAATCACAGAGACGATGGGCCCGCATCTATCGAGTGGCATTAACAAAAAGGCCGACAGCACAGGCAGAAATTAGGGAATAACTAAAGAGAATATATAAATAAATTACAAAAAAATAAATTAGCAAAACTTTCTTATTAAATATGTAAACCTTTTTGAAGTTAGCCCTTAAAATGAGACTTATAGTTTATATTTTATGTGAGTTTGTTATAAATATTCATAGTCTTGTATGAAATTGTTATTTGGCGTCTTTAAATATTTATTCTTTACTAATTTACTTGTAAATTTATATTAATTTTCTGCCTGTGTACACTTTTGCATTTAAAAAGCCGTAAAAATCGCTAGGCAAATGCCCGGCGACTGACTCCTCAGGCAATTCTCCACTTTAAAGTGCAATTGGCATTGAAATTTAACACTGGCCCCTGCATTCATTTGCCGGGCACGTTTCCCTCACAGAGCCCTCCGCTTTTCCATTTCCCCCGCCATTTCCGCTCCTGCTGCTGCTGCTGCTGCCTTTTCCCCATGGACTTTTCGCGTTTTCCATTCCATCTTTGGTGGCGCTTTGTGTGTGGGCAGTCGGAAAAGTCAGCGACTAAATTAATGTGTGCAATCAAATGTGAGCAATTCCCAACTCGCCGAATGATTCAAGTGTAATTTTATGAGAAACGTGGGTGGGTCGGGGACTTAAATTACATAGTATATGCTAATATCGGTGTGGGGATCTGGGCTAATTATAACCACTGCCTCTGTCTGCACTACAAATATGAGGGAGTTCTTGAACCTAATACCTAGGAGTTACCAAGGGAAAAACGCATACCATTCCCATATAATTAGTTGAAGCTTTAAATGTTATTTAATGTTTATATATATTTTGTATTGTGTACAATTAGCTTTCTCCATGGCCGTCAAAAGCAACAAAGTGCTTTTAAACTGTCGCAAAAAAAAAGAAATAACAGAACAGACGGCTTAAATCCTTTGTACTCTGATCGCAATACTAAAATCCAATTATTAGTATAGCAACTTGACATAAATAGAAAAAAAAAAGAAGAAAACCCGACTGAAACTGACATTAAATAATTGCAAATATGTTTGATTTTTTTCCATTCAAACTTTTGTGGAAATATCAAAGCGAGAATGTTTCGTTTTATCGCAAATCTCTTGTATATACGAAATTATATTCACAAATTTTGGTGTTGGCTTTTAACTTTGACTCTTTTCGGCCCTTTTTTTTTTTGTTTTTTGTGAGCCCATCAAATTACAGTCGAAATTTGTTATCCAATTAGGAGGATAAAAAAATTCCCTGCCAACAACGAGCAGTTTTTTGCTTAATTTTGATGTTCACAAAAAAATAAATGGAGTGGCTTTCTTTTGTTTTTTTTTTTGTTCTCTTTTTTTTTGGGGTGTGCTGCCAAAAAGTTTTTTGCAGCTGCAACGGCAAAGTAGATTAAAATCTAAATACACACACAACATACAACATACAACACACACGGCAGACACACACGGCCACTCACACTCATAAATTGTGCTCAAATAAACCGAATTAAAAGTGCAAAACAAGGAGAGAGCCAACACAATGCAAAGAGCGGGGCCGGCGGGATGGGAAAAACTTTTTAAAACAGTTAAGTGTAAAGGCGCGTCATGTTAGACACACCACAAGCCACGCCTCCAGCGCCCTGGTCGCCCCTAATTCCTGGTTGACTGGACTAACTTTTGACAAAATGTCCACACAAAAAAAAAAGGAAGAAATAAAAGCAGGAGGTAGAAGGGATGTGCACAGGACAAAATTTCAAGCCTTTATGTTGGTAAATTCTCATTAAAATACTAAGTTGTCTCTCCAATTTTCACGCAAAAAATTTAATCGTTGTTTTCCTGATTCATCTGCTTTTAGTAATATTTTTGAAGCTTAGTAAACCCTTTAAGGTATATTTTCCGCCTGTGTAGGGTTAACGGACAGCAGACAACCGGGCAGCGGGACAGCGGGAACGGCGGACAGATCCCGACAGCCGCCACACACGGAAGCCATAAAAACTTATGGCAAAATATATAAAAATTCACCCTTTTTATTGTGGCAAACAACGAGAACGAGAAATAAAATAAAATGCAAAGCGTTTTACCCCAAAAACAACAACAACAACGGGGACAGCGACGAGCCTGCAGTCAGAGAAGTGAACCTAACCGAACAGAACTGAGCTGAGCTGAGGAGAACCGAAACTGACTGTTGTCGTCGTCGTCTCAACCCTTTGGGCCAACTAAAATTAAATGCTGAGTTTAGCAAAAGCACACAAAAAAAAAATAATAAAAAAAAAAGGAAGCGGTTAGGTACAGAAAGCCGAAGGTGAGAATTCTCTATGCTATGAGGATGCCCACCTTTTTTAATTATTTCTCAAATATATTTCAATTTTCATATAGTTTTCCTAGAAAAAAAAATTTCTACCATACTTTCTGAGGTTTCCTTAATATTTGTAATATTTTGGGTCTTTTTACCTAATCTTTTAATACGGAAAATATCAGAAAAAAGGGTTTAAACCTTTTTTAAATATGTAGAAAGTATTTTGTAATCCTTAAATATATTCTAGAATGTTTATATATTTTTTTCTGAGCCAGACTTTGAGTACATATTTTTTGCGCTGAAAAATGTAAGGGTATAACGTGGCAAGGGCAGCAAAAGCGGCAGCAGGAGCAATGTGGCATGCAATTGTTGTAAAACAAAGGCAATGAAGATTCGAAATGAATACAAACAGCCAAATGGGGCGCAAACAAAAATAAATAAAAAAGAAGAAAAAAAGCAGCAGTAGCAGCAGCGGCAGCAGCAGCAGCAGTAACGACAGCAGTGGCAGTAAGGAACAGCAGGAGTTGCCTCATAAGAATAATAATAATAATAATATAAAGGAATATATCGGGATATGTGTGGAAACGGTCCGCGCATAAATAACGGAATTGCAGCGCACACAAAGTGGAACAGAAGGCGAAAAAAGAAAAAGAGTAGGAGGAAGGGTTAAATATTAAAGTAGGAAAACGGGAAACCACGTGAAAGATCGCAGGATAAAGGAAGCACTAGATAGCTACTTGAGGTCTTATCCAGAATCACTATAAAATATTTTTAAATATGAAAACATTTATAAAATTAAGTACATAAAAAGCTTCCTACTGATGTTGACAGCCCCAAAAAAAAGGGAGATGATCTCCCTTCTTTTCGCGGTTACCACAACAGGTGCTTGTTCGATCAACGAACCTTGAGACAATGCCCCTAAAAACCCTAAAAACCTCAATAGCTGAAAACCTGAGTGATGGCTCGTGCTGTTATTTTTATATACGTCTTTCTTTTTTTGTTTTAAGAGAGTGAGAAAAAACAGGGGAAAATAGGGAGAAATACCCCTAGCACAGAGTTTCTTCTCTGGGGATGCCTGCTGTTGAATTACCGTTTTTGGCTTTGTTAACCCTTCTTCCGTCGGCTCTTTTTTTTACTCTTTGTTATACCCTTTGCAAAGGGTATTATACGTAGCTTAAATTAAATGTACATTATACGAATATAATCTAGAAAACTTACTCGTTTGGATCTATATATTCTAGAAACGAATTTGAACTGATAACAGTGCCTGTTGTGCACACAAAATGTGCTGTTGTGTACTATTTCAATGTTTTAAGCTTAATTGGTATTATCGCAAGGGTATTGACAACTTGGGCTTGCCAAATTCGATATCCTTTCATTTAGTTCTTTCTGGTCTTACTTCCCTCCTTAATATTACTGCTGTTTTATGGCTACCTCTCAGCTGTTAGTTGAGCTGAGGGTTAAACACGAGCTAAATGTTTGTACCGCTATGCGGAAAAAGTAGGGGAAAATGGTACGGCAATGGCAGGGGTGATGGAAAGGGCAGGCTGAATGGAAGGGAGAATGGCAGGGGTGGTGCCAAAAAGGCCGGGTGTGGGTTGGTGAAGGCAAACAAAAGCCAAATGACACGGAAAGGGAGAAAGGGAAGGGCGCACACACCTGGCATAGGGATAAATGCGAAATGCAATTTTCTTCTTATGGGATAGCGTTGATTTCAGCACTCGCCTCCTTGTTGCCCTGTTGAAATATTCATTTTGTATTGCATTTCCTTGGCTGCACGTGTGTTTTCTGTGGCCGGAATGGAAAATGCTTCGGCTAACTGCATTTGGCTTGAGAGATTTCGCACGTGTGCCTTTAACCAAGTGCCGCACTTTCTTTCCGCCCCTCCCCTCCCCTCCTAGGGTTAAGGGCCATAGGGTTAAGGGTTAGTTGTTGGCAAGGCAAGAACACACACAACACAGCACAACACAACACAACACAACACACATTGTACACGAGCAGGCAAACAAATTAGCAAAATCATTGTACAATCTGTAAATGTCAGACAGTGGTGTAAAAGTAATTTGTTTTCGAGTGCAACGCGAGGAACTTTAAAGCTGGTTTTGTGGAAATAATATATCAAAAATGGTAAAGATTACATGTTGGCTATAAAAATACTTTAAAATATTATTTATGAGGTTAAAAATATTGTACAATTTTATATTTTAAAGATGGTTTAATGTAGCAGTTGATAAAATGTTCAAAATCTATCTGGTAAAGTTTGTTTATCGGATTTTTTCCCCTCTTAAATATATTTATATATTTTCTTTTAATTTTAATATTTCCCCCCCTGAAAACCACTGTTTTCAAAGACCAACATCCCAAATCCACTTCGATTCACGCTCACTTTCACAGCAAAGGCACAGCAAAGTAGCAACCCCCTTCGCTTATTGTTTTCCCCGACAGAGGGAAAGGGGGTTGAGACCGAGACCGAGACCCTCAGAATTAAAACTCAGAACTCAGAGCCAGGGAAACCCCCAGGAACGAACCGAACAGAACATTCATCCACATCGAGAGACGGGCGGCAATAAATTTATAAGTTCTGCTAATGTGCGTTAATGGCTTGTAGTGTTTAAAAAACGAGAACATAAAAAGAGAAAAAACCGTGGAGAGAAGCCAAAGCCGAGAAAATTGTTCGGTTTGGTCGTGTGCCGCCTACTTAGCATATTCCAACCCCCCAACCTTGTTGTTATTTAATTTTTTCGTTTGTATGATTAGAGGTTATTATGCTAATTTGTTGCCGTATCCACCCTTGTTTTTCGGTTCTTTTTTTGCTTCTCATCATCCAACTCCAATCCCAAATTTCGCCTAGTTTTGCCTGTAAATTCGGACATTATGGTGTAATTAGCAATACCGTTATGTGTCGGACCGTGTTCACAGTCCCCGTCGATGGTTAATTTATGCAAAATTACTCCCAGCCATGGGGGCGGTTCGAAACAGCAAAAGGAAGGGAAAAACTTTGTTTCCTTTTTTTTTCTTTTCGCTGTTTTTATGTCCTGTATTTGAGGTTATATTTGAACAATGTGCTAAATGAGTCGAATGTTTGTGTAACACCCCAAGAAAAAAGAACTGGAGAAATGGAGGAATAATCACAATCAGGGAGTGGTTTAATTGGTCTCCTAATGACGCCAATAATTGGAACCCAGGGAGTATGGTAACTCATAAGGGAAATTCCGCTTTGACTTTAACTTTACTTTATTTTCAAGGCTTCCGACACTTTAGTAATGCTTAAATTTTCCATCTTTTCTTCCAGGTATGTACCGAAACTCCGCACTCTCGCCGTGTAACTTTCCTGACACCGTCGTAGGTCATCCTAAAAGGGCTAAGTACCTACTACATATATAACCCCACGAAGCCAGGCCACACACACCATATATGCAGCCAAATATATATATAGTTATATAGTGGCGATATAGATATATATTCTGGGGGGAAAAGTTTGAGTTAGTTAACTGAAAAAGTATTACGCAGTCTAGTGCCCAACTATGGGCCAAAAGCCCACGAAACTTTAAATATAGCCACATAATTTTTTGGCCAGCAGGCGAAACTTTTCACAGGCTTCATAACTGTGTGTATGTGGGTGTGTGTGTGGGTGTGTTGCATCCCCAGAATTTTCCCTTGAACCTACACCTACCTACCTCTACCTACGAGATATTTTTGTGCTGAGTTTACATTATCAATGAACGGCTTTTGCGCTCTTTGCGCTTTTGTGCGGCGGCCTGGTCGCCTAAGTAGCCCCATACAGCCGCCCCCAATCCCTCGCAATCCCTTAAAAAAAAGTGGGCGCAATAGTGGGCGTTGGGGGCGTGACAGTTGCGGTTTTGGGCGTGACGGCAACTATGAAATAACGGCACTAACGACTAACGCTCGAAAAGTAAGTAATCTGCACAGCACACAGACACACAGCTACAGCCACAGCCACAGCCGCACAAAGGCAGAGGGAGATGTATGCATAGATACGCGCTTACACGGGACACCCCGCTTTCCCGCTTTCCCATTTTCCCCACAGCCATTTTCCGTGTGTCGTTGTTTGTGGCCCGCCAACAGAAATTTGTTGGGCAATTTCCAAGCCAACAAATCTCTGCAATGCTGCTGCAGGGAAACCCTGAAAACCCTTCTAACTCCACGGCTAGCCTATAAAGCTTCGCTAGGAGAAGAGAGCACCATGACGGTGTGCACTCTACAGAATTTTCTTAGATTTTCAATAACTATTTGAGAGTTATTTTCGCTGGTATTTTGTCATATTATTAACTTAAATCAGGCAAAAGAAGCATTTTCTTAGTGTCATTTTCTTCTTTTTTTTAAAGATGTTTAGGATTAGGTCACACTCAAGTATGGTATTTGGCAGGAATACAGACACGTTCAGTTTTCAAAGTTCAAAATCGTTTTTAATATTAATTGTACAAGTACTAGCTTAATTTTAAAATTGAAAATTAATTTAATAAAACAAAGAATATAGATTTTGTATACTAAAAATGTCAGTATATAATTTTCACATTTTTTAGTGTCATTTTCTTGTTGTTTCTAAATAAGTTTGAGATAATGTCACACTGAAAAATGGTATTTGGCACGAAATAAAGAAACGGTCATTTCTCAAAGTTCAAAAGCATTTCTAATAATAATCTTACAAGTACTAGCTTATTTTAAAATAAAAATTCTTGTTGTATTGTCATTTTCTTGTTATTTCTAAATAGGTTTGAGATTAGGTCACACTGAAGAATGGTATTTGGCACGAAATAAAGAATCGGTCTAGTACTAGCTTATTTTAAAATTTAAAAAGTATCCAAAAAATAGAGAGCGTAAATTTATTTTATAGTAAAAATGCCAGTATATAATTTTCACATTATTTTCTCCTAAACACGAAATGCTCTACCTGAAACCACGTGTCCTAATCTCTAGACGGCATCCAAAAAAGGGAGCTTGTTTTTTTTTTTTTGAGGGGTGTGGCAGGGTGTAGGTGTAGGGTTGTGCGAGAGGCTGTCCTGGAGGTTGGTCGGTGGACACACATGCAGCTTGTAACTTGCACATGCACAGCGCCAGCTGCTGATGCTGATGCTGATGCTGCTTGCTAACAAGTCTCGGACCTTCACGGCTGAAAAAGGGGGTCTGGGCTGGAAAACCAC
The DNA here is from genome assembly GCA_014170255.2 of Drosophila triauraria. Lineage (NCBI taxonomy): Eukaryota > Metazoa > Arthropoda > Insecta > Diptera > Drosophilidae > Drosophila > Drosophila triauraria. Next base: position 6,151,318 of record CM024333.1, on the reverse strand, counting down.
CCACTACAGTGGAACAGGCCCGGCATACACAAACTGTCGCCAAAAACAATTTCGCTGAGATTTAAGTTCTGTTGAACAATTTCCGCTTTGGCTTTGCCCCAAAAAAACAAAAAAATGAAAACAAAAATGCAGTAAAGTAAGGGGGTGGCGTGGAAAACGGTGGGAAAATGGAGCAGTTACTGGGGAAAAGCAGCCGAAAAAGCAGCAGCAGCACACCCACTAAGGACGACGGCGGAGGCTGCACAACAAAAACCACATTCATAGATAATGTGCAGCTTTTGGGTTTGTGGTTATTTTGTATGCTTCGTCGGTCTGCCAGTTGCCATGGACCTCTGCCCGCCCCTCGTTCTTAGTTTTCCTTGATTTTTTTTATATTTTGCGGAAAAAAGAAGAAGAAGTGCTCATCCAATTTTCGTTGTCGTCGTGGTGAAATTTTTGGTGCGCTCCACACAGAAATTGCATTTTTCCCGCTGACAATATCGCGTCGTCGTCGTCGTCGCTTTTCCTTTTGTCCTTTTGGGCTGAGGCAGGAGCGGGAGCAGGAGCAGGAGCAGCTAAGCAGAGATAGATGGAAAAGGGAAGCGAAACTGACAACGGATTCTCGGACTCGGATTGCGATTCGGATCCTGGCTTGGATTTGAACCAAAAACCAGGACCACCGAAAAGTTACCCGCCAGTCAAGCGCTCGGCCACAAACTTTTGGGCACGATTTTCGGTTTTGCGAAACAACAATTTTTTTTTCTCTCTGCCTGCCCTGCCTGCCTGCTTCTAGTATTTTTTTGCGGCTTCTTTTTCTGCTTTTTGTCTCGTCGTCAGTCAGTCAGTCAGCGTTAAAATGTGCTGACTGTACTCGCTGCTGGCTGACTGCCTTTTCGGCCGGCTTTGTCATTATCAGAGAGCCGGAGCCGGGGCCTTGTAGGGAGCCAAATCCAAGCACTAAACTCCTGGCAATTTGGGGAATTTTTCGGCTTGCACTTAAGCCTGTGGCCAAGTTTAGTTGATTTTGATTTTAGGCAAGAGCTTTGAGGGTTAGAATTGAATTTTTTAATGTATTTATTGATATTTATAATATTTTCTTTATATTCTAGAGTAGTTACTGCAAGGTTTGCACTAAGGAGTACGTAAAAAGCTATAGTGCCTACCGAAAAGATAGAAGTAATTAGTTATTTCTTGATATTTTATATTATTTATTAAATGCTCATTATATTTCATCTTTAGAAATGGGAAAACTGTTGAAATGCATAAACTAGAACCACTAAATGCCTTTTCCCGTGACCCCTTTTCCATGTCCTTCGCCTGCGGCGGCGGGTCAAAAGTTCAGGGACTGATCAATGTCGCTGTCAGTCACTCAGTCACTCAGTCCGTCAGTCCGTCAGTCCTCAACATTGCCTTCTTTTTGGGGCCCCAAACAAATCAAAGTAAATTAGAAGTTGAAACACAAAACAAGTGCAAAAAAAAGAAGAGAGGAGACACGGAGAAGGAGAGAAGTTAAGTGCAATTCTCTTCGCATTGATTGCGCACTTGATTACGATAAATGAAACGTCAACAAGCATCCCTGTCCCAGTCCCAGTCTCGGTCTCGGTCTCGGTCTCAGTCTCGTGCGAGGGTCCTTGGGGGCATCCTGTGCAGCCTGCACACGTATTGTTGCCGCTGTCCTTGTCCTCGTCCTCCACTCAGCTGCTCACTGATTTCTTTTGTCTACGCTGATCCAGAGCACTGCAAGAAATATCATGTTAAATTGTACTTTTTAGGCACTTTTTATGAAGACTCTTTTTCATAAATCTCTTAATTTTAGCTCCATGGTGTTTGTAATTTTTTCTCAGTGGCCTGCTGACTTTTCTGCGACTTTCCCTTCGACCTTTTCACAGCTGCGTCAGCGTTTCTCATCTCTTGTGTCTCTCTCTCTCTCTCTCTCTCTGTGTGTGTTGTCTCGACGGCGGCCGAAAAATCACAGAGGCCAAGCCGGAAAATCAGGCTGATGTCGCCCCGGTTCCTCTAGAGAGGTGCTCCCCTTTCTGCCCCCCGCACCGAATTTTCCTCTTGGTCCCCGAGCTTTTCTCAAGGCGCCGGAGCAAATGTTGACATGCTGGCAGCAAGCCGTGACTGGACTTTAGACCCAGGGACATGGACACGGACATGGATCCGTATCCGGACACTCGGTTACAAGGTCCTGGGATGGCAGGGATGAGTAGCAGGAGGGGGGTAACCATCCATCCACTCACGTCGCTGGGCCGTCTGTTTGTCATTTTGCCGCTTGGCCACTTAAGGCAACAATGTCACCTACGAACACAGCCGAAGCCAAGCCCAAACCTCCCCAAAAAGCGCCCCTAGAAAATCCTTGAGTGAGTGCACAACCCCTACCCCATCAGTGCCCCCCAGTTCCATGTGTGTGTGCGCTCCGCCGTCGCCACACTCTGGAGAATTCATTCATGTTGAAATGCGCAAATTTGTTATCAACGCTTTATGCCATTATGTTCCATGTTGGTCGGAGGAGATTTTCCCCCGTTCGCTTTTCCGCTCGAACAACATTTGGGCAACGCTCTCAAGAAGAAGAAGTTTCCCAAGCCCCAAAAGAAAAGCCCATTGTCTCGGTTACAATCCTTCCCCTGCCTCCCTTGAAAGCCAGACTCTCTTCTTCTGGCCAAATGCCGCCCTTGAGTGTCTTTCCTTTGTGGCTCATTGACTCATTAGATGTCGATAAAAATATGTGACCTAATTTTGGGTGAAATTTTAAGGAAACAGGAAGGGGCTTTCACCAGAGATATAAGGGGGAGAGCTGAGTAATTTAGGCCAAGAAATTGTGATTAAAATATACCTTAAATTTAAAGTCGAGAATCTCTAACTTAAACCCAGGCAATAATTCAAAATATGAGCCTGAAAACCCATTATTCACCGGCAAAATTACAGCTATTAACCTCGGCGAAAAATTAGCAGTTAAAAAGCAAGGAAAAAGGCAAGGAAAAATCGCCTGGAAAAACTATAGAAAAAACGCGCTAGCCTTTCAAGGCTAGAACGAGTAGAAAATTAGCAACGAGCGCTCCTCGCTCTTAGGAGAAGGGCCAGTTTGGTTCACGAACGCCACATTAATTAGAATTATCTTAAGTGTGCCACACAGAGACGGCTGTGTGTAAAACCCCCCAGAAACTCTTCAGGGCATAAATGTTTCAGCTGAATTTTATGTAAATGAGTTGCATCCACCACACACTCACACACACTCCATCCAGCCATTTTAGTTGGCCCAAAAGTTCTTGAAAAAAAGAAGAAAATAGGGAAAATGCCAGGAAAACCCACAAGCAACGAAAACAACAACGGCAGCGGCGGCATTTTATTGAATACAAAGTTTTCTGGGGGTAGGGGGAAGGGGCCACCCCAAAAAGGCAAGGCCGCAGTGTATTATAAATTAATAAGCGCTCAAACTGGCAAACACACATGCAGACACTCACACACACACACACACACCTCCTCCGCACATTGGAGTTTTGGCATAAATAATAAAGTTAAATACGCTTACAGAACGCCTTTTTGGTGGAAATTCGGGCCAAAAAGGAGCAGGCAGCAACTCCAGCCGAACTCCGAAATGCCGAATTTATCCAGCGAGTTCTCAATTGTTTTCCCTTTTCCACACAACTCGTGTGTGTTGTGTGTGTGTATATTTTCCTTTCCGGCGATCCTTTGGGTAACATTTTGGTCGATTTGAGCCAAAGTTGAGCGGGAAATTTGCCACAGAAAAGGGAAAAATATATGAGGAATAACCGAAATTCTAATGGAAACTATAAAGGGTTTTAATGCCCAAAACAAAGTGAATTTATTGAAAATATTTCAATTTGAAGAAGATCATTTCCATAATTGTTTCCCTGACTTGGAGCTAACTTTATTGGCCATTTTCAGGACCTCTCTCTCTTAAATTGATTTTTCCACTAGCCAAGGGGGGCGACTTGCCAGGCACAGACAATTTATCAACATTTTCGATTAGCTTACCACGAAACGCAATTCCGGCAAAGATTTGTCACCGTCCCACAGACAAGAACCGCAATCCGTTGGAGCAACTCTATCAAAATTCCGGGAATTGTCAGCGCTCGGCTCGGCGCATTGCCCCGGAATTATTTTGATTAAGTAGCCGGGCCAAATCGATATATCAACGCGTTTGCACGCGACACTCCACTCGACGACAACGACAACGACAACGACTTCGACCGACACCGCTCTCCCCTTTGGAAACTTGCGAGCTTCTCTGTTTGGGTTCCGATTCCGATACCGAATCCAAGTTCCCGATGAAACCAACCTCAATTCCATTGCAGATGTACAGCCCAAAAGCCGACAAAACCCCGAAAACCGAAAACCGAAAACGACAATGACAAACGTAGGCGACATTTACGCACTTGTGCAGTTGGGTCTGCAGGAGTACACTGCAGGAAAATGTCAGACAAGTTATATAATAAAAATGATTTAGGAAACAGTAGTTCTTAAAATAAATAAAATAACTTAGTTATAATAAGGAAATGCAAGTATATTCAAACTGTTTCCCTCTTTCTTTTAATGCAACGTTGGGACCAGTTGAGAATTTTAGGGTCACAGAGTTGGAAATCTTAAAAAATCATATAGTTTTCCCTATTTAATCATCAAATACATAATTAAGAAGTTTAAAGATTTACATGAGATAAGTGTGGCCAGTTTTCGTTTTATTAATATCATATAGAATATTGGTCACACTTCCCTTCTTGTAATTAATTATTATTTATTGAAGTTACCCCCTTGTATCGATCTTTTTCATTCATTTCCATTGCCAATTAACTCTTTCTTCTAAGCAACGCTGGAAATAGTTGAGAATTTTAAAGCCAAAAAAATTGGAAATCGTTAAAAATCAATTAAAAATGGTATTTTTATTGATATATTAATTTTATATATTTTATATTTCATATTTTTCTCTCTCTGCATCTGTCGCCAATGTATCCGAGTATCTGTGGCCGTGTATCTGTATCTTTTGATTTATAACCAAGTGCGGAGAACATAACCGCGCACTTTAATATGAATCATTTGACATATTTCGGATGTTGCCTTTGTTTTTAACCATCTCACATTTTTGATTTATCGCTCCCTCCGCTTCTTCCCCCGTTCATTATTGCTTCCTGGCTTCATTAAGAAGAAGGAGGGAGGACAGGCAGGAAGAGGAGGATAAAGGAGAGGACGCAGCGGAGGCGACAAAAATTAGTAAGAAAATTTATTGCATGTGTGTTATCAGCAAGCCGCCTCTTTGTCTCACTCCAAGGTGACTTTTGGGACTGCATTCAAAAATGTCTGTTGGTTGTGAGTCAGAAAATGTTCAGCTTTCCCAAAGAAAATTAAGGCATTCCAAGATAACCAATTAAGACTGGAAGTTTATGGAAGAATAATAGCCTTGAGGAGCGGAATTTAATAGAATTATAAAAGATATTTCCAGACTCTCAAGGTGTTTGTTTCAGTCACTCTCGTATTTCGTATTTTTTTTTTCGGATCCCTTTTAAGTGCAGCAATTTAAAAGGATATACCCTCCATCAATTGGTAAATTGTGTCTGCTAAGCCGAGTTGTCATCGCTTTTGGGCTTGTAGCCGCGTATCTTTGCATCTCTGGGATATCGAGAACCGACCGAGAACCAGAACCTGGCTAAAACAAAGCAAATTTGCATACGCTAAGGAGGCAAAAAGGGAAAAGAAACGAAACGAAACGAAATGAAAGAAATTGACTGTCGAGCGGAAAGTTAATGCAACTAATGACAAAAACGCCGTCACCTGAAATCCGGGAATAAATCGAGGAGGGACTGGGAACTGGGAACTGGATACCGAACCGAGGACGACTCTGGGCACTTTGGCACTTGATTCATTCGGTGACACTCACTCAATTTCTTGCTGATAAACAAATTGAATGCGGATTCCAGGATTCCGAGAAACTTGTGTCCCCATACTCCCCCTTCGAGGAGGAACACAGGGGTAGATTCTGGCCCCAGGGGGCACACTCACACACTCGCAAATGGAAGTGAAATAAAAGTTGAAAGGGAATAAATAACGAAAAGCGCATTGATTTATTTTAGCCAGTTTGTTGTTAACATTTTAACGATTTTGTCCTGGCATTTTAGCTCGTTTTCGTTTCGTTCGTTTCTGGCTCTTTCATCCCCACTCTCTACTCTCTACTCTCCTCACGTCTCCCTTTCGGCTCTTTCGGTGTCTGTCTCTTAGCCAAATTGCTGAACATTAGTCACCGATTGACAAGGCAAAGTCAGGCCCAGAACCTGAATTGAAGTCGGGCCAAGAAGGTCCCCAAACATCTTGCTCACAGCTTAACATTTCTACCTGGGTTTTCACACACAGAGAGAAAATTAAAAGAATAGAAAGAAAATACATAGTTGGGAGAGTACTAGGTTCCATGTTTGAAATATATATATTTTTTTGATCAGAGATTCGAGTTCTACAAGGTCCTTTCTCCAAGTGCACTCTGTCCCCGATTTAGCATATACAAATCAACTAATTTCAAACTTGTCGATATTTTAATGAAATAAAAAAATAAGAGAAATAGGAAAATGAATGGGAAACAGAGCAGAAGCAGCAGCAGCAGAAGGTGAGAGCTGAAACAGAACAGAAGCCTGAATGCTAGCAAGGACGGAGAGTGAAATATTTTATTATTTTCTTTTTTCTTCTTTTTTTTCGGGCTACTGTCGTTCTCGCTCCCATTCCTCAGACATTTGTCACTGTCGAAGTGTTCGTTGTCGCTTGGCCAGGTTACCGGCACTTTGGCTAATGAAACGCCAGCCAGTCGATGGGTCATAGGCCATATGAATGGTACTCGGGGCTAGCCGGAGTTACCTTTGCATTTGGTTTAGCAAAAACCAAAAAAAAAACGAAAGAAATTCCAAATTAAAGTCCGAAGCAAGGCTCAGTTCTAGAGAATGATTGATTCATGAATAAGGAGGGCAAGCACTGAGTGTGATTATTATAAATATTATTATATATTTAATATATTATTATTATTTGGAATATTATCAAATTCTTGCAAGTAAATAATTTTAGCAATCTTATATCGCATTGTTTTCGGTATTTATTGACTTGGTCTCGGAGGTAAATAAATGCGGTTGCTTCAAGCTTAACAATGGCAACTCTGGCGCCACCGTTATCTATGTGTGGTGGACTGCATCTGCAATGCGGGTGACAACCCTGCCATAGATTAGGTTTTTTGCTCACTTTTTGGCCAGCTTTTTGCTGTCTCTTCCTCGCCTCTGTCTCTATCTCTTCCTCTGTCTTTTGTGGCGCACTGGCGATGGCACCTCCTTTTGTTCGCTTGACAGGCTCCGTTTTGGGCCTCATCCCCTCCCATCTTCAACCTTCTCCTCCCTCTCCTCTCATCGTTGGAAAATGAGGATTTTCCGGGCCATTTTGAATACTAGTCGTAGCAGTAGTTGGCCATTGGCGATGTGTGCCTGTGGAATGAGAGTGTGCGACACTTGGCGATTGCCCCGCCCGTGTTTGCATTCAACAATGGCCCAAAACAAGCAGAGTTGCCACCCCAATGTGTGAGGCAGAGAGGGGAAGAGAGGATGGGAGAAGGAGTCTCCGTTGGGGCTAAAAACGGTGGAAATGTCGGACGAAAAATTTCAAACACGTTTCAATAAAATTCAATTTGTAGCACATTTCAACGCTTTCCGCTGGCGCTTACCTCCCACCCCCACCCACCACTCACATATGCATGAATTTCCTTTTGCACTTTGGGTACACAAACCCCCCTTCTCCCCCCCCTTCCTTTTACTTTTTCCCGTTTTTTTTTCCCCCGTTTTTTTTTTTTTTGGAACCCATCTCCATTGCGTTCGCAAACCATTTTGGCACTTTGCTTTTGAGCTATGCAAAATGAACGACAACAAGGCGCCGCAGTGAGTGTGTGTGTGAGGGGATTGGGGGTGGAACACACCCCACACACACTCACCCCACCTCTTCGGGCTTCGTAAATTTCGCGATATTTTCGATTTCGCGTTTACTTTGGCCTCTTCTCCTCGTCCCGTCCTCCTTTGGCGGCACTCAAACCAAGCTCAAGGATATTTTTCAAACATGTTCATACATGTCGCACGCACGCACGCAGCACCCCAAAATACCAAAAAAAAAAAAAGGACTCCAACCTCAACCCCCAACATACTCGTGTGGCATCCGTTTCGCTCTGCCTACAAAATGCAAATGCAAACAGCATACGAATTAGTAAAACGGAAACAGGCGTTTGTGTTTTGTAATATTTGCCCCAAAACAACACACAGGCACACGTACACGCACACACACACACACACACACACACACACACAGGCTCACCTGACGACAGCAAGCAAAATTTCGTGCTGGGAAAAAATATACTTATGTATGAGTATATGTATGTTTGTAGGTGAAAATAGGAAATAAAAATAGAAACGCACTCTCCTTACACTTTCCACCTCACCTCGACTCACCTCGCTGGCGACCTCTATCGTTCACCACAGCGCCCCCCCCTCTTTTGGCACTCTGTTTGCCTTCACTGGCTTCATTTTGATATTTTTGCTTAAATTACCCAACTGGCACGTTTTGTAAGCCCCCGCGCCGTCCAGGAATATACACGCCCCCAAACCAGACTTCTATTCCCCTTTTACACCAGAAAAAAATGGGGATTATACCAGGTTTTTAGGGGATTTGGAAAAATTATTTTAAAAAGGAAATTTTTTTAAAGAGAAATAATTATTTAAAATATTTATATGTATATTTATGGAAAAGTCTTTTTGAATGAATTTTTCTTTGCATTTAAAGCCCAATTCGTTAAGCGTCGCTTGGCTTAGTGTGCCCGTTTGTTCGTTTACAGGAAATACCTTAAAATTACACATTAAGCTCAACTTAATACTAGATTTTTTCCAATTACTGAATAATATAATATAGTGTGCTAAAAATATATATTTCTTTAAATCACAAAGTAAATTGAATAATAATATAGTATAACTAGACAAATTTTCTCAACGTGCACCCACCATTCTCCTGCTTGTCCTTCAGCTTTTCTATTAGATTCGCAGCGATGCGTAAGGTTTAATAAGCAGCGCGTGATATTCATTACCCGCCAAGGCAAAGGCAAAGGCACAGGCGCTGGCAAAAAATAAATAAGGCAGGCGAAAGGTCGAATCGCGGGGAAAACGTATTTCGCTTGGCTCGTGTGGATTTTGCAATAATGCGAAATGAATACACAGAGGGCGAGGGCGAGGGCGGGGGAGTGGGATGCCCATCCATCAGGACACTGGACACCCCACTCAACCTTCTTAAAAAAAAAAAATAAATAAAGTACAAGCGGGAAAATCAAGTGAAATCAATTTAATACACTTTTCAACTAGCGAATGGGGAGGAACATGGCAACGCTCGCCAAAAACGAGGAAGAAACCTGAGAGGTAGGGCACTGGGTTCCCTGGGAAACTGTGATGATGGTGGTGGTGTCTTCTCCGTCATCTGTGATTTGCCAGTGTTGAGTGTGGCTTCTTCCTTGGCTGGCCTAATTTATTACATTTTAATGACTTTTTCATACACACGCGTCCCTCCATCCGCTCAGGATGTAGGATGGGGCGGGGGAAGTCGCATAAATCGCATGGCATGATATCATTGATATGCACGGCTGGCACCGGCTCAGGATGGGCCACATAATTAGAAATTAGAAGGAGCCGGGCCCAGGCGACGCACTCCGGCGATAAGGATCGTGACAAATACGTATGGCATAGAGTCCTTGGCAACGTGTTTCTTCTCAGGTTTCTCCTTGCGAAGCGTTAATAATGAAAAATTTGATTTGTGTTGAGTGTGTGCGTCTTGTGGCATATGTGTAGGCTTTTTAGGCAATTCGTCGTAGGATTTGAACCTGGGGCAGTTTGATCGTTCCAGAAATCAGCATAAAATGTATGCCGTTCATAAGGACACCGAAGCTGGCCAGAAGGATGTAGTATCCCCAGCACAGATTGCTAGCCCAGAGCTTCCACATCAGTCGGACGAAAAAGGAAAACATGCGCTGGGACACGCCAACATTCCACATGATGATCACGGCCAATAGCATCTGGAGGAGGTCATTCTAAGTGAGGGAAGAGAGACTTGAGTAAAAGCAAAAGTAAAACCGAGGATCCTGTCTCACCTGAAAGACAGCCGGTAGCAATAGCAGGGCGTTAACATACGGATTAACGAACCAGACTGCATCGCTTAATTCCTGAATGCTCTCCTCCAAACCAAAAAGAAAGGATATGATCCTACTCACAAACGGAATCTGATGCCAGAAACTTATGTTTGGCCAGAAACCAGCGGTTGGCGTGATTGCTGGAAGGGAAGATAAGCTAGGCGGTGGACAGATGTCCTTGACTTGGGACTTACCATCAATGGCATCCCTGCACTGCCAGTCAATGTAGCTCACTAAAAGGTTATAAAGAAATAAGTCGAAAACTGGATAGGCAAACATTATAAAGGTTTGGAAAAAATACGAATTTATAAAAAAGAAACTGTGAAAAGGTTTTACTCCAAAGAAAGCTATAATAATAGTGAGCTCTGTGTGGCAAGTTTGCTTACAAGTATAAGCCAAGTAACTCTACGCCTGCTATGCCTAAAACTTGTTGTTAAATTCTCCTCAGAGTTTTATATATTTATTTTAGATTATAGACTTCCTTGGCATCCATTTTCTATTATTTCTTTAATTAAGAGTTTTCCTTTGTCTCGAATACAATAATTTATTATATAATTTATTATTATATATTGTTTCCCCATTCAATTAGACTCCAATCCGTCAGACTTTCAATGACTTCCTGTCTTGGCCAACCGAACATGTTGCCACCAATAGCAGCTCCTGATGAGCTGTGTGTTGCAACGCTTCTGCTGCGCTGTGTTGTGGCAACATCAGCAACTGTTAATGGCTTCGACAATTTGCATTTTCGGCAATCAAATAATGTTTGCCGTCGCCTGCAGTTGGCGTCATCATTGCCGCCACCACCGCCAGCGAGCACCATCGAGCATTACAATACCCCGAAAAGGAGGGGATGCAGTCGGGAAAATGGGTGGAAAATGTGGGTGGAGACGGGAGCAGTGCTGAAAGCGGTGACAGGCTAATTACACATGCCAGTCGCAAGTCACTGAGTGCGGCAGCAGTTTGTGAAGTGGTTATTCGGTTATTTGTCATCTGGCCATGTCGATAGAGTGTCGAATATTACGTCATAAATTCCAAAACAAAAAGAAAACTAAAAAGAAAAGTGTACTACAATGATGGGACATGCAGGAAATTTATAGAAAATTTTCGGGGCTTAATAACCTGTTTTTTAAGGAAAGAAAATGTGGTAAAGTCGTATATACTCTTATATTAAATTATATTAAAAATTATTGCAAATTTACTTATGATGAAACCCATTTGAAATTGATCCGGTTTCTATTTTTCTCTGTGCACGCAATATTTCGTGCCAAGGTCTAACCTGTAATTATCGCCCGAAAAGTCTTTCAACTTAATTATGGGCCGCGATCCGGGCAACTGTTGCACCCTCATCACTCTCGAGTGTATCATGCATCAGATACAGTGACAGCTGGGCGATCATCAGGAACCCTCGCAATCTGGGAAACGAATCGAAAGCCCTAAAACTGAGACTCTAATCCCATTATGGCACTTCAAACGGATGCCAGTCAAGTTGCTTATTGCATCATCACAGCGAATCGAAGAAGTTCATCCCTTTGGAACAGTTTTTCGGGGTAGTCCCATTTTAAAATTTGATATCTGAAGTGGCTCGGATTTTACGCCAAGCGATATCCGGTTAAAATCAAAGCTTACACGCTTCCAGAATTTGATTCTGGGCTTTACTTTGGGGGTTTGGTGGTAGTTTTGGTAGATAATATCGATATATGTTGAAAAATACTTCAATTCCGATTAAGTATCTATATTTTTCCCCTTAAACAAATATCTAACTTCAAGAAACCCTTTGATTTCCCTTAAATTATATTATCCTCTTCGCTCCATCCTCCGTGAAATATTTTATTGACATAACAAAAGTGTCCAATTTAGTTTCTTGTGGATTGTCGCCTCGAAAGATTTCCCCAACCGAATTTCCCGGTCTGTGTGTGAGTGGCAGCTTCTATTGCATTTTCCCCCGGCACAGTTTTTCCTTTTGGCTGATTGCATTCTCATCGATCTCTTAGCGCCTTGCCAGAAAAACTTTTCCCACACCTCGACATAATGCTTAACCCTATTAGGCCACGCCCGCTTAGTTGGATGTCTGTTTTAATTGCTCCGAGAGGGGAGCACTCTTTTCCCTGGGTTTTCCGGGCTACTTTTTCGGGGGCTTCCTTTTCCTTTACTTTTTCTTCTCTCATTGTTTTTTTTTTTTTGTGGGTCTTGTGCAATTTGCATGCGATGTGTCGATGGGAGATGCCAAGAAGTTGCCAAGTGGAAATGTTTGCCGAGCACTTGGAGTGCGGTTTTCCACGGGGGAAACGGGAGCGAGAAAATCCATTGACAGTTCAATGGGAAACTCGGAAAACTCTCCCCTCTGTCTCTCTCTCTGCTGGCCAGGATAAACATGTTAATTTCGAGAAATGCAAAATTTCTATAATCCGATTTAATGTTTTATTCATTCCGTCTGGCAAGGCGACCGACTCACACACACACCACACTCGCATCCAGCTGAGCAATTAGAATTTTAAATTTTTCCTGCCTAGACATCGACAGATTGAAGCTTACTTTTTTGTGATATATACAAGAGCACTGGAAAAATAATATTCATGATAAAGACAGATATTGATAAATTTAAGAAGAGTTTCTGCAAATTTGCGAGCAAAATGAATGCCTAAAAGAATTGTGTTTCTTTAAATATTGAGAATTTAAACTATTATATTAGGTTGGTTATTTTGCAATAAGAAATTGTTTGTTTAAGATAAGAAATATTTCTTCTTTTAAATATATCGCAGATATTATTTCTATTTTTCTCTATGCAAAACAAGTGTCCTGTTCTGTCTGTGTGTGTCTTTGTGTGTGCCCATGTGTCCTACTGTCAATACATTTTTATCGACATCGACGCACATTAACCTACTTTGGGCGCCATTTTCCTCAGCTTCTATTCCCTCTCTCTCTCTCTCTCTCTCGTTATTTTTTGTCTTTTTTTGTGTGTGTGCGCCGTCTTTTGCTAATGTCGCCGCTCCTCATCCTTGTTAGATATTCAAATTTGTCCGCTGACATGGGTGTGGCGAAACCGGGGGGGTCAGCATCTGATTATGCGTTGACACCAATTTGATTTCTGGGAGAGATTGCGGAATTGTGCTTCAACTCGGGGTTTTTTCGGTGATGCGCCACTGAAAGAGGAAAATATATACCTATAAAGGGGAACTACATTAATATTTAAAATAAAACTCACTAAAATGGTTACTAAATCCAAGATTACAAGAAAATATTAAGACAGAACTTACAATTTATGGTTTTCAGTTTTTATTTACAAAAGGGTTTTCGTAATGTTTTGCTATTTATAAAATTCAAATTTAAATTCCCAGGGAAAAGTGTTTCTTAAAATACTGTATTTTTCCTTGTCCTGGTCAAATATTATTTTGTATCCTGTATCTGTATCTGTATCTTCTCGCCCTGCCAACTTCCCATCATTATGCGTAGGAAACTGGTTTCCTTGGATATGTTCCTTGTTGGGGTTTCGCCCTTGTGGGCCTCCACTCTTCGGTTTTATTTACTTTTAATTTACTTTTAATTATAAATTCATGCTTTTCTTGGCTGGGATTAAGCTTTAAATGCAAAACGGTAAACAGAGACTCACTCGCCGCCGCCTCGGAACCTCGGTTTGCCTTCCCGCATTTCTCGAAGGACTTTTCGCCTCGGCCTCGGCCGCCTACTCATCCTTGGCATTTCTCTTGCTCAAATGAGAAATGAAAAAAGAGGAGAGGCGGGTCTAGCGGGAGGAAATTGTTTGGGGATGCGTCATAAAATTTGTATTTGGGCCATATGATTTATGCCCCTCCAGTTGGCCTGGATCCCGGATCCGGATATTTATACAGGCTCATCATTCGCTTCAGTGGGCGTCCGCCATCGCCATCGCCGTCGCCTTCGCCGACGCTCTCAGATCCTCTCGGAATTAATTTCAAGTTTCGCTTTCAGTTCGCTCTGTTGTTTGTGGCTTTTGTTTATTTATAGCGTTTCCTTTGCCGAAGCCGTTGCCGTTGCCTTTTCCCTCGACTTCGCCTTTGCCCAACTAATTTAGATGATGGTGGACCCACTTTTCTTGAGGCTTCGAACCATCTGGCCTAAATATTAGTTTGTCAAAAGTATTTCATGTTTCTTGTTTGCTTGAGGAAATCTCTAGCTTTCCGAAAACTCATTTAAAGTTGTATTCAGCTGAAAATAATTAATAACAAAGCTTAGAAGCATTGTCCGTTATAGAGAATTTGGGTTCATAACTCAAATAATCTTCAAGGTATCTAACTGAAATTTTAAAGACATTTGGGATTTGGCTACAGGATTTAATAACTAGCAAAGGAAAATTTCCAATATCTAAAGAAGAGCATAGAATGTGAAATCGTGTTTTTTTTTGTCCGTTAAAGAGAGTTTTAGTTAACAATTAAGCCAAACTTTGAAAAACCGAACTAAAACTTTACATATAGTGAGCTCTTGTTTAATGGCATTAAAAAAATAGTACTTTTTGTATTTAAAATGTAAAATTCTCCTTAAAAAAATATTTGTTTAAATTCCTGCATTACTTTATAATTCCCCTCAGCCTTGCATTGTCTTGCTTGTGTGAGTTTTGGTTTCGTTGGTACTTTAAAAGTTTTTCCCGCGTGTTTTTCTTAAATTTGACTTACATCAACAAGCTTTTCCGCTTTTTCCTTGGCTTTCTTTCTTTTATTTTTGCGGTTCCTCGTCGGCTTCTCCTGCTCTCTTTTTTGTTGCTGTTTGTTGTTGTTTTTTCTGTGCCTTTTGGTTTTCCATCTATCATCATCCCCATTTATACGCGCAAATATTTGCGCTTTACTGCGGATTTTTCCTTTTTTTGCGCCCTCCTTCTTTGTTTTGCCATTTTCCTCCTCCATTTCCGTCGCCGTCTCCCTTTTGGGCCGCTCTTCGTTGCCCTTTGTATGGATTTCCATTCAATGCGAACGAGAGCCGCGCAACGCAACGAGCCGAAATGAAAATGTTTAAATGAAAGATTGATTGGATTTTGATGAATTTCAGCTACACACACACACACACACACGCGCCTACATCGACTTACTGAGCTCGTTTTGTTGCCCAAAAAAATAAAATATAAAAAAGGCCAACCAAATTGCACACACGAAAATTACATTCAGATTAAAGTAAAGTAAATCAATCTCATGTGAACGGACCAACACAAAGTAAAAGAACGAAATTGGGTTGGCAGAAAAAATAGGAAATATATAGAAATATATATCCAAATTCAAAGTTGCGCTTATTTTTCTCTCCACATATGCAAAAAGCGTAAATTCGACAATGAATCTGTCGCTTTTTGTCCGGAAGTCCTTCTGCCGAAAGCTTGAAATTGGATCCATTTGTTCGACCAGAAAATATCTGTTCTTAAATCACAAAATCTATGAAGAGCACAATATTGGGCAGAATAATTCAGTATTAAAGATGAATAGAAAAGCGGATATTAAGTCAGCAAATCAGGGTTTTCAGTACTTGAAAAGGTTTATTTCTTAAGGATTTCTTTAAGAAAAAACGAAATCTAAGCTAAATTTTATAATAGAAATATTTCAATGACTTGTAAGGGATCGGTTTTAAAGGGATTTATATTTAAATGTGCTTTCTAATCAAATTTAATTTGATATTTATATGTTTAAGTATAAAAACCTGCATATTCTTTGACATAACTTGACTGGAACTCATGTATATTCAGTTCCCTTAAAGCACATTCAAAAAAGTGTTATTTTTGGCTAATTGCATATGTATAGCCCTGAAAAAATTCAACCAGTAAATGTCACAAAAAAAATAAAGCTGCCCCTTTTGTTGGCTGGCATTCAGGAAGTCGGCCGGGATTAATGGTCTACGGCGGACGTATTTATTGCCTAATGCATTGCTCATATTTCCGTTCCTGTTCCTGTTTTTTTTTTTTATTTTTTGTTGTGACCATCAAGTGGACAATGTCCTGCATGTGTCGAGGATATGAGTGTGTGGTGCCTGGGGCATCATTAGGTTCATATGTCATCCCATAGATGCGATGCGCACACGGAACTAATGAATTTTTCATAAATCCCAACCACCGTTGGCCATCGGGGGTGGCTCGATCATGGCCATGGCCACGTCGATGATGTCTGGGGTGGCTTTTAATTCGCATTTTCCACCGTGTTTCCTTCCCCCCTTTGGAAAATTCCCACCCACCAGCCGTTGCTGTTGTTGTTGTTGGTCTGCGCTTGACACAAAAACCAGATTAAAAGATTATGTTGCAAATTAACTTGAGGGCGGTCACTGGACCCGAGGACCATCAGCATTATACCTTTTGGTAAATGGCATAAAGTAAATATGGTTGGAAAGGCACAGGCCGGGATTGTATAATTACAGGACTGGTACTTTTGATAAGAAACGTACTTTCCTTTTATTTGGGAATTGATAACCAAAACGTATCATTTTATAGTTTTTAGGGAAATAAAAAAAAGTATTTCCTGGAACTATTATTTATTATCCTTGCTAAATCGACGCTATATCTGATTTTCTTTTATAAAATCCTAGAGATGCTTCGATTTAATTTTAGAAAAATAATTTATTGCTCGAGATCTCTCCTCTTTTCTGATCTAATAAAACTCCCTCAATTTTTTTGGTAATTGATGGACCGGATATAAAAAGGGGGCTGTTTGTGCAGGTCGGAAAGTGCGGCCACGCCCACTGATTTGATTATTAGCCAGATGGGCGAGCATATTACTTTTGCTTTATGGCAACGCCCTAAAGTGGTCACAGGACTCGAAAATATATTGAGGGATGCTGTGTGTTTTCCCGGTTGCCGGTCTCCGGTGGTGGCTTTCCGCACTGCACTTGCAGCTGCAGAGTTCCGAATTCCGGGTACATGGCGTCTAATTCAATTTATGCCATTTCAAATCGCCATCGAGATATATACTATATATATTTTCCGCCAAAGGAGCAAAGAAGCCAAAGGGCCACGTGTTCGCAGGACGATGACCCGCTGCGATTTTCGATTTCCCAATTTCTCAGCCCCTGCGCGTTCCTTTTTATTTTTTGCTGTCCGCCTTTCTTCCTGGGGCAATTTCCGTTATTAGCTCGATTGATTTTATTGCCACACTTCTGGCAAATATTAAAAATCTCTCTATATATAGATTTCTATTTTGAGCGCCGCTGCCCAGCAGGACTTTAAAAGGAAAAAGGTTGGGCCATCTAAATATCTGCCGCCTTTCCCAAGTTTTCCTTTCGCTTCCTTTTTGGAAGTGTGTTTGCCTTGGAGCGTCGCGTCGGCGACATCGCTGCATAATCCTTTGGCAAACACCCCCTGTCCTCGCCTACCCCTCGCTTTGCACTCGTTACCTACGCGAAAGGACGCTGCGCTGCGCTGAGTAGAGCTAAAGCAGCCGTCGTCACTCGACAAACACAATTAATAAGCGCTTGGAAAAATGTTTGAGGCGCTTATCGCGCGACGCTTTTCAGGCTTTTCAGGCCTTTCCTCCGCTTTCTTTTCCTTTTTCATTTTGCCTGCGCCAAACGCAAAACAAGCAAGAGGAAAAGCGCCGGGAAATTGGAAAAGTCGACGGGAGAATGCCCTACGAGCAGAGAGGAAATTAAATAGGAGTCGGTGACAAAAAAAAAAGCAGCGTTATTTTATTTGCTTTTGCATTTATTTATATAGCTACTTTGGAACTGTTACTTATCGGGTATTGCTTTACTTAAATTTGCCTTACTTTTAGTTTATTAAATAAAAATACAAAAGAAAATATTAACACTTACCTAATTAATGTTTTTAAGTTAATTTTCTTATCTTTTTTCGGCTTAATGCCTTCCCTTTCATATTTCAGCTCGTAATATTCCCTTTAATCGATTATTTATTCTGTTGCTAAACCGAGAAACCATCAACTCTAATTAAATTCATTCAATTTATTCTCCTAGGGTATAAACAACCTCCTCCTGGGCGGGTCCGGGTACGGGTGCGAGTGCGGGTGTGTGTGGGCTGTGTAAATAATTAATCTAGAAGTGACAGCAATTAAAGGCGCTTTTCAAACTTGCCAAAACTGTAAATATTTAATAAGGGCCATAAACAGGGCAATGCAGCAGCAGCAGCAGCAGGAGGGGTGTCTGTCGAGGGGGTTCAAGGGGGTGCTTCAGTGGGGTTTGCCTAGGCAGGGGCAGGGGAGACTGGGTGGCGCGCCCGCCGCCTTTGTCAAACAAAGCGGCGTGCGGCATTTGCTGATAATGACGTCGCGGAAAGCCCAACCCCGCCATTATTTCCCTTTTTCCCGGTTTTTTCTTCTGTGTTGCTGGTGCCATCGCAAAATTATCAACTCAACGGATACAAAAATGGAATACAGTAGGCCCTCTGCATATGAAACTAGCTGAAAAAAATAGTACCTCTTGGTAAAGGAATCAAAATTAATTGAAAATTAATTAATTATTGAAAAATGCAATATGTTATCGATAGGTTGCTATAAATTAAGATAAGGTCACACTGGAAAATAAATAAGATTAGGTTACACTAGAAAATAAATTGGATTAGGTCACACTAGGAAAGAAGAAGATGGTCACTCTAGACAGTTTCAAATGAGAACTGCATTTTGAAAATTCCTCTAAAAATAATGTTAGAATTTCCTGAATTATTAAATAAAATCCAATCTTTAAAACACTTAAAAAATCTCATTTCACACAGTCTTCACTGTACTTACCAGAGGAAAAAATATGAGGGACAACCCCGTCTGTGCGACCCTTAATAATATTAATTCCGCCGTCATAACAAAAATTTAGCATGGCAAAAAAAAAAAAAAAAAATCAGAAAAATCAAAAGGATGAACCAGGGCGCAGTGGAAAAATTCTTTGATCATTGGCAGTCGCCTTTGGTCGTTGTCGACCGACCTCCCCCCCCCTGCTCCACTCCACACCCACGCCCCCGTTGCCGCCCATGGCCACGCCCCCGCAGGCGAATTGCCATTCCCTCGGGGTGTTATTAGTCGCTTCACCGGCACCCAGGCAGGCACCCAGGGGGCAGTGGAGGGTTAAGTTCGCCTCGGTTTCGTTTTTATTCCACAGAATCATCTGCCATGAGAGAGCGCGTAACTGATACGGCGGTTGGTCCACCCCACACCCACACCCACTCTCCGCATCCCCTTTGGAAAATAATAATACAAAAAAAAATGAAGAACAGAAGAAGGGGAACACCCAGGCCCCCCTTGGTCGTTGTTGCCATTTTTAGATCGTTTACCTTTTGGGCTCAGTCGCCGAGTTGCAATTTCCCGAGGAATTTAAGGCGGCAACAAGCCTTACAAGAATAATATTTAATTAAATATTTGATGGAAAATCGAGGTTTTTCAAATAAATAGAAGTAAATTAAAGCTAATAATGATCTTCAATACCTTTAATATATGTTTCCGGAGTTACTTTCTTTGGGTAACCTAATTTTAAGGTTACAAATTAAATATAAAATATTTAAAACCTAATTAATGCTAATTTTTAAACATATTCCGATACATTTTTATTAAAAATAATTGTTTTTGCTGTTAATTACTATCCTTTTACGTTTGATCTCTTTTCAAAATCATAATAATTCAAAGCACTTGTTTCAATTTTCGTTGTGATTTTTTCTTTGTATTTTTTTCTTTCCTTTTTTTTATTAATGATTTTACCCCTGTCCTCCCCCATAATTTTGCGTGCATTGGAGCGTATGAAAATGTGTGCAAAAAAAATAAAGGAGAGAGAGATATATATAAATAAAGGGAAAGGCAGAAAATGGAAATAAATCGTGTATAAAAAATTGTTCAAGGGGTTGTTGCATTTTCTGTTTGACGGCGGCGTTTGGCTAAATTCTGCAGCCCCCGAAGGGTCCCCACCCCCTCTGCTGCCTCTGCTGCCTCTGCTGCCTCTGCTGCCTCTTCTGCTTCTTGTTGCCTCCGCCCCTGGATATATTCTGGATTTCTGGATATTTTCCCCCTTTTTATTCGCTTGTTGCTCGTGAACGCGAACGCTCGCTAAAAATTGCTCATACGCGTACGTACGCCTGTGTGTGTGCGAGTGTTTTCCCCTGTGGGCGTGATTACCTGCACAGAGTCCCCCTCGACAGCCTCTCTCCCTCGGTCTCTCTCTACCCTTCGTCCTTGGTCCTTGGCGGCGAAAAGAAAATTTAATAAAAGCGCAAATTAATTTTGCGTCCAACCCTCGTTTTCCTCGAGCTTCTTCTGCCTTTTTGTACTGTAGTTAGATACAAGTTTCTGTTGTTGTTTGTGTTGTGCCGAGCTGTGCTGTGTGTTGTGTGTTCCGTAAAAGTTTCTCCTTTTTTCCTTGTTGTTGTCGTCGCTTCGCCGGCTTCTCCTTTTATTTTTATTTTTTTTTTTTGGCCAAGAGTTTGAGTTTGGCGCTGGCGCTTAATTTATGGTCTCTGGGGCGCTGTCTACAGATTTATGCATAATTTGTAAATGAAAGTCAGAAACTAATTAAATTGATTTGCCCCGCCCCCCGAAAAACTTTCTTTGTCTGCTCCTTCCTTCGTGGCGATTTTCTTTTGTTTTTTCTCAGACAGGAAGAACCGCCAGAAAAAAAATACATAATGGTCAAAGGAAGTGAATAGAGAGGAGAGAAGGAGGAGAATATTGCTGAGCTGGGAAATTTTTTGGAATCTCGCGGGAATCTCCTTTAAGTGGCGAAAGTTTTATTTTTGTTCATCAAACTAAATAGTTGAGAGGGGAAATATTTAAGGTTATTTATTTAAGCTTAAGGTTTTTATTTTATATATTATTTGAAGGTTTGAATATATATTTAAATATAGGTTTTAACACAGGCTTTAGTTCTGCTCCCTCTAAGTTTTAATTACAAACAATTTGTTCGAAAAAATTGCCTCAACTTCAATTGTGGCTTTTTATAGTGGCGATTTCCCCCCTCAGCACAGAAGCTAAACAAATTTGATAAATTCCATGGCTCTTTCCTGTGGCCTTTTCCCTTTTTCCCTATTTTTTTCGGCTTATTTTGGCATTTTCCATTTTCCACTTTCCTAGTTTTTAGCCACGACCGAAAAACGATCGAGCCTCGAGGCCATTGAACAACAGTTTTGTGCAAAGTTTTCAATGGAAGTGGAACAAAACTATGAATTTAGTTTTTCTGGCATTGTTGGGTTAACTCTCTTCTTTTCCCTCCTCTCCCCTTTTAACCCTTGGCGGCTTTCATCGGATTCGTGTCTCGCACAAAGCGAAAACTAACAAAAACGCCCACCAAAAACGTGATTTTCGCAAAATTTCCACACTCACACACACACACTTACAGAGAGCTGAAGAAGCGAAAGAGACAGCCATAGCAAGGGCAAAAAGAGAGGGGGCGATAGGGAGGAGTACGAAGATAAATCCAAACAAAATTACACGCTGTGTGTGAAACGCTGAAAACGTGCTAGAAAAATGAAGCGCGAAATCAATAATAACACACAATAAAAAGGGACAGGCACCGGCACCGGCATCGGCATCGGCGGAGACTGACTAGAAGGAGAGGCAGAGGCAAGCACAAACTGTGCCACAGAGAGGCTACGTGCAACATTAACATCTGCCACAGAAATTGCAACCGACTGCGACTGCGACTGTAACCAAAATCAGAGCAATTGTCCTGTCACGCATTCGCGAAGGGAAAATCCCAGACTGAAATAATTGCTGCAAATAATTGATTAGTTATATTTAGTAATTCTAGGCGGTTTTCTGCCAAGGTACTAACAAGAAAAAATATGAATAAAGCGAAACAACAAGAGATCAGGGATTACTCACTAAGTCTTTAGTTAAAAAAGTTAAACTGACTGCAAGAAAACCTGAAGAAGCTCAGTTAAGGATTTGAAAAATACTTATAATATGGGAAGAGATATGAATAAAATTTTTATTATAATTAATAACAAGAAACCTTGTATAAGAGTCTGAAAATTAAGTAAAAAGGTTTTTACTGCATGATCAAACAATGATAGAAATAAGGTTACTTATAATATATTAGATGAGCCTTAAAAAATACAAGAAAGGCTTTGAAAATATAATATAATATGAGTAAACATCCTAATAACATATCCATAATAATTAATACCTAAAAATTAAGCAAAAGGGGCTTAAGACAATATGAGAAGAGTCATAAAAACGACAAAAGAAAGCTTGTAATATGGGTAAACAACTTGACAACACTGTTATTATGATTAACACCGAGAAATCAAGCAAATAGGGTTCAATACCTAAAGGAGAAGCTACATCCTGTATGATCAACCATATTAAATGATACGAGAAGAGCCATAAAAGCCAGCCGTCTGTTGATGAGACATCCACAAAGTCAGTCCTTCAAATTGAATCCCAAAATGCTGTCCCCAAACTCTATTTATTCCAGCCAAAAATATATCCATATATTTTTTTTGGATTTTACCCCACTGGATTTATGTCCCTTTTCAGGCAAACTATCGCCAGCTCTTCAGTTGGGTTTCCCCAGCGGACGGAAACAGTGCAAAAACAGTATTTATTATCACAAAGCGGAATAAACAGAAACAGAAACAGAAACAGAATTTAATAAAAGCAAAACTTTTTTGCAGCTGCTGCTGGTGAGCTGGTGAGCTGCTGCTGCTGTTGTTGATTGCAAATGAAATGAATATTATTTGATTGAATAACAAGAGCGTCGTCCGGCAAAAAATAATTGCTGGCAATCTTTGTTATGCGTTTGCTTTTAAATCCAAATTAAATTAAACAATCAAGCACACGCGGCAGCCGCGGCAAGCGGCAAGCGGCAACAAACTGCCATTTTGAGTTACAAAATGCGCTGCACTTAAAAGTATGCAACTTTTTTTCAGTTTGTGCTCCGCTTTTTAGTGCCTTTTTTATTATTTATTTCTTATTTTTATTATTATTATTTTTATTTTTGCGCCACTCCACATATTGCGTGTGCACAACTTTCGTCGAGTGTCGAGTGCCACTGTGGTTGGTCAACGGCAATAATAATGGCAACAATATACACACACACGCTGTGCTGTGGCCATGTGAAAATGCGGCGGAAAGCGGGAAAAGTGGCAAGTGGGCAAGTGGCAAGTGGGGCGGACACACGAACGCAAACTGCTGCCAAATGTATGCACAGGAAGCATTTGTAACGCGAGGAAGTTCCCTCCATTCTCTGGCACCCCCCTCTTACTTTCCCCCCTTCCAATTTTCCCCGTTTCCTGGCTCCGAAAACTTTCCCCAGCTTTGCTTCCGCTGCTCTGTCGCCTGCTGGTCAAGCGCGCGCCTCCATTTGAATTCAACGCCACGAATTGAGGTTTACTCCTTGAAATGGCCTTTAATTCGGATTCTTAAATTCAAAATAAATTAATTTTAGCATGTATTTTTTTGTTGTATTCAAATTAGTATTTCTTATAATAAACTGCCTAGAAAACCGCCCAAAAACCTCACCAAAACTAACCCAAGAACCTAAAGGAAAAATATCCTTCAAAAGCCGATCTAAATGCTCCAAAACCTCTTTGAAAACAACTCTACTCAAATCTCTTAAAAAATACTTGATAAAAGCTTAAAGCATTTTATTTTATTTTAATTAACATACATTATTTTTATGAATTCAAGTTTGTACAAAAAACATTGCTAAACGTTGTCAAAAAATAAAATTCTTCTTAGAAAAGGTATTTAAATCATAGAATAATTTCTAAAAATTTCTATTCTTCAAAAGTTTTTCCTTTATTTTCTTTCTATTAATTAAAATATATTTCTTATTTTCTAAAAACCTACAAATATTCAATTTCAACAACTCCAAAGCACCCTAACTTTTCCCCGAGTATCAAACTTACGGCCAACAAAACGTTGCGTGTTGTTTTTTCTATTATTTTGAGTGTGAGTGTGTCAGGGCGATGGGGGGACTTCTCGCTGGGCCGCCGCTTGGCAGACTGTTTATGGTTTTCGGCTACAACTTAATTTAAATTGTTTAATTCTATTATTGTTGCTAATAAATCACAGGCACAGCTTGCGTTGCTCGCTGCCTGGCTTAGCATTTGCTAAGCTGGCCCAAACACACACACCCAGCGCACAACCAGCACACACACGCACACACAGACACATTTGTCTTGTGCCTGCTGTTGTTGTAAGCGGCTTTCGCACTCATTTGGCCCTGGCCCCTCTCTCTTCTCCTCTCGAGAGTTTTGCGGAAGAGGGAGCCAGAGCCTCTCCTCCTCGCTCTGCCCCCCTGGGGTGCCATTCATTGTTCCAGCATTGCATCGCACACTCGTGCCGTCCCTTTCCCGCCATAAATTACACTGATCTAAGCAACTTTTGTAGCTAAAAACTCGTAAATTTGAAGCTTGATTTTTGGTTTTAAGTTTTTCGTTCTTAGTTTTTGGGAATTTTTTGAATTTAGAGTAAGAGAAGAGGTTTACTAAAGCTAGAATGTTAAAACTAAGCAAGCATTGAAGCTAGAATTCCCAAGTCCCAGTTCTGGGAACTGAAGATAACTGCAGTTTTTAAATGGAAAATTCTACAAAGATTTTTGCTGAATATTTATTTCCGAGAGTACTATATATTTCCATTTCTATAGAGTACCATAAACCCCGATGCATTCGATAACCCATGCCTTAGTTGTTAAAAACAAATAAAAAAGCAAACGCATGGCGCTAAAAATTCAATGGTCGCAAAAGGAAAATATTAAAAATAAAAACGAAATAAAAATAAAAAGAGAGAAAGAAAGCCCGCACACACAACAACCGCATGTCAAATGCAGGCCAGATCGCTGGGAAAAAATAGAGGCGGAAAATGGGGGCTGTCGGGGCGTGGCACACGCTTGACCAGCCCGGCGACCGCTTGACATGGCCATAAATAACAAAGCCAAAATGGCGGCCATAGCGGAGAGCCACAGAGCCAAAGCGAAAAACCGAAATACGCCGAAAACCAAAGCAGGCCAAAACCAAACCAAACCAAAACCAAACCCAATACCCAGACCCAGGAGGAGCGGAGATCCCGAATAGAGCCAAATGTGATATGTCAAATGCACGCGACGGCAGCTGACGATGAGCCCGGTACAATGACAATGACGCTGGGTTCCGGGGACCCGGGGACCCGGAATAAAAATAAGCACGCCAAAGCAGATAAGGTCCTCGAAAGGGGTTAAAACGCGGGCTGAATCACTGACTGTACACGACAGGAATTACGAAATTGAAGGGGTTATTGCGGATGGCTAAAAATAAATCAACAAAATAATATAGAATCTTTTCAATTATTATTATTAAAGTGAAATAATCATAGGAGTTTTTTAATTTAATAATAGTTTCTTGTATTCAAGTCACACTTTCAGTTCGTTTAATTAATAAGCTGAACAATATAGTCATTAACTAAATATGTATATATATATTAAGTACAACTTATTTTCTCAAGAGCAACTCAATTAATAAATGCTTTTGTTGCCAATAGACTTGAGTTTAATGGCTCAACGTCTTCCCTAAAAAATTGAATATTCTCCAGAGACTTCAAGGCTTTTAGCTTTCAAAACTAAAGTTAATTTACAGAAAATATATTTCTTTATTTATTTGTTTGACTATTACTTAGATGGGCTAAGCTTCAGATTAAGATGTCAATAACATTTCCAAAGATTTAAAATCCTGAGCATATTAACCAGACTCCAATTATTATTAATATGTACCAGCATTTAAAGTTTAATATTTAATACCTTGCTAAAAAACAAAAGGCTGGAATTAAAAACTGTGCCAACTGCGAGATGCCTTCAGCATTCTGTTCTTCGGTTCACAAAAATGTTTTTGACCGGCAAAAAGCCGCAAAAAAGTTGTAATTTCTGTTGCACACTTGCGGGCGGCGCCTGAAAATGGCATCCACACACACACACAGAAATGAGGAAAAACAAAATTTAAAAAAATGCAACAATGGCCGGGACAGGGCAGTTATCGAGAAATGGCAGCAGCGACTGCATTTCCGCTTAATGTTGAGCGATAATAAAACACAAACAGCAACAAAAATCACCCGGCTGCCGGCTGCCGGGGCGGGGATAATGAAACCTTTTCTTTTTTTTTTTTATTTGTCGCCACACAATGGCCACATACACGAACACACACACTTGCATTGATTTATGTTTTTTAATTTAAAATTTCCGCATCACTTAACCGTTAAAAATAATAATAACAATAACAGGAGCAGGCAGCAACAACAATAAGCTTTGTCCGCGAGGATGAGATTTAAATATTGCAACAGCGCCAAAGGAGAGGCGCAAGCGAGCGAGCGAGGCCAATGTAGAGCGAAAACTTTTGCACATGTTTTAATTTCCGCATTACAAGCGAGTAAAGTGCAGAGAGAGAAAATTTTACAGAATTCCTGAAGAGTTTTCAGAGGCAAAACAAGTCAAGGTTTCCTTAGAAATATTCAATAAATCTAAGCATACTTTTAGGCCTCTCAATCTATGATTTAAAGTATCTCAAGAGTTTCTTTCCAAAGATACCCTTAAAAATATTTGAACTTTATATTTTAAGTGCACCGAAAAAACTGCTAGCCCATGACTGACCCAACTCTCCTCTTTTAATTCTTTTCGCAGATTGGGCGGCCACCCACAGCAGATGCCGCAGAGTATGTCAACTGGCAGCAACACAATCGGCCATGGCGGCATCGATCGCGGCGGCGTTGGACTGCCGATGGGCGCGGGAACAATGCCCGGCGGCGTGGGCGGCGGCGGCGGCGGCCAGGTGGGCGGTGGGCCACAGGTCGGTCCGCCCGGGAGCGGTAATGGTGGCAACTGCCAGATAAGCGGCTCGCAGCCGCTGGTCATGCCCGGATTCCCGTTGCGTAACTCCCACTCAGCGCATGCACCGCATTATTCGCCATATTCGCCATCCAGGTAAGCTCTCCTCCATAGTGCCTCTTAGTAGTTGTAAAAAGCCCCTTAGCCCCAATGAAACACACCCTGCACCTGGCCCGGGGTCACAGTGAACACTCTCTCCAAGTGAATGAGCGTTAAATTGAGTGTTCAGCCAGGGTTCAGTGGGGATACGACTTCCAGTCAACTGATTTTGCTGAATCACAGGCGCAAGAATGTAAAAAGGGGAAAATGTGTATATATTTTTGCCACTTTATGACTTTTCTTTCAAGAGCTTAACTCATTTTCATTAAAAAAATTATTTAAATTATAATTAGAAATATTTCTCTTTAATATTTCAATTGTTTGCTTAAAAAACTGCCCTAGTTTCTTCCAGATTTTATTTCTATATTATTATTTTCTTATATTTTTGTTAATTAAAGGCTCATGTTTTGAGAGCTACTTAAGCCCCTTTGGAGTGTTGCTTTTTTTTTAGCCATCAAGATCTTAGCCTTAAAGGCTTCCCTTAGTTAGTAAGTCAAACTGCTGCATCAACTTTTCCCCAGTTAAGCAGAGCTCCCTAGTTAGTGCCTAACTCCTTAAAGAATTTTCCCCAAGGAGATTTTCCCACTTGCTCCTAGCCCCCTGCTGCACTCGCCTTTCCCCACCAGAGTTGAATCACCTTTGAAGGCTTGACTCGGACACTTTCGAGTCTAACCCAATTCTGGCCAAGTTTCGAAAGTTGCCAACTCAAGAATTGTTAATTCTCTTTAAGCTGGGACCACGCCTTGCCCGTCCTTCCTGGTGCCTGGTGCCTGGACCCTGCGCCCTTTCCTTGAACACATTTTCCGCTTTTCCCCCCGCCGCCCCGAGTTTTGTAACTCCCTCCGTCAGCGTTTCGTTCAACTTTTACGCAATTAGAGGCGACCACGCCGAAAGACTTGACAGCTCTGCCTGCGGCGGCTTAGACTTGTTGGCTGTATGTGTGATTAACACCCTTTTTTCGGGAGGGGGTTATGGCTTGGGGTAGAGGCTGGAGCACAGCAAGGGGTGTTTGGGGTGTTTCGGGGGAGCGCTGGTCTTTGTCCTCAGTCTTGTGCATCATTTTGCATGCGTTGCCTTTTCGGTCGGGAGCTTTATTAAAAAAGTTGCCAGCTGTTGCCAGCAGTTGACAAACTCATTGGCGTACTAACTCTGCACTGCTCGCTTTTGTCTTAAATTTATTGAGGATTTTTCAACATTTCTGCAATATAATCTCATATTTTAGGACCTTTTTAGTGCAGGCAGCAAGGTCACACTGTTTAAGTCAAGGGCTAAGGTCACACTCTCTCTCTTTACGCAGTCAAAAAAGCATTATTCTGTTAAAAGAACTTAGTTACTTATTGATTTTCTATCTTAGACTCAAATTTGGCCTCTATATTTTTTTTGCTCTGTGTACTCCCTTGATTTTGCCTGCTCCATGTGTGTGTTTGTTTGGTTGGCTGGTTTCTGTGGTCCTTGTGATATGTCAAGCGTCTAAAGCCACAGGACATGGCGGAGGACACAGGGACAGGCACATGGAGACATGGAGATAGTGATAGAGGCGAGTGGCTTTATCTATCCCTGTCTTGCGGTCTTCCCGCCCCCCTTTGTTAATTACAAATGCATTGCTCAGTTTGCTTAACGTTCTCCCACACCGCCCCTGTCTCAGTTAAACATGTACATTATGGCATATTTATTCTATATTTTTTTCTTGTGTACTTTCGCAGGTTTCACATAGATAAACGCTGTCAGCACCGATGTTCCTGGAAATGCTTGAGCATCGCCTTAATATTCGTATCCGTCGTCCTAACCGCCATGGTGGCATACTTTGCAGGTAAGAGAACGAACTGTCGGGGCCGAGAATGGCCAACCAGCCGAGTTAATGAAAAATACACAAAACACACGCGTACCTGGGCAAATATTCGCTCAGTGTACATAAGTGCAAACTACAAACAAGCGATAACAAGGCAAATACATCAAAGTGTTTGCTTTACATTAGCGTTAAATGGTGTTAACTTACACACACATCCACATCCACACAGCCATCCACTTGACGGTCCAAGAAACCCAACATTGGATGGAGCATTGCCCTAGGCAAACAAGCCATATATACTCCCAACTCCCCATGTATATATTTTGTGTATATATACATTGCATATTCCTGGGCTGCCTCAAAATGCTAATTGATAAATGTGCCAACTGATGGTCGGGCTCCAGCACAATTGACAAGCAATTAGAAACCGCATCCATTCGCCTGGCATCGCATCCGAGGTCGAAGTTCGGTGGCAACCGCCAGATCGATGATGATGTCACTCAAACAGAGTTTGGGGTGGTGGAGAATCCAGGGGGTACCTCTACAAGAGATATAGGAGATTTCTTGCACTAGTTCCCAGTGTTCTTACTTCATTTTGTGCAGATAGCATGGTCACACTACATATGGCTAGAGTGGACAGCGTCCTATTTGAGTTAAAGAAGATTAATGAAAATGTATAAAGAAAATTAAATTAATAAATTAAATATTTATGTAGAATTTTTTAATTTACTGCGTCCTTTATTTTTCTGTCTTTTTACTTCATTTTGTGCCGATAGCAGGGTCACACTGCTCATGTTTAGAGTGAACAACTTCTATTTGAGTTGGAGCTAGGGAAACTTTGTAGAGAAAATTGAGTAAGGGATGAGATTATTATAGTTTAATCGATTGTAATATATCATAGATTTCTGAAAGCTTGTCAATGCCTTTAAATTATTATTACTGGGTAATTTCAATGCCAAATTGCTTAGCTTAATTTTTATTGTCTCCTCCTTTCCGATTTATTTGTAAATAAAGGCCAAACTAAAAGGTCATGCAGCTTTTTCTAGCAGGTCTCACCTGGATTGATAACAGATATGAAAATGGCTTTTTAATGTTTTCTCATCTGCAAAAGTTGCACTTGCCACATCCCAAGGATGCTGCTGCTGCTTCCTTCCTCTCACCCTTCCATTTCCCATTTTCCCCCATCGGTTGGTTGGTTTTTCCTGCTGTTTTTTGTTTACAACTTGATAATTAAACACGTTTTGTGCCGTCCCTGGCTGCTGCTGCTGCCTTCCAAATTATATTTACAGGTCAATTTAATTCTTTTTGCCCATTTCTCTTTTCTGCTCTGGCGAACCCTTGGCTTTCTGTGCTCTGCCCCTCCGCTGTCCGTGTCTGTTGTTGTTTTTGTTTTTGTTGTTCTGTTCTCTGGCAAAAACTTTGCACATTAAAATATGTAAATTTTAATTTGAAACAAAAGGGTTGACGGTTGGCAGGCAGGCAGGCAGGCAGCCCTTGCCAACCGTTGACGGCAATGGCGACGATGACGACGCCTCTGCCACCTTTCCGGGTCCCCCTTTCTGACAGCAGAGGGGGCTGAGTCCCGCCTGAGTCCCCCCTGAAATTTCTCCTGCGGTGGCCTCTGTGCCCTGGCATTTTATCTAGTGAAACATTGGCACAACTTTTTGGACACTTTTAGCGTCTGTGCGTCGACATCTGGGCTGCCAGGGGTTCCTTTCTACCCCATACTTTACCCCTTTTCCATGCAATTTTCCGACACGGGTTTTTCTTCCTTTCCTTTCTTTTGATAAATCTTACGCGAAAGGCATTCAAATTTATGTGGCAGAACTTCCCCCTGGCCCAGAGAAAAAAAGGAGAGTCTTTCTTGGCGGTTTTGTGAGTGATTTGCGTTCAGGTAAACAAGTTGTCTTGCCGGAAACTTGAAAATAATGTTTATTTATTAATCGGAGGGTTGGAATTATTGGGATTTTACCGGGAACTTGAATTTTATTATTTATTTGGATTTTTTAAGGAAAAATTTTGATTATTTAATTGTTTTTTGCTTGTAAAATAGTTAAAGTTCCACTACTTATTTTATTTAAAGTCTTGCTTGGAATATTATGGAATATTTATTTTGCGAGCAACCTGACAGCTTTTGGCGCTTTATCATCCATCCCCCGGACTTGTTTGTTTGTGCCAAACCATTCCAAATTCGAGCCACTCATCTCCACCGCCGCCGCCGCCACTGCCGCACTTTCTCCTTGATTTTCCACCGCTTTTCTTCTCCAGTCCCCTTCCCCGCTCTTCTCACTTTCTCCCTGCGTTTAATTTATTATCTACGGAGAAAAAGCAGCGGCAGCAGCTGCTCGAGAGTCGGAGGCACTGATTTACAGTTGGCTAAAAGCTGCGGCTTGTTTTGGGGGGTTGGGTGCCAGTGGGGCGGCAAGGTTGTTGATGATGGGGCTGCGGCGGTGTCACACAGCATTGCAAGTGAACGAAAACAAATTTACAACACAGCCACGGGTAAAATATATACAAATATACGTATGTATATATGTGAGCGATGCCACTTGGCGCCCCCCCGCAGCCTTAATGCCACCCATTCCTCGCTTTTTGTTTTGGCACAAAATGAATTTAAGTTGAAAAGTTGTGAACATTTTGTGGCAAGCAGGGGTGGCATTTTTCGGCTGCTGCTGCGTGTGGATTTCACTGATTTAATTGTTGGCAGCAGCCAGCAGCCAGCAGCCAGCAGCACATGCTGGAAATTTATCTTTTAAAAATAATGTATTAATTTTTGTGGCGCCCCTCGCTCAGCGCTGTGTCTGTGGAAAACTTAACCCCCATTCTAACCGCCATAAACTCATTTGTGTAAAAAGCTTTTGTGTGTGTGTGGGAGTCGGGAGTGTGTGGTAAATGAATTTACGCTTCGTCTCTGTCTTTTCACGCTTATTTGGGGGTCGTTTTATGGTTGAATAGTTTTCCGCCAGCCAAGACACAGACTCCGGCTAACAGGTGAACCAGAAATGAGTTTATCTTTTTTTCTCTGCTAATATTTTTTGGCCAGAGAAGTTGCTCCTCCGCCCTGCTCGCAATAATTTTCTATTAATTAAGCGCCGCAGAGGAGAGAGAATAAAATTAGCAAGCACTTGCGGGCGTGCCAGCTGTTTTTTGGCTTATAAAAAATATATACTTGCGTGTGTGTGGGATATATGTTATGCATATATGTGAAATTTCATACTCATGTACAAATATATGCCAGCGAGAGCGGGGCCCATTGTCAGTTAATTAACAGGCTGGCAAGCAGGCAGGCTGCTGCGTTGGCTTGTTGTTTGCCTTGTCAGCCTCACGAGTTGTTCTCTTTAATTTGATTTGCATACGGCCACGCCCACCCTTCCCGACCGAAGACAAACAATCGCCCCAATTGATGATGATGGAAGATTTTGCGGCGGCGGCGTAAATTAACACAAAAAGCTGTGAAAATAAAGCCAGCGTATTTTTCATAGCCTACTTATGGGGGCAAACGGAAAGCAAAGCTTTAAAGGAGATTAAATGGGGGAAAGGGGTACTAAAAAATACAGATAATTAAGCCAATTAATAAGTAAAGTATTTAAGTTTATTAGGTGACTTAAAAAATCTATTTAAAAACTTTAAAAACAGCTTAAAGTCTGCATGCTTGTGTGCATAAAATGCTTATGGCTGCATGGCATGCAGCATAAAGCACATATAGCATTGCGATCTCAGCATGCAGCAGTCATATCTGTCCCGATAATCGGCCGCAATGTCAGCAGTGTGCAAGAGGAGAGACAAGTGCAACCGCAGCAGCAGCAGCAGCAGCAGCAGCAGCAGCAGCAGCAGTGGCAGCAACCGCCCATAAAGTTGCATAAATGTTTGCCCAGCGATTTACAAATGTGCCACTTTCTATCACAACAAAAGCAGCAGCACAAGAGAGAGAGAGAGAGAGAGAGAGCACAGACAGAGACGGACAGACAGACAGACAGTAGTTAATATGCTTGACTGGCAGCTGGCTCTTTCAGGATGCGCATTGCAGTAGTTATCGGAAATAGGTTAATCGATTTTTAAGCGGATAACTATCGGAAACTCATTCGATATGCACTGTTTCACAACCAGCTGGAGGTCGGCCCCACTCTGTCCAGCTCCTCTGCGGGCTGGCACTGGCAGAAAAGTAAGGAAATTATATTTAATTGGGAAATATATAAGGTCACAGGATTAATAATATTTCAAATATATATATTATAAAAAAAAATCCCTTGTTGCTAAAATTCCCAACTAATTTTAACATGCTTGGCTAACTCTTTAGTCTTTAACAATTTGGCCAGAAAAATGTGGAAATAATTGGTAATTGGGAAATATAAAGTCACAGGATATATTAAAATTTAATGTATTAATTGTATTATAGACAAGCATTCATAAATTAATAGTTATTAATTACCATTAAAGACTATTTATTATTACTACTGTCTTGATGCTAGAATTTCCAACTGATTTTTCATGCTTGGCTCACTCTTTTGTCTTAGAAAAATTTGAAATATATTTCTTGCAGTGCCATGCCAAATGGCCAAGTGCGTTCGTGCATCCATCTGTGTGGAAACTCCATAGCCATAGCCATAGCCATGGCCCCCCTTGGAAAGGCAACAACCCACCACCTCTGCCCTGCCCTGATAAGCCCCTTCCGGCCCACGCCGCCTCTGTGTGTGGTTGCATGCCTTACTGCCCTGCTGCTTTTGTTGCCTTTACTATTTTACTATGACCCCATGGGGCTTATTCCGTGCTGTCCTGCGTTCTGCTTTTCTTTCGCTTTTCCCTTTCCCCTTCCCCCCCTGGAAAAGCAGCCAACTGACCCCCCTTTAGCATCTTATCGGCGTTGTCATTTACAGCAGCTGGCCTTGTAGTTTATGCGATTTTATTTTCATTTCACTTTGCGTTGCGGTTTGCTGGAAATTTAATTTGTTGCTGCCTTTGGCTCTCTCTGTGTTGCGGCTTTCCCCGGCCACGCCCCCAGTTTCTTCTTCGCTATTTTCGCCCATTTGTCCCGATCTCCGAGCTCGGCTTAAATTAGAGTGCAGGAGGAGGTTGCAATGTATCCGAGCGAGAATATATATATGTATCTAAGGAATATTCTGCCGTGTTCTTAGCTAACCATAAGCCGCTTATGACAGCAGTTATTACGGCAACAGGATGCCGTCTTAGCCGCTCGAAAGGTAACTAACTAACTAACTAACCAGGCTGCTCTTAAGTAGCACAGGCTTAATTACTGTGCAGCGATTGCGATCGAGGGTTAAGGGATTTTATGGAGCTTTTCGTTGGGAAAAATCAGTTGCAAGGCTGGCAAATATTAAATATAAAATCCGAACTAATTCAGACTATGACAAATTCCTTAAAAATATATTGATTTATATTTTTGCTTCATTGAATTGTTATAGTAAGTCAATTTAACCTTAATTAAATGTCATTAAAATGCGAGGAAATTCAAGAAATTTTTCCTTTCTTACAATTCACATTCCGGAAGGCATCTTTTCTCATTTGTTTCGTCTCGGTAATTGACTTTTGGCTTGGCTATTTTTCAATTCCGGCATAGACAAAAAACCGCAAAGTGTGTGTCCTGTCAAATGCACAACAAACAATCGCTCCCGATCCGGGAGGCTTCACTGTACCGAGGCAGCTGCCAATTAGTGAATGGAATTGTTCATTTTTCTGCGGTTTCCTTGTGCGCCTAGCCAGCGAATTATGCAAAGCATTCGAAATTGTCCTGCTCGCATTTCGTGTTTCCTTTTTTTTTGTTTTTAGGACCAAAAACGGTAAATGGTGGATGTAAATGGTAGATGAAAAATGGTAAATGGTAAACATGCCCGGGGGCGTGGCCAAGTGGGGGCCAATCATCCGGAAATGCGAACGTCACGCACAACCGCAACAAAGAAAGTCAATTAGCAATGGAAGAGAGAATTGAGGCGAAAATTCCGAGCCGAAGAATGTTTGTGTGCGTGTGTGTGGCTCCGCCACAAAAAACATGAGAAATTTGAGGAAAACACACAGCAACATGGTTGCTTTCAATTAATGCGTACGCATTAAAATCATTTAAAATACTGGGCGCAGGAATGCGGAAATATTTATCGATTTAAAAATAATGAGGAGACTTTAGAGAACTCTAGAGAAAGGCAGCTACAAATAGTTTATAAAACGGGGTTTTTTTTGGCAAAACAAATATTTATAGGGAAAATGCAAGAGGAAGAAAAAATATCGAAATTATCGAAAGAATATACTATCGATTTATTATCGTAAATATTTTTATTATGATTTAATCTTCGATTAACAAAACAAAAACTTAGAGCTCTCTAAAGAAAAGCATCTACAAATAGTTGATTAAACGGGGTTTCTTTGAAAATAAATTATTATCGAAATAATATCGAAAATATCGAAAGTATTTAAAGGTTTATACTATTATTGTAAATAATTAATTTTATAGAAGTATTTTCTTAAAGGTATTTAATTTATCAATTTCTATCGAAAAAATCGGATAAGTTGGTAAAATATCGAAAATATCGATAGTTTTTAAAAGTCTTTAATAATTTCATCTTTCAATGTAATTAAAAAGCAAATACAAAATATAAGATAAATATCTAAGCTACCGATTCGATATTTATCGATTGCTTGCACCATTACCTCCCTAAATATGTGTGTTTTGGCCATCTCCTTCGGCCGAATTCCAGCAAATAAAATAAACCTTTTCTGTGGGAATCTTGTGCAGACGGGCAGAAACATATTGAAAGACATTTCAATTTAAATTACACAAAACAAAACAAAACAAAACGAAACGCAACGAAACGCACACACTCGCACGAAAAGGACATTTGTCACTGGCAGCTGTAATGGCCAGAGGGCGTGGCGCCGCCTTTCTCGATTCTCCTTTAGCCCTTCGCCCTTTGCCCTGCCAAAGGTGTGCGCATGTCGTTTAAATAAATTATTTTCCTCAAGGAAGTGCAATTAAGAAAATGTTTCATAAATTTTCCTGCCTCTACTCTGACCCTGACACTGGACTTTGGACTACTCTGGACATGGCCCTAGTTTTCATCGTTCGGTGCGCTCTGATGGCCCCTAGTTTTCTAAGGTTTTTGGTTCGGAACCCGACAGGAGCAATTAGGCAAAAGTGTGGCCAGGGCCAGACCAGGACCGACCTGATGATGTGTCTCATTAGTCGAAAACTCTTTTATTCATGGCTGGCGAAGGATTCGAAAGTGGCGGATGGGGCGAGAGCTGCCCGGAGAGCTTCTAAAGTTATTGCCCACTTCGCAGGAGGCGGAAATAATTAATCGAACACATCCGTTGCACACCCTTTGAGCCGGCAACTGGAGCAGAACTTGAGTGGGTCTAAAAATAAAGCCAAGCCAGGCCAAAGGAGTGCTGCCCGTGCTCCACCTACATCTATGTGTGGGGAAAATGGAAAAATGCTAAATAAAAAAGAAGGAAGAGCAAGGGACGGGGGACAAATCGAGGAAATCGAGGAATCGGGGGCGGCATATGTCACACTAATGATGTGCAGATGTGCACGGTGAAAAAATATCAACTTGGTGGGACTTATCAATAGTTGAGCTTGAGTTTTGATGTAGAATAGTTGCAGACTTTTGTGGATATATTTATTATGAATTATAATGATTTTGCTTGATAATATTCAACTTTTAAAAAGTTGTAGAAAGTGGGTTTTACCTTGCAAAATAATATTTTTAGCTTTAAGTTCCCTAAAATATCTCAGATACTTATATTTCTCCATGTACCTCCACATCCCCAAGATGGCTAAAAATCTATACAACTTATGCTTGGCTTCTTCGAATAAAAAACTAACTAAATAACCATTAGCAAAAGTAAAACACGGGGGTGGTAATGGATGGATCTATATATTGGCGGGAATGGGGGACCAAATTGTAATCAAATTTAATTGGTGCACAGGGAGGAATGGAAGGAGGAGAGCGTAGGAAACCCGAAACCCAACCCAAACCCAAGCCCAAAAAGAAGGAAAGTCGAGCCAAGGAAATATCCCATTGTTTGTTTTATGGAGGGAGGGTGGGCCTCGCGCGCAGGACACTCGAGTGAAAAGCTTGTTAACTTAATAGAACCAACTGGGCCGAGAGCTCTTAATTTATTAATGATACTCGCCGCCGAGCTCTGTCTATGTATTCTTTCCTTCCTTCCCCAATGGGGATCCTTGTTTCCCTTGAATTGGTTTACATGTCAACGAAATGTTTTGTGTCCTGTCAAGTGCCCGGAATCGGAATTGGAATTGGAATTGGACTATATTTATGATCCCGTCGCACTCTGGTGTGTGTGTGTTTACACTATGCCCACTCTATATATAGCCGCCATATCGAATATGTCCGCCATTAGCATAATTTCGATCGATATACGCTTAATGGTTAATTGCTCGCCAGGGCCTTCCAAAAAAAGATGATTTGAGCCACTCGATGATGGGTGTGGGCGGTGATTGATGACGCGATTGAAGCTGTCAGAAAAAGGGTGTTTCTATAAATACATCATAGGAAGTGGGCAGAAAAATGCTAGAGGGAAAGTTCCCATGGGAATTGGTTGTATTTAAAAAATGCAAATACTTATGGCCCATAATTTTAAATATTCTCTAGATCACATTAATAATTAATGCAGAAAATATATTAAAACATAAATTATTAAGAAATTACCACTAAGGGACTCCCGTTTTTAACCTCCTTGGCCAGATTAAGCCAGCTTTTCAGCTTCAGTCCTTCAATCATTTGCCTGCCTCCCGGCTGGTCTCTTTTTTGCATGTCCAGGACCAAGACCAGGACCTGCTGGCGCCGCATTCCCACTGCCAAATGGCCATAAATTGCCGGCCATAGTTATCGATAAACGATAGCCAGGACCTGCCTCCATTTTGCCGAAGCAAAATGCAAACGTGTTAACAACGGCCACTTTGTGTGTGTGTCTGCCAGTGTGCCAGCGTGCCAGTGTGCTCTTGTGCTCGTGTGCTGGTCTGCTGGTGTGCCAGTGTGCGGGGTAGCTTTTGATTTATACTCGTGTGCATATTAATATGGCGTTAAAATATGATGCCAAAATTTATGTGTGAAAAACAGGGCGGTGCAGCAGCTGAAGCCACCAACTACAGCACCACAGAAGACATTATTGCGATTCTCTTGGCCCGAATGGCAGCATGAGGACCAAATTTATGACCATCTCTCTCTACGCTCGCTGTCTCTCTCGCTCTCTCTGTCTTCTATCTCCCTCTCTCTCTCTCTCTCTCTCTGTCGATTTATGGGCGCACATTTGGCCAAAGCCGAATCGAAAATCCAGCCAAGAGGCGATTCTGACAGAGCCACAAGACGAAAGAAGAGCGGAAGCTATGCCTTTACATCTGAAAAAGGATAATTCAGCCCTTTAATTGCACTTTTAAGTGCAGGGAAAGATATATAAATATTTATTTTACATTAAATAAAATAAGAAGATGTTTTCCTCATTAACTGATACGTATTGCATTAAATATCAGTTGATATTATACTAAAAGTGGGTATGGAAATGACTGAAACTGTTTATGATATATCGGAATAATCGATAAAAAGATATTTCGGCTATTAACAAAAATATACAAATAGTTTAATATCGTTAAATACACCCAAAGTCATGAAAAGAGCGTACTTTTCAACATATCAAGGACTCAGTTGAAATATATGTCATAATAATGGATTTTATATTGATTTTCTCGATAACTATATTTTAATCAATCAATTTTTTACGAGATATATTGGAGTAATCGATAAATTGATATATAGATTAAGAAAAAATATATATTAATCGTCAAAATACCGATAAACACTTCTAAAGTCAAAGATAATTTGTATTAATCAGTTTTTCATATCGATTTCCTCGATAAATATCGATATACAAATATATTTAATTTAATTAATCAATTTTTTACTAACCTTTTGCTTCTTTTTTCACCCCTTGCAGCAGTCAACTCGATGAAGCCGAACATGGACAGCACCAACTGCATCCTCGTGCAGGACGTCAAATCGCAGCCGCATGACCTGCGCGGCGGCCTGGCCAAGGCGAACGAGAAGGGCGTGGCCACCGCCTATCCCACAGAGGAATCGATCCAGACCAGCACCTCGGACCACAATCACAACCACCAGAACGGGCTGAATCCGGCGGCGGGCGGAGTTGGAGGCGTCGGTGGCAATGCGGGCATCCAGCAGCAGCTGCTCCTGCAGCAACAGCAGCCGCACTCGATTAACCAGCCGTTGACCCCGCTGGACGCCACCAATACCCAGCTGCAGGATCACCAGCAACTCACCTACGGCGGCGGCATAGCCGGCTCGAACGGTGGCCTCAATGGCGGACTGGGCGGTCAGCTGCTGCAGCCGAACGGAGGACTAGCTGGCCACCATCACCATCAGGCGCTGCAGCCGCAGCTGGGCGGCGTGGTGGAGCTGAAGGAGTTCAACGAGGCCTACCATGCCACCATACCCGCCTATCAGTTCTGGACCCTGGAATTCCGCAACAAGCATCCGGCCTTCATCCGATTCAACTTCACCTTGCCCTGGGGCGCCCACTTCGCCGTCTACTCGCGACGCAACGTGGCTCCGTCGGTGACGCAGCACGACTTTGTGGAGTTCATCAAGGGCGGACGTCTCGATAGCCATCTGCGGCATCGTCGCAGCTCCAATGCATCCATCAACTCCATTGCCAGCCAACAGGATCTGGAGCTGTATCGGCAGGAGGAGCGCGAAAGGACTCGTCTGCTCGAGGAACACGACCGGGATGATCGCGACTCCGAGCAGGATGATAGCCACAGCTTCGAATCGAGCGAGGGTTACGATGTGGAGACTCCCCTGGACACCGCCAAGCAGCATCTGCAGAGGATCGGAAAGCCGCAGGGCAGCCACTGGCTGAACAAGCGATCCGCCGGCGATTCGGGCCTGCCCGCCCTCGACGTGGACGCCATGACGGTGAATGTGTCCCTGCTGCAGTATCTGGACACGGGTCTGTGGTTCATATCGGTCTACAACGACGAGCTGGTGGCCCACTCTGTGTCCCTGCTGGCCGAGGAGGCCGAGGGCGTGAGCACCACCTGTCCGAACGACTGCTCCGGCCGGGGCAGCTGCTACCTGGGCAAGTGTGACTGCATCGATGGCTACCAGGGCGTGGACTGTTCCAAGAGTGAGTGTCGATGTTGAATTTATTGTATTTTTGGGATTTTATTTGTAGTTGTAAAGGTTTTGGGAAATTCTTGAGTTTACTTCTTTAATTTTATTATTAATTATTTAATTATTAAAGTATTATTATATAAAATTATACCAGAACCCCCACTGTGCAGCCTCTTTCCCTTTGATTTTATTTTATTTTCCCACTGACTGACCCCAAACTCACATTTATTTTTACTCATTTTTCACCATTTCACCATTTTCCAGGCGTCTGTCCGGTCCTGTGCTCGGCCCATGGACACTACGGCGGCGGGGTGTGCCACTGCGAGGAGGGCTGGAAGGGCGCCGAGTGCGACATTCCGGTGGGCGAGTGCGAGGTGCCCAATTGCTCCAGCCACGGACGCTGCATCGAGGGCGAGTGCCATTGCGAGCGCGGCTGGAAAGGACCCTACTGCGATCAACGTAAGTGTCAAGGACTCTCTCTCATCTTCACAAAAAAATACACTAAGCGATAAAGCTATTAAGAGGGTATTAAGATGGGTTTTTCTATTAAGATATTATTTAAATTTAAATATTTAACAGAAAAGTAAAGTTTAGGCAACCAAAAGGAGGGATTTTCAAACTCTTTTCATATAAAAATCCCTTGGATTTATTAGAGGTTTCTGATTAGGAATTTATTTTCTACAAGAAATATTTAGTTTATTTATTTTTTAGGCACTTGAAAGTTTTTAATAATTTTTTGCTTAGTGTGCGCCTCTGTGTGTGCTTTCCGCTGAGTTGGCATAAAAATGCTAAAATTATTTATTTGCCTTGTTTGCAATTTGGAGCCAGGCCTCGGTTCCGGGGTCCATGTTGACACTGCCCGATAAGGACACCCTGGACAAGGACACGTGGGCGGCGGACGTTGGACGTTGGGCAATGGGCGAAAAAGGACCACGACGACGACGACAACGACGGTCCAAGTGGATGCCAAAATATTTCAGTTATTATGCCGACACCTCTCTGCTCCTCCTTTCTTTTGGGGCCAAAAATATTCTGGCCTCGCCTTCTGTCGGTGTGTGTGTGTGCCTGTGTGTGTTGGCCAACCAAATTGACAAAGCGAAGGAAGCAAAGAAATGCCAACAATTTTTCCCGACTCTTCGCACGGTTTTTCCCCTCGGCCAGCCCAGTCAGGAGATAACTTTGAATTAGCCTAAAAGCAGGCAACGAACGAAAGGCGAGGCGCATTTTAAAGAGAAAACCGAGATGAGAAGTTGGTTCGCCAAAAGCTGTAAAAACACCGAATTGCTAAATAATTTTCAGCAAAAACAAAGCAAACCGAGAATGTGGCAAAAACTATACCCTTCAAAATGTTTTTACAACGTGTGAAATATTTATAAAAAAATTAATACAAGATTCTCATATATTAAAGGGAGCTTTTTTAGTTAGTTATATTTTTTACCTTATCAAAAGTCATTGGCAAATGTTTATGCAACAATTTAAAATATATATTCCCCTGATAAATGGCAGAGCTAGATTTATATTTTCAATTATTTAATGAAAAGGGTTTTACTTTTTGCCACAAAAAACCCATATACCCGCACGGAGGAGAAGCGCAAAAAATGGCACATAAAATATGCAATATGCAACAATACGTGGAATGTGTCTGTGTTTGCTGTTTTCACATTTTTATGTACTTAAATATGTGCGATTGTGTATATGTGGGTATCGGAA
Source organism: Drosophila triauraria (assembly GCA_014170255.2). NCBI lineage: Eukaryota > Metazoa > Arthropoda > Insecta > Diptera > Drosophilidae > Drosophila > Drosophila triauraria. The sequence goes on along the minus strand of CM024333.1, from coordinate 6,109,674 downwards.
CCCCAGCCAGGACCCTTGGCATACAAACAAAAACAAACAGGGACAAACAACAAACAGAATCCGAAACAGAAGCCAAATACGAACAAAAATAAAACAGAGAAAACTGGAAAAACCGAAAATAAAACCAGCCAAGACAGAGAGGGAAGCAAAGGAAAAGCGTTGAGCAAACATAAAACGTATAAAATCGAATTTATATGTCGAGAGCATATTTCTCATACACGAAAAGTAAAATATCAGCAGGCCACAGGAAAAAGAGGAAAATGGAAGCAGGAACAGAAGCAAAACAAAAGAAGGGCAGTGGAAAAATTGCAACAACTGCGCAAAATTACCAACTTGAACTAAACTGGAATTTCATTTTAATGACCACTTTCGTACGTGTCTAACATACTAATCATGTCATGTGTGTGAGTTGGCCAAAACAGAGAGTGGAGGAGGTAGGAGGAGGTACTAGGGAGAGAGTGGCACCTAGCTGGGCGCAAAAGCTTTTTGTTTAGCCACGACTGTCACGATTTCACTGCCCCACCAAATACATATATGAGTATATATGTTTTTCTGGCTCTGTTTTCCTTTTTTTCTGGGGGAATACGGTAGAGTTCCTATAGGAAAGGTTATTTTTATGGAATATACACTCTCTGCTAATTAATTATTGTTGGATTTAAGTAGGAAACTATATACTTGCACTAGGGTTTACAGTAAAAGGTTTTCTAGATATTTCCAGATACTTTTAAGAAACTCCTATATGGGAAATCACTTAAAAAATATTAAAACTAAATAAAGAAATGTTTTGGGTGACTATTGTTAATATTTGAAGAGTAAAGGGGATTATAGACACCACCAATAATTTATTAAAATCGTAAGAACCTACATTGTCACAAACCTAGCCACATATTTCATATACCTTTGCCACCTTAAGCACTCTCCACTGTATAACCATGCCTTTTGTGCGCTTTGTGTGATGACTAACAATCGTTTTGTACTTTATCTGACCCTCCACAAAAACCAAACGCTGACCTTCCACCCAACCGCCACGCTGGAATCAATACACAGACGACTGCCTGGATCCACTCTGCTCCGGACACGGCACCTGTGTCGCCGGCCAATGCTACTGCAAGGCGGGCTGGCAGGGCGAGGACTGTGGAACGATCGACCAGCAGGTGTATCAGTGCTTGCCCGGCTGCTCCGAGCACGGAACCTACGACCTGGAGACGGGCCAATGTGTCTGCGAGCGGCACTGGACGGGACCGGATTGCTCTCAAGGTGAGTTTAGCCCCTCATACCTTTGCAAATATGTTAAATGTTTTAACTAATAACAGCCTCCATACCAAAGACACACATATTTACCTTAAACAAATTAAAATTAGGACTTTTTAAGCTTAAAAATTTAGACAAAATGTAATTCCCCTTCCCTAATTTCTGAACCTTTATCTGCGCAAGTACTGCTCGAGGCCGTAAAGCATAGTAGCCGTAAAATCAGGTACAGGTACATATCCGGGCAATCACTCTCGAGATCTGTCAGATATATTGCCAGAGCTCCGGCGAATATGATGATGTTTTATGGCCACAACTAAACCCGAAATTAGAATGGAATGCTGAGCCATAAAGCCGGGGCTTCCAATTAGGCCCACGGCCGGGCTTCATAATCAGGGAAGAGCAGGAACAGGAACCAGAACAGGAGCTCAATAAAACAAGCAGCTTATGATGCCACCGAAGGGGCCAAAGGACACGTCTCGCTGAGGCACGCACTCCTAATTTGCTTAACTTTTTAGCACCAGGCAAGGAGGTAGCAAGGAGAGGGGTGCATACTATATAGGATATATTGGGGGAAGCAGGAAGCAGGAAGCAGGCCACGTTGACGACTCCTCCCGGCGTAATGAAGCAGAGTCTCATAAAAATTCATTATTTATTTAATACGCAGGTTGGCACTGCTCACCCGCTCTCCGTCTCTCTCCGAAAAAAGGCAAATAAAATAAATTTACGCCTGCGAACAAAAGTCATGGAGAGGCGGAAAACAACCCCCGGAAAAGCCAGATTATGAACTAAACCATAAATTAAAGCTGGAGGCAGAGGGACAGGGACAAACCAAAGGAATCCCCCCGCCGAGCCAATCCAATGAGAAATGTCCAAATCCAAAATTCCACGCCAGATAATGGCTGAATAAAACATGGATTTAAAGCTTTGGGAAAAATACATTTAAAGAGCAAAGAAAAAGAGCTGGCAAAAATTATTAAAAGTAAAGTAGAGGCAGGAATTTTTTTTAATTTCTAAAGTAACCTCTTCAAAATCTTATCAAAATTCTTTAATCGCCTCGACAAAGTCAACCAAAACGTGTCCAATGATTCGATCCATGAAGTAAGTGTGCAAACCCGTGAACCAGAACCGTTGACCATTCCTGCTGGGAAAATCCACGGGAAAAGTTCTGCTTAGTCGACATCTCGACGGAAGAGGAAGGCTGAGGTCGCCGGGGTGTGGGTCTTGTTAGCAAAGTGTGCCACCACGTAAATGTTACATTTATAATGCTGTTTTTATGGTTCCCCCCTCTGCAAGTTGCGAGGCGACTGTGTCGCCAGGGCTTTAATGAATTTAAATGCGCACATGTACAAGTATTTATGAAAAGTGTAGGAAAAACAAGCTGTTCGAGCAGAAGAAAATGTAATTGAAAATGTTCGCTGAAAGCAGAACGTTAATTAAGTGTCTAGCAAGGGCTTATTCCATTTAATAAATATAGAAAACCTTTAAATTTGGTTTCTTGTTACTAACTTCGGTTTATTTTTCTCTATATTTCTCACACACAGCTGTCTGCAGTTTGGATTGTGGCCGGAACGGAGTGTGTGAGTCCGGCAAATGCCGTTGCAATGCCGGATGGACCGGCAACCTGTGCGACCAGCTGCCCTGCGATGCCCGCTGCTCGGAACATGGACAATGCAAGAATGGCACCTGCGTCTGCTCCCAAGGATGGAATGGCCGTCATTGCACGCTGCGTAAGTGTTCAGTTGAATACACAGGAAAAATCTAAGGGGGAAATGATAAAACCTTAAACTTTTAAAGTTGCGATTTAAAAAAATATATAGAAAATCATTAGAAATTTCCGTTTTAAATTAAATTAAAGTCAAAATTTCAAGCTACAACTGTCTCTAGAACTTGTAGAATTTTTCGACATATTCATTTCTCGGTCTTGTTACCAAAATCGATGGCACAGCAACAGCAACAGCAGCAACATTGCGGTGTTATTGGCCCTGCAGTTGCCACGCCTCCGCCTTTCTGCTGTCAATGTTGCCGCTGTCGTTGGCTGATTTTAAGTTTTTATTTTTTAGTGTCGTGCTTTTTATCAATTCCCTCCTTTTTTTGTTCGGTTTTTGCTTTTTGCTGGCAGTCGAAGCAGTCGGAGTCGATGCACCAAAGTATTTTGTACATGTTTACGCCATTTGCTCTCCACTTGGGTTTACACACCAGCCAAGCCCAAACCTCTTTTGAATTTCGCCTACCCCCCTGCTTTTCGGGGATTTCGCCACTGCGCCACTGAGTTTTCCCCCCTTTTCCTGCCCGGGTTTTCCTTCTTTTTTTTTTTTTGTTGGCTGAAAGTGCGTTTGACAGTTTTGCCGCCATGACTTAACCATGTTGTTTGAGGCAACCGAAAAACAACAACGGCAACGGCAAGGATACGACTTTCGAAGGATACACAGGCACTGCAGCATGATAAGTAGCTATCGATTGACAGTGATTAAAACTTTAAAAACAAACAGTCATGTTGCAAAAACACATCCCAGCCAACGAGGGGCAGGCAAGGAAGGCAGGCAGGAACGTGTGGCGGCGGCTCAGGCATGCATGTAATGGCATTACGAACCCCTTTTGCCTTCCTGCCTCATGCCTCCTGCCTCTTGCCTCCTGCCACCTCTCGCGATCAACATTTCGTTGACGTGTGCAAAACCAATAAAACTTCCGACGTCATTCAGAGTCACAAGCAATCTTGGTAGACCTCTCTCTCCTGGCTCCTGGCTGCTCCTGTCCCTCTGTCCCCCTGGGACACTCTTTCAATCGATTCAAGTGGCGCAGGGGCGTGGCATGGGGGGCTACATGCCGCATATGGCGGAGGTATCAGAATCGGTATCTGTGTCTGCGTTTCGGTGTTGTATTTTTAGAAAGTCGCTACTTAACGACTTTGGCTCGGTGTAGCCAACTGAGGCACTGAAAAAAAAAGAAAAAAATGAAACAAATGAATAAATTACCAAAATTGGCTAGAATATAAACATTTTTCTTTAAAAAAATTCTTTAACATATTAAAAAGATTAAAACTAACCAAATATTGCTTCCCATGTTAGGAGAAAATTCAGTTTGAAATATTAGTTTCCAGAAATGTAGACTTAGGCTTTATTTGCAGCCTCTCTTACATTTTGGTTCTTCAAGCCGGATCGGTATTGTCAAAGTCTAAGGAAAGGCGACTTGTTTGGACAGAGAGGCCTTTTTTTTCATCACTATACTTTCCTGACCTTAGGAATCACTTGCTTGCTTCATTTTGTAACCTCTCTTACATTTTTGGTCCTTTGAGCCGGATCGGTATGGTCAAAGTCTAAGAGCAAGCTGCTTGCCCTTTTTACCTCATCACTATCTTTTGCTGACCTTAACACTCAGCAAGGCTAGCATTTATTTATAAAAATTATAAATTTATTTAATAAATAAAGGCAAAAATAAATAATTGCAAGCCTTTATCTCAAGCCAAAGTCTAGCCATATTTATTTCCAACCTAACACTACCCAGCTTAGTTCGAAAAATAGACAAACTAATAGCTTTTTCGCTCAGTTGAAAACTAGAATAGAGGCGAGGCGCATCCAAAAGGATGGGGGGAATCCCTGCACAGATTAGTCCTTTCAGCCGAACTGCAGTCAGTCGCCGACTTCAATGCGGCAGAGTTGATTGAATTCGAAACAGAGATTTCTAGCGAATTACGCGCCACCGAAAACTCCACTCAATTGGCTCTTTGAAAAAGGGAAAAGGGGGGGTTTTTAGGGGTTTCGTAGGGGTTTCGTAGGGCGCTTCTAGGACGGGGGCTGTCAGGGGTGTTTTTTAGGGGCGCTTGTAGGGTGTTTTGCCAGCGGGTAAAAGGTGCACACACACCGACACTCACTCACTCGTAAGCTCCATGCATAGTTGATGTCGTAGTTACATTTAGTTGCCGGATTGCCCCGCCTCTCGCTTCCTTTATTTTTCTATTCCCATTTCTATCACCCGCCGCCGCCACCATCGCCGCCGACTCATTCAAATATTTACAATGTTTTCCCCATCTTTGCCATTTTTTTTTTGTACTTTTTTTTTGTGTACTTTTTATGCTTGCTGGGATTTTATTATGGATTGTAAAATATGTGCAGAAGTGTGTTTTTGGGGAGATTACAACATTTTTTTCAATGGCCAGGCATAAAAAGCGAGGGATTTGTCCGCCGAAAGTGATAAAATAGAGGAGAAATAAGCTCTGCTGGGGAAAAGCCAAAATAAAAAATAAAAAAAATGAAAAAAAGGTGAAAAACCTGCAGCGCTAGTATGTGGCTTAAATAAAAATAAAAGCCGTCGAGCTGACAAACTTGAACTTAACACAAAAAAAAAAAAAATACCTAATGGGAATATGAATGGAAAATGTGAGGTTAAAAATGTATAAATGGATAGGTTTGGATTACGAAAACAATAAACATGCGGATAGTGGCCTTTTTTGCATCGCTGTATCCCTGCTCCTTAATATATATATTAAAATGGGTTCAACTTGGGTCGTTTTATGAAAAACATGTGGCCATTTGGGCTTAAGTGCTGGTATTCCATATTATTTTTATGAGAACACATATTATGGCAGTGCTTAAAATATATCCTTAACTATGGGGAGGAGAAATAAACTTAATAGAATAATTTTTGCTCTTTCTAGTAGTTCCTTTAGACCTTTTATCAAGACCTATTTAATTGGTTCCTTAATTATCTTTTCCCATAAATCAGGAAAAGCCTTAGGCTTTTGCCAATTTAGATTCCAAACAGTTTGAGTTGCAATCTCGTTTTAAAATCCAGTTTGTAACCACTAAACTTTTATAGTTCGAGGTCTAAAATCCAGTCCACACAGATTTGACAGATTCTCCGTGGCCCTGCTACTGCCTGGGTTCAATATATATTTGCAACAACCACTTGAAGTTATTGCCAATATGTGCACACAAACACGCTCTCAAGGGGAAGCAGGCAGGACTCGAGTGGCAGGAGAGGTGGAGCCTCGTAAACAGGAAGGCAGTAACAACCGAGGAAGTCATTTTATGCGCCGCAAACTTTTTAACATGCCGGAAGCTGAGTTAGCAGCAGCATTCCCTTTCCCCAAAAATGGGGTGCAAGGGAAAAAGGGGCTGTGTGCTGCTTACCTTACCCCATTTTGCAAATGACACATGTCAAGTGACATTAACTTTGCGTCAAATGCTGTCGTGGCACAAACAAATAAAGCCAGAATGATGGCAACAAAAAAAAAGGAAAATAAGTAAAAGAAGGCCAAGTTTCTAAGGCCGAAATTTGGATGCTCTAGAAACCTAAAATAAAAAAAGATATATATAAGAGAAGAACAAGGAATCTAGAAACAAAAAAGAAAGAAAGAAAGAAAGCATGCTTTCCTCTATCGTAATAAATAATCATAACAAATATATTTACCCCGAAAAAATACGCATTTCGAAAGATACTTTATAGAGCCTTGGTAGTTCCAGATATACCCCTTTGAAGGGCATAAAAAAAAAGAGTAAAAATGAGGCCAAATCATCTATCGTTAGGTTACGTTCCGTTGGGTTTTTATGTTTGCCCAACATTTCGTCGAGCGAGTGTTCTGCTGCCAAAGGTTAACTGCCACTGAGAGTGAGAGCAAACATCAACATTATTTTTATATTCATGATGTTGACTCCTCTCCTCCGTTCGGTTTTCAAATGGAAATGGGGGCAGAGGGTGTTATCATTCAATTTGAAGCGCCGCCACTCGATCCGGACAGTTTACTCTTAATTACAGCGAACCATTTTGCAGAAATCTCAGCGCGTTAAATAAAATTACAAACGCACAAAGCGCAAAGCGAGTTTTTCAATTGATGCAAATAGGAGAGAGGTTTTTTTTATAAGTTTTTTAATGAAAACAAAACTTGTAATGGCCGCACACATAGATGTACATATCATTAATAGCCATTAAAATGCAGCTTTGCATTATTTATTTTTGTGACGAACAATTGCTGGAATTAAAACCACTTGGGAGAAATTCCTACGAATTTTTTAAAAATATTTCTCATACGCATTCCCACAGCTGGCTGCGAAAATGGCTGCTCTCGACACGGTCAATGTACGCTGGAAAATGGCGAATACCGATGCGATTGCATCGAGGGATGGGCTGGCAGCGATTGTTCGATAGCCCTGGAGCTGAACTGCAAGGATAATATCGATAACGATGGCGGTAAGTTATCATAGGAAGAAATTCCACCAACTGTGCTTTATATATATTCCCAACTCCCTCAACAGATGGCATGACCGATTGTTCAGACAGCGAGTGCTGCTCGCATCCAGCCTGCTCGGAGCACATCATGTGCCTGTCCTCCAACGATCCCGTGGAGGTCCTGCTCCGTAAGCAACCTCCTTCGGTGACGGCCTCCTTCTACCAGAGGGTCAAGTTCCTCATCGAGGAGAACTCGGTGCAGTCGTACGCCCACATGGACGAGTACAGCGAGAAGTAAGTGATGCGCCATAGGAATAAGATATAGCACCTAGAATATACCCGATATATAGCCTATATATATACATATATATATATATATACATATACGTATGCGTCTGACTCTTAGTGCGCAGGGATCTTAAGCGACCATTGACCATATATATATATATGAGAGGGACTCTTGAGTTACCTTCCTGAGTTCAAACTTTCCGTTTCTCTGCCTTCGATCTTTTGAGTTCTTGAGTTTTTGAGTTGCAAACGCGGATCGTTCCTCTATATATATCATTTATATATATTGAAAGCCTACGATCCGGTCTGCGATTGAGAAATTTTTCATTGGAATTGCGTTTGAACTTTTTCCGTTTTCGGTTCTGTGTGTATTCTTTAAGCTTTACGGGTGCAATGAAGGGAAAAAGCTCAAATTTATTCTGTATGAAGCGCGTATATATGTATATATAACCAGATAGCCCCATTTATCCAACTATATATACATATATGGCCATTTTTACGTTATGCTTTTACAAACGAAAAAAGAAAATTTGTTTATTTTAATACCAACTTCAACTAAAACACACTTCCAGTAGTCTCAATCAATCAAAAATCAGTCGAAAAAAAAAAGAAAAACCAAAAAAAGAAAAAAGTCAAGAAGAAGCAAAAGAAATGAAAATCTAAACCCATTCACATTCCCACAATCCCGAACGCCTCTCTCCCCTCAATGAGTCTATCATTTATGCGCTTGAAAAAAACAAAAAAAAGAAAAACAAAAAATAATATTGAGATGAGAATGAAAGAATCTCAAGACAAAATGTTGAATTTTCAAAGTTTTCTTTTCTCTTGTTCCTCTGAGTTCTCTCCCTTCCGTTCCGTTCCGTTTCCATTTCGTTCCGATTCGATCTGTTTGATTTGATCCTCTGATTTTCCCACCACTAAAAAAAAAGAAAGAAAGAAAGAAGAGGAAAACGAAACGACATTTTCCTAGTTTGAGCTTTTTCTTTTCTTGCCTGAATGGGAAATGCAAAGCCAAGACGATAATTAGACGCGCTTGAAGCGTACAAAAAAATGAAGAAAAAACCCGAAAAAAGATATATACTTTTCCGTAGTTTTCCAAAAATACAAAATTACTTACCGCCCTCAGTTGATTCCCTTCAGTTTTTGCGGGGGCCTTGACCCCGATTTGCTTTTCATTTCCATTCCTTTCTGCCGCCTCATTTCTCTCATTCTCTCGAACTCTACATGGAGCAAGAAAAATCAGAAATATTTGATGAGAAAAAGCGAATATATAATGATAGCACTTCATTGAGTATGTGTGTTGTCTAGTGTAAACCTCCTTGTGTTCGTCTAACCCCAAAAATAAAAATGTACTAAATATATAAAACAGAAAATAACCAAAACGAATGATATAGAAACGATATAAAATCAACGAAATATATCTCCCAAAGTTAGGCCTGCATAAGTAAGTGGCCAGATCGATCAGATCGACCAGCTATATACAGCTAAGTGTTAAACTAAGAACCAGACCTAGCTACATTATCGATAGTTTACTTTACCTTTCATTTGCTTTCGTTTCGTTTCCTTAAGCTTCAGATTTTACAACCGAAGTACAGTCTGTCATTGTATCTATATATAACTTAATATAGCGTGTCTCTTCAGTTGTTGGCTATGATTTCGATTCTGATTTAAAGACCCCCCCGATCCCCTTTAAATAGAACTACGCCGATGTCAAGACCAAGAAGAGAGGATTCCCCAAATTAAAAACTGAGGAAGACCGATGAGCGAAATTGATTTTGAGTTACACTTCCGTTTCGAATTCCCACGTTCCCCCGTTTTGTTTCCTTTTCGTTTCGTTTCGATTCCGCCTGAGTTGAGCATTTTTAACCAACTAACCATACTAAACCAAGATGATATGTCAGTTAACCCGAAGATGTCCGCCGATCTCCGCCTTCGCCTTCGCCTTCGTCTCTGTCTTCGTCTACGTCTCATCATCCGACTAAGTGTGTTCGTCAAATGTGTTCTTTTCCGTTCGTTTCTCAGCGTGTTTCGTTTTCTCGTTTGGTTCCATTTCCGTTCCGTTCCATTTCGTTTCTCTTTTCGGTTCACTAAGCTATGAAAGTACAAATCTCCACCTTAGGTATGCTAAAAGCTAAAACCAAAAATACAAAAAAAAAGAAAAAACAAACAAAAATTATTACCAATTGTTAAGCAATATCAAAGTTTGATCAATTCGTTAACGAAACGCATTTTTGTCTTTTGATTTCTTTTTTATTGTCCTGTCAATTAATTGTGTACTGTCCTACTCTGTTGCTGTGGCTCGATACCTTCATGTTGTGTGCTAAACCAAAAACCAATATCAAATCCAAATCAAATTTCAACACCAAATCAATGTGCATTTCCTACATGCAATAAAAAAAAAAATTAAAAAATCACAAAAAAAAATCCTACGTTTTCAACCCGTGAATTTGTAGTCTCTTCTGGAGCTCGTTCACACCTTGGTAAGTCGAAAAAAAAACAAAACACTTAAAAAAAGGAAACACAGACGTACAATTTTTGGAAAAGAAACCAAAAAAGAAAAAAATATAGAAAAATCTATGTTACAGTCGCATCTTCTTCAGTTGATTCTGAATTTTATGTTTCCCTCATCCAAGCATCTCCATCGATCCATTGTCCATCCACACGAATGCATCGAGTTTTGTTTATTCGCTTTCGGTTTTCATTCCGTAAAATGCATCCCAAAAAAAACCAAAAAAAAGTAAAAAACCACACACAGACACACCAGACTTTTCGGTTAACAACAGTAGGTTGCATCTCTCTCACCAACTCCAATCCACTTTCCCGATCACTTTCGACAAACAAGGCAGCGAAAATTAATTAATAAAGTGAAATTCGATGGCCTTAAATTGCACTTTTAATGAATTAATTAATTATTTTAAGAGGAAGGCTGCCTGTGGCCTCGGTTTCCTATTAATTACTTCTTAAATATTAATAAATATTTATCCAAAATTTACAAGTCAAACTTCTGCTGCATATAAATCCCTTTGGGGCTGTAATTGCATCCCTAAAAAAAGTGCCCATCCCCTCTACCACCGCACCTGTGTTGCCTATAATGCCATTTTGTTGATTTTAAATTACATTTCAACACACAGACAAAAAACCGGGAACCACAAAAAAACAGAGATCGAAAAGTCAACAAATCATTCATGTAAATAAAACACGAAAACAACGAGTAAAGACAACACGACAAAAACATAAAGGGAGAAAATGTAACAACGGAAAATGCATTCATAATTTTTGTATCTCACCAACACCAACACCGACACAAGCACGCTCTCTCACCCACACAGACGTAAAAAAAAGCATAAAAAATAAGAACCAACACACACACGGACATGTGCATATCATGAGTATGTTTTTTCGCATATATTTATATGTATTTATTTCCACATTTAATTTCCATTCCACTCGTGTTTTTTCCGTTGGCATACTTTGTAGGGCAAGATGAGAATTGAGAATAATCGAATCTCGATATATATATATATCCACACATCCATATATATATATACCAAATATATATAAATAATTGTATGTGTTATGTGTACCGTGTCTATATGTGTATTTTGTTCGATTTCCGTTTGTGTTTTTCCTTTTTGCCAATCAACCAATCTCAATCAACCAATCAACCAGCCAATCAAGCGATATATTAACACTCATACTAACCCACTCATCCGACTATACCTATGATTTATAGATACTTATGATTTTTGAATTTTATTTATATATTTTCCTTCATCGTTTTTGGCATGCGAGCATTTCGAGCTTCGACTTCTATTCATATTCTCGTTTCGATTTCTCCCCGAGGTTCTCTTCACACACCTTTTCTCACTCTCTGTCTCTCTGTCTCTTCTCATTCACCAACAACAACCACAAGTTATGGTCCCCCGATCGCCATTTATATATATTATATTATATATATTTTTATTTACATCTTCCATCTTTCCCCCGTCATCAATCTCTCTGTGATCTCCTTACGTTTTCCTTTGTTTTCGTTTGATTTTTGATCAAAGCTTTTTATGGTAAACAAATCTCATCAAAAACAAAAAATGTGAATCACTTTATGAGTTCTCGTATCGATTAATCTCTGTTGATGTTTTGTTAACCAAACGAAAGAATTAAGTATACAACCGACTTGTTCGATCTACCAGTTAGGGCTTCATGAACGAAAAAAACCAAATAAATATCCAAACCAGGTCAAAAAGCAGCAAATAATAAAAAAAAAAATGCAAGTAAAACGAAAGAAACAATATCTGTATATCCTTATATGTTATCACTCGAAAAAATAACAAAAAAAAAGAAAAAAACATCCCTACAAACCCCCAAACGTATCCCTAAATGTCCTAATTGTCTGCGTCTAAGCCATTTGTTTATATGTTTTCCAAATACAACGAAACTCGCCCACACACACCCACTCACACACACACACACACACACATACATCCATCCATCCGCTCCAAAAACAAGAAAAATTCTGCATAAAAAACAAAAAACAAAAAACAGAAAGAAGTAAATCAAAGTTAAATAAAAGCTAAAAGCAAAAAACAAAAAAACAAAAAAGAAGGAAGAACAGAAAATTCTTTACAAACAATTTATAATGCAAATTATTCCATCAGGTTTTTGCGTTTCTTGTTTCGTTTTCTGTATTTCAATTATTCGTATTTTTTCCTTTTGAAATATGTATATATTTTACATATATATGTATTTCACAACAATGTGATATTTTTCACGGCTCAAATTATTAATTAATCCTCGGCCAGCCGAGGCCCCAAATGCCCTTGCAGAAGTCCCTTCAAAGTTAAATGCTTACTGACATTTTTGTATGGGGGAAGTACCTTTATATATATTTATAAATATATTATTACTATTTTAGAACCATTCCATTTAATACCGAGATAAGACACAAACACAAAAAAGTGTCAACATCCATCTCCATAAATTGTACAAAATGTATAGAAAAAAGTGACAAAATTAATGTGTATCGATTACAAAAAAATAATGACCATTAAGTTAATGAACAGGTTTCGCTGGCCAAGCTATACGATCCGACTTTCCGAGCCTGGCATAAATGAACCCATGTATTAACTGAATTAATTAACTTATTTGTCAGGCAACTGATTTTATGCCATTGTTTTTGTGTGTTTTCCTTAGAAAAAAACAACTTTTAATCAATTTTAAAGCAAGGGAAATATTTATTTAAAGTAAATATCAATTTCTGGCAATAAAACCTGCATTTATTTCCCTTGAAATTCATTTTTTAGGGCAAAGCAAATCCATCTGTGGATATTTCATTAATTCTAAAAACCTTTAGTACCTGAAATTATTAATCTGTGACTCTGACTTTAAGCTAGTTATTAGTTCAATATAATTTATTTCTTCAAGGATATCTAGTATTTAATGCCTGACTTAGATGATTTATGGCCTTGAATCCCCGAGGGAACACAACCTTTAATTAGCTACAATATGTGGAATATTATAAGTGGAAAATAATGGCACTTTTTCTGTGTGGAAATAACCTGCTGATGATGATGCCATGGAAACTGGGTGACTTTGTTGTCGGGCAGATTGCTGTTTTTCTTGCCGCTTTCGCTCCGATAAAGCGAAATCCAAGTAAATGCGATACGGGCGTGTCATGAGTTCCTTTTTTTTTCTTTCCTTTTGCTCCTTGAAGGGGGAAAAAGGGGAAAATGGCTGGGAAATGGGTTTGAGGTGTAGCTCGGCCGCCGCCGACGCTGTTGTCAACGTCTTCGTCTTCGTCTTTGGCATTTTGGGCCGTCTTTGTCTGCTGTGTCCTGGGTCCTGTGCGTCCCTCTCTGCCTCTTCCCCCCTCTTTGTATGTCCTCTTTTTTGCCTTTTGTGGCGCTCAAGTGGCATCGTTGAAAAGGGGGCGGCGCAAAAAAAAAAGGGGGGCCCTGGGAAGGGAACAAAGGTCCATTGTGAAAAGTTTTCGCTACTTGCAGCGGCAAATGCAAAAACTGTTAACAATAGAAATAATACACGACGAGGACGAAGAAGCGCCCCCAAAGAAAATCCGAGAGGGCGGACCACGGACGAAGGACGAAACAGGAAGCAGGCATAACCAGAACGGAGACTTGGCCGGAGTCAAAAGTTGAGCAGCAGCAGCAGCAGCAGCAGCAACAACGTTGGCTAAAAATTAAACAATAAACAATGGCGGGAGCGACTATAGATTACTTCCTGTTTTGGCTGAGCAAAAAAAAAAGTAAAACAGAAAGTAAAGTAAAGAAAATACAAGTAAAAAATGGGGCTGAAAAAGCAGCTAACAAATAGGGAAGGGGTTAAGTGTGGCGATGGGCTGACAGGGCTGACAGCCAGCCTGTTTAGGTGTGGCTAGTTTGCCCGCTTAAGTGGTTTTCCACCCAATTTTCCCCCCTGGATTCGCCTCTGGTTTTTCCCTGCACATTTGTGTATGCAAATCAAGTTGTCTGCTAAACTGATTAGTGTCAACTTGCCTGGCAGTCATCAAGTGGCTAGTCGCTAGTCGCTACTGGAGACTGTCGCGGCGGGTTTTGCCTTCTTTCCGGGGGATTGTAGCTGACATCCTTCCTCCTTGCTAAGCTGCTGCTGTTTTTTTTTTTTTTGCGGTTCCTCCAGCGAGCTCTGACTGTCAAGTGTCCTAAGCGCTTGATCCTTGATCTTGTGCTCGGAGAGAAAAAAGGAGAATGGCAAAGGAGAGATTAGAGTTTTCTTGGGGATCTTTTTAAGCAGGACTTTCTAAAGAAAATAATAGCTTTCTCGGGGGTTTTTCTGCTTCTTTTAAGCACAGATATATTCAGAATATATTCACATTTATTTAGCTTTGTTTCGTGCCTGCCTTTTTCCACCAAACCTTATCAACAAGGACTTTTGCCCGGACTATAGCTTTTCTCCGGCTAGCTTTTTCTCTCTTATCGCCAAAGAGAAACACACTCTGGGACAAAAAAGAAGGAATTTACAGCGTACAAGTTGCACATAAACCAAAATTAATACCCATATAAGTTACAAACAGTTTGAGACTGAAGTGATAGTGGAAAACGGGTATAAAACCGGGAAAATGCAGGTGGCGAGGAGCCAGGGGCCAGGGGCTAGTTAACCCCAAACAGGCAACATGGCCCACAGAAATGACCAAAACAACTAAAACCGAACAACGAACGACGAAACCGAATGAATTTCAAGTAGAAATATGCCATATGAGGAACTTGAAATGCTCTTTTAAGGGTTTAAATTGTTTTTAAAATTTAATAAATTAATTAACAGAGAGAAAATATATTGAAATTTACCAAAATTAAGCAATTAAGTAAGATAACTTGTTTTTAAGCAAGAAAATTGGCCGTATTAATGCCTTTAGTGCCCAGTATTTCCACTTACCATAGGTGGTTGGCATACTTTTCCGAGTCACCGAGTTAATTTCGCTGAACTTTTCTGTCATCCCGGCTCTGGGCTCTCGGCTCTCCTTTGTAAATATTCCGAATTCATACGTCGTGCACAAATATATATTCCTATAAGCTCCTATATGTATACATCGCTTGATCGCTGCCAACTTTATGCCAAAGTCCATATATCCCAGAGTTCCTTCTTATCCCGCTCTGAATTTCTTTTTTTTGCCCCGTTTGGCATCCAATGTAAAGGGAAAATGGGTAAAAAAGCGACGAGAAATTCGCGGAATTTCGCTGCAGTCGCACAAAAAGCAAGCGAAATACAGAAAGAAAATAAAGTGAAGGGAAAGCGAGGAAAAATGTTGGGAAAAAAGCAAATATGTCGACGGGCGCAAAAAGGAAACATTGGGGCAGGATAGGGATAGGGGCTGGGAATCGTAGTTTGCCATAGTTATGGTCTGCGGTCGTAGGATCCCGTCCCCGTCCCGTATCCATATCGCATATCGCATATCCTGCATGTCCTGCCGCTATGTGTGTGCACTCAATATAATTTAATATTTTTCGATAGCAACAACGGCAGCTGAAAGTAATTACTTTTATGTGAGATTAGATATATTTATGTGTTGTGGCTGGCTCTGGGCTCTGTGCTAATTCGACATCAGCGCAAAATTTTTAATGGCCTGCAGAGAGCAGCAGCAGCAGTAAAAAAAAAAGGAAAAAATGGATATAGAAATATATCCCTCAAAAGGCGCGGGGCTTAGGGGCCATTCTTTGCTGGGCGCTCCGCTCGTCGTCGCATTTAAGTGAAGTGCAAACTGCGAAACTGCAAAACTACAAAACTGGCTTTCGTGGGAGCGGCAGCGACCACCGCTGTACCGCTGTAATGGCTTCATATAACTATAAAATGTATAAGCCGCGTGTATGTGAGAAATGAGCGTGGTTGTGGGTGGAAAATGCTTGCATGCGCGCCATTGCGGCAAAAGTTGATGAAAACTGTTTTGATTGCGGTGTATAAAATGAAGGCGAACCTCCTCCTCCTCCTCAGGTGCAGAATGATTACAGGGCGGAAATGGAAATGGAATAAATAAGCCACCCCAGGCAGGCGATTCTAGGAAGCATACATTTTATTAACCCCGCTGCCAGCACTTACAATTATCTATTTATAGGGTATTGAACAGTGAGTCGCTCTGATAAAGGGTTATAGCCTTTGATTAAGTGATAAATGGGGAAAATATAGGGGCTTTAAAGTGTATAATTACAAGAATAGGAGTTTGTAAAAAAAGGAAATATAAGTTGGAATTATTTCTAAAGCTTGTAAGGCTTTTAAATATTTCAAAATCAAATTGCAGATACAAATATTTATCTATAGGTATTTTCTGTGATTTTCTGTGAGTGCAAAAAAGCATTTAAGTTGTTTATACCCAGACAAGGAATACCTTACAATTATCTATTTGTAGTGCATTGAACACTGAGTCTCTCTGATAAAGGGTTAATGCCTTTGATTAAGTGATAAATGGTAGGGAAAACTAGGCTCTGAAATGTATAATTACATAAAGGGAACTATAAATACAAGTTAAATTTAATTCCAAGACTTGTTAGGCTTTCAAATATATCAAATTAAATTTGGCTAAACAAATATTTATCCCTAAATATTTTCTGGGATTTTCTGTGAATGCAAAAAAACCCTTTAACAAGTTTTAATTACTTCTAGAACTTGCTAGGCCTTCACAAATTTCAAATTTAAATTGTAAATACAATTATTTATCCCTAGATATTTTCTGGAATTTTCTGTGAGTGCAAAAACCCTTTAAAGGAGCATTTCTTTTCTGTTTTTTAGTTTTTAATGCCAGGCGCTGTTTTTTTTTGTTGGCATTCGATCCATTTCAGGGCGATGCCGCCTCCAATGCCAGGTGGCAAAAGGTGGCGACTGTAATCTTCTTAGGGACAAAAGTGTCATGCAATCTACTCCGCCGGCTAACCCCCTGTCCCTCCCCCAGTGACCAAAGGGAGGGTTTTTTCTAGGAAAGTGCTGCCAAATGAAATTTGTTTTGTGTGCATCAAATTGAACAGCCAAAATGTGGAAAGCGTAGATATGCTTTTCCGGCTCTCTCTCTCTCTTGAGGGGGTTTTCCCCCACACGGATTGGTGCCGCCGCCGACGCCAGGTGGCGCCAGCTAATCTGTAATGAAAAACTGAACGAAAGGCGAGGAAAACCCCGAAACGAAGCGAAACGAAACGAAACTAAATGGAAATGCTCCTCGGCAGCCAATGAATGGCATTTTATGCAGGCCCTCCCTCTGCCCCTCTGCCCCTCTGCCCCTTAGCCCCTTAATTTTCCCGAGTTGCTTACTTAAAGCGACGACACATGGCATGGCATTTACATATATCGTCTCTATCTTGGACTTATGCCAGCTCCTCCTCCCCTGGATTTTCCCTGTATTTGTGTGCAGCTTTTATGCAAATTTACAAAGTGCAAATTACACGCTACTAAAGGTTTTCTTTGCTCTCTCCTATCGGACGGTGCGAGTGTGTGCCAGTGTGTGTGTGTGCTGGTAAATGGCAAACTTAAAAATTCTATTCAAACTTTTCCATACACGCCAGGCCTTTGTGTGTGCGAGTGTGTCCCTATTTTAGCTCCAACTCTCCATGCTCTCGCCTCTCCATTCCGCATCTTTTCATCCAACCCTCGCAATTTCCCAACGCCCTGCAGCTGCTATTTATTTATAATGTGTAAAGAATTTTTTCTACTCAGCTCAGCTCTCATCTTGGGCTGGTACGATGGGGTTTGAAAGGGTAGATAAAAATATAATTTAGGAATAATTTTTTATGAAGAACTTGGAGCCAATAAATCGTATTTAAATTCTACTAAATACAAACCTTCTTTTTATATGCAAAAATCATTAACAAAATTTTAAAAATAATATTTTCTTTATCTCTAAACATTAATATTTAAAAAGAAAGCCAGATATTCCGTGAAATTCATTACTGAAACCTTTCAAGTTCCTTAAACTTCCAAAACCAACTCTACTTCAACAACAACTTGAAGTGAAAATAACATTTAATTGTTCATTTCTCGCAAAGCCCAAAGAGAGCATTTGAATTGTGTCCATTGTGGGGCTTTTTCCCGCCTAAACTCCGCCCGATTCTACGCTACTTTCTTTGCTTTCTTTTTATATTTCTCGTTTTCTTTGCTCCTTTTCCCTTTTTGTGTCCGCTCTTTTAATGAAAAAGGCGCAAGATGCAAACAGAAAGGAGTAAAAGAAATGGCGAAAGTGCAGGAAACATTTCATCAGGCAAGCCAAACACACAGCCCCGCACACAAACACACAACGGTCTCATCTCTGGCATCTCGCTACATAAAGCACATTTATCGTGGTTACAAAAGCGTAAAAGAAAAGTGTGGCCCAGGGTTTTTCGCCTGAAAAATGTTTCAAAAACTGTTTCAGGCTAAATGAACATAAAGCGAGCCACCAGCCACCAGCCACCAGCCACCAGCCACCGCATGAACCGCCTGCAGCCTGCAGCCTCTCTGGCTTTTGTTTTTGTTGCCGAGCTGCTTCCGCTGGAGCCTCTGCATCCTCGTGGGCGTCATGAAAATAAAGCCAAATTAAAATTATATCCTCTTCTCTCAGTGTGGGTGTGTGGGTGTGGGTGTGCCTGTGTGTGTGTGTCCCTTTGTATGCACAAAAGTCAACTAAGTCGTGCTCAATTTTTATGATGGCAAGGCGACGATGCCTTGGTGGAAGGAAGGAACAAGGGTACGAACTTAAGGATACTCAGTAAAAATTATTTAAATAAGAAATCCACAAGATAGATAGGTAGAAAGATTGATAGAAAAATATGTATATAGATAGATAGAAATATAAATAGATAGACAGACAAAGAAATAGATAGAAAGACAAAAATATGGATAGATAGAGACAAACATATATAGGAAATCGTTTTCAAATAGACAAAAATATCTCCCAAAAGTAGAGCTCTCCAAAATAAAGCTTTATCCCAAGAACCTCCTGTCGCAAGTGCTCTGTCTGGGCATCCCTGTCGCCAGGCACCTAGTACACCCTTTTTTCGAGGCCCTAAAAAGGTGGTGCCCCACAAGGGGCTGGGGGTTGGCAATGGCGGTGCAAATGAATGGCAGGCAGCCGCTTTATGAATGGCCACAAAAATCCACCCAAAGACCCACTCCAAGCAAACACTCGCAGGCGCTGTCTGGCGGGATTCCCCCTAAAATAGCAGTAAAAAAAAAAGCGAGTGAAGAAGAAAATGTAGGAAAAGAAAAGAAATTAAATGCACTTCCTTTATGAGCGCGGGCTTCTCATATTTTCCAACCAGCCTGCCCTCCGGGCCCAGTCCCAGACCCGCCTCCTACGCTAATAATGGAAGTGCACTTTTGACACAAAAGGTGCAGTGGCGACAATGCCGGCTCCTGGTTTTGGGTCCTTTTCGGTCCTTTTTGGGTTCCTTTCTGGCAGCCTTTGTTGCTTTTATTGCTCATTCGCTGCAAGGGCGATTAGTTGGGGGAAAAAAGGGGAACCGGAGCAAAGGGCACACCCCAGCCAGCCCAGCCTCTTTGACTGCACCAAATGAGATTAGAACATTTTTGCGGCATTGCTTTCACTTCATCGAGACGATGCCCCTTTGTGCCTTTCTCTGGCTTTCTTCCCTCGGCTAAATGCCTTTATTGCATCATAATTTTGAGAGTGGCCTTTCCTGATAATGATGATTACGTTCGGCTGATTGAAAAGATTGAAAAGCGGGGGTGGAAATATGTCACTGATAGAGCTCTTAGCTAAATAGTAATTTTCTTCTAGAAAATATTCTAGAAATAAAAGGAAACCCAAAACGCACTGAAGCGTTTGGCAAATTAACACTTTCTTGCTGGGAGAGAGAGAATATTGCTCATACGTACGTATACGTTATATTCCTGCTGATGCTTGAGTCGGTGCCCCTAAGTGCGGCATTTCCATTTCTCGATGGCAACAAAATCAAAGTGAAAACCGTTCTCATAACCAAATCAAACCGAATCGAATTGAATGCCATCGAAAGGAATCGAATCGAAACGCAGCAGCAGCCAGCAGGCAGCCAGCAAAGCAAACAAAACAAGAATGTGCTGAAGACATTCAAGTGTCGGTGGCGTATGAGTGATTTACCTGGCCGGCCGACGAGGCAGAGGCGGAGGAGTATCAAGGTTCACCCGAAAAGTCTTAAAAACGCAGGAAGGCAAGGAGCCAGCCAGGCTTGGCTGCAGTGCAAATAAATCAAATAAATAATAAATGAAACGAAACGAATCAAATGCGAAATAAAAATCAATGGCACTCAGCACTTCAATGAATTGGAATACACACACAGTGCCAGGGCACACAGGAATACAGTGAAGCCTCTGGGTTTAGACAGGGTTTACGGTGAAGAAATAAATATTCTACTAAATACTCATTAAATTGAGACAATAAAAGCTTAACTTTCTTTAACATTTCATTCTTAATATTAAATTTACTCTCTAAAAGCCTAAAATAATATTCTAGGACACCCTATACAGCTCCTCTGTACTTATATCCTTGCAATTTGCTTTTTGGTTGGATTTCAAATAAAATTTTGCTTCATTGCATCGAAATTGAGGCAGGAAAACCCAAGACCATGCACGGAAAATGAGGCAGGAGTGGCTGCACTCGAAAAAAATAAGAAAGGAAAAAGAAAATGCTAGTTGGGCCATGACTTTTGAACACACGACGACGACGACGACGACGACGGCCTCGGACTTTGGTCAATTGCAATTAGAAGTCACTGAAGAAGCTATCCTAGCTGCTGCTCTCCAAGAATTCCAATGGGTTTTCCCCCCATTTTCCATTTTCCGCCCCCGTTTCGCTCCTAATAAAAATGCAACTGGGCACGGCACATAAAACTCTGACCCAAATACTGTACATTATGTGTTTATGTCTGCCTCGCCGGAAAGGGAGAAAAAGATGAGAGAGGCAGTAAAAAAATAAGTGGGGGCTGGGGGGGGTCAGAAATTGCAACACTTGAAAACTTGAAAATGTTTTCGAGAACTTGCGCTGGCACAAAAGTTAAAAGAGGCCAACCTGCAGTCCTCTCGGACTCTGTGTGTGGGAAAAAGGGAGTGCGGAGTGCAGGGTGGCGAGCTCTGCACCTGATGATGAGGCGGGTTCCCAGTTCCCTGTTTCCAGCTCCCGATCCCCTCCGATCCCTGCCAGAGCTCCTGCAGTAATTAGTGCAAACAATTGCGCTCGTTTCCGATATCCTTGGCAACTTTTGTACCACCTCCCATCGTTGCTTTGAAAAAGGGGAGTCCCCATGCGCCGCTGCGGCATTTTGTTTCAAGGGGAACAAAAGCTAGAGAGAGATCTGAAGAACGGGAAAAATAAATATATATACAATATAGAATAAAATATATGCGAGCAATGAATGTCCCTGCTGCGTTTCCCATTTATTGGAAATATGAAGCATATTTCGTGTGCTCCTTTCCCTCGACTTTTGTCATAATAAATTGGCAAACTTGAAATCGGATATCGGTTCATTGTTGCCGGGTTTTTGGAAAGTGACAAAGCAAAAGCAAAAAGCGGGCGGGTTGCCATAGTTTCTTTCGCCAGAAATGTGCGCTCATTAAATGGAAATGTAAATGGAAATGGAAAATGGAAAATGATTTTGGGTCGCAGCTGCTCCAGCTCCCCAGCCATTCATCGATAGACAGATGATAGTGAGTGAGTTCGGGGGGTTAAACATTGTCAGAGGACACTGCAAGGGCAACTGCCTCCACTTTGCATCTCGACCCGATTCGACTTGACTCGCGTTCCGTGGAAAGTATCGCATTTCCACCGACCGACAATCGATTTGGTTATCGGGCCGACGAATGCTTTTTGATTTCTGTTCTTGTGTTGGTTTCCCTTTCGTTTTGGCTTTTCAGTTTTCAGATCGTTTTCTTTGTCTCGATTATCTTTGACCTTGTTACCGTTAGCCGCATCTATCGAATAAATCGCAGGAAATCGCAGCAATCGATATGCCATGTATCGAATTGAATTTTTTGAACTAGTTTTCTTTCCTAATAATTAATGTTAACTATTGCATGCGTTTTGAATATGTTTACCAATCGATTGGTGGCGCGCGCGAGTGGTGGGTACAGTTATCGATAGGCGAGTCAGTTAATTAATCGATTTAATTTAAGGGGCTTGAATATTGGTTCGATTTATTATTACTTATCGATAAATACACAATCTTAACAATTTTAAAACAGTTTAATGCCGTTTCATGCCTTACTCTCCGGCGGAACTTGTGCGAAATGCCTTCGATAACATTCACCCACCAATCGATAACCCATCAATCGTTCTCTGTGCACCTCCCGCCCGCTTCCCTCACCGTCCCCATCCATTTAATTCCGAGAGCAACTTGAAATTCTGATGAACTCGCTGAGAAATGTTGGAGGATTCGATATATATTGGCATTCCAAGACCCGGGACTCGAGCTCGGTCCCCCGTATTACCAGCTTTTCCTCGCTTTTCCCCCGCTTTTTCCTCACCAAGCTGGCAAGCTGGCAAGCTGCGTGCCAAATGCCATTTGCACTTGCACCCCTTCGGAAAAGGACGAAGAGGCGCCTGGGAAATGGCCTCTTCCTGCTCTTCCCGCCTTCCCCTTTTATCCGTAGCTCATTGTTGGACACTCATTCGATTCATTCCACACACTCAGACTCAGAGATACAGCACCACTGGCGAGTTGCAATAATTGAATCACCCAAAGCCAGGCAAACACTTTTCCGAATTCCCCAGCAACTCGCTCACACCAAAGATACAAGCTGCAGTTGCAGTTGCAGATACAGATACAAAGTAGAGAACTCTGACAACTCTCATCCCCATCTCATGCTCTTTCCGTCTCTCTTTATACTACTTTATAAACCCCCCCGCCCGACATATGCATTCGAAACAGTTACCAAAAACAAAACATAGCCTATATAGAACTACATATATATCTATACGTACTTATATAAATATTTCTTCAAATTATTGCATAACTTCTTTTCGGTTTTTGTCCTTAGAGCCAAGTGCTGAGAAAACAATCGAGTCGCTTTTCAGTTTTTCCCCATTTCCATCAATACAAAACGACCGACATACATACAAACAAATGCTCAATGTTTTCTTCTCTTCACCTTTATCAAATTGTATGATTTTCCACCACAAAACTAAATTAGAAACCAACAGAAAATCAAAAAAGAAAAAAATCCAAAAAAACAAAAAGAAAAAGAAACCAAAAAATAGAAAGAAACCAATTTTGCCAAGTAACTAACTCTTGAATTTTTATCTTTTGCAAAACCCAAACAAAAAACCAAAAAAATAAATCAAATAAAACCCCCACTCACACTTGGACGTGGCAACCCTGGCTTGGACAACTCTGCAGTCGTGTATCCGTGATGCGGGGACAGGTGATCACGCCCCAAGGACTGGGCATCGTCGGTATCCGCGTGTCCGTGGATCGTGACTCTCGCTTTGGATTTACTTTGACTCGTCAGGGAGGATGGTAAGTACTACCGACTTTTTTTATTAATTTTATAAATATTTTTAATTAAATAAAACCATTGAAGGAATCCGTTAATATAAAGAATAAAAGTTTCTTGGCATAGTTACATTTCCTTCAAACATCTAAACTGAATTTAATATTAAAAAATTGATAATAAAACCCAACTTTTAATGAGCAATCTCCTCCGCTAAATTAGTTGGCTCCTTTGAGGCTCCACTGTACGCGTGCATGCACACAATATTCGGTAAATGCAAATTACTTACGTATGGATGAGCTGCTCCGGGATGACCTCCTCCGGGCTGAACTTTTTCCGTTGATTAAATTCTGCTGATGGAATCCGCCGATGGCCAGAAAAAAAAATTAAAGTAGAAACAAAACAAGGAATAATATAAGAAAATATAAAAGGTGGATCGGCGAGAGCAAGTTATCAAAATTTTTAATTAAATCTTTCGCTTTGATGTGCGGCTCAAGTTTACACAAGTGGTAAGCATAATGAGAGAGGAGCAAGAAACCAGAGTCCTGGCATCTAGGATGCGGGCCACAGACCGCAGCAGGACAATTGGCCAAAAGCCGCAGGAGCGGAGTAGAAAAGGACATTAGTTTCAATTATTTGACATTCTATTCGAATTGCTTTTTAAGCACAAAAGCGAGAGCAAAAGTTTCTCAGCATTTGCTCTAATTGAGCCCATCAAAGATGCATGGACGAAATATTTTCTCAACTGTAAAAGGATGGCAAGCTGAGAGCTGCAGGAACAGGAACAGGAATAGGAATGGAAACGGCAATAGAAGCAAAGACAGAGACGAGACACACACAGAAAAGATGGCCAGCAATCCAATATATCTAATATAAATATTTTTCCAGTTGTTTTTCTTTCTGTAAAAAGGATTTCCGTTTGCTGCCATCAGCAACATTGTTTGCTGTCCTTGTTGTTTTGCCATTTTCTTTTTCCCTCCCCCCGATCGGAGTGTGTGAGAGTTGGGTGTGTGTGTGTTGGCCAATTTAAATAAACATTTCGCACCCGAGACTCTGCCTGATTTTATTATGGCCAAGCGCTGGAATACAAACAAAATCTGTGCAGCAGACAGACAAAACTCCAACTGTCTGATGATTATTTGTGTTTGCACACACTGCCTTTGTTTATTTCAATTTTGCAAATATCCAGGTACACACACCAGACTTGCCATACTATAGCATACTATCCTCTCTATATATATATATCTACATACATATGTGGGCCAGAGATAAAAGGTAGCGGCAAAGAGGCTCCAACTGGAGCGTGAGAAACATTACATTTTTACCTGGCTGCGGCCTTAATTTATCATTAGGCCAATGGCCTGCGCAACTTGCTGGCAATTTAATTTCTTAAATAAATAAATAAAATATTGTAGGGTCCTTTCCTCAAGCAATCAGTTGAATAAGTCGCTGTAAGGTCCTGCCATCAAATCCTCACTTTTTATTTATGTATTCTTATTATGACAACTTTGTTGTTATTTATCTTGGCCGCTGCTGCCTTCGCTTTCGCCATTGTTGCCGTTGCCCCTTCTCTTTGAAGGGATTTTAAAGTTGGTCCTGTGTGTGTCCTTGTTACTTTTTATATTGCTGCTGGCCTCCTTATTGCTGCTGCTGCTGCCGTTGCTGCTGCTGCTGCTGTTGCTACTGCTGCTGCGTGTGTGTTAGCTCGCAATAATTCCTGTTTATGTTCGCATTACTTTTGGCTTTTTACACTGCAGGTCGTCTGTATAAGTCGATTTTCTACTTACTTTTGACCCTTTTCTTTTGGTTTAATTTTTTTTATTTGAAAGAAATTTTATAAGAGCATTAAATATATTTTTTTATTAATATTTCAAGAGTATACTTGAAGTTGTTCCGTATTTTTGGCTTTCGAATAGAAGATTTTTTATAAATATGCTAAAAGAAATAGTTTAAAATTAGATAGAAGGTTAAATATACTTTTAAAAAATTATTTATTAGTCGAAAATGGAATAAACAAGATATTTGTTATTGAGATATTTTTTTTGTTCTGTGTACTTTAAGCATAGTTTATTTTCAGGTATTTATTAGATTTATTTTTATGTGCGTTATGTCTTGTGCTGATGTAGCTACTATGCCACATTATGCGGCCCAATGAGCAACAGTGTGTTGTTAGCTGGTACTGGTTTCCCTGAACCCCCGCCATTTTCCTCACATGTTCATATGTGTTTTCCCGGAACCCTCTTCCTCAAGCTTGTTGCAGGATTTTATGGTTTTGTATTTATAATGTTTATTTCAATTCTATGCTTTTATTAGCTACCCCGCGCACACACACACACACATACAGCCCACATACTTGGCATTTTCCATTTTCTTTTGGACCGACTTTCCTTGTTGCGCCATTTGTTGGTCCTGCTTAATTTTTCCAACTGCTGCTCCGCTTTCCTGCTTTTTTTCGCCGGCTGACATGCATTGTTGGTTGTTGTTGTCATAGTAATAAAGGTAATAAAAGTCATTATATTGTGCTGCAGGGGATTATTGTTGGCATTTTTTATTGCATAAGTATTATTCGAGCTTTGGCCCCCCGGCTCCTTTGCTCCCTTTTCTCCGTTTCTCCTCTTTTTCTCCGCCCGAAACGTATGTCTCCATGTGTGTTTTCGGGTTGTTGCCTCCGCTAAATGGCTGGTTGGGGGTTGGGGGGGGTGTGCTTGGAAAAGCCCACCCACTAAAACCACCCCCTTGCCAGCGGCTGGCTTTTCGCTCTGGTCATGCTCATAAAATTCAATTCAATTACAAATGAATGAATGCAATGCCACGGCGGACTGTAGACGTAGACAGACGAGGTCAGGGAAGTAGGGATCACGAAAAAATATAAATTGAATAAATAAAAATACTGTAAAGTGCAAGTTCTATATATCCAATATCATAATTTCAATAATTTTTGGCTACATTTAGCCTACAAAATGGCCATTTGTCAGCATTGGTGGAATGTAAACATTGTGCGTATACTGTCTGTGTGCCGGCAGAGGCTGGGAAGTGGGCTGTACTGATTTAAAGGGTTTGACCAACGTTAAATCAATAAAATCCTATAAAAACATACAAAAATAGTAAATAGTTTAACTTAAATATTCAAGATTTATATTCAAAAGAGTTTAAATAACTTAAAAACTCTTACAGAATTCGAGAATAAATACTGTAAATAAATTAATATCCATTAAAAGATGAACAAACTCACACAAATAGCTTTTATTATTACAAAAAAGCTTGTTTACCTTTTAAATAAAATATTTAAAAATATTTTAATAAAAGAAAAAAAAGCTAAATAAATATTTTATAATATTTCCTATTATCTTAACCACAACTGTGGCCGCTGCCGCCTGTGCACTTTATGTGTATGCATGCGATAAAAGCGGCCACAGCAATAACAACAGTCGGCGGCGACGGCTGCAGCGGCAAAACAGTAAAATTAAATTAGCAAAAATTGTAACAAATTTTACACAATTCCCTTATATAGTATATCCACTCTTTTTTTTTTCTCTAGATATTATTTTTCCTAGATCTTTTTTCTGGCGTTGTTGCGACCACTTTATTTTTAATGAAATGCATGTCCTTGTTTATGGACATGTTTATGGGCAGCTTTGGTCGCTTTGTTTACGAGGCAATTCAATTGAATGTTTTGTCCCTTAATTCAGGGCAAATATCATCAGTAGAGGAAAAGCCGTGGAAACCAATTTTCCAGCGCCCCGAGAGCTATCTCTGTCGCACGCGCGCGCACGCACAAAACACAATTAAAAATCGCATTAATTAAATATATTTCAAAAGCAAAAGTTTTTCGCCATTTCTTGAGTTTCTTCCTACGCAACTTGGCTTTGTACCTCCGCTGGAGCTGGATTTTCTTTGCCATCTCTCTCCCATCTCCCATTTTCCATTTTCCCCTTACTCTGTTGGTTGTTTTGGCCTTTTGTTTTCCAACATCTTCGTCTTGCCAGAGAGAAGAAGTTTTGTGCAACTTTTCCGTAGCTGCAATGCGAATTTTCTCTTGTAATAATGGCAGCGGCGGCAGAGGCGGCTATGGCGGCCTCTCGCAATCGCCATCATTATATTTAATGCGGCTAACGCATGACAAGGGATGAGGTCTGGGCTGGGCTGGGCTGGTGGCCAGTGGGTAGGTCTGAAGGTCTTAACTTATGCTCTCTGCCTTCTCGTCGGCATCTAAAGTTTTTCAATTTCCCACAAACAATTGAGGTATTATCTGGGGCTCCACCTTGGAATTAGATTGCCGTCGACGTCGAGAGGGTGGCCTTTCCAGGAGTAAGGAAACCCAACCCCCCCCCATCGTCGTCCAATTCAATTCGCTTCAAGTTCATTAAAATATTAATTTGCATGTTTGCCCCTCCAACTTTTGCACTAATTTCGTATTCCGTTTCATATTTCACAAGCAACACCCTCCTTATACATTTTCTTTGCTCCATTTTCCCATTTTTCCAGGTTCGATGTGCTGGTGAACGGCGGCGGAGCGGTGACCTTGCAGTTCCAGCGCAGTCCCTTCAGGCCTTTGACGAGGACGGTGTTTGTGCCCTGGAACAGGATCGTGGTCCTGCCGCCAGTGCAGATGCAGCTGAGCGATGACGATGAGACCACCAGCAGGAATATTAAGTGAGTTTTTCCACTAAAAATCCTTTTAACTAAGAACTAAATTATTATTAAAACTAATTATTAAAACTAATATTTTACACTTTTTCCCTTTCCACAGAGTGGCTCCCTTGAACCCCGCCTTGACGTTCCTCAACTCGATCCACTATCATACGGCCGACGAGGCCAACGATGCCAGCAAGGTGTGCATGGACCATGATCACGAGAAGCTCCGTCCCCAGCTGATCAGCACTTGGATGCCCAACGGCGTGGGTGCCATGCCCGGGAAGAGGGTCATCTTTGCGGAGACTCAGGTGGGTTTGAAAGTGCTAAATGTGAAATGCGAAATGCGAAATGCGAACAATCCCTCGCCCTCTGACTCGCTTTGGCTGGGTGGCCCCTAATGCCATTCCTAATTAGCAGTCCTGGCAGCAGCTGCTGGACGCAGCGCAGTTTTAATTAATTTAAAGTTTGCCTTAATGACATTATAACTTTGCATCAAAAGAGCTGGGCAAAGCGAGGAGGAGGAGGAGGAGAAGGAGGAGCACCACTCCGAGGTGGACATTAATTCTGCTGCCGCCGCCGGCGAGAGAGAGAAATCTCGCGGCGAAGGTCTGCTCGCCGGATTCGTAATGCGTTTAATTGCAGCACTCGAACCTGTCCAGCTGCGGTCACCGCCAGACACTTGGCTGTCCTGTGCTTCTCCTCCTCCTCTAGCTTTCCCTTTTCCCTTGGACCTTTTTCCCACCTGCACTTAAAGTTTTCCCCGCTGAATAGTCACATAAAGCCGAGGGTAAAGTTTACAAAGGTCACAACATGATAATAGAAGGAATTATATAAAAAAAAGGGTGTCAGAGAGAAAGGGTTTGTAGAGAAGTTGTAAATAATATTCCAGAATAAGACTTAATTCAGGCAATTAAAATGTTTATTCAGTAAATTTATTCGGTAAATTAATAAACAAGTTAAGGAAACAGGTATCCCAGGAATTCCTTAAATAAACTCTATATTTATTAAGTAGCAAGTTTAACCCTCTCTTTACCTTAAAGCTAATATTTTCTTCACTCATTTCCCTCAACAGATTGTCCAAGAATCCATCCAGATACCCGGCTCTGACCTGCACCTCACCTACCAGAGTTCCCAGGCCAGCGGCTACCTGAGCATCGTCCGCATGAGGCTTACAGCCGAAACCATACCGCCCACCCTGACCCATGTCCATGTGGGCGTGGAGATCGAGGAGCGCTGCACGTGAAGACCTACGAGGCGGACCCGAGTCTGGTGCACACCTTCGCCTGGAACAAGCGCAATGTGTACCGCCAGAAGGTGTACGGAGTGACTGTGGCCAGGATCTCGGTGGGCTACCAGCACAGCACTTGCCAGTCGCCAGTGTGGATCGCCCAGACGGCCAAGCTCCAGGGCTACGACGTGGACATCTCGGACATTGGCGGCTGGGGCCTGGACATCCATCATCACTACAACTTCCACGAGGGCATCCTGCAGAAGGGCGACGGCAGTACGCTGCACATGAAGGAGTATCCGCGCACCGTCAAGGTGGTGATGGGCACCGGCCTGCAGCGACCCCTGACCTGTCCGGACTACTGCAATGGCGTGGCCAAGGATGCCAAGCTCCTGACCCCCATCGCTCTGGCCACTGGTCCCGACGGCAGCCTCTATGTGGGCGACTTCAACCTAGTGCGTCGCATCACGCCCGACGGCAAGGTCTTCACCATCCTCCAGCTGAGCGCCACCCAGGTGTCGTATCAGTATTACCTGGCCGTCTCGCCGGCCGACGGACACCTGTACATCTCCGATCCGGAGAGGCACCAGATCCTGCGACTGTTGCGCCTGGAGAAGGTCAAGGATCCGAGCATCAACAGCGACCCGGTGGTGGGCAGTGGCCAGCGCTGCATTCCCGGTGACGAGGGCAACTGCGGCGACGGAGGACCCGCCCTGCTGGCCCGACTATCGCATCCCAAGGGACTGGCCATTGCCGCGGACCGTACCATGTACATAGCCGATGGCACCAACATTCGGGCGGTGGATCCCAAGGGCGTGATCCACACGCTAATCGGTCATCATGGACACCACAACCACTGGAGCCCGGCGCCCTGCAGCGGCACCCTGATGGCCAACCAGGCGCAGCTCCAGTGGCCCACTGGCCTCGCTTTGAGCCCGCTCGATGGCTCGCTGCACTTCATCGACGACCGGCTGGTCCTGAGACTCACCTCCGATATGAAGATCCGCGTGGTGGCCGGCACACCGCTGCACTGCAGCAACGGTGCTGGGCAGGACGGCAGGGTCAATAAGACCGGTGCGGACAATGTGCTCGGCACCGTCCTGGCCATGGCCTTCTCACCGTTCGGGGATCTCTACATAGCGGACAGCGATTCCAGGCGGATCAACTCCATCCGTGTGGTGGATACAGCCGGCAATATGAGATACTTTGCGGGCAAGCAGGAGAGCTCGGGGTGAGTAACAGCGCTTGGGCGCTTTATATATTATTAACTTTATTCGAAGAACCTTGTCCGTTGTCCGTTAATGAGAGAAACCAGATTTATCTCGGGAACCGTAAGCGATAAAGTCTCAAAATTTGGGATCTAGACTTCTGTTGAAGTACAGAAAACATAACTTAATTAAAATTATTGCAGCTACTTTTTTTTAGAAAATATTTCATGTGGTCCGTTGTCCGTTAAAGAGAGAAACCAGGCTAATCTCGGGAACTGTACAAGTTAGAGTTTCTAAGTCTGGGATCTAGACTTCTCTTGGAGTAAAGGGAATAGAATTAAATTTAAATTATTGCAGCTACATTTTTAGCAAATATGTCTTCTTGTTCGTTGTCCGTTAAAGAGAGAAACCAGGTTAATCTCGGGAACTGTAAGCGTTAGAGTCTCAAAATCTTGAAATTAGACTTCTGTTGGAGTAAAGAAATAGAATTAAATTAAAATTATTGTAGATAACTTTTTAGTACATATTTCTTCTTGTCCGTTGTTCGTTAACGAGAGAAACTAGCTACTTATTAAGTACAAATTTCTCTGATTATTTTGCAAAAACCCCGTGGGGATAAATACCCACACATAACTTGAATTCCATTGATTTTCCGGTTGCCTGACAGAGGGAATATAAATCAAAAATGCGCCCGCTTTCAGTGTCATTATGGCCCTGTTATCCCAACATGGTGCCAGGCCAGAGACCAGCGTGATATGTGGTCCTTGCCGAGTTATCAAAGTGCACAGAAAATAAATAATTCGCCATATGCGTAGCTGGAATAGCCGACTATTGCATTCTTGGTTGTTTTATGCCCTCAAATATTG
Source organism: Drosophila triauraria (assembly GCA_014170255.2). Classification (NCBI taxonomy): domain Eukaryota; kingdom Metazoa; phylum Arthropoda; class Insecta; order Diptera; family Drosophilidae; genus Drosophila; species Drosophila triauraria. The sequence goes on along the minus strand of CM024333.1, from coordinate 6,078,133 downwards.
ACTGGCTACTGGGTCAACATAGCAGGGAATTTGGTCAGCAGGCCGCTGGCCAAAGCCAGCACCAGAACCAGAACCGGCGAGAATGGAGCTTGGGCCGAGAAGGGGTGGAAAAATGGGTGGCCGGATTGACTCCACTCGGACTTGTTTATGCGCATACTTGACCCAATTAAGTGAGCTCCGGGCTATTTGCATATTGCCGAACGATATCAGCCAATTTTTCAAAATGTCTACCAAACGACACACGGGACATGGGACACACAAAACGCACAGAAAAGGAGGAGGACGAGGCTATATGGAGTGGAGTGTAGTGGAGTGTGGGACATAAATAATAAAAATTCAGCAAGAGCAGCACAAAATTGCCAATGCACCAAAACGGCCATAAATGTCAGGCCAACTAGGCAATGGCGCCCCCAGAGAGTATCTGCTTCTCTCTGGCCCCGGCACCCCTTCTTGCCATGTCCTCTATGTGCTCCATGTGCTATGTTAACTTTATTTGACTTTATTAACCCATTTTGAAGGCATCGAAAAACGGTGACCAGCAAATTAATTGGAATTCTCACATTGGGGAATTCCATTGTCTGATTTTTCATGGCCCCCAAGTACATATGTATACATATATTCTCATATATTCACATAGTCGTAGTCCGAACACCACGTGTGTGAGTGTACCAGAGGCACTAAAGCCATTTGCATTTTGTGCATTGATTAAAGCGGGGCATTAAGCGGAAACGGAAAGAGAAACAGAGATGTCAGTCAATGAATTTGAATTCAGAGCGAGAGGAATGTGGAGGTAGGAGAATTATGTGAGCAGCGAGAAGAATGTGAGCAACGAGAAGTATGTAAACAATTATAAATATGTAGGCAACGAGAACTATGTAAGCAACGAGATGTATGTGGCCGACGAGGTGTATCAAAGGCACGAGAAAAATGTGAACAACGAGAAGTATGTAAGGAGTGAGAAGTATTTTAGCAACGAGAAGTATGTTAGCAGAAAGAAGAATGTGAACGAGAAATCTTTAAGCAACGAGAAGTGAGTAAGCAAGAATGAGAATGTGAACAACGAGAAGTAAGCGAACAACGAGAAGAATATAAGCGAGTAGTTTTAGTGCTGCACAACGCCGAAAGTAGAATAGTTAGTGCTTCCTAACGCAAAATGAAACATTTCAAGCTTGAAAAGAATATTTTTCCAACAAAAAATAATAATAAGGGAAATATTTCAACAACTTACAGACTTACTAACAATTTAAATAAAGACCACATGGGAAAATAAATCCATTTCAAAGCCCAGAACTCGATGACCGCACTTACTCATAGAATACCCCATCTATACGCACACAAAAATATAATTTAACGTGAACATTTACGACCCCCGGCTGCTTGTACATCGCAAATTTTAGACTAAACCAATTAATTTGGTTCGTTGAGTGGCGCCAACAGAAACACAGAAAAAAAAACAGATGAGATGACCGGGAAACCCTTATAAACACCAGGCAGTTCAGGCTGAGAGAGGATCCTGTAACTTTCGGGGTCGCAGTTGATTTAAGCAAATAGAATTTTGAACTGCTTTTCGGAGGGTGAGGGAGCCATGTGACTGGCGTCAGGTGCCAGGGGCTCAACGGGGTTAAGTCCCAGATAGAGAGGCTAAAGGTTGAAGTGGGCGTGGCCGGCAGACGTGGCAAAGTAATTAGCGGCCGTCGCGCCACAGACAGAAACTATAAATCAACTTTTCACTCGTTTTTTTCTCCCCTTCCTGCTTTCTTTCTTTCATTCATTTTCCCCAACGTCTTTTGTGGAGCCATATCTTTTTGCACGGCCAAAGGGTGTTGGAGTGTCGGGAAAGGGGTTAAAAAAGGAGTTAATGTCGACAAAAGGTGGCAAAGGCAACGGCAACGGCAAAGGGTGTCTGTGTCCGTGTCTGTTGCGTGGGCGTGGCAGCGATAAGCGGCGCCCGGAGTTCGCTTTACTTTAGACTGTTTATCGAACAAACAATGTCATCATAAATATGCGTCTCGAGCAGTCGAGCAGCAGAGTGAACCCCGGGGGCCGAGCTAGGAGCACGGGTGCGGCTAGAGATAGCAAAAATATTGGGGAAAGGGTGTGCTATCCACACACCACACACACAACCCAAACAATACACCATTGCAGTATATCAGTGAGCTGCCAGGGAATGCCTAGAAGGATATGGGTTTTCAATTCTCAGAAATAAACACATCTCCGGGTAATAATTATACTTAAATTCGTATAGAGTTAATTACCATAAATAATCCCACTAATTCGCTTCACTTTTTCCCATCCTTTTCTGCAGATCCCAGACCTGCGAATGTGCCATCGGTGGCGGCAGCAATGGCAGCTCGGCCTCGCTGGGCGTGGCCAGTGGCGGTGCCTATTCCACAACGGTTAATCCCACGCGGCCCAATGGCGGCACCACGCCCACCACGCCCGCGGGCGGAAACGGAAGCGGAAACGGAAATGGCAACGCTTCGTCGGCGGGCGCATCGGGCACCGGTAGTTCCAGTGGCTCCAATGGCGGCGCCTGCATCTGTGCCGGCGGCATTGCCCTCGGCGCCTCGGGCTCTAACTCCAACTCGGCACCGGGCTCAAGCGGCGGCGGCACCCTAGCGAGCATCGTTGGTGGCGGTGGCCTGATGTCCACTGGACCCACTACTACCACCACCGTGCTGCTGGGCGCCAAGACAACGGCGGCTGGCATCGGCGGTGGAGCGGCCACGCTGAACGATGACGGAACGCTGAGCAATGCGGAGACGCTGCTCTCTTCGAATGCCCGCTTCCAGGCCATATCCGCCATCGCGGTGGCCCAGGATGGGGTCATCAATGTGGCTGATCAAGGTGAGTTCAGTTTTTTTTGTATATTTTAAAAATTTGAAGGCGGTTTCCGGTGTTTTAAATATATAATTTATAGTTAAAAGCATAAATGTAAATAGCCAGTGTTGCGAAGCGTAAGCACTGTCTAAGCTAGTGTTGGAAAAGAAACCAAGAGTAGATAATAAAAATTGCAATATGAATATCTAGAAAATGTTTGTTAAAATCAAATTAAAAGGTACTAATTTATTAAAGGTAGGGTAAAAATTAATCTTAAAAGTATCAAAATAATATCCTAACGCTCTACAGCATAAGCTGAGAGTCTTTAGCTAGTGTTGGATAAGAAACCAAGAGTAGTAAACAAATATTGCATGAAAAATACCGGGAAATTGTGAGTTGTGAGCTAAATTTTAATTAAAAGTAGGGTAAAATTTAAACTTAAAGGTATCGGAATAATATCTCAGTGCTCTACAACATTGGCCAGTGTTGGAAAATGTAATTCGAGTAGAAAGTCAGACTGCAAAGTCCTAAAAAAAGCTATACTAATTTTTGAAATGAATATTACAATTTAAAAAGTGAACCAATTCAATTAAATTTTAAGGAATTGCCATATTCGTTATGTGCACTTTTTCTTAAAGGTTTCATATACCTAAACATAAGCATATATCCCCAGCCATATGGCCTCTCCAGTATCCTGACAACAACTGTCATCCGATACAGCAAATTTGTCATCTTCCGTATATAAAAATATGCGTGTGCTGGTGTGTGGCAATTTGCTTTTGTAGAGAACGCACACACACACACACTCTGGCACAACAATCGCATGGAAAATGGAACATTTCCTTTGGCAAATTTTCTTCAACTCCTCGCACTTCTTCCTTATTTTGCCATTCGCATTGTTGCTGTGTTAACAAGCGGCGAAGGGAGCACAGAAGTAAAATACGAAAATAAATAAATAAATAGAAAATGTTAACTGCTGGTGGAAAAAGAAAGAAAAAAATATACGAAAACCGGAAGTTAAATTTCGACATATTGCAAAACACAACCACAGCAAATACAATAATAATAATGACAACAACAGCAAATGGCAACGGAAATACAGGCAGGGCTCGATGGAGAGAACTATAGAAAATATTTTTACTTGAAGAAGGAACTAAAAAGTATTTTAATATATTTTATTGACTAATTAAATCATAAATCTATAAACTTGAGAGTCTCCAGAGAGCTTCTTAAATATTTCAAATGTCACAACATTTTTTTCCGAGTTTCAGGAACTTGTTTTCCAAACCCTTTTTCCCATTTTCTTTAAAGAAAAGCTTCACTCTCACCTAGACTCTGTTGTTCTCCCCTACAAAGGACCAGAGAGTGTTCACTCTACAGGGCGTGCACTGTGACAACAAAAGTTGAACAATGCGCAAGCTGTCGAAGGAACAAGCAATTGTTGTTGTAATTGGCCATTACGGGCGGGAAAAGTGTGTGTGTGGGGGGAAAAGCGGATGGCGGTGGCATGTGAAAGGAGGAGGTGCGGGGAGGCTAAGAGGAAAAGGAAAAGAGCGAAACCAATTTCCGTTACAATTCGAACGAGGACAAATTAGGACCCACTCGCACACACACACACTCGCACTCGCTCCCAGGTAGAGCTGAAGAAACACAAAACAAAATGGCCGCCAATAAATTCCGGGGATAGGAGGCGCCACGCCGCCTGCTGTAAAAGCAAAAGCAAAGGCAAGAGCTCAAAAAAGCACGGAAGGTATAAATTTGAGTGCATTAGCAGAGCGTAATTTGATAAGACCAAAAACGTAATTAATAAATTTCCACAGCGCTGACGGAGGAGCGGGGACGATGGACAAAGGGGTGGATTTTCCGATGGATTTTCGTTTGGGATTTTTCGGGGGGGAATGGATGAGTCCTTTGGCTCATCAGAGGCCGCGGCGCCCACACAAAAAGCGGCGTCAGGCAGGCAGAAATTAATGAAAAGGCCAGGAGCAGGGAGCAGGGCGAGAGATGAAGCCGTGGAAAGCAAATCAATGGCCATAATTAATCAAGTTTTAGTCTGTGCGTCGCTGGTGGTGATGGTGATGGCGGTGGTGGTGCACACGTGTGAGTGATTGCCGTCATGCACTCGAAGAAACTAAATTAGAAGGGAAATTTAGAAGAACTCTCCAATAATAATTCTTAGGGTTAAGTTATTCTTAATCTAAATGCCTAGAAATATATTTTCTCTCAGTGCCTTGTCTGGTTGTGAGTGTGAAAAGCGAAAAAGTGAAAATCAATCTTATTACCTACGCGGCATCGAATTGGCAGAACTTTTGCCCCCTTCCTCGGTGTCGCCTCGGGTAAGGGAAATGGTACGGGGATGGGACTCCCCCCTTCAATACATTAATCACGGCTCTGTGTAGGTGTGTGCGTGCATATCTGTGTGAGCAGACAAGACACATACAAATGCAGGAGAGCCCCAAAAAAGAAACGTAAATAAGCTTCATTAGCAGCTCGCCAACCTAAGTGGCCTTTCTCCTCTCCTCTTGTCCGGCGAGTGTGTGAAAAATTATTGCATTAATTGCTTTGCCAGGAAAAGAAAAAGGAAGGAAAAGCTAAAAATATCGATGGAAAAAGAGAGAAAGCAGAAAAATTATCTAAAATTAGGTAATAAATTGAGAGTTCCGTAAGGGATAAGGGACTTGTTATTTCTTAAAATAACAAAGAAATATTAAACACTTCTTGAGTCGCCACTAAATCACATTTAATCAACCCAAAAATCACTCTGTCTTGCTGAGCCTACAACTGTCTGCGTTTATCTTGATTTGGGTTATGTTCATGTTCATGTCCATGTCCTTATCTCATCGATAGCAGGCCTTCAAAGGGACTTGGCAAATATAACCCAAGGACCCCCTTTCCGATTCCGATTCCTATGCCGAATCCCTCCATCGATATCAATTTCGCCAGCGATTTGGACATATGCTAGCTAGCCATGACGACGACGACTGTTTAAAGCTCAAAGGACAATTGCAGGACACCCACGAATGGAGTGAAGTGGAGTGGGGGAAGCAGCAAACATTCGGCGACACAATGGCAACAACCCTTTGCACTGGGCACAAACAAGTTGTTCAGTTTATGAGGTCATTACCATTACATTACATTACAGCCACCCGCACACACTCTTTGGAGGGGCGTTGGGTGTGTGTTGGGTGTGTGTAGAGTGTGTGCGGAGGCGGCGGCCAACCTCCAGCTGAGCGTCACACATTTATTGCATTGAAATTCGCTCAATCGCTGGCCTGGCGTCCTGCCAATTCGAATGCCAATGCCCCAGCTTTCAGTGGCGGGAGCCCAAGGCCCTGCACTGTGGAAAATTTGACTGAATTTGGCCGGTAATTGAAGGAACTAGGAATAAATTCAATTTTAGCCTCTTAATTGGCCTCTTAATATGCGATTTAATATGAGAGCAAACATATAAATACAGCAAAGTGAATAGGAGGAAAATGAAAACCAGAAAGTGAACAGAACGGAATGAATACAAAGAAATGAACAGAAGGAAATGAAAAAATGAACACTTGAAATGAAATACTAATGGAATAAAAACAAGAAACCAGTACCAAGGAAATGAACACTTTCAAATTAACACAAGAAAGTGAATAATTAAGAAATGAACAACCTACAAGGAACACAACAAAATGAGCACTTTTAAATGAACATATAAAAATTAATAGCTAAGAAAAAATCACTTGTAAATGAACCCAAGAAAAATGAACACAACAAAATGAATACCAAAGACGAATACAAGAAAGTGTATAAAATAAACACAAGAAAATTAATAACTAAGAAATAATCACTGGAAAATGAACCCTACAAAAATTAACACCAGAAAATGAACAGAACGCAAGGAAAGAAATAAAAAACACAAGAAGAATGAATATAATGAACACTAGAAAAATGAATGAACCCTTTAAAATGAACACATGAAAATGAATAACTAAAAAATAATCACTTTAAAATACCCTGGAAAAGTGATCATAAGAAAAGGAACAAACTTTAAATGAACACAAGAAAATGAATAACTAAGAAATGAACACTTTAAAATGAACACAATGAAGAACTAAAAAATATTCACTAGAAAATAAAACCCAGCAAAACAGGACCCTCGAAAAATAAACACACTTTAAATAAATACAAGAAAATGAATAATTTTACTTCCAGTGCATCAGCGAAAACCCGAAACCAAAATGCTCCTCTAAAATGAGACCATAATGGCTTACGCTCCAACTACCGAGGGTCCTGTGTGTGTGTGGGAGGGTCGACTAGAGAAGTGTGTAGTCGGGTGCTTGGAGGATGGAAATTGCTGGGAGTGGCGGCATCGTGGAGAGGTCCTGATGTGGGCGGCCATGTGTCTCCTGGTCGCGGGTCGTATCCTTGCTCGGTCGCCGGGTAAATGAACTGTAACGCAATCGAATCAACACTGGCCGCACCGCAAGCCAAATAAGGAATAACCCCGCACACAATGTATTTAATATTTTTTTATTGTGATATGTGCGAAGGAGGGAGCAGCGAGCCAAGAGCCAAGAGCGACTACTGGCCCACATTATTCGCAATCAGCGGTGAATTGTTGCATACAATAATTGTGTGAAATTGATGTTTATGATGGCCAGAAGACCATCCGCTGGCCGCAGTAGTTGCGGTGGCTGACTCGGGCTGGGTGCGTGGAAGCAGAAGGATCAACATAAATTGGAGCGTAAATTATGGGAACTATTTGGAGTCACAGACTTAAGAGCAAGTGAATAATAGTTTGCAAAGGGTTTACAGTAAGGAATTTTGTGGAATAGGTGCTTAATTTGAAGGTTTATTAATTACTTAAATATTTTTATAACAGAAATGAGGTAGTAAGAAGGGAAAAAGGTCACTATTTTATTTTATTTTATTATACTAAAGCTTTTTCTACAATCCGTATATTTCTAATTATTTTTATTATTAATTATTACTTATTGTATTATCATTTTTCCTAAACCTTAAAGCCTTTAAAATTCGCAACTCTCTCTTTATAAAGCCTTCGAGTGACCAAAAGTTCTGTGGCATTTATGGCTGCTGTCACTGTGTGTAGTTTAGTTGTGCGAGCAAATGATGTAAAGTTAATGTGTTCCCCTAGTTTACACACCCCACCCCGCCGACACTTAGTTTCTTACACAAAACGCTGTCATCATCATCGCCTTTTGTTGTTGCTTTCTGTTTGCAATGCAAAGCCTGAAGGGCTTGTGGGGGATGGGGATGGCGATGAGAGGTGTTGAAATAAAACTAGGAAACTAGGAAGAGGGAGTGGCGATGATAAGGAGGAGACTCGGGCGGAGACTCAGGCGGAGGAAGACAAGGCAAATTTATGCAAATCCAAAGCGATTTTCAACACTAACTAAAATGGAAGAAAAGGGAGAGCTACCCGAAGCAAATTGCACAAAAATACTTAAGACACTCGAACGTACACATCCATACATATACCTACGCCATTTTGTATTTGTGCATTTGCAGTGATTCAAAACTTGAAACGTTTTATTATGGTGGCTGGGGGAAAGTGCAGGGAAAAGGCGGGGAAAATGCGGGGAAAATGCTGGGAAAATGCAGAGCACGCCGAAGGGAGGTACTAAAAACAAACAGCTGCAGGAACTTGGCGTTTAGCTTAAGCAAATGATCAACAAACCGAAGGAGAAGAAGGAGGAGCAGGAGCAGGCGAATATCCTTACCCAAGTTGTTGTTCGGCCAAAGGAAGTGCGAATAAATTTGATGACCAGTTAAAAGGAATTGTCCAAGGAGTGCGCCGGAGAATGAATAAATGAGTCAATTATCTTTTGCCAAGGACAGCGAGTGTCCGTCTTTACGACTCGCAGCGAGGGGCAGCGAGGGGCAGCGAGGTAATCAAATGCACCGAAAACCAGCTTTTCCATGGCCAAGCCATTAAGCGTTTGAGCAGTAAATAAAGTTGATAAGCTCTCTATATAGTAAAGGGTGTTAAAAGTTGGCTTCATATCCCTCTTGTTTACAGCCCCGAAAGACATTAAAAATTAACACAAGGCAGAGGGAACAGGGTTCCGGTTTTTAACCAATTTATTTGTGAGATATCAAGGGTTACAGAAGGGGTTTATATTTATTAATAAATTTATTATAATTATATATCCAAACTCTCTCTAAAAAATATCTTATAATTCCTATTTTATTTTTCTTTCCAGGATCTCTTCATGTCTTGGCCTTGGAACACTACCTACCCTCCCACGACGAGAACGGCGAGTTCCACATACCCTTCCCACCCTCCAGCGAGATCTACGTCTTCAATAGATACGGCCAGCATGTGGCCACCAAGGACCTGACCTCCGGCAAGACCCGCTACAGCTTCCTCTACTCAAAGAACACCAGCTTCGGGCGGCTGTCCACCGTCACAGATGCCTCTGGCAACAAGATCCAGTTCCTGCGCGACTACAGCAACGTGGTGAGCTCCATTGAGAACACGCAGGACCACAAGTCGGAGATCCAGATCAATGGCATCGGCATCATGACCAAGCTGAGCGAGAAGGGACGCCAGGAGATCGAACTGGACTACGACAGCAACACGGGATTGCTCAACTCGCGCTCCTCGGGTGGTGAGACCTACATCTATCAGTATGATGAGTTTGGTAGGGTTACCGGCATGATCCTGCCCAGCGGCGAGATAGTGAGGATCACCTCCCAGCTGGCCGACAGCCAGGGACTGACGGTGTACGTGCACGCCTCCGTGGAGTCGCTGTTCTCAAGGGAACGCATCTCAGGTGAGGCCAATGAGCTGCTGGTCCTAGGAGGCGTTCGATCCACCTTCCTAAAGAGGGGACAGGCCCATGCTGATGCGGAGCTGAAGGCAAACAACACCCTGGTCATACACGGGGACAATGGCGTGGTGGTGGAGGCCTCGGCCGTGGCCAGGCACCCCCTCCTAGAGGCCGCCCTGCCCGTGGAGGCGGAGATGCTGGCCATGTGGTCGCACCAGAGCGTGACCATGGGCGAGGGGCTGACCAACTCCATGTACTCCGTTTACAGCCTCGTGGGGGATGTGCGCAACCCTCAGCAGACGCTGAACCGCGAGATTTGGGTGAACCAGTCGAGGGTCATCGGCGTGGAGTTCGACCAGTTCACCAACCGCGAGACCTTCTACGATGCCCGCCGCACCCCCATACTGATTGTGGCCTACGACCAGTCCGGGCTGCCCAAGTCCTACTATCCCACGAATGGCTACCCGGTGAACATCACCTACGACCGCTTCAACCGGGTGGAGGGCTGGGCCTGGGGCCCCGCCGAGCTCAAGTACAGCTACGACCGGCACGGCCTGCTCTCGGAGATCACTTCGCAGCAGGATGGCATCGTCTCCTTCGTGTACAACGACTGGAACCTCGTCTCGGAGATTGGGCTGGCCAGCCAGCGCAAGTTCGTGCTGCAGTACGACGATGCCGGTGGGTTGAGGCACGTGGTCCTGCCCTCGGGCACGCGGCACAGCTTCAGCATGCAGACCTCCATCGGCTTCATTCGCTGCACTTACACGCCGCCGGGCAGCACCAGGGCCTACCTGCAGCACTACAGTCATGCGGGAGCCCTGCTCCAGACGATCCTCCCAGGCGACGGAGCCCGCATCGTGTATCGCTACAACGCGGCGGGACAGCTAACCGAGGTGGTTCATGGCGACGGGCGGAGCGAGTTCCAGTACAACGAGGCCACTGGGATGCCCAGCACGGTGTCGCACACGGAGCGGGAGCTGGAGTACCGCTGGGACTTTGAGTACGCCGCCGGGCTGCTGGCCGAGGAGCGCATCGACTACGTGGCCAAGACGGGGCTGAGCAATGCCAAGTTCAGCTACGAGTATGACTCCCAGCTGCGCGTGGTCACCCTCCAGGGGAGGATTGGCGGACAGAGTCTTCCCTCCCAGGCCTTTGCCTACGATCCCCGCACGGGCAGGCCCAGCCTGATCGGGCAGTTCCGGTACTCGCAGCTGGCCCAGAACCAAACCCAACTGCACGATGGAACCGCCAGCTTCACCCGCACTGTGGACGGTCGCTTCCAGACGCAGCGCATGGCCCTGGCCATCCACCGCCTGGAGGTGTTCCGCATGGAGTTCTCCTACGGCGTGCATGGCAGGATCTCCCAGACAAGGACCTACACGAGGAACATGGCCGTCAATAGCTACACGAATGTGAAGAACTACACCTGGGACTGCGATGGGCAGCTGGTGGGCGTGGAAGCCCAAGAGCCTTGGGGTTTCCGGTACGACGACAATGGAAACCTGCTCTCCCTGACCTACCGCGGCAACACCATACCCATGGAGTACAATGCCCAGGACAGGATTGTGAAGTTCGGTGAGGGGCAGTACAAGTACGATGCCCGCGGCTTAGTGGCCCAGAATGCGCGCGAGGAGCGCTTCCACTACAACACGCAGGGTCTCCTGGTGCGCGCCTCCAAGCGGGGACGCTTCGATGTCCGCTACTACTACGACCACCTCAAGCGCCTGACCACGAGGAAGGATAACTTCGGCAACGTAACCCAGTTCTTCTACACAAACCAGCAAAGGCCCTACGAGGTCAGCCAGATCTACTCTCCCAGAGATGGCAAGCTCATGTCGCTGACCTACGACGATGTGGGGCACCTCATCTACGCCCAGGTGTACCGCCACAAGTACTACGTGGCCACGGACCAGAGCGGCACCCCGCTGATGCTCTTCAACCAGTACGGCGAGGGCATCCGCGAGATCATGCGCTCCCCCTTCGGCCACATTGTCTACGACTCGAACCCCTACCTGTATCTGCCCATTGACTTTTGCGGCGGCATCCTGGACCAGGTCACCACGCTGGTGCACATGGGCGATGGTCGGGTGTATGACCCCTTGATTGGGCAGTGGATGTCACCGGACTGGCAGCGAGTGGCGGAGAGGATCATTACGCCGACGCGCCTCCACTTGTACCGCTTCAACGGCAATGACCCCATCAATGTGGGCCACGAGCGCCATTATCCGCAGGACTTTGCCGCCTGGATGAAGACTTTGGGCTACAATGTGGGCAACCTAGTGCCCCAGCTGGCCAGGGATCTGTGGCAGCCTCCTGCCCTATGGGGCCGACCGCCCACCAATCCGGTGGCCCTCAACCTGAGACGGCCCTTCGACAACATCCCGACGATGGCCGTGGAGAGCGGCTTCCTGGCGCACCTCAATGTCCGTCGGATGTCGGACTTCGAGCAGCTATCGGCGCCGCCGCGGTCCGCACTCAAGTGCGATGTGATGGATCCCTCGCCGCGCTCTATAGGATCGGATACGGAGCCGCCCTTCGGCAAGGGCATTGTGGTGTCGCGCACCGCCGATGGCCAGGCCATAGTTTCCAGTGTCCCGGCTGCCAATGCCATCTACCGGGATGTCTATACGAGCGTCTTCAATCGCTCCAAGCTGCTGCCCTTCACCTTTGTGGTGCACAATGCGCAGCAGGACTCGTTCTTCTTCGTCAAGGAGGATGCCTGGCGGGCCACCGAGGACCGGCAGCAGCTAAAGCGGCTGCAGGGTCAGGTGAACACCACCTTCCACGAGATCACCAGGGAGCCGACGGTGGGCGCGGGAACTCCAGCCTCTGGCAGTGCAGCCTCTGCCGCCTCATCCTCCTCCTCGAGCAGCTCCTCCTCGTCCTCCTCCTCTTCGTCCTCCTCGAACACGGGCAACTATCTGGACGTGAAGATCCACGGGGCGCACGCCATCATCAACCTAAGGTACGGCACAACGGTGGCCAAGGAGCAGCAGCGCCTGATGCACCATGCCAAGCTGACGGCGGTGCGAAAGGCGTGGCACCGCGAGAAGGAGGCCCTGCGCAGCGGCCTGACCACGGCGCTGGAGTGGAGCCAGCAGGAGAGCGAGGAGATCGTGAAGCAGAGCTATGCCAACAACTACGAGGGTGAGTACATCCACGACGTGGCCCTGTATCCGGAGCTGGCGGAGGATCCCTACAACATCAAGTTTGTGAAGAAGAAGGGAGCCACCGGCGGGGCGGCAGGTGTGCCCAATTCCCGAAGACGTCGCCGTCGATCCGTGGAGGAAGAGGCATTGCCGGAAATGGAGTCGCCAGCGGAAGCGGAAGCGGAAACGGAAGCTGACTGTTAGCTTGCGAAACTGTACTAAAAAGAACGTAAAAAAAACTAAGCAAAGAAAGGAGAAACAAGGAAAAGCCGAACCGGAACCGGAACCGGAAGCGGAAGCGGAAGCGGGAGACATAATTATTTATATATAGTACATATAGTACATAAAATCTATGTTATCGAACCAGTTTTTTGATGTCAAGGAACATTATATATATACACGTATACATAACATATTTTTTTTTATTGTTAGCCACTAGAGAAAAGTAAAAAAGAAAAAGAAAGAAAACATAAATGTAAAAGTAAAAGTAAAAGTAAAAGAAAGCCACATGCCAACATAATCCCATGTAGCTGCATGTGCGCCATAAGTGTATATGTGTGTGTGTGTGTGATGTCGGATACAGATACAGATACAGAATATATATAGTGAATATATATTTAAAGGATAGCATAGTGTAGTAGTCATATATGAAGCATAAAGCGTACCATATACAACACAGACTCACCACAATAAGGACGAGGGAAGAATCGGAGAATTGCAGAGGGATGCAGAAGAAAGGCTTTTCTTTTTTCGTGGTACTCGAGCTTTTTGAGACTGGCATAGTTTTAAACATGAAAAAACCAACAGAACACAACACAACACACGACCACGAACACGAACACTCCACACGCGACACTCAACGGACGAAGGACGAAGGACGAAGCGCTGATCCCGCAGGACGATGTAATTCCAGAATTGCAGGCAAATGTACATAAAATCAAGGAGGAGGAGTAGAACAGGCGGAAGTGGCAGCGGAAGCGGAAATGGATTCCAAAAGGACAGCCTAGACCAAAACAGCGAACCCACACACACAGCACACATCCACATCCACATCACGAAAGCAGGACTAGAACTACACTAGACAACCGGATATTCTGGGGTTGCGGGAGATTTTTGCTTAGCGAAAGCTTTCTCTCATTTTTGCTTTGCTTGGAAAAAAAAACTCAACAAGAAACCAGAAACAAAAATATAAAAAACGAAGGATAATTATAAAGCTAGGCAGGAATGTGTTTTTTTTTTTCATAATAATTATAAATATATAAATGGATATATAAATATACATTAAATATAGGACACACACACACATATTGAGCATAGAGAGAAACCTATAGCTGTAAAGTCCTGATAGATAAGTTTAAGTTTTGTCCTTACTTAATTAATTAATTTATTCATTATTATTGTTCGTGTGCCGAGGCAAGGGCAACACCCACACACAATCCACAATCCAAAAATAAGAAAAATCGAAAAATCGAAAAAAAAAGATTTAAATCGAACTAATTGTAATGATATGTAATGCCTATTATTATTGTATGGAATGTGAAATGTTATGTTATTATTTGTAAGTCTGCTTCTTTCGAACCCAGCTCAATGCGGCCCACAATAAACTCACAACCCAATTTAAAGAACGAATCGAACTAAATAAAGCTTAAAAACAGTATTAAAAAACGAAAAACACAGGAACACAAAACAGAAATTAAGGAGGATATGACGCTGAAGACTTCAGCCTGGAACTCGAGGTTCCGTCCGTCCAATTGAAGGGCCAGACCTTGATTGAGATAGACCCAGATCCAGATTGATTCCTCAATTAGATGCCAATTAATATCGAATTTGAGTCAAACGCGTAGTTTCCCCCCACCCCAGTTTCGCTTCGAATTTCACATTTGTTTTCCATGAATTGGTGCTTATCGAATTTATTGCCACGACTATATGTGTAGCTATATAGCTTATATAGTTGAATACGACGAAATCGGATCGTTTCCTTGCCTCCCCCCTAGAAAAGTAAGCGAAGAATTGCTAGTAACCCGTAGGAAATGAAAAGGAAAACAAAAGATTGCTGAATTAGTTGCGAACGAGCAAGAAAACGAAATTTTATAAAAATTACCAACTCGACCACAAAACGAGGCCAAAACGATCGATCAGTTGGGGCTAGAAAGGAGAAAGGAAAGAGCCAGCCAAGTAGAACGCAGCTTAGAGCCGAATGTGAGTGTCCGCGTGAGTGTCCGCTCGATGTCCGCCTAAGAGAGAAAGTGTAAGTGCGATAGCGTTATATCAAAAAAAATAAGGAAGCGAGAACCGTAGTTGCTGGCGTATCTGTGTATATACATTAAGGCTAATCAAGGTAAACTAGTGTTATATCGTATATGGCACCGTGCATCGTAATCCCTAGATATACCTTACATATATAAATAAAAATAAATTAATATAAAAATATATACTTAGAGGCACACACACACACCAGGACTGTGTGTGCGCATTTTTTTGGCTTTTTTTTTCTCCATCGTTGTCGCGCCTAACTAGATGTAAAATAAACGAGACAAACTAATCTAAAATCTAAAACGGATATGCATATGGCATATAGAATATATGTATAGGAGTCTATGTGTTAGATGTACGTGTGCGGGGTACCACTGTACTTTCCGCTCGAATTTCTCCCATCTGGTTATTGATTCGTTTACATTTCCGTTTCGTTGATTGGCAAACCAAAAAACAATTCGACAAAAAGAGCAGGAGTCAGTTACCTATTAGAATTTGGCAAGCATTAAACAAGCAAACACAAGAAACAAGAAAATATGAAAAATGAAAAATAAAATTGCTTCAAAAGCAAAAAAAAAAAAAAAAACGAATGGCACACACTAAAATTAATATTATGGATTAGAGCAAAAACTATGGAAAACAACGGCTTGAAAACGGAGAAAAACCGAACCGCAGACGCAGCAACAAATATTTATATGTACATAACTGGCAAAACAAAAAAAAAAACCAAGTATTTTAGTATATTTATGTTAGAGCTACACGAACGAACTTCAACTTAAGCCGACGCAGGAGAGTAACATACACCTAAACCTAAACCTAAACCTAAACTAAACTTAAACTAAAGCTAAAGTCAGGCGAGGAGCGAAGAAGGGAGGCAGAGGAAATACTTAGCAAATAAAGAAACAGGGAAACAATTGAGATAAATTAACATTTAAACGTTTTGCACACCACAAACAAAATAAACAAGCTACCACACAGATACACACACGAACAGATACATTTACAGATACAGATACAGATACATCTACAGATACAGATACACCGACAGGACTACAGGACACTATGACGCGCAAAGCAAACAACAAAATTTAGCAACAACAAGAATTTATGAGATATAATAAACAAATAAACAAAATAATAATATAAACGAACAACCAAGAGGCAGCAGCAAGAAAAAAAAGTTGAAATACTTATTATAAACAAAAGTAAATGGCAAAACAAGAAAGAACAAATTATATTTATTAGACAAAATAGCAGAGAAGGAGAGAGCGCGGCAACCTTAAGAATCTGTAGTATATCGAACTATGTAATTCACAAATAGTAAATAAACCGAGGCCAGACCGAGCAACCTAAGGAATATTGTAGGGCAAATTCAACTAAACTATAAACGAAGGCGGAAGCGGAAGTAACCCCCCTCCCAAGCACCCCAAACAACCTTCCTTTTTTTTTTGTCTGTGTAAGCTTAGTGGAGGAGAATGAAAAACCCCCGTTCTATTTCCTGCTAACGATAGAGGATAAACGATTAAAACGATTAAAACGATTAAAACGATTAAACGATAACCGCCCGCCCCTTATGCCCATCCCCATCCCCATTCATCACCTAGAGTCGTCCCCCTAGGCATATGCGTATATATCTAAACGGTAAACGGTAAATGAACAATTATATATGGCATTATATTACCACAGCAGAACAGTAAAGAAAATGACATAAAATAAATGGATAATTACGATAATTATTGCAATAATGATAATGATATACCATATATGTAATGATTTCAACGCGAAAACGAGAATATTTTAAGCGTATTAAGTTGAACTATATATTATATATGAAAATATATATATATATACCAGTATATATATATATATATATATATATGAATGGAGAAAACAAAAAACCAAGTGCGACAAGCGATAAAAATAAACCAAAACAAAAGAGAAAAGAAAAAAAAAACACACGCAACACAACTTCTGAGGATATCAAGGGTCTAAGAATAAATAAAAACTAATGAATTAATTAAAAATAAATAAATGAATATGAAAACTAAATGTGAAGCCATAACCGTGTGTTTTCATTGTTCCCATTTCCTATTTTCAGCACTTATTGGAAGCCTTAGTAAGTAAAGTAAAGGTACCGATTTAGAGACCCAAGAATCCGCATATCTTACGCCTTCTTAAGACCACATTATGGCTAAAAATCAAATGTCAGCCAAACCTCATATATTTTCTGATTCCCCATTAAAATCTTAATTATTTAGACATAAAATTAAAAAAAAAAAAAATTGGTCAATTTTTCAAAATTTAGAAAGGGGTTACATCATCATTTTTTTCAAAAATTGACAATAAATTTATTTTTTCAAATTTCAAAAGTAAATATGCAGATTTATTATTTTAATAAAAACTAACGTAGAACTGCTTTCCGAATTGAAATTAAGGCTGTTTTGGCGAAGTTATGAGTATGTTTAGCTTTGATTTGTCAAAAAATATACCATACTTTTTTAACCCAAAACTTTGCCAATTTTTCGGTCTTCTTGAGGGCATATTATGGCCAAAAATTAAATGATAGCCAAAAGTCATGTATTTTCTGATTCCCCATTAAAATTTTAATTATTTAGACATAAAATTTTGAAAAATATGAAAAAAAAAAATTTTTGACAATTTTTCAAAATTTAGAAAGGGGTTACATCACAATTTTTTTCAAAAATTGACCATAAATTAATTTTTTCAAATTTCCAAAGTAAATATATAGATTTGTTATTTTAATAAAAACTAACATTAAACTGCTTTCCGAATTGAAATTAAGGCTGTTTTGGCGAAGTTATGAGTATTTTTAGCTTTGATTTTTCCAAAAAATAAGAATCTCTTTTTCCAGGGTTTTTATACCCTTGCAGAGGGTATTATAATTTTGCCATGATATTTGCAACGCAGTGAAGGAGGCATCTCAGACCCCATAAAGTATATATATTCTTGATCAGCATCACCAGCCGAGTCGATCTAGCCATGCCCGTCTGTCTGTCTGTCCGTCTGTCTGTCTGTCCGTCTGTCTGTCTGTCCGTCTGTCTGTCTGTCTGTCTGTCCGTCTGTCTGTCTGTCGGTTTCTACGCGAACTAGTCTCTCAGTTTTTGAGCTATCGGGCTGAAATTTTCAGCATAGTCTTATTTCTTTAGCACGCAGTATATATGTCGGAACGGCCGAAATCGGACCACTATATCCTATAGCTGCCATAGGAATGATGGCGAAATTAATGTACAAAAATTTTTAATTTCTCTGTTTTTCAACGAATTTCTATAAATTTCGAGATATAGTCGTTTTTTATAGTTCTAGAATTACGGTTTTAATTTCATTAAGATCGGACAACTATATCATATAGCTGCCATAGATGGGATCGGTCGATTTATATGAAAATGTAAAATTCTACATGTAAAATGTAAAATTTACAAAATTTACATAATTTGACATTTTTTTTTACATTACCAAATTGGATCGATTTTCAATGATCCAATTGCTGACTGCAAGGGTATATAAGCTTCGGTTTACCGAAGTTAGCTTTCTTTCTCGTTTTTTTCTTAAAATACCCTGAAATCGAGAAATCTTCGAGGCAGTTGCATTGAGAGCCGGGCGGCAAACCCCAAGCCAAAGCCTGGCCCCAAACCATCGCCTGCGCAGGCCACCCAAGGAAGTTAAGCCCCCGAAATGCATACATAATAATCATCCAGGTTGCTGTTGCTGTTGGTGTTGCTGTCTTGGCCAGAGCGTTGACACACATGCATGCCAAATGAGTTTCGGGGCCCGGCATTTGCCAAAAGATTTGGCCAGGCCCCCGACGACGACGAGGATGAGGACGAGGAGGACGAAGCCCAGCTGCACTAGATTTGAGTGAAATGTTGCTACTTCTGGGTGGGGTTTCTGTGCCCTGCAACTGCTACTGGCAGGGCTCCTGCTCCGGCTCCTCCATCTCCGTCTCCGTCTCCGTCTCCAACTCCTTCTCCATTTCCATCTCCATCTGCAGCTGCAGCTGCAGTTAAATATTCAAATTTATACAAAGCATCTTCAGGTGCTCGTTGAGCAGTTGTGTGTTGCCTGTTTGCCAACTACAAACTATGTGTCAACAGCGGCTCAGGCCGAGACAGATGAAGAAAGCAGCCCCTACTGCTTTCACCCCTCGGGCTGCCGCTGCTGCTGCTGCTGCTGCATTATTTATCCCCAAAAGGTGAGCAGGTGCCTCACCCACCTCTCAGCAGCCAGGTCGAGGCTGCACTGTGCTCTCCATTTTCCGCATTTCAATTACAGACTTGCCATCGTCATCATCATCATCGCTCTCAGTCATCATCGGCATCATCAGTATGCGCCCGCCGCTGCCTCAAGAGCTGTTTTCTAGCCTAGACCTGACACCAGGCCAAAAATGATGGAAAACGACCACCGTATATGGCAATGGAAAAGGGACACACAAGCCAAAGGATAAGGGATCAGAGGCAGAAGGCGCATGGCCCCGGTGCCAAAACAAGTGCCAGAAGTCAAAGTCCCACAGCAGTTTCGTTCCGGAATGTTAATATGTCAAAAAAACAAATAAGAGCAGCAGAGGCAGGTCTTCCGTTCGAATAATCGAGGCTTTTGCATTAAGAAGAGACAAATAATTACCAAAAGAGTGCCCTCCCCAGACTAGTCTGTGTTTATTAAGAAGCTCCGCCAGAGATGTCCACAATTGTCGCAAGGAAAGGTCAACTTTGGCGCACATGTCCTATGAGCAATTTTCGACCGGAGCCTGGCTGAACCTGGCAACCTTTTGGTTGCTTCGAAAAAAATTGCATACTCTTGGGCTGACTTAGAGAGTTGACACTCACAGTTTGAGAGCCACTCTCAATGAACTACCCAATTACTCTAAAACCGTCAGTATATGCATTCAATGAGTTCTGAAGAGAATCAGGCCGTCTGTAAACGGTCAGTGTCTGGAGAGGATTTGGCTCTGCCGGTTGAAAATGCCAGTTTCTGGAGAGGATCAGGCTCTGCCAGCTGGAAATGGCCATTTTCTGGAGAGGATCAGGCTCTGCCGGCTGGAAATTCACAGCTTCCGGAGAGGACCAGGCTCTGCCGGCTGCAAATAGCCAGTTTTTGGAGAGCACGAGGCTCTGCCGGCTGGAAATGCCCAGTTTCTGGAGAGGATCCGGCTCTGCCGGCTGGAAATGAACAGCTTCCGGAGAGGATCAGGCTCTGCCGGCTAAAAATAGCCAGTTTCTGGAAAGCACGAGGCTCTGCCGGCTGTAAATGGCCAGTTTCTAGAGAAGATTAGGGTGAACCGGCTGTAAATGGCCAATTTCTGGAGAGGATCTGGCTCTGCCGGCAGTAAATGGCCAGTTTCTGAAGAGGATCCGGCTCAGCCGGCTGTGTTTGGCCAGTTTCTGGAGAGGATCAGGCTCTGACGGCTGTAAATGGCCAGTTTCTGCAGAGGATCAGGTACAGCATTTACCAACTGTTAGTTTGGTAGTTCATATTCTGTTCGCGTTATAACCACCCTAAAAGTAGGCTACACCTTTTCATTTTCGAATCTCACTTACTTCAGCCTAAAAGATGCACCAATATTTAATAAAGACCCCCAAAAGTATGCACTGGCTTTTTCATAATCTCCAGTTCATGGGAAAGGTGTTAAACCTTGGTGGGGGACCCACTTAAGTTTCAAACCTTGGCGTTATGCCTTGCATCGAAGGGAGAGAAGCAGAGCTTCCATACTGATAAAATAAAGTGTGACCAAGAGTGCAGAGTCTACCAGCTGCCTGTTCTGTTCGCCTGGTATTTTATTCGCATTGATGGGGAAATTTGGTGCAAATTGGATCGAAATTTGATGAGAAAACACACTCTATAAGGTTTCATATACCAGGCGAACATAAATATCAGGAGGAAGCTCTGCTCGCATCACTTAATTCCTACTTTGAGTTTAACTCAAAGTATTCTGCGCCCCTCTCTGAAAGTTTAACTCAAAATTTGTGTGTCTCAGAATATTTGCAGAGATGCCTACTGATATTTCTGTTCGCCTGGTAGTTTAAACCTGGGAAGGGGTGAATTTGCCTATAAAATGTAGAAATCACAGCAAAAATAACAACAACAACATTTTAGGCCTTGTTGTTGCTCGAGTTAGTTGTTGTAATTGTTGCTCGAATTTTGATATTTTATAGGCAAATTGAGCTCCTCTGAATTTTAAAATACCAGGCGAACAGAAATGGCAGCTGGTGGATGCTGCACTCTTGGTCTCACTTTTTTTATTAGTTATGGAATCTCTTAAGCTCTCCCTTCGAAATCTCTCTGCCTCTCCCTTCGAGGCAAGGCATAACGCCAAGGTTTGTAACTTAAGTGGGTCCCCCACCAAGGTTTTACACCTTTTAGCCAGCTGTGCGAGATCGACAGTTTGAAACTTGAAAGGGTACCCCACTCAAGTTTCACACCTTTCCCAACAACTGGAGAATATGAAAAACGCCAGTGCATACTTTTGGGGGTCTTTATTAAATATTTGTGCATCTTTTAGGCTGAAGTAAGTGAGATACGAAAATGAAAAAGTGTAGCCTACTTTTAGGGTGGTTATAACGCGAACAGAATATGAACTACCAAGCTAACAGTTGGTAAATGTTGTACCTAATCCTATGCAGAATCTAGCCATTTACAGCCAGCACAGCCTGATCTTCTCTAGTAACTGGCCATTTAAGGCCGGCAGAGCCTGATCCTCTCCAGAAACAGGCCATTTACAGCCGGTTCACCCAGATCCTCTCCAGAAACTGGGCATTTACAGTCGGCAAGGACTGATCCTCTCCAGAAACTGGCCATTTACAGCTGGCAGAGCCCGATCCTCTCCAGAAACTGCCCATTTACAGCCGGTTCACCCTGATCCTCTCCAGAAACTGGCCATTTACAGCCGGTTCACCCTGATCCTCTCCAGAAACTGGGCACTTACAGCCGGCAAAGACTGATCCTCTCCAGAAACGGGCCATTTACAGCCGGCACAGCCTGATCCTCTCCAGAAACTGGCCATTTACAGCCGGCACAGCCTGATCCTCTCCAGAAACAGGCCATTTACAGCCGGTTCACCCAGATCCTCTCCAGAAACTGGGCATTTACAGTCGGCAAGGACTGATCCTCTCCAGAAACTGGCCATTTACAGCTGGCAGAGCCCGATCCTCTCCAGAAACTGCC
The DNA here is from genome assembly GCA_014170255.2 of Drosophila triauraria. Taxonomy (NCBI): domain Eukaryota; kingdom Metazoa; phylum Arthropoda; class Insecta; order Diptera; family Drosophilidae; genus Drosophila; species Drosophila triauraria. The sequence continues at coordinate 6,055,962 of CM024333.1, read as the reverse complement.
CATTTACAGCCGGTTCACCCTGATCCTCTCCAGAAACTGGCCATTTACAGCCGGTTCACCCTGATCCTCTCCAGAAACTGGGCACTTACAGCCGGCAGAGCCCGATCCTCTGCAGAAACTGGCCATTTACAGCCGGCAGAGCCTGATCCTCTCCAGAAACTGGCCATTTATAGGCGGCAGAGCCTAATCATCTCCAGAAACTGGCCATTTACAGCTGGCAGAGACTGATCCTCTTCGGAAACTGGCCATTTCCAGCCGGCAGGGCCTGATCCTCTCCAGAAAATGGCCATTTCCAACCGGCAGGGCCTGATCCTCTCCAGAAAATGGCCATTTACAGCCGGCAGATCCTCATCCTCTCCAGAAACTGTTCATTTCCAGCCGGCAGAGCCTGATCCTCTCCAGAAACTGGCCATTTCCAGCCGGCAGGGCCTTGTCCTCTCCAGAAACTGGCCATTTCCAGCCGGCAGGGCCTGATCCTCTCCAGAAACTGGCCATTTCCAGCCGGCAGGTTCTTGTCCTCTCCAGAAACTGGCTATTTCCAGCCGGCAGAGCCTGATCCTCTCCAGAAACTGGCCACTTCCAGCCGGCAGAGCCTGATCCTCTCCAGAAACTGGCCATTTTCCACCGGCAGAACCTGATCTTCTCCAGAAACTGTCCTTTTACAGCCGGCAGAGCCTGTTTCTCTCCAGAAGTTTGCCATTTCCAGCCGGCAGAGCCTGATCCTCTCCAAAAACTGGGCATTTATAGGCGGCAGAGCCTAATCCTCTCCAGAAACTGGCCATTTACAGCTTGCAGAAACTGATCCTCTCCAGAAACTGGCCATTTCCAGCCGGCAGGGCCTGATCCTCTCCAGAAAATGGCCATTTTCAACCGGCAAAGCCTAATCCTCTCCAGAAACTGGCCATTTCCAGCCGGCAGAGCCTGATCCTCTCCAGAAACTGGCCATTTATAGGCGGCAGAGCCTGATTCTCTCCAAAAACTGGGCATTTATAGGCGGCAGAGCCTAATCCTCTCCAGAAACTGGCCATTTACAGCTTGCAGAAACTGATCCTCTCCAGAAACTGGCCATTTCCAGCCGGCAGGGCCTGATCCTCTCCAGAAAATGGCCATTTTCAACCGGCAAAGCCTAATCCTCTCCAGAAAACGGCCATTTACAGTCGGCACAGGCTGATCCTCTCCAGAAACTGGCCATTTACAGCTGGCAGAGACTGATCCTCTTCGGAAACTGGCCATTTCCAGCCGGCAGGGCCTGATCCTCTCCAGAAAATGGCCATTTCCAACCGGCAGGGCCTGATCCTCTCCAGAAAATGGCCATTTACAGCCGGCAGATCCTCATCCTCTCCAGAAACTGTTCATTTCCAGCCGGCAGAGCCTGATCCTCTCCAGAAACTGGCCATTTCCAGCCGGCAGGGCCTTGTCCTCTCCAGAAACTGGCCATTTCCAGCCGGCAGGGCCTGATCCTCTCCAGAAACTGGCCATTTCCAGCCGGCAGGTTCTTGTCCTCTCCAGAAACTGGCTATTTCCAGCCGGCAGAGCCTGATCCTCTCCAGAAACTGGCCACTTCCAGCCGGCAGAGCCTGATCCTCTCCAGAAACTGGCCATTTTCCACCGGCAGAACCTGATCTTCTCCAGAAACTGTCCTTTTACAGCCGGCAGAGCCTGTTTCTCTCCAGAAGTTTGCCATTTCCAGCCGGCAGAGCCTGATCCTCTCCAAAAACTGGGCATTTATAGGCGGCAGAGCCTAATCCTCTCCAGAAACTGGCCATTTACAGCTTGCAGAAACTGATCCTCTCCAGAAACTGGCCATTTCCAGCCGGCAGGGCCTGATCCTCTCCAGAAAATGGCCATTTTCAACCGGCAAAGCCTAATCCTCTCCAGAAACTGGCCATTTCCAGCCGGCAGAGCCTGATCCTCTCCAGAAACTGGCCATTTATAGGCGGCAGAGCCTGATTCTCTCCAAAAACTGGGCATTTATAGGCGGCAGAGCCTAATCCTCTCCAGAAACTGGCCATTTACAGCCGGCAGGGCCTTGTCCTCTCCAGAAACTGGCCATTTCCAGCCGGCAGGGCCTGATCCTCTCCAGAAACTGGCCATTTCCAGCCGGCAGGTTCTTGTCCTCTCCAGAAACTGGCTATTTCCAGCCGGCAGAGCCTGATCCTCTCCAGAAACTGGCCACTTCCAGCCGGCAGAGCCTGATCCTCTCCAGAAACTGGCCATTTTCCACCGGCAAAGCCTAATCCTATCCAGAAACTGGCCATTTCCAGCCGGCAGAGCCTGATCCTCTCCAGAAACTGGCCATTTATAGGCGGCAGAGCCTGATTCTCTCCAAAAACTGGGCATTTATAGGCGGCAGAGCCTAATCCTCTCCAGAAACTTGCCATTTACAGCTTGCAGAAACTGATCCTCTCCAGAAACTGGCCATTTCCAGCCGGCAGGGCCTGATCCTCTCCAGAAACTGGCCATTTCCAGCCGGCAGGTTCTTGTCCTCTCCAGAAACTGGCTATTTCCAGCCGGCAGAGCCTGATCCTCTCCAGAAACTGGCCACTTCCAGCCGGCAGAGCCTGATCCTCTCCAGAAACTGGCCATTTTCCACCGGCAGAACCTGATCTTCTCCAGAAACTGTCCTTTTACAGCCGGCAGAGCCTGTTTCTCTCCAGAAGTTTGCCATTTCCAGCCGGCAGAGCCTGATCCTCTCCAAAAACTGGGCATTTATAGGCGGCAGAGCCTAATCCTCTCCAGAAACTGGCCATTTACAGCTTGCAGAAACTGATCCTCTCCAGAAACTGGCCATTTCCAGCCGGCAGGGCCTGATCCTCTCCAGAAAATGGCCATTTTCAACCGGCAAAGCCTAATCCTCTCCAGAAACTGGCCATTTCCAGCCGGCAGAGCCTGATCCTCTCCAGAAACTGGCCATTTATAGGCGGCAGAGCCTGATCCTCTCCAAAAACTGGGCATTTATAGGCGGCAGAGCCTAATCCTCTCCAGAAACTGGCCATTTACAGCTTGCAGAAACTGATCCTCTCCAGAAACTGGCCATTTCCAGCCGGCAGGGCCTGATCCTCTCCAGAAAATGGCCATTTTCAACCGGCAAAGCCTAATCCTCTCCAGAAAACGGCCATTTACAGTCGGCACAGGCTGATCCTCTCCAGAAACTGGCCATTTACAGCCGGCAGAGCCTGATGAGCCTCACCTGAAACTGGAGAAACTCGCAGAAATTTTTTGGGCTAAAAACCATAATCATAACTCAGCCAAAACAGCCTTAAATTCAATTCGGAAAGCGTTTCTTTGTTAGTTTTTTGTTCGGTAATTAATCTGCATATTGGGTTTAGAAATTTGACAAAATTAATTTTTTTTCAATTTTTGATAATTTAGATGATGTAACCCCTTTCTAAATTTTGAAAAATTAGCCAAAATTTTTTTTTCTGATTTTTTCAAAATTGTAGTCTTAACTAATTAATATTTTTATAAGGAATCTGAAAATATGCGGCTTTTGGCTATCATTTAATTTTTGGCCATGATATGGTCTCAAGAAGACCTCAAATATGCTCATTTTTAGGTCCTTAAAACGGCAGATTATTCTGATATCGATAAGAATGGAATGCCAGGCAAGCTACAGTAGTTACTAGGCTCTAATTTCTTCTAATAGCTCTAAAATAATATTTATTTGCTGTTTTTGTTCAAATCGCAAGCCACAAGGGTATGCAGACTTCGGCACCAGCTTGCGTTCTTGGCCTAACTTATGTGACAGTATTCCATAATTCAGAACGCAGATGCGCCTGTCAGATGCATGCATTCGACTGCAAATACTGGCATAATTATATACTCCGATCTGGGAATGGGACGGGGCACATCTGTCGGATGCAGGTGAGCACTTGTATCTGCATCCGAGTCGGGGCATGTGTTGCCATGTGCCTGGCTGCCTGCCTGCTGCAGTTGCGACTCCCAATAATATTCCGATATTCGCAGGCGGTCTCTGCCCTAATGAGGGATCTGCTCCGTGGCCGTAGCTTTTCCTCGAACCCCTCGCAGGCAAGTCTTAAAGTCCTGGACTTGGCTAATGGTCGGTGGAGCGAGTGGCGAGTGGGGAGTGGCGAATGGAGGAGCGACTAGAGAGCCGTAATCAGCTTACGTAAATGTGCATGGCAGCGGCGGGTAAATGTAGTCGCAGGATTTGTGCCGGCAGATGGAGCAAAAAAGCAGGCGCCAAAGGGATTTTCCCAGCCAAAAGCCAAGCAGCAGAAGCAGGGTGGTGGTAAGAGGGAGATCCAGGACCAAGTCGAAGCAGAAGTCCAAGTCTTTACTTTTCTGCCTTCGCAGAGACAATGAGGGCATCATATTTATTTATTAAAAACTTGCACCAATCAATATCTATATATGCTAAATTTCTGTATAACTTGGCACCAAAGAATGTCTCAAGCAAAACTATCTGGCTTGCTTAATTGAAAAGCCTTTTATTGATAAATCCGATACCGAGAATATGCTGCTCTCTAGAATGCAAACTATTTATTATATTTGGTTTACATTTTATTAAGACACAAAAAGGATATTTTAAGAGGGGATAACTGGCACACAAAGGCAGCCGCCCAATCGAACGCCTTGAATATTTCATATTTTGCGTGCATTGTGTTTGCGTATTCCTCTCGAATGAAAATAAATCGCAGGCGGCAAACCGAATAGATGTGTAACTGGCATATTTTCTTTGGATCTTCGCTTACAAACGAGACAATTGTGGGCTATTATTTTCTGTGTCAAAGGACCTCCTTTGAGGAGGTATTTCACAGCAGTTAGCTTTTGGTCTGCGAATTAAAAGGGAATGGCATCCGAGAGTTAAGGAATTTGCAGGATAGCTGGCATAGCGCCGAGCCCCGAGCCGGGCCAAGGGGAAAATGTCAACTATTTTGTGAGTCGCCTTTGATGCGGCAAAACGGTACATCAAAAAGATGCAGTGTCAACACCCATTTGCACCCTCTACCTATGCCTTTTATATGCACACACACACATTTATATTAAATGTGTGTAGTTGGAGGGTGTGTGGGCGGGCCACGGCCACATTATTAACTCGGCAGAATGAACTCCGTGTCCAGGATTACGGGGGGAAAATGGCAGAAATGAAGGCGGAAAACCATGCGACAGACTCACGAGCCCTGGCAAACTTTAGCATATTTGTTAAATACTTTAATTAATAATTTAGAGCAAGGGCAGAGGGGTGGCTCTGGCTCTGGGCTCGAAAGCCCTCAAACAAACAGAGGGGGGGCTGGGGCTCAGCCAGAAGTTGAGCAAACAACTAACAAAAGATCAAGGATTATGCGTGCTCAGTCCATGGACATGTGTGTGTGTGTGTGGGGATGGGGGAGGGGCTTTTCCGGATGCGGTGTGAGCTAGCAGCCCTCCTAGGTCTCCGACTCCGGGCTGTAATAAAAAGAAAACAAAGAAGATTAGACTAAACGGAGCGGGCGCCGACGAAGAAGAAGCCAGCTTGATGAGTTTAATTATTTGAATGCTTCAGCTCACACATAGGGAGGAGCGGTTGGGTTGGGTTGGGAAAAAGCCAAGGGCGCACAGCCAAACAAAAGGCAGATGCTTTTGTCACATGCACACGACCTCAACTTTTCCAAGGCCCAGATGCCAGAGAGTGCTTCTCCATTTCCACCTAGATGCTCCACCCCCTAACCACTGAGCCACCCCCTAGAAGTTGGCCTGAATCCTTTTGCCACCAAGAATCCAAGGCTCCCGAGAATGCGGACTTCAAATCTGGTCAAAGAGTTGGCCGCCACCGCCACTTCTCCGGCTGCTGCTCGGGGAAAACTTAAAAGATTCCAACCAAAAATAATTAACTGCACAATAAGTTAGTGCATTATTATGCAAGGTAATAAGAATGAGGTAAGGCAAACCGAATAATTGATTCACTTACTGGGGATTTTGGGGTTTATAATTTCAGGTAAGTCTGGGGAAATTATTAGAGGTTTTAAGTCACTGAAAAGGATACTTTTTACTCTAGGTTCAAAGAGATTTTATGTCTTTTCGAAGGTTATTTTTTAATCTAAAAAAATTAACATAAAGCTTACTTTGTTTATAATATCTCAGGGATTTTATTATAAACAACTTACCCCAGTCTGAGCTTGGCCTTAGCTTTCTCTGACCCATGTCACGTATACGTCCGGTTGTCTCAGCTACTTTTAATAAGCCTCGATATTGGAGGCACGATCAAAGACTGTTTGCGATCGCAAAGCTGTTTAAAGTGCAGCCTCAATTATGTTTGACCAGGTCTGGTAATGGAAGGACCCGAGTCCTGTTCCTGCTCCTGCTCCCTTGGGGGAGTGCATTCAAAGTGATGCTCTGTTCTGTTTTCAATTTGGTTACATTCCCCATTTACACGGCTGCCCCCCGATGCCTGGCCTAGGTGAATCCAGCACTGGCAGGACCTGCAGTCCTTTTTTCGCCCCGCCACCGCCGCCGCCGCCGTCGCTCCGCTGGCCGCCACTCTATTCAAATGAATCCCCATTTGGCTTCCACTTGACAATGGCAGCGTGCTCCCTCCCGGAGTTCCAGAGAGCTGCGGAGCACTGAGGAGCACCGAGGAGTGTGTGAGTGAGTCAGTGAACTTAATTTGGTCACACACAATTGATTCTTTTTACAGGTGCTGGCAACCCGTCCGCCGTCCGCCATCCGCCGACCAACAGACAGACACAGACATTGTTGGAGCAGCACTGCCAGACATTCTTAGTGGCTTCCCTAAAATATATAAATTAAAGAGATTTTAAGGAAAATGCATTGCCTAAAATAAACTCAAGATAATGCTCACCCTTTAGGCTTGACTTTGGAATATGTTTTTGGAGAACTTCCCTGCCATTTCCCTCAGTGCTGAAATAGGTAAATTGAGGAAAGGTGGGTGGGGCTAGAGGAGCAGCAGGCACTGAACCAGGAGCTGGAGCAGCTGGAAACTGGAGCCAGTGACGACATGTTTGCTGCCTTGTGCAAAACTCGTTTTGTAATTTGTGGCTGAAACAATGCAATTAAGTTGACATTAAGTGAAGTTCGCCCTGCTGCTAGCTGCTGCCTGCTGGCTGCTGGCTGCTGGCTCCTGGCTCCTGGCTGCATCCTCTGGCCTCCGCCTGGCTTCCTGGTCCACCTTGGAGGTCACCGCATCCACTCCGCAGCCACCACATGTCATTCTATATGACACCCTTCTGGCTCCTGGCTCCCGGCACCTGCCTCCAAGATGCCTCCAGTGGTAATGGGATCTAAAAGGGCACTTTGAGCAGCGGAGACCGTTTTGCGGCCATCGGGGTCACCACTCAGCTGGACACTGAGCCGGAACTCTGCTCTGTTCTACCTCTGCCAGGTTTATTGATGCCATTTTTGCTTTTAACTAATTTGACATATTTTCCAGTTTACATTTCTGCGGGAATTGGATTTCTTGAACAACAATTCCTTTTTTTGGTTTAATCAAAGCTAAAATTAATCACAACTAAACCAAAACAGCCTTAATTTTAATTCGGAAAACAGTTCTATGTTAGTTTTTATTAAAATAACAAATCTGCATATTTGGTTTGCTATCCTTTGATTATTGGCTTAAGGATGCTCATAAGAAGACCTAATTTTTAGGTCCTTAAACCGGCAGATTATTTTAAAATAATTTCTGATATTGATAAGAAAGCCAGACGACCAATAATTACAGCTGGTAGCCTATAATTTCTTCTAAAAGCTGCAAAATAATATTTGTTGGCTGTTCTTACATCTATTGATGCCGTTTTTTGTCTTTTAACTAATTTGACATTTTTTCCAGCTTACATTTCTGCGGGAATTTTGCTTCAAACTAATATTTTCTCTGCTACCCGCAGGATTCAGTGAAGACTTTAGTGTTTTGAGGTCTGTTTAAACTCGCTTATATGCTCATAAAATATGCTTTCACACTTTAAGAAACTTTATCTAGGTTTTTCTTGAATTTAAAATACACTTTCCTTGAGTTTTTTGTATATGTTTTCCAGAAATTCCCTCATCCTGAATTTTAAACCCTTCTAAAGCCATTTATTGACTTTCTTTCGTCCCTTTGATGCTCGTTTTTTGTTCCAAAAAGTATCATTTATATATCGGGCTTGCATATTAATTGGCATGGCAAATGTTTTTCAATATTTATTCGTGTTTTTTTCGGGTTCCCTCCACCATTAACACCCCTCGCTGATGCTGATGGCCGCTGCAATCCAATTTCATTTGCTGCCGTTTCGGTGCAACTTTCGAGTGATGCGATTATCCTGCGAGTGCTGCTGCCGCTGCTGCTGCTGCTGCTGCATTCGAACTGCGGTCGTCCTGGGTCCACTTCCTGTCCCACAGCAGAGGAAAGGCAGGACGAAGCAGCAGCAGCGGTAGCAGGCATCAAATGCGATGAGCGGTGAACACATTCGCAAAGAGCCCCAGTCAAGTGGAGAATTACTGAAATTAATTTTGAAACATGTTCGCAACTTTAATGAGATTTGCGTGTGTGTGCACGAGTGTGCGAGTGTGCGAGTGTGCCAGTGTGTGTGCTCTCATGTATTCTGCGGCTTTAGTGGGTTAAGCGGCTTATGTTGTTGCTAAGTGGCAAAAGAGCAAACCACCGAATGGTAAAAAGCATAATTAGTTGCATGCAACATCATGGCCACTGACACACACACACTCGCCACACTCGCACACTCGCACACACGCACAGCCCACTCGCCTTCAAGCTGAAAGGGACTTTCCCGGAAACCCATTAAAGCCAAAAGCCGAAAGCTGAAAACTGTTTTTTTGCAACTTTTTCTTACTCATTTGCTGCCTTCTTTCTGCCCTCTCGGCGGTCTTCAGTCTGCAATAATTTTGAGTGGAAATCCTGGTACATTTTTAGCTATTTCATAAAATCTTTTTTATTTTCTAAGTTTAAGGAACTGAAAAATAACATAGAAAAAACTGTAAGAAAAATGTATAAAATTAAAAAGTTGATAGACATATACTTAAAGGATATTTTAAACCATTTCCCCCATTTTAATGTCTCCTATTTTTAGCCAAATTATTTAAGAGCTTGAAAAAAACATAGAAAAAGCTGTAAGAAAAATGTTTAAAATTCAAAAGTTGTTTGAAATCTATTCTAAGTTTATTATAAACCCTTCTCCCCATTTTAATGTCTCCCATTTTTAGTCAAATTTGTTAAGAGCTTGAAAAACCAAGAAAAGCTGTAAAAACATTTCTTAAAATACAAAAGTTGTTTGAAATATATTCTAGGTTTATTATAAACCCTTTTTCCCCTTTTAATGTCTCCCATTTTTGGCCAAATTAGTTAAGAGCTTGAAAAAACATAGAAAAGCTGTAAGCAAATTTTTTAAAATTTAAAAATTGATTGAAATATATTCTAGGTTTATTATAAACCCTTTTCCCCATTTTAATGTGTTTAATTCCTAGTCAAATTAGTTAAGAGCTTGAAAAAAACATAGAAAAGCTGTAAGAAAATTTTTTAAAATTCAAAAATTGATTGAAATATATTCTAGGTTTAATATAAACCCTTTTCCCCATTTTAATGTCTCCATTTTTAGCCAAATTTGCATTTCTGCTGCCCATTTATAAATGTTTCATACAATTAAGCGATTGCATAATTAATTCAGCAAAAGCAATGTCTTGTCATTAGGCTAAATGGTTTGGTACATTTTTAGCTGCAAATTAATTTGATTTGGAAGCGATTTAAGTGATTACCTTGAAGGGTGCCCTGAGTGCTCCTGTGTGTGTGTCCTGTGTCCTGTGTCCACCTATTGATATTGTTTTCCCCGCCGCCGCCGCTGCTGTCGCCGCCCCTCCAGAAATTACTCACTTCAGAGCTGTTTGTCACTGGACTGCCAAAGTATTTTCCGGGGAAACTTCGAGGGGTAACTCAGCTGAAGTAAAAAGCAAACTCAACCAAGAAAATTGAATTCGAGAAAAAGGGTGAAGAAAGGCCGAGAGGAAGGGAGACAGCAAGTGAATTAGTGGGCAAAACTAAAACTGAAACTAAAAACTCAGCAAGATTAATAGGAACACGTAAAATGTAATTATTTTCCTGTACTTGTGCTATTTGTGCACATGGCAGGGCGAGGGTTGGGTTGGGTTGGGTTGGTAAAAGGGAAAATGCGGAAGGAAATGCTGGGAAAATGGCGAAATGGGGGGAAAATGGAAAAGCTTCACGCGCCCGGCATGACAACTTTGAGGATTTTTAGCCCCAGCCACGGACTCGGGCGGGCACACACACGGCAGCTCGGCTCCTGGCTCCTGGCTCCTGGATCCCGGCTCCTGACCATGTGTGTGCGAGTGTGTGTTGGCCTCTCTTTCGTTACGGCTATGCCCCGTCTCTTTCCCCAAAGTCGTCTTCTTTTCGCTTGCGCCCTGCACAAGTTGTTTTGCCCCAAGTAGTTTTCTTGTGTAATTATAATTGCATAATTTATTTATAATATGATTTTCATGCTGTTTTCCCTGGGAAGGAGGGGGGTAGAGGTGGGGGGAAGGGGGGGAGGAAAAAAGGGAGAGGGAAAGGAGCAGAGCCGGATGATAGGAACCCTCACAGCGCAGTTTAGTTTATGTATCACCAAATGCATTGGCGACTGCCGTTCCGGCTTGTGCTTCACTCTCACTCACACACAGGGGCACAGGTGCACTGGGAAAAATACGGGAAAAATTACCAAAAATACTAAAAATACTTAAATACTAAAACTAAAGAAATTATAAGCTTAGTTTCCGCTAGGTTGGCAAGACCAGGGCTGCCAGAGTGATTTTCTGAGGGCAAGGGTTATCGATAATTATTATCGATTTATAATATAAGTCTAATTATTGACAGCTTCTCCTGTTTTGCCACCCTTAACAATTTTCTCCGTCATTTAAGGCATAACTTGGCGAAATGTCTCTTAATATTCTAAATACAAAAAATACCATGGATATTGATGGCATTTGGAGCTCAAAAGTAGGAGGTGACGAATCCGTCGAGGGCACTCAGTCGTCCTCCAAGATGGGTAGCTGCCAGAATCGAAAAAGAAGTTTGCAAGATCCGAAAAACCTCGTCGAAATTGAAGACGGAGGCAGAGGCACCCACCAAGCTGGTCCTGTGGACGATATGGGGCTGTGTGCCAAGCGGATGAAGATCATGTCCCTCCAGGAGAAGAGAAGCCTCAAGGAGAACGAAGCTCCCAACTCAGATGTCGATGAAACCGGCTATGAAGGCGACTGTGAGGCTTAGCTGGGCTTCTTTAAAACATAAATAAAAACACTTAAAAATATTTTTTTAAAGATTTTAATAAGGTTCTTGGAGTCCTATTCTTACGGTGTAGAGTTGGGGCAACCCCAAGCCGCCCTTAGACAGGCCCGAAATGCCCAAGGGACCCAAACAAACCCGAACCAGGCAGAGAGAGAGTCAACCAGCCAAGCTGCACTTTGGGCTGTGAAGTGAAATGTTACCAAACTTGCACAGGTGCTGGGTGCTGGGTGCTGGTGCTGGGGTGGGGACTGGGTGTACGTGCCAGTGCCTCAAGTTCATTATGTCTGGCCATATAAATTTCACTTGGCCACAGACCGAAATCGGAGTCAAATGGCTCCGGCGGCATTTAGGTGTATTATATGCCACGTGCACTCCCCACACCCAGCACACACACAAAAATATGACACAGAATTATTTTTTGGGTGCGAGTACCGAGTGTACCTGTGCCTGACCAGATCCAGCTGGAAGCTGGCAAAGTATCCAATTTCAGGCTGGCATTTGGGCAAAACCGAAATAAGTGTCGAAAACCGCAAAGTGTCGATGAGTTAAAGGCATTTACCCTTCTGTCTGATGATATGTCACTCAAGCACTCAAATATCTCTGACGACATGCTTTTTTCCACAGATTTGTAGACACTTTGAAAGAACATTTCTGGGCACTAAATGTGGGTTTTGGATATCCCTAATTTCTGAGCCAAATTATTACTTTGATTCCTTAAAAAAAAATCTCTCTTTAAGCAGCAAACTTCCCTTGGCACACACACAAACAATTTCCCTTCTAAGGGCCAGACTCTATTATATATTAATCAAGTCTAAGAACTCCTTGGGGCGCGGAGGAGTCGCTTGCCAACACTGGCCACGTATTAGCAACACAGATAATCATCAAAATACATCAACAAACTTATTGGGGGCAGGTGACTCTGCGAGGAGCGTGACAGTCCATGCAAATGCAGTGGAAGCTGGGTTGGGCCAAGGAGGGATGAGGGCTTCTCGCTGGTAACAGGTAATCGTAATTGAAACAAAAGTTGTAGCCAAAGAAACTGTAGCATACGTTGCGGCGCCTTAAAAACCCATTTCCCACTGTTGACACGTGCCGCATCGTGCCGCGGCCGACCACCCCCACCCGGTCTGGCTTTCCACACCCCTGAAAAGGGGATTTCCCACCCCCACCTCCCCCGTATGAAAATCACGCGACCGCATGCGAAGTAAACAACGTGAAATGAAAGTCATGCGTCGCATTTTAAAACGCGCGCGCTCCGTTGTCCCAGGACGTGTTCCCCCTGGCCCTTACCCCTGCATCTCACCTCTTGGAACACCCTTAACCCATGGACAGTCCCCCATCCTCTGCAGAGTGACACACCCCTGCCCAGGCCCAATGCCTGTTTTCCCAGAGATGCGCATAATTTAAAAGACAAATTTGCGTCGCCAGAGACTCTGATGAAGATGGGCCCGAAAGGGGATGGGTGTGGGTGGGGAGAGGTATGGGTAGGGTAAGGAGTATGGTAAGGGATACAGTAAGGGGTATGGTAAGGGGTACAGTATGGATTACGGTACAGGGTTAGGGGTTAGGGGTGAAAAGGTAGGTGCCAAAGAGGTGCCCATGCAGAGAGGCTAAAAATACATAAAAATATAAATAGATTGTCAACGTTATTAATGAATTTTAATTGGCAATTTTTTATTAATATTAAAATCCTTATTAAAATAACACTAAAGAAATTTTTTAACTAGGTTAATGGTATGATAAATCTTGAGTTTAAGCCGTATAAATTATAAATTCTATTTATTTTTATCCTTCAACCTAAAAAGGTCTCTGAAATGAGTCTCCTTTCCATCGAGATGCCTGAGATGTATTTGTAAGTACACCTTAAAATCTCAGTAAATTAAAAATAAGTTAATGAAAGCTTAGTTGTAAAATAAAGTTTATCATATATAATATACATATATGTATAATTATAATTTTATTCAGTTTATTCTTAAACCTAAAAAGGTCTCTCACGTAAGCTCACCTTTTCATAACAACACCTCTCTCTCCGTGTGCCTGAGATGCATTTGTAAATACACCTCATTATTGTTATTGTGCTGCTCGCTGCGGTAACCTCAGTAAGCCTGAAAGGACCTCCTGTAAGGACCTCCACCCGCTCCCAAGGAGCCAAGGCATTAGCATTCGCAGTCGCAGTCGCAATCGCATTCGTCACGTCGCATGTTTGGCTTCTGTCGTGCAGCGAGACGGAAATGGCAACAAAGTACAAAGCAATTTAATAAATGCCGGAATCACGTGAAGGTGTTAAACAAAACATTCAGGCCCAAAACGGGGCCCACCTTGGCCACCCTTGGCCCAGAAAGGCGCCGAACAAAAGGGCGCCAAAGGAGCAACAAGATGAATTCCCGAGAAAACGGAGAAAAGCAGGTGTAATTGAAATATTCGCTGCAACAGGTAGGCAGCCTGGCTTAATCCGGTTTCTAAAAACGAAATTCAGTTGCTCTTTTTTCAGCTTTTTTTTTTTTGCAGATCCTCTCGTCATTTCGGCGTCAATCGATGGCCATTTGGTGCTTTTAACGCGGCAGGTCAACATTTAAATTGGGATTTCACGCTGCGAAATCCTTTCGCTCTTATCCTTTCGTTGCGTTCTCCGCTCCCCTTTGCCATTCCGCTTTATCCTGCATATTTATTGCACGCATATGTATGTAAATGGCTTTGTCCGTGTGCACATTCCAAAAATATGGCCCAGTGTCCAGAGGGAAACGCTTTCAGGGTGGCTCCAAATTGCACTTTTCATGGGAAAATATTTATGAAAAAATATTATTTATAATTATAGAATATTTTCTTATCTTTTTCAAGGCCAGAAATCATGTTCTCTTTATAGAAAAGCACCTTTACCTCATCTTTTCCTCACTTATTTCCCAATTGTTCTCTTGAAAATCTTTCTTTCCAGTTCATTAGCGGGCAAGGAACTTAATTGATTTTGACACAAATTGCGGACAGTTCCTCCTCTTTTTATGAGTCTCTTTTTTTAGCTTTTTGGCACCAGTCTAATTTACTCGTTCATTCGCTTTAATAACTGTCAATGCGATGACGTTGCCATTGCCACTGACGATGTCCTGCCCGTCCGCTCTCCTGCTCCTGCTCCTGCTCCTGCCGTCTCCTTCTTCTGCCCCTGTCCCGCTCTGCGGCGGCGGCGGCGTCAGCTGTTAATAATGAACGAGGCGTGTCGGTATTAAATGCGACTCTGACCTCAACAGCAGCAAAGAGCAGGAAAAAAGCAGGAAAAAAGCAGGGAAAAAGCAGAAAAAAAGCTGGAAAAAGCGGAGCGGTTGCTTTTGGTTGTTGTCTTTATTGCCAATCGCCGTTGTTGTAGCTGCAGCTGGAGCTGCACTGAGGGAAATTGGCCGAAATATGCTTTGACTTTAAGAAAGTTCTCTAAGTAAGAAAAAATATACTAAAAACTTAAAATTAATAAAAATCCGTACTCAAAATGAGAGTATTGCGTATTTAAGAATGCCATAAATCTCTCTGTGTAAATACAAATAATATATTAAATAAATATACACAAATATAGCTCGTTTTCTTACTGTGTAGGCGCTGGCAGTGGCCGGACTCGGATTCCATATCCCGGATCCGGCTGAGCAGGCCGTGGCAATGGCGGCTGATCTTGTTCCGTTTACCTTTTCGAGTGTCCTTTGTTGCCCCCTGTTACTCTCCCCTTTGTGGGCAAGTCCTTTTGGCTGCAAGAAGGGGCCGAAATCCGGGGCAGGGAGGCTGACATCAATTTGTAATTTCAATTAAAAATTTAAACGGCGAATGAGCATTCGCTCGCATGAACCGGACTGTCGACCGTTTAACGTTAAAAGGGATGTATGTATATGCATTTCTTGGTCAGTCGCCGCATAAATATGTACACATAAAAAAAAAAGAAAAGCATATCCCTATAAGGATGTGTGTGTGGGAGCCATAATTTGATATAGCGTATGCTCAAAATGGCTGCCCCCGGGCACTTAATTTGATTTCTTTTCCAAAATGGCTTTTCTCTGTGTGCGCTCGAGCAGGAGGGTTTCTCCCTTCCCCTCTTAAGGACACAAGTTCTCCTCCGTCCAAGCATTTAAGCCAACTGGGAGTGCAAATTGGGTTACCATATTCTCGGCCACACACTGTCCCACTTTTTATTGGCCATAAGTTTATATTCGAGCGAGGGGAGCTGAGAAGAATGTAAATAAAGGTGTTCTTTTCAAAGAGATTTCACATCTTTGGGGGAAATAAAAGGTTATTTCTAATTGAACAAGTACTAGCTGGCACTTTGTTGTTCATTTTTGAGACAAATGTATAAATAAATAAAATGTAATATATTGTAGCAGGAATTAACAAGTCTCTCTTTTATTACGTTTTGTCTTTCACACTTCCACTTGGCTAAGCCAATTAAAAGCAACAAATAAACTTGTTGGGAAAACTGGCTTTTTTAATCGCTTTTTTCATAATTTTTTGTGCTTATTTTGCTTTTTTTTTCAAGGAAAAGTTGGCAGCACTGATCGAGACTGAACACAACTTCGCTGCACGTACGCAGCTCCCTCTGGCACTCTCTCTTGGATAACTCCTCTCTTATAGTGTGACCAACTCATCTTACATCTATTAGGCCTTTTTCTCCAGTTTTTGGGGGAATTTCTTGGGAGAGAAGCTTAGTACGCAGACGGGCGAAAAGTGTTCCCAAGCATTGAGTCAAAACGAGAGGTCAATAGTCACCCTCTCGCTCTCTCGCACTGCTTAGGAACACTTCGCCTGTCTGCGTACTAAGCTAGAGGGATAGCTTCTCTCTTATAGTGTGACCAACTCATTTTACATCTATTAGGCCTGTTACTCCATTTTTTGGGGGAGTTTTCCATTGCCCATAAAAGTAGGCAATGGAAATTGAACCGAAGTTGCTTGCAGTTGCCCTCCTTGATTGCCCTTTCGGCAGCTGCCTCTTCCTGCCGCCGCCATTAGAGCCGCGAAAGTGTCAACTTCCGCACCCACCCACACACACACAGACATAACCACTACACACACACACGCAGACATATACTTATACACATGTAAAGTCGTCTTGGCTAAAAGCATGTCAAATTTTTGCACATCGACGAAGGGCGCCAGGCAGGCAGGCAGGCGGGCAGAAAGGGAAATGCTGGCGAATGCCTGCGAGAATGCATGATTGAATGATTGAGAAATTAATACACACACACACACATACAGCACACACACACCATCACACATACACACACTTGCCGAGCGGAGAAACCATCAATGGTGGCAGCTTCGTGAAATTATTCCATTTCACTTTACAACTGAATGCAAATTACATGCTGTAATTTCCTGCAAGAAAGCAAGAAATGAAGCGAAATGAATGTGGCACACACACACACTCGCACACACACAACAAATGTATTTTGCGCCGAGCGGAAATAAAAATAAATTCGAAAAGTTAATATTAAATGTGTGCTACATTGGAAACATATTGTGTGTGTGCGTGTGTGCGATAGCTATCTCCCTCGGGCCCCCCCTTGCACTCCTTTTGGGCTCCGCTCCGCTGGCGCTGATTTTCCACATGCCTAGCAGACAGCAGCAGCCCCTTATCCCTCCTGCCACGCCCCTGCAGCCATTATCGACCCCCCCTCGAAATACACGCGCGCACACACAGAGACGCCGGCGGGCAGTCAGTACGCCCTGAAACCCCCTACGCCGCCCCTGCCACCCATAAACAATTGCGCATTTTCAGCGCCGTTTGCTTACAGTTTCCTTTTATTTGGTCTCACTGTACTCCACCGTTCGTTATTGTTTTATTTGTTTTTCGATTTTATATTCGCGTACTTTACCTTTTTTCTTGCTCATTTTGTATTTTTCCAATTTTTTCTTTGCCTGTATTTTTACGTTTTTATAGAGAGCCATTTCCATTGGAGTTTTATTCTTTTTAATTTGCCCGCCGTTCCCTCTTTTTTTTGCACTTGCAGTTAATTTTTTTATTGTTATTATTTTCGCTCTCATTGTTGCGGGTTTTCTTCCCTTTCGCCCCCCTTGTTTTTTTCTGCAGCTGGTCATTGGTGATTTTCATTCCGCTTTTTTTTTGTTTTGGCCAACGCGTAAAATATGCTTAAATATTTTAAATTTAATCACACGCTCCGCTGGCTTCGGCAAATACGTCAATGCATATGCAAACAAATGATGTGGAGCCGTTTTGGCCCAAGGGGATGAAGGGGGACACACACAAGGCTTCAAAGCGGCAGGTGAGCCACTCGAAGGGCTGCGTCTCGACCAGCTAAGGGTTAAGGCAGCAGGCAGGGAGTAGGGGTAGAGGGAGGTGGAAAATCCATGGGGTAGGAAATCAATGCCGTTAAACATTACCGGCAATTAAGGATGCATTCAATTGCCACCGCATAATCGTGGCCACAGTTTCGACAACTGCGGCGTCAAAGGAATTCCCTGCGAAATAATTTATGGATATCAGAATTTAATATATAAATAATAAATATAATAATAGGAACATATACAAATATAGAAAGATAAAAATATATAAATAAATAAAGAATAAATATTATAAATCGAAGATATACAAATGTTTTTCAAATATTTATAATTTAAAGAAATGCTTAGAGGATATTTGCTTTATTATTTTATTATTTATTATATTATTATTTTATTATTAATTTTTAAGACCTTGTACTGTAGACCTTTCTACTCTAATACCTTAAAAAACTATTAAATATATCAGACAAAATATTGAGGTAACCTGTATCTAAAAGAAGACTTAAATTAATTAATAATAATTAAACAATACAATAGGCAAGGCCATAAGACACTTAGGTTTTGGAGGATATTTAAAGTTAACAAATACTGGATCTTGGCTTTATTTTTCAGCTTAAGTTAAATATTAATTGAGCCTGGCAAATATATATTTGTATATATGTATATTCATTTACTCTACTCCCAAGACTTGTCTTTCACAAATTCCCAACTAATAACAATTAATTCCAAGAGTAGCTTATTTCACCCATCGCTGCCTTTGGGAATATTTCTCAAGTTAAAGCTCACAATATTTGCAAAATTATGATCTCCCAGCTTTATTCCATATATATATTACTACAAATTCCATGTTTGCACTTCATATTGAATTAATATTGGATATTTTGGGCAGAAATTGCTATTTAGAGCAGCTCGCAGCTGGCAGCTGGCAAACATTAACGCTATGCCAGAGCTGAGTCCCAAGTGTAAGCCATTAAAATCCAGGCCGGATGCAAATTTCCGCACTTTCCTTCCGCTCGGCTCCTCGAATTTGAATTAATTTCATTCGATTTGATTTCACTTCGACCATGAATTAGTGAGAAATCATTAACAATGCCTCTCGGTGCCGGAATATTTAGCAGCAGGTGCAGGTGCAGATGCATGTGGCAGGTGCATTCCTTGCGAATAATCCCGAGCCTTCGCAAACACACTATTCCAGAATATCCATTATATCGTTTCATGCATTTTTAAGCTGTCATTGCTATTATTATTATTATTATTTGCTAGTGACGGGCTTACCTGTTGGCCATGTTTGTTTTCGATTGCCCCAAATGCAGGTGCAATTAATGTAAATTAAAATCAAAGCCCGGCAACCGAAACCGAATTCCATTTCCTTCTTAATTACTTAAGTGTGTCAGTGAGGGCTGTGCGGATTCGGTGCTGGCCAATTGGGGAGGAACCCATTTAGTTTTGGCAGGCATTCGGCCATATTGCTCATACGCCGTGTGTGACGGCAGCAGGTATTCCGTATTCCGTATTCCGAATTTGCATCTGGCTCTGGCTGAGCTGAGCTGAGCTGAGCATCAGCAATTTGCATTTCGCATTTTGCTGCCAACTTGTAATTAAGTTTCTAGTGCCATGGCCAGTTTATCGGCCAAGCAGATGCATCTTGTAATTGTTCAAAAACATTTGCCAGGCTCTCCAGGCTCCCTCTCCCGAATTCCAGCTCAAATTCCTTTGACGAGCCACCCTTAACCCCCTGTTCTGACACGTAAATATTGTATTTCGATTCAATATTGGCGTCTTCCGATTCACTAGACTCAGAGTGCAGGAGTCTCGCCTCAGAAGCGCACTTCTTGCCGCCTTAGCCGGGTTGCAAACCCGGGAAGAGAGCATTTATAGCGAGATTTATGGCAGCGCCGCAGAGAAAAGAAAGCAAAGAGAGATGGCGAGTAAGAGAGGGAGAGAGCGAGTGTTGGCTTGGTCAAGGATGGTCTCTAAGGACAAGGGGGACTCCCAGCCGCAATAAACAAAGTTCAATCGATTGCAATTAAAGCGCCTTCACACCTTGCTCTTAAGCAACTCGAAAATAATTATTTTATGACTAGTAATAATTTCTAAAAAATTAATAATAATGAAAAATAAAATCTTAAAGGATTAATTCCAGAGACTTTTCTGATTAAGGTAGGCTAAAAATCATAAAAATATGAGAGGGAAGGGAGACCAGGCAACAGAAAAGGCAAACTAAAAAGGAACAAAAACTAATTTTGTCAGCAACGTTGGCGTTGCGACTGACAAGTGACTTGGACTTGGACTTCGCCTCTCCCCCTTGGCATAAATAAAAATTTGTTTGGCAATATGCGCGCCGCGTATTTTGTTGCAAAAGTCTTGCATTAATCTAAATATTTGCATGCTTACGTTGCCCGTCCTCGAGGGAGAGCATAAATTGGGCTGAAACGGGGGAAAGTGAGGGATTTAACTTTGCCTTCTCCTGCTCCTGCTGCCTGCACTTGGCTTTGCCTATTTATTTATTTTCATCGTCGCCAAATTGTCAACGACTTTTTCGGGGGGACTGAACCGAACTGCTTCGCTGCGAGCCCAAGCGATCGCATTTAAAATGCATTTCGCATGCAATGATGATGATGATGGCGAGGAGGGCTTTTCCCCCGCCATTGCCATTTCCACTGCCACTGCCACTGCCACTGCCATTTTCATTGCCATTTCCATTGCAAATGCAGCGCCAGCGGGTGCAGCAACAGTAACGCCAAGTAAGAGGCATCTAAGGCAGGGGTACTGACTTTTTGTTATCCATTTTTTATATATTTAACAAAAATAATATTTAAGTGCTTTAAATATAATTAAGAAATGCAATAAGCAAGGCATTAAGACGCTTCGAATTTTTTAAAATAACAAACACTGGTTCTGGACTTTATTTTTTGGCTCAAATTTTATATAAATAAACATGAACTAAGCCTGGGAGTTATATATTATTATTATTTTATTATCTTACTTAGTTTTTTATTTATTTCTTTTAATTTATTTATATATATTTTTAACAGGATATACCTTTCAAAGCTTCACTTCCAGGATATAGAATAAAAAGCAGCATCAAAGAAAGCAGACAAAGGCAGCGCCAAAATAATAATGATAATCATCGCGGATCGGGGAACGAGAAGCAACCACCGACCACCGAAGGGTATTCATCCTGCAAAAGGACGAGGCTGCAGCAGCTCCTTGCCTATTTATTTTCATATATATATTTATTTATTTGTATGCCTTCGCGGCGGCTGCATTTGAAGCAATCAAAAACGTTTAAACGAATTTTGGGGGATTTGCATTTCCTTGTGGCGAGCTGCGGCTGCCTTTCGAGCAGGATGATGACCCTGACAGGCTTCGTTTCCTTTTTAGGTTTATTTTTCCTTCTACTTGGCTATATATTTTTTGGTTTTTCGACGCGACGCTCGACGTCGACGTCTATATGTATGTCAAATTAATTGATGACCAATTTGCGTTTTCAATTAAAAGCAACGGTGCACTTTTTGCCCAGATACAATTTCATGTCGTCGTCCGCCGGCTCCGCCCCTGTTTTTTAAGGCCGTTGCAATGTTTGTTGCATGTGTTGCTGCCGCAGATGTTGCTGCTGGGATGTTGTCGCCGTCAACACACACACACACACGCCACACACTCAGTCCGAGGCAGACACGGAAATTGCCCCGCTTTTTTCACTTTGAGCTTTTGCGTTTTTATTTTTGTATTTTTGTATTTTTGTCTCCTGCCGTTAGCCTTTATTTTTGTTTATTTCGGGCCCGGCTTATGAAGCACAGCCGTGGGCCAAATCGCTGGTCGGGAAATCACAGCTGATATCCTCACTTAATGTTTTATGTTTTTTTTTGGGAAACGAAAAATATTTACCATAATTTGTGGTGTTTGCACAAAAAGTATTTAGCAAAGCGAGAAAAATATTTGTTTGCTTGCCAAATATAAATGCGTATTTCCTGAATAAATTGCCCAAAACTAATTTGATAACTATTAACTAGTATATGATTTATTTTTAGTGGGTTTTTTGTATAGTTTTATAGTTTTTATAGTTTGAAACAAATAATATTCCCTCAGATTTGGCTAGAAAAAATATACTTTCCTTTGAGGAAAGCCTAGAGTTTTGGGCGCAACTGTAAGCCAGCTCGTATATAAACACACACAAGATATATACGTGGATATATGTGTGTATATATCGGGGGTATATGGACGTGATGGGCCGGTAGATGGCGCTCAATTACAAAGTAAGACAGCGTTTCTTTAATTAAGTTGGACAATTTGTAGCCAGTCGTTGCGGGTTGAATGGAATGGAATGGAATAATAGAGTTTTTGGTCCATTTGCCCAGCCGCTGCCGATGCGAGGGCTCTGGCAATATACAAACATATAAAGGAAGGAGCATATCCAGGCTTAGATTAGGGAATATCTTTGATATTAGATTTTATTTTAAATTTATATATTTTTATTTATATTTAACCTTTATTTTCCTGTAAATATCTGACTGCGAATTTTATAAAATTACCGCCTTGTTGTCCGCCTTAATTTCCCCTTAATAAATAATGTAATCAGGGCGAATTGACAGCAACCTTTTTCCTTTTTTTTTATTTGGGTGCTTGGACGAACCTCATCAGCATCATCGAGAGACGACGCCCCGTCTGGATGCGGATGAACATGCAGGACACCTGTCCGCGCCGAGGCGGACCCTTCGCTGGGGACCCAAAGTGAAGTGCTGAAACGTGGACTCGAGTT
Source organism: Drosophila triauraria (assembly GCA_014170255.2). Lineage (NCBI taxonomy): Eukaryota > Metazoa > Arthropoda > Insecta > Diptera > Drosophilidae > Drosophila > Drosophila triauraria. The sequence continues at coordinate 6,033,715 of CM024333.1, read as the reverse complement.
GGGTGCCTGCCCTGGGTCCTTGAGAGACTGGGGCGCCAAATGAAGTGACAGGCAACTTAACGCATTTAAATTAATTAAAAATGTGCTTAAGATGTTTTCGACTCGCCTTGGCGACAACGACAACGACGACGATGCGGCGACAAAAGGCGCAGCTCGCAGCTCTGGATTTTCCCGCTGCTCCTGACAGCGCTTCTCCGCCTCCCTTTGTTTTCCCCTGCAGCTGGCAGCTGTAATTAGACAATTCACTCGCCATCCCATGCCCTCCATTTCCCATTTCCCATTTCCCTGGACGGCCCGACTCGGACTTGGATGGCCTCCCCGCGCTTTTTTGGGGTTACACTCTCTTCTTTCGAATATTTTTTGTTGACGGCACAGATTCGGGATGCGCCGCATTGGCGGTAAAGTTTGCGCCACCGAACTTTGTCGTCTCCGTCTCCGGTGACTCTGACTCTGCCGATTTGCACCCAGCCCACTTTTCCGCGCTATTCCGCTCATTTTCTGTCAGTGTTGAGGAGGTTTTCCTTAGAAGGTTTTTAGCTAAGACAATAAATTAATTAATTAAATATATATTAAGTTTTAAATATCGAATATTAAAAGCAATGCCTTCCATAAAATGCGAAAATCTACTTCAAAATATTGAAGTATTTACATTTTAAAAGGGAAACTCCTGTTTAACTTATTTAAATAATTCCAAAGTGTCAAAAACTAGCTGCATCTGTAAGTTTCAATGGGACAGCACTGGTTTTTGCACCCATTCCTCCCTTTTGGCCGTCTGCATTGTCACTTGAGTGACTGCAAAAGTGTTTTAGCCTTGCTTGCGCATCGACTTTTAAGTAGTTGGCCCATTCCCGCAGAAGCCCGAGCACTTTCCCCGACCCATGTCTGCCGCTGCCCATTTCCCTGGCCATTTCCCCATTTTCCCGGCTAAATGCAAGTGCAAAAGTGGGAGGTACTCACTCGTAGGCGTTAATGAAAATGCTTGTAATTAGTTTTGTTTGTTGGCAGCGAGCGGCGGAAGTGCTCCAGAGCAAATAAAGCCGACGCTGCTGCGCCCTCTTCACATGCATTGAACTAATTGATTCGCCAGTGCCCCTGTCCGCGTCCCTGTCCGCGTCCGCTGTCCGCGTCCGTGTCCGTGCAGAGGGGCCCTCGTACTTCCGGTTGCCTGTTGATGGGTTAACGGGGGTCGTCGCCCTGCCGCCCCAGGATCGCTCGCGGTCCTCTGGCCAGTTTTAATGACACTTTCTAAGTAAATTGAGTTGGTGTTTGCTAGCTCAGCCACTGTTCCAAAGGTTTTTTCGTCTGCTCGTGCAGCGGGGCCTTTGGGCGTGCGTTTTGTATGCAAGCCGTGTAGATAGGCCTTTGGTTTTGCTGAATATCAAATGTAACTATAGAGGAATATCTCTCGGGATAATAAATTAATAAAGAGAAGTGATATGCTCCTAAGGTTTCTTCGTCTGTTGGTGTAGAGGGGCCTTAGGGGGTGGGTTTTGTTTGAAAGCCGTGTAGATAGGCCTTAGGTTTTGCTGGAAATCAAATGTAATTGTAGTTAATTGTAATTGTAATTAATAAAGAGGAGAGATATGCTCCTAAGGTTGCTTCGTCTGTTGGTGTAGAGGGGCCTTAGTGCGTGGGTTTTGTTTGAAAGCCGTGAATATAAGCCTTAGGTTTTGCTGGAAATCAAATGTATTTATAGAGGAATATCTCTCAGGATAATAAATTAATAAAGAGGAGTGATATGCTCCTAAGGTTCTTCGTCTGTTGGTGTAGAGGGGCCTTAGGGCTTGGGTTTTGTAAGAAAGTCGTGAATATAAGCTTTAGGTTTTAATAGCTCTTAAGAATTTATTTAATAAATTTGAATTGGAGGAGTACCTTAAATTTTCACATTTTTCGGTTAAAAATATATTTCAAAAAATATGATAATCTTTTGAAAATATCGAACTAACAGAACTAAGCCAAAACAGCCATAATTTCAATTCAGAAAGATTTTCTGTGTTAGCTGTTTATGTATTTTAAAACTATATATATATTTATACAGAAGAAGTCCCCTTTAAAAACCCATAACTTACCACAAAAACTTTGAAAGCAGCCGCAGACGGTGCCATTTCACTTTCGGCACCTTAATTGCCCCAAATTTAATTTCCGCTTTAAGTTTGTCACACACACAGGCACACACACACGCACTCGGCATTAATATGCAGCAGCGGCAGCAGCACAAAAACAAAAGGATGTTTTGTGATGTAAGGACGAAAGCGGGGATGGATGCGGATGGGGATGGGGTTGGGGAGCTGGTCGGTTGGTCGGAACAGGAACAATTCATCATCCATATGACAAGCAGTCGAAAGCAATCGTTTTGTCATCTTCTCGTGTGTTGCTAAATTGAATATGCCCCCGATCCTGCACCCTCCCCGAGCCTGCCCCGTATCCTGTAACGCCTGCCCCTGCTCCCTGTCCCTGCTCCGTGCTCCCTTCTCCTCCCGCTGTCTATCGCTATCTGAGCCGAGCAGAGCAGATCCACAGATCCAAATCCAGGATGTTCGAGAGGGCTGGGCCTCGATGGGGTCTGGGCCCGAAATGAATGAATGAATGAATGAATGAATGAGCACACATGTGGGTGTGGATGCCGTGGTTATGTCGTGTCGCCTCTCCACGAAGCCAGGCACTAAGAGAAGGAATAATGGGTTTTCTGGCTACTATTTAAATTATTAGAACCTTTAGTAAGGGTTTTATGTTGATATAAATATTTATAAAATCAGAAATCCTTCTTAAGTTATATTGAAAAATTCCAGGAGGTAAGCTAGTTAGTTTTCTGCCAGTGTACATCCACATATGCATATCAGACGACGCATTCCAAAATAACACAGAACGATAGATGCGAGTAGGATGGCGGCAAGGATAAGGGGCAGACACACGCATTGCCGCACGTTCGCTCTGGCGGACAGGAAGGAAGGAAGGAAGCTCTGCAGACTGATAGATGCCAAGGATGCACACACTCCACTCGAACTCGCACTCTCCGCACTCTCCAGAATCCCGAATCATGCATCCTGCGAGACACGCATACAAAGTGAGCCGCCGAACTGACTTTAAACGAGGCCTACGAGGGGCATCCGACATCCTGCCCGCTTTGACAATAGATCATCAAATTCATTACGTTACATTTCGTACATATGTCTGGCTTGCGGTGGCCTCATTTGTGCACCTTTCGGTTATCCTTATCGAGGGGTGGCGCCTCTGCGAGCGTGACCACTTCGCAATAAGCCAGAATTTGAGTGGCGAAAAAAATATGAGAACACTGCCAGAAAGGCAAACTGGGAATAAATATTTATTGCTTGGTAAATATTTATAATTTAAGGGATTAAAACCAATATTAAAACAATTTTTAACACTGAAAAAAGCTTAATAAAAAAGGTTACTGCTTATAGAGAAATTTCTTAAATATTTTGTGTATTCCCTATTTAAAAATAATTATTTTCTAGCTAAATAAAAATATTTTAATATATTCTCAGTATTCCCTGCACCCTTCTAAAAAAAAATAATATAGAATAGCAGCCACTCCCCTGGAGGACCAGTAATTGTGGCCAGCTGAGACGTGAAGGGCATGCAACAGCTCGCGGACAGGCCAGCCACGGAAACCATCCCCAAAGCCGCACTTGACCGTGGAGGGTCCGCAACCCCATGTTGAGACGTTGTAAGGGCGAGCCTCTGTCTGGACCCACGGAAGCCCAAAGTCAGACTGGTCGTTGCACACGGCGTATACGCAATGAGCATGGAGGAGCCCCAAGATTGGGTTGGAAAAGGAATGCAAACAGCTCGGCTTGGCGAATATATATGTATGTCCGAAATGAATGCACTGAATACACTCGCCCCGACTCATATGGTAATTGAGTGTGCTGCCCTGATTTGATTTGATTTGATTCGAGTCGAGTCGCCCTCTCACTTCGCTGGAGAACTGATTGCTTTCACTTGATTAGAAGTATTCATGCACCGAATCCTCGTTCACCTTCGTGTGTGGAAAATCCGCCGGGGCAGGCTGTGCCTCCTCCCCCCTCTGGGAGGGAAGGAAAATTGCCCCATAATTTTACCACTTATATGAATTCCCTGTCCCTCACTTGAATCTCCCTCATATACACAAGGAACACAGTTTCTTAGCTCTTTGATTTAATATTTAAGGGAAAAAGTTTGCAACTCTTTTTTTTTGTAGAAATAATTACACCTTTTAGATGAATTTTAAGTAGAAAATTATATAAATTGCCCTGGTAATTTTCTGTAGAATTAATTTAGGTAAATTACTTAAAATATAAAGCAAGAAATTAGTAAAATATAAATAAGAATGTTGCCTAGAAAGTATGCCTAAATTATTAATGAATTAACAGTATTAAAATGAAGAAAAATAATAGGAAAACTTCCTAAGAAACTTAAAATATATAAAAATTTATATCCCCAGTTATATTAATAACAATGTATCCTTTTTATGACTCATTAATAATCCATAAAGAAGATTGTAAGCTCAAGATACACGTCTAAGAGATGTCTTTATAAATATTTAAACATAAATATATGTTACTTTAATAAATTTAGCAAAACTCCACAATCTTGTCATCTGGCTAAGCCTTATTGCGTCCACATTATTCCACCCTCCGTTTGAAGTGCCAGGGTATTGTGATCCAGGGTATTCAGACTTCCCCCTTCGCTCAATATCCTTTTTGGAAGAGCTTCCTCCTCTCACTCCATATTTCTCTTATTATTATTCTTTTTTTCTTCCCTTTTTTGCTGGGCGTGACAGTGCTAAGTGAGTTGACCTCGTGGCACCCCCAAAAAAGTCGCAAATTATGAAAATTGAAGGCAAGGATACAAGGACACAGGACGCAGGACTCTCGAACTCGAACTCGAGCCCCATAATAGAGCAAATTATGCGCGAAAAATGATGGCCAGACGGGTGTATCGATGGGGGTTTCTTTTTTATTATTCGCAGGACAAGGGTGGCCGTGGCCATGGCATGGCCAGACGTCCGCCTTGCCTCGCTTCAGGTGGCTCTGCTGGTTGGAGAAAATAATACAAAAAATATGTGTGCTTGGAGAAAGAAAACAGAGTTGGGAGCGAAAAGTTTCAGCAATACGAAATTGCGGCAAACAAGGATAAATTATGCCGACGCACTCGAGTGCTTATTGTCCTGCCCTGCCTCGATACCAGACGATAGCAGGCGATACCAGGCAATCGAAGCCGTTTTGTTTGCCATATTCAAAGTCATAAATCATAAAAAGGAGCGAACGGCAGGCAGCTCGAGGATATTTTATCATAATCACATCAGGAAGCGGAAAGCGACAGGCGCAGGCGGGGACCTCCCTCTCTCTCTCTTCCTTCGATAGAAAAATGACATTATCCATATTTTTGGCATTAAGTGTTGCGCTGCCGGGTCTTTTAATTTCTCGGATTTGGATTCGGATTGGAACTGGGACTGGGACTCCGACTCCAGATTGGCCTTGACTGCTGCATTTGACAAGTGACTTTGTTATGGCCGCAGGAGGGGTGCATAATTTAGCGTTTTGTTTGTCTGTTTGCTCGCCGGCCTGCCAAATTGCATATGAAAGTCAATAAATAATTTCCACGACCAGCCGGAAGAGCACACGACTTGATCCTGCTGCTCATTAGGCATTCAAGGAGGCGTTCTAATAAATGAAGAGTCCTCCCTGGCAAGGGATAAGTGAATTTTGATATCGCCAGTCGAGCGGAATAAGTGGGATATATGAAAGTAATATGGAAGAAAAAAGCTAAAATTAAATATTATTTAATTATTAATTAATGCCTGGCTTATTAATAATATTTTAAGTAATTTTTAGGGGCTTAAAAAATGAAATAATGAGGAAAATCTTACCTATAACTTGTTTAGACTTTATTTTAATTAAAACATCAATCACATATCATTAGAAATAAGTGGAATAAGTAGGAAAAAAAGCTTCAAATAAATCTTATTTAATTGTAGAGTTAACACTATTAAAGCCTGGCTTGTTAATAATTTTTCAAGTAATTTTTAGGGGTCTAAAAATGCAATATTGAGTTAAATCTTACTGTAAGCCTATTGACGTATAATTTTAATTAAAAAAGCAATGACATATCATCAGAAATACCTGCCAGCGTGCATATTTGTTTCAAAATCCTATTTGTTTCCATGATTTTCACATTATTTAAAGTCCCGAAGTGAGTGACAGTTGCCCCTTCTGGGCCGAAAATCATTGCGCCTGCTGATTTTCGTGCTTGAGGTTACGACGATGCCTGCTAATGCCCGTCTGCCGGCATATGTTTTGGCCAAATGCTGTCATAAATTTCTGGCGCCGACAGGACGAAGGTCCCGGAGTCCTAAAACCCGAGTCCTGGAACACAATGTGCCGTGCCAAAACGGAAAAACAAAGCGAGGCAAGTGCGGTTGTCTGGCCATAAAGCGATTGGGGATGAGGACTTCTGCAGGCAGCAGGCAGCAGAAGGAGCAACTTGCCTGGCAAAGTTGGCAAATGATCTACCAGAAATCAGGGAACGTTAAAAAGTAGCCTCTCCCGGCTGCACAGATCCTGGCTAGAGCTGGCTAGAGAGCTGGCGAGCGATTAGGGAAGTTGCAAGACACTGGATGGAATTGGACACCCGGCAGACGGGTGCAATCAGGCAAAGTGCGTCCATCGCCAGCTCCATCGCCATCTCCATCTTCTCCGGTCGTCGTGCCCACGTCCGGTGCTGGACAACACCGAGCGCCGAGCACCTGCCAAAGGTGGGTGGCGGGCACTCGCAGGACACAGGATACGGGATACGGATTACGGAGTACGGGGATGCTGGACACAGGATGCGGGGATGCAGGACTCAGGATAGTGGGCGATAAGGACGCACACACGGACACACAGACGGAGCTAAAATAATTGCATAATTTGCATATTATTTTCTGCTAAACATGCAAAAAGCTTCGCGCAACGTGTGCAACATGCACTCATGTATGCACACACACACACATGGTCGGTGGAGGTGTGTGTGGGGTGTGTGTATTAAGTGCAAAGTGTAAATAACCAACTCAGCATAAATCGTGATTACAACATTTTGTGTGTGCGGATATTTGCGGACTTGGTTTTGTGGTTTTAATTTAATTAATATTTTCGCCTCTTTTTTTCTCCACGTGTAGCTTGGACCAGCTCTCGCACAGATTTCGCCCCTGCGGCATTTTATGGGCGAATTTTGCAGTGCGTCAAGACCACTCGAAATAAATTCGAAGCTATAGTTGAATAAATATTTAGAGTTTTAAGTGCATTAATCAAAGTTTAATATATTTAATATATATTAAAGGCAATTTTAATAATTTAATTATATATAATATGTAATATATTTTAATAATTATGTTAAATTTAAATTATAAAAATAAAGATCGCACTTGAAGAGAGAATTTATGGCAGAAATAAAAAGAAAATCTGTACATATTTTGTCTTTATAAAATTATTGTAGGAGTAAGGAACCCTTAGAATAAATAATAAATAAATCCTATAATAAAAAGTTTCCATAAATTTGAAATTTAAAATTTTTTAAATGTATAAAAATTCTATTAAAACAAAATGAACAATAACTATGAAGCTGATCTTTCTTCGAATTCCTGATTATTTCTTTATGAATAAAAACCTTTTTTTTCAGCAGTATAAATTCCAGTAATAAGTGAATATTAAATCCCATACAAAATAGGTTTCATATATCTGAAATTTGAAATTTTTTAATAATATAAAAGTTCTATTAAAGCAATTATTAATAAACTGATCTCTCTACAAAATCCTGATATATTGTTTATGAATTATAAATCTTTTTCCAGAGTATAAATTCCAGTTATAAGTAATTTCAAGTTTCTAAAAATTTCTCAGCTATTTCTAAAAGCCACCTTCATTTTTTCCAAGTGTAAGTCGCCGCTTCACTGCGTCCAATGCAACAATTTGTGTTTACCTTTTGCACGGCAGCAGCCGACGTGCCACCACCCACCGCCTGGTTTTTGGAGTTTTTTGCCCGGGCTGGCTTTTCATTTCGAGCTTCATTGGCGGTGGGTACAATGCGGTTATGTAATATAGTGCAAATATTGCGTAAAACTTAGATAAATACGTTTTAGCCATGCACTCGCATGGCCAGCAGATGCGGCTAATATGGCGTTTATGCGTTGCAGTTAAGAGGGGAAAAATCATAACGAACTTTTGAGCGTTTTGTAAAATAAACTGATATTATTTAGACCTTGTTTGGGGTTTGTAAAATAAATTTAAAAAAGCAAGAAGCGTTCAATAATGATTTTTAAGCCTTTAAAAATATTTTTATAATTACAATTAAATCATAAATAATTATTTTCTTTAATTGTAAACCCTAAAAGGCTTCGATCTCCTTCTAAAACCTGTAGTTACTCTCAAGCTCTCAAGATATACGTAATCCTGGCTCTGCCATAAACTCATCACCCTGGACTCGAGTGGGTGTGAGGTCCTGGGCCAGTGCGTTTGTGTGTGTGTGTGCCTGATAGAAAATGCAAACGTGCGAAATCGCATTAAATGAGCATTAGCGCATTGTTGGTTTAGTGCACCCTTCCCTGCCACATATCCTTGCCCATATCCTTGCCCGTGAATTAAAGCCGAGCCTGGAATTTAAACTCAATTACTGGGACGAACCCCTTTCTCTCGGCTTCGGTGGATATTGCCAGAAATTGAAATACTTTATGGCTTCCATAATCGCCGCCTAATGAAGTTCCTTTGTTCTAATAAGTTCCGTCGGCAGGATATTAGTAAAGTTTCCTAGGGCTTCCGTTTCCCTAAATTTCTGACTAAATTTATTAGTTAAATGTCAGGCTTATTTATGTTTAAAGCGACAAAGGATATGCTTTGTACAATTTAATAGATATTTGTGTGCGAGGACCCTCACAGCTTGACACTCACAACTGACCGATTGAGGTGGCCGCGGGTCAAAGTTCGCTCCCCCCCGAGGAGCACTTCAATAAATTAATTTAAAGTTTAATTAAAAAATTGGTCTTTATTTTCAATTAGCGCGGGAGCACCTCCTGCCCTCCCCCTTGGCCCCCCACTTGCAGCTTTTCTTAATTAATTAAGCAAATTAAATTTATGCACAACAGCGGAAAGGAAAGGCAGGGAAGGGCAGGAGGAGCTGAAAGGAAGCCGGGCACAATAATTATCAATAAACCTGACCGTTCCACCTTTTTTTTTCTGCTCTTTTTTGGGAGAGGAGAGCACGAAGAAGAGTCCTTAGGGGCCAGGGGTTAGGGGTTGGCTGGGGTTAGAGGTCGAGGGGCAGGCACAACAATGGCTATTAACTTACATTACCCAAGTAGAAGAAGTGCCAGGATGGCAGGAGGCACTACTGTGGGCACGTAAAAGAAACATTAACGCACCAGGAGCAGGAGCAGGACCTGCTTGGAGCAGCACTCACCTCCACCTATCACCTTCCACCTCGCAGACCCGCAAGGCCGCTACTTGTTAACCCGAGGAGCGTCAGCATCTTGCACGTGACCTGGAACCAGGTTCTTTCTAGGAGCCAGAACAGTACCAGAAATCTAACAGAACACTGAGAGAGAAGCAATAGAGGTAAGGATATATTTTATAGAAATTTCTAGGTGATTTTTGGGACTTTAGCTTAGTTAACCAGGTCTTGAAGAAGGCTTTATGAGAGGAGAGATATTTATTTGAAGGATATTTCAAAGAAAATTCAAAGATCATTGGTTGTTGGTAGATTCAAATGGAAGGGAGGCTTAAGTTAAGAAATTAAGGTAATAGATAGGAATTTTAAGTATCTTTAATGCCTTTAATATTTATTTAACATTTTTATTTACTTTTAAAGACCATTTTTTATGAAGTATTTGCGTAACCAAATATAAAAGAAGGCTTCATCAAAGCTGTTATATTTACTCGGAGGATATTTCAAAGAAAATTCAAAGTTTGTCATTGGTTTTTAGTAAATTCAAGTGAAATGAAGGTTTAAGTTAACAAATCCAGGTAACAGATACGATTTCTAAGTATCTTTAAAGCCTTAAATATTTTTATAACATTTTTATTTACCTTCAAAGACCATAAAGTATTTACTTAACCAAATATAAAAGGCTTCAAGCTCAAAGGTAGGATATTTCGAAGAAAATTTACAGATTGTCATTGGTTTTTGGTAAATTCATGTGAAATAAAATGTTTAAGTTAACAAATCAAGGTAACAGATACGATATTAAGGTACCTTTAAAGCCTTAAATATTTCTATAACATTTTTATATAATTTTAAAGATCAATATACTTGACTTTAACAACTACATTTACTTTAAAACTCTAATCCAAAGTCTCTCAGCTTTAAATACTTACTAAACAATCTAAAATAATTTTATAAAAGCTATCGAAAATCGACAAGTGACTCAAATGATAGGAAATTCCTTAGGTTTAGAAGCCCTTTGACTCCCGACACAAATTTCCGAGAAATGCTATGTAATGCAAGACCTTTTGTGAGCAACTATGGCACTCTGGTCACCTCTCTCTCCTCCAGGTGCTCCTGTACGCCAGGCAGCAGCGTGCATACATCAAGCTGCAGCCAGGCCCGAACTTTGGTCCTTGATGTCCATTAAGATGTCTCAGGTAACTCTGGCTCTGGCTGGCTGGCCTGCTGGGGAGTGGCACACGGCACACTCTATTATTGCCAGCGGGACAACTTAATTTCCGTCTAGATTTCAATAATAACAACAAAAGCAGGGACAGTAGCGGCAACGGCAGCGGCAGCGGCAGCGGCAGCAACTTGCACGGCAGCAACATCAGCAATGAATTTTAAAATATTCATAAATGAATGCAAAAAGAGTTTGTCGGGTGCTAATGGTGCCAGCTCTTCCTCTGCCAGGTGGGGTTGGAAAGTTTACATTGGATGTTGATGTATATATGGAGAGAGGAGGGATATATGCAGGTGTGGCTGTAGGTGTTGCTGCCTCTGGAGTTGCACTAATTGCTGGCGGGCAAAGTGGGTGAAATCAATGGAGGCAGAGGCAGAGGCACTGGCAACACAATGCCATCGCATCCATCGCATGCAAAATGCTATGCTTCGGTTCCCTGCTGCCTCTGCTTTTCCCCCACACAGCTTTTCCAACCGCTTTTCCCATCGTCTTTCCTCCGTTATGTTGCTGTTGTCGCTGTCAGTTGTAATCAACGTTCAAGTCGCACGCCCTCCGCTCACATTATGCAATAAAGGACATAAGAATAGGGTCTAAAATATTTTTTAATATTTTTTCAAGCTATGAGTAAGACTTGGCTTTATATCCTCCTTCTTTAAATATCTTTTTTTAGCTTATATATTTATTTCTCTACGCTTTCACCCGCAGCTGTCTGCCTCTGCCATCTGCGGCAATTAGAAAATGTTACCGACTTAGAAATGCGTGGCGCCCCAGCTAAATGGACGTTAATGGCCAGCTGCTGGCAGGCAACTAATAGCGAAAACACAAATACACACAGAGAGAGCCAGTGGCAATAATAAAATTATCGCCAAAAAGGGTGGAAGGATCAAAGTGGGGCCTGGACTCGGGCTCTATGAATTGCTCATACGCCCAGGTGGACACAAAATGGCGGACGGGGCTAATGGCGGAAGCACGGACGCCAGAGCGGAAGGAAGTGGGCCTCGGCCAGGGGCGTGGCACTCTCTCTGGTAGGCACATTAAAATGAAATTGCAAATTAAACATCAAAGTCAGCGGCGGACAGCGGACAGCGGACTGAATAGCGAAATGAGTTCATAATCGGATTTGACGACTTGTGAAATGGTTTTAAATGCGTTTGCAGTCCAATGGAATTATAATCATCGAGGCCAAGGGCCGTGTTACAGTAAGAAAAAAAGTTATATTTTCATTAAAAACTAAATGGAAGCGATTCCCTTTAGGGAAAGGTGAGCAAGCGAGTGAACAGTCGCTGGTAGATGGGCGGCTCGGGTTCCTCTAGCAGCTCGGACTCAGCGGGCTCCTCAGTTTCTGCAGGCTTCTCTGCCTCCTTAAGCTTCTCGATCTTTTCAAGCTCTTTCTGGACCTCCGACGTGGCCTGCTCTTCCTCCTCCTCATACTCGGACTCCATGGGCTCCTCTAGCACCTCAGACTCCTCGGGCTCCTCTGCCTCCTCATTCTCTGCGTGTTTCTCTGGCTCTTTGTGTTCTTTCGGTTCTTTGGGCTTATCGAACTCTTCTAGCTCCTCAAGCTCCTTGGGCTCCTCTGCCTCCTCGGTCTCTTTAGTCTCTTCGACCTCCTTGTGCTCTTCCATGATCTCTTCAAGCTCCTCTGCCCCCTCGGGCTCCTCGGCCTCCTCAAGCTCTTCAACCTCCTCAAGCTCTTGCTTGACCTCCCACATCGCCTCCTCCTTCTCGGGCTCCGTTAGCATCCACTCGCAGTTAAGGATGTCGTCCAGACTGGGGCGATCCGCGGGATCCGTGTTCAGGCACGCGGCCACCAGTTCCTGGAGCGCCTCGCTGGCATTCAGCCAACGCCTTGCCTGCCGGTTGAACCTGCCTCCTTCCATGCGCTCGCGCAGCCTGTTATGGGCGCTATACGAGTGGCTCACATCCTCCGGGCCATCGCGGTAGGGCGGGTGACCCACGATCATGGCATACAGGGTGGCGCCCAGGCCATAGATATCCACCGCGGGCGAGTAGGTCACGACCTCTGGATCCGCCAGGAGCTCGGGGGGCGCATAGTCCAGGGTGTAGCGCGGCCTGTCCTGCCAGCTCTCGAAGTGGCTGCAGTAGCTGTTGGAAATGGGATTGAGAAAGGGATGGTTGAATGTAAGTAAGCTTGCCCTCTCACCTGGCATTGCCAAAGTCCACGAGCTTCACGATCGCGTCGTCGCGTGTCTGGAACTTGACATTCTCCGGCTTCAGGTCGCCGTGTATAAAGTGAAGCTCCTGGAGGTGGCCCACGGCCGCCACCAGCTGCCGGAAGATCAACCAGCTGCCGGCCTCGTATAAATTCCTGCCCTGCAGGAGCTCAGTCAGCTCCTCGCCGTGCAGGTGCTCGGTCATGATCCAAATCTGGCACTTGTTGCGGTAGGTGGCCAGATACTTCACGATATTGTGGTGGGAGCACGAGGTCAGGGCGTCGATCTCGGAGGTTCGGAAGGTGGACAGGTGTATGACCTTGGCCACAGCCTGTGTTAGGGTGGAGCTGCCCTCCGCCACGAAGCAGGTGCCGAAGGAACCACTCGACAGCATATCGCCCAGCACCAGGTCATTGGGTCGCAAGGGTATGTCCTGGAAGGGAATTGATCAAGTGAGAACCCCCTTTGACTTGGTTTCTACTCACCTGCAGTCCTGGGTTGCGGAACTCGGTCTCAGCCTCATTCTGCCGACGTATCTGCTCCAAGTGCTGTGGCGCCACATAGGCAAAGCCGCGATAGAGCCTGATGTCGGGGTGCAGGTCAGGACACTCTACATCCTCCTCGGCCTCCTGTTTCGTAAAGTCCGTGCTGAAATGCTGAGTATCATCCTCGGCCTTGAGGGTGGGCCGGTAGGGCATCGGACACTGCTTGGCCCGCAGCTTCTGCAGGTCGATGCTCCTGAAGAAGGGATGCTCCAGGATCTCTTTGGCACCGCGGTCACCTCCGCCCAGCCGCAGCTGCGGGTCCTTCTCCAGCATCTTCAGCAGAAAGTCCCGGGCAGTGGGCTTGATCCATTTGGGAATGCGCGGCTCCTCCGTTTGGATGCGCTTGCTAATGGTTTGCCTATCCTTCGATCCCTGCGGCGAGCCAAACGGCGTTGCGCCTGTGAGCAGCTCAAAGGTGAGCACACCCACCGACCACCAGTCCACGGCCTTGCCGTAGCCAGCGGGATCCAGCGAGAGGATCTCCGGTGCCATGTACTCCATGGTGCCGCAGTAGCTGTACGCCCGGAACCCGGTCTTCGCGGTCACCTTCGTCACCAGCCCCATGTCGGCGAGCACAATGTTCCCATCGCCGTCAATCAGGACGTTCTCCAGCTTTATGTCCCGGTAGATGATGTCCAGTTCGTGCAGCGCCTGCAGGGCCATCACCAGCTCGGCCATGTAGAGTCTGACGCGCTGATCCCCCAGCCAGCCGAGATTTTGGACTCGCCTGAACATCTCGCCGCCACACACAAAGTCTGGAATTTTTCGATATTTCATTGGATCTTCGGATTAGAGGCTACTTACCCAGCACCAGGTGGAGTTTGGCCTTTGACTTGAAGGCATAGTGCAACCCTACGATGAAGGTTGCACCCTGGACAGCCTCCAGGGCCTGGCGCTCTATCCTCATGTGCTCGGCGGTCTTTAGGTCTTGGATCACGCAGATCTTGGAGATCACCTTCATGGCGTACAGCTGGCCATTATCGTGACCCGTTAGCTTGCGGACTAGGTACACCTTGCCGTACGCTCCCATGCCCAGGAGCCGAAGGATCCTGAAGTCCCTCATGCTGACCACCAGATCATCGCTCAGTCTGACGACGGGGCACAGGTCGGTGGCCGCCTCTAGGTCCAGCTGGTACTGCCTATTGTTTATACGGAGGAGTTGGGCAGTGGCCACGGCATTGATGGAGGTCTCTTCTTGCTCCTCGCTCTCGGACGTTGCGTCCTCACCGCTGGTCTTGCTTTCCTCGTCGTCCAGCTTCTCTTCCTGCACCTCCTGAACGGGTAATTCTGGTTCCTCGTTTTCAGCCTCCGAAATGGGCGTGTCCTTGTCGGCGCCCTCGTCGATAATCAGTTTGCCCTCGTGGTCCTCCTGCTCCTCTTCCCCCACAACATGCTTGTATATTTCCATGGCCTCGTTATCTGAGACGGAAGGGCTTAGATTCTCATCCTCATTGCGAGTCCTTGCTGGCGATGGAGGCGATAGAGGGGATAATGGGTATGACGGCGATGGAGGCGGCGGAGCCAACTTGGTGAACGTTGTGGATCGCGATCTAGTTGGCGAGTATCTGAGGCCCTCATCGTCGCCAGCCTTCTGTAACTCTGGGTCAGGCTCGTTTTCCAACTCGTTATCAGGCTCTTTCTGGTCCTCTCTGTCGATCTCCTTGGTAACGGTCTCCACTACCCTTGGGTCGATGGCTTTGGCCAGATCGAGGGTATTTCCATTGGTGATACCGGTGGCCTCGTCGGCATCCGACTCGTCTGTATAGTCGTCCTCGTAAGGACTCTCCGAGTCTGTGATAATGATCTCTTCCGGTTCAGATTCCGATTCCGGTTCCATGCTGTTCTCGTTGCCATTGCCATTGGAGGCAGCGATGCTATTGTTACTGTTATTGTTGGCAACTGGGTTTTCGTCAAAGGAAAGGGAAGCCTCAGCCTCCACATGCTCTAGTCTGGGTTTCTTTTTCGCTTCATTGGTCGGCGTGTTGGCCCTGCCCCGCTTTTGAACAGCAGGCACGGGACCTGGATCCCTGAGAGGTGGCTCTGGATTATGGTTGCTGCTCATGATCGCTCTTGATGGCGTCTAACAATTGCGAAAATATAATAATAAATAATAATTGGGTTAGGATTTTTTACATAGAGGATAGCTGGCATGGGAGAAAGTAGATAGTAGAAAGTAGATGTTTTCCAAGAGTGGTAAAAATAAGATAAAACAAAAATATATAAAGGCTTTTCCAAGAAATTTCTAGATGAAGTTTGACTAAAACAAGTGGCGCTGCCCAACACTGAATGCTTCCCTGAAATGCGCACCAATTTCCGCGAAACTGGCGTTGGATTCATGCTTTCCCAAAATAGGTAAAAATAATGAATGGTAAAAATAAGATAAACACACAAAAATATAAAGGCTTACAAGAATTCTCAAAAATTTCAATCAGAACACGTGGCGCTGCCCAACACTAAAAACTTCCCTAAAATGCTCACCAATTTCCGCGGAATTTCGTTGAATTGAATATTTTATAACAATTTACCAAATTCTCTTTCACATTCTTTGCTTCTCGCATTCTTCATCAGTTGCGTTTTGCCCCGCCAATTCTCTTTTTCTTCGTTCTCCCTGCACACACACACACAACACTACAAGCGTGCACTTACACACATGCCCAAGCGAGGCTGACGCGCATGCGCCCAAGCGTCTTGATTTTTGGCCGCGGCTTCTGCTCCTCCGCTGGACGGCTGCTTGGCCCCTCTTTTGATTCTAATTTCCCTTGATCGGGGAAATATATCTCTAATATATATTCTACTAATTGGCGTTTTATTCCCTGCACAAGCTAGTTTTTCACCGACTTTTTCCTCGTTCACGCACACAAAAGCAAACGACGCCTGCGCGCAGGTTGGTTTTTGGCAGCGTCTTCTGCTGCTCCGCTGGGCTGCTGTTTGGCCCCTTTTCTAATTCTAACCTCCCTTGATCGGGGAAATATATCTCTAATATATATTCAAGTTTTATTCCCTACACATGCTGGTTTTTCACCAAAGTTTTCCTCTTTCACGCACACAATTATACAAAAAGGCAAACGACGCCTGCGCGCAGGTCGCTGGCCGGCACCTGCCTTCCCCCTTCTTACACTTACTGGCCAAGACTTACCTCGAGTTTTATTTTCACTGTTTTAGTTAAAGTTTAGTTAAAGTTCCTATTGGTTTCATATAAAAGTACCTTTCACAGTCACAACTAAAATCGAAATGAACGAGAAACGGAAAGGTTTAAATTCACCACACGCCACTGACCATGAATAGCGCAAAGAGTGTTGGAAAACGCTGACGGAAAGAGCTGTGGTCAGTTGCGCTTTGGCAGTAGTGTTGCCAGCAGAGAAATATAGCTGTTTCAGCGGGAAAAAAGCTGAAAAAAAATCGTTAAAGAAAGCTAGAAAAGCTTATCGATATTTAATCAATTACAAATATTATTATTTTGGAATGGAAATAAGTCTCTGAAATTACTGAGAACAAAAAAAAATCTTTGTTAATATGAGGCATTTCTTATAAGACTATTTACATATGTATTTATTGAAAAAAATAAAAAGAAAAGCTAGAAGAAAAGAAAGCTAGAAAAGCTTATCGATATTTTTTTTATTTTGTAATTGTAAGGATTACAAATATTTTTATTTTTAAAGGAAATAAGTCTCTGAACAGACAAGAAAAATAGGAAAAGTTCTTGCAGATGTGAGGCATTTCTTATAAGACTATTTACATATTTTTAATTATTTTTCTCAAAAGTCATTGTAAAACAAGAGCCATAGACAAACATTATTGAGAAAAAATATCTATAATATAATTTTTTTTGTCCTAAGTTCTTTGTTGTAAAATCTTTTACTTTAGCAACTTTTAAAATTTAAAAATATGCAGATATAACATATAGGTATTTCTTTGAGACGCCGATAGTTTACCTACCACGAACAGTGCGTACACACTCTCATAAGTTTCTCTTAAGTTATTTCGAAAAAATATATGCAAACACTTTGTATTTTTTCATTTCCTGGAATTGAATGCTGCTGTTTTTGCTTAAAATAATTCAAAGCTTATGTGCCGGCTTTTAATAAAATTAAAAGCATTGTTTTTTTTCTGTATGTATGTTCCCCTAATGGATGTTAATTCGCATTAGCAAATCGTATAAAAGCGAATTCCATCAATTTAAATTAATTATTAAACTGTTTTTTAAATGTACAGCCTGCAGGTATGTAAGCATATTGTGCTATTTATCCGAAAAAACTGTTAAATAAATTACAGGAGCCTTTGTTTTTATTTAGTAACCAATTAAAATAAATACAAAATATTTATTTAGAGGTGCCAGCTGCGCCTTGGCCAAGCGGATGCTCCTCTTATGCCCCACCGCCATTGGACATTAGGAACAGGCGTCGGAAAACCTGACAGCCGGCAACATCTATCTAGCGAATTCTTTGAAAATCGATGGCCCAGGACCTCCTTCCCCCTTTTGTGACGGGAAAACCCCTAATGCTGCCCCGTTCCCGTTCCTGGCTCTCTGCGGCTTGTGCGGCGGTTGACTGACGCGTATGCGTTATTAAATCTGCATGTGTGCGTCCAAGTGTCCGCATGTGTGTCCGCATGTGTGTGCCTGGGTGTGTGTGCATCACTCGTCCGTGGTGTGTAGTGTGTGCGTGTGTGCTGACAGCAATTTGCGTATCAATATGGGCACATAATGCTTCGAAAATGATTTCCAAAATTTGCATTTAAATTAAAAATTATATTTGCAACACAAACAGACGGGCGCGGGGGACGAGGGGCATTTTAGGTCTAGCTGCTACAACGCGCTCTCTCGCCGCAAAAACGTCAAAAAATGCAAATTTAGCAAATTTTAACAAAAATTTTAGCTTTTAGTTGTTTCAGCGCCGCTGCTGGCGATAGAAATGCGTTGCGCATACGCAACGTGTGCCGCCGCAAAATGGACGTGCACCCTCCAAGCACACACACACACACGCCGCACACACTCACACATGCACTTGACAGCATCCGCTGGCCGAAATTTGCGGCTTTCGAAGCTTCTGTTTTTGATTAGGCAACCGAGAGGCAACACGAGAGCCATGTGTGTGGCAGAAAGCGATGTCGGTGCTGGCTGCCCGTAGGTGGCAGCGATTCAAAGGGATTGGATCAGCCCTCAAGGGATCAATGTAAGGCAACTAGCTGGCTTAATTACACGGAATTTATTCTGCTTATTTATTAATTTCCAACTTCCAAATTAGCGGCGACAGCAAAACACAAATTACCCCAGCAGTTGGGCTTGTGCTTGGTGTCGCTGCTCGTGGACGTCTTTATGAAGACTATGGTGCACATATCCTCGTCCACCAGCAGCAGATGCAGGCCATGCCCTCCGGTCATTAGTTTCAAGCAGCTCTCAAGGGAGCCAGGAGGAACATCCCGGGATAGAGATCAGCCTTTGGAATGACGCCGCTCCCTGGAGGGCCAAGTCTGCTCTGCCTCTACGATACTTCCAGAGATTAGTTGGCTCTCTTAGGCCTTCCTGGTTGCGAAATTAATCAGGTAAAGTTAAGATTTTGTGCTAGGGCTTACCTTATTCTGAATGCAGTCAGTTCCCGTTTTTTTTTTCCCCCTAATAGAGGTCACCTGCTGCCAGTGGAGGTTGATGGAAGCTAACCTGAGGTTAAAAGGATCTTAATTAGTCAGATAATATTCGGATCTCAGGCTGGGCTTACCCACAGACTTTTAGTTTCTTCTTCAACAACAAAACACCAAGGAACCTATAAAAAATCTGTCAACAGAGGCTTAATCACATCAGAAAAAGTTCCTAAAGATTTTAAGGAAGACTTTCCAGCTGGCAGGGGTCTACAATGACCAGTGTAGGACAGGGAATAGTAAACCTCTTTCACGATGAAAAAGCAGGCCTTCCAGGTTAACATTCACCTCCAAATCTGCTCCTTCTTGAGGTCCCATTGGCTTTACAACCTGGATAAAGGCGTCACTCCAAACCCTGATCTCGACAAGAAGCTGTACAGTCTGGCTTACCAGGCAATGGCCCCTGGGTTTGGCCTCCATCTACAGCAGGTAAATGAGGATATCGACACCAGTGCCGCCATGAAGGCGTCCACGAGCAGTGACCCCAAGCAAGAGCGCAATCGCTTGGGTATTTTGTGCTTGGCTAGTCGCCGCTAATCGAACTGGTTTCTAGTTTATTTTTTGAAAAGAAATCAGTTTTTTCCTCTCTTTTTCTGTATTTTTTTTTTTCAAATAATTTTACTCACTTTTTTTCACTTAAAATATTTAATAGATGTGTTCCGATCGAGCTCTCTGGGCAAACTGAATGTATTCCGGCCTGAGTCTATGAATCAGCCGTTTGACAGAGGCATATGTTCGATGACATTAAAGTCAAGGAGTCTGTGTTGGTTATATTAAAGGTATATAGAAATTCCATCGCAGTTGGCCAAAAATTAAATTTTTTAGATTTTTTGTAAGAAAACAAAATGAATATATGTAAGTCTTCTTGGCTTAAAGTCCCGGCAAAGTTCATTAACTTACATTTTTCGGGCCGGCGACAGTTGGTCAGGCGCTCTCCGGCTTTTCATCGGCCATTTCCATTGCCATCTCCGGAAAACACCCAATAAGCTCCCACTTATGCAAGGCTTTCGCATTCCGATATTCGAATCCCTCAGAATGCAATGGCCGCCATTTGTATGGCGCGACAATGCGAGGATGCGGATGTGAGGATGCAAGGATGCGAGGATGCAGCGATAGGAAAACAATGGCGGCGAAGGCCAAAGGGATTCCACAGCCGAGCAATCCACGGGCGACTTCTGAGCGTACACTGAGCGCAACTTAATTATTTATCAAGCTGATGGAAGAAAGGAGCAACCTGCTTGAATTTTTCATTTATATTTTTTGACTTGAAGGAAGCCCAGGCATTTATTTAAAAAATAAATACAGGCAGGGAAGATATATTTGTTCAAGATGACCTTTAAACAAGTATTAATATTTTTCTAAAATAACTTTTAAGCTTATATTCTTTTAGATAAATCCAAAGACCCTCCTCAGACTCACCTCTTGTACTTTCCAGTGGACCTGCTCGGTGTTGGAGCCGCTCGAGAGTTGGTATTGATGTTGCGTTTGTGGGTGTAAGTGCTAGTGCTGGTGTGTGTCAAAACAAATTTCATTTCACATTCAATTAAATTAATTTTAACACCATTTGCAGCTGGGCGAGGACGCAGGACGCAGGACGCAGGACACTGCGGAAGTGAGGTGGCCCTGGCCCCCTGACCCCGCACTGAAGATGCCGATGCCGATGCCAATGCCAATGACGACACAGCAGGATATGCAGGAGGTGGGACGTGGCACAAGGACCAAGTGCCAAGTACCAACGACCAAGGACCGGGCCGAGAACACCGCATGCCTTTGCCACGTTTTCCGCATTTCTCCACTTTGCCGTTAATGGTTTTATCTCCGCCCTCTCCGGGAGCCGGGAGCACCTTACTCCCTACTCCTTAGTCCTGCGAAGATCGATCGAGAGAGAAGGCCCTGGCCAGGCCCAGCGAATTCGAACAGCGAGTTAATATAATTACAGAAATAAAGTCTGGAATTTTAATTAAAACACAACTTCATTTACAGCCGCAGACGACAGGCGGCCCGTTGAGTGAGGTTTGGATGGGTTCAGGGGTTGGAGCTCCCATAATGGGTATGGCCTAATAGGGGCAGCCGGGTTCCCAGCTCGGGTTAAGGTGTTAGCTGATAAGTGTTGGCACCAGGACACTATCCAGAAGCTGACCCTAGTCCGCAAACAATAGGTTCTCTTTTCATTTCAAGTATAGCTTGCCTTTACCTTGTATTTATTATCCCATTTAAATTTAAATAATAGCCAGGAGCCAAGGATACACGTACATTAAAGATTTGAAAGTTAAACTGGAAAGGCATTAATAAGTTCCAAAAAATTTTAATTTAATGTGTTAAGGTAAGAGCAGCTGTAAGTCTCATTAACTTGCATATTTTATTAATTAATTATATTTTATGTACTTATATTATTTTTATTTGTCTTAAAACCCTTAATAAACTTGGAACTAAATATGTACAGATATTATATTAAATTAAAATAATTTTTAGTTCAAGTTTAAATGCCGACTTTTGCCATATTATTACAAAACTGTTAACTGTGTTAAAAACAATTTAAAATAAAGGACAGACTAAAAATGTCAAATTTATTCCCTTAAAAATAATATTTAGCTTCAGTTAAAAGCAGTTCTTACAACTAACTCCAAATATTTTCAAGGAAACAATTACTATAGCATATAATAATCATCCTGAGCACTCAACCTCTCCTTTTGAATACCAAAACTTGGCCTAATAGGTACACTCCCGTCGATGGACTCCACTTACTTTTGTCTTACTTGTTTATTGCCTTATTGGACCGAACAGGGACGGCGCCCAGTGGGATGGGCAGCCGCATTTCAATTATGTTTTTACGGCTTAGAGTTAATTGAAAAGCAATTCGTGGGCAAACAGAAATCGCCGGACAGTCGGCAGTCGCTTTGCGGAGTGAAAATGAGCGGTTCCGGACGGGGATCTTGTCCGCTTAAAAATTCATAGATAAATAAACAGATGCATGCTCTCCGGCCTCGTACACAATATATTATAATATATATATTTATTTCATGTATATACACTTTTGCCACTCGCTTTGGTTTTACTTGATTTTCGCTATTGACTTTGGCGATTTCAATTAAAGCACGTAATTGATTAACACTGAAGCTGGCATAAAAATTGAAATTATATTTACTTTTTATTATTGTTCGCTCTCGGTTTTCATTATCGCAAAGCTCAACTGAGCAGAGATACCCTGGGCTTTTGGGGTTTTCGAGGGTTTAAGGTGGGAAGTCAGCAATAATAATTATATATTTAATTATTGTTAAGACTTAACCATAATTTCTATGATTCAGGGTTTGAGTAACTGATATCCTAAGTATTCCTTCTACAATTTATTATTTATAATTTTTCTAGAAGTACTTAGGCTTCGACTTATGAAAATACACATTCCTCCTTTTTCGTTTTGTGTTTGTCCAAACTTTAAATAACATTTGCGGTGAGAGGGAGCTGAGCTGCATAAATTTTCCAATTGCGTTGATTTGTAATATTTGCTGTCGTTTCATTAATATGCGATAAGCATTATTGTTTCTCATTCACTCCGACATACTGTAATTGCAGCAGGACTTGAACTCTTTGGCCCAATCAGCCAAGGAGCAAAGGATGCACCTTAACCCTCCACACATGCCTCGCTCTCGAGCCCCCGGCTCGGATTTGCATAATAAATGAGACACAAAAGCCAAGCGGCTACTGTCACATGGCCAATGGGAGATTGGAGATGGGAAATGGGAAATGGGAAATGGGGAAACTGGCCATGTGCCATCTATAATGATGATAATAATGATGCAAGGGCGCACACATACATGTCAGGTGTAAAGGGTGGAAGCGATTCTGAGTGAGAGGTGACTTGCAAATGGGGTGCATATGCCAGGGACACTGAGCAAAAATAATAAAGGGATTAAAAAATAATAAAAATTTATAATATATTGAGAAGAGAAAATATTTTTTAATATTATTAAAGATAAGAAATATCTGGGAAATTGAAAACGTTTTATTTGGCATGCAAAAGTAGGCTACAAAAAATATAGTAACCACTTTTCTATAAATTTTCAAGGTTTTTCTGACACTTTTATATTTAATTAAGCAGCAAAATCTCTGGGAATTTAAATACTTTTCAATGACATTCAAAAAGAGGCTACAAAAAATATAAAAACCCTTTTCTAGAGATTTTCTAAGCTTTTCTGTTACTTTTAAATTTTATTAAGCTGCCAAATCTTAAGGAAACTCAAAAATTTTTCAATGGCATGTAAAAGTAAGCTTTATAAAAATATTGTAAACTCGTTAAGAGATTTTCATAAGTTTTCTGTTACTTTTAAATTTAATAAAGCTGCAAAATCTTTGGGAAATTGAAATATTTTTCAGTGACATGCAAAAGTATGCTACAAAGACAAAGTAAATAATTTTCTAAAGATTTCCAAGACTTTTCCTATGCCAAACTGCTTTTCCGAGTGCACTTTGAGATGCTGCAAGCTGGCAAAAGGGTGTGCAAAAATCGAGGAAGGAGACAAATTGCAAGAGGCACGAGGCAGTGGCAGTGGCTGTGGCAGAGCCTGTGGCAGGAGGCTGTGCGGCACTGCAGGAGCAAAACAATATGCAAATTTCGTTGCATACTTTTCGGAGGCAGCGTGAAAATCATTGCAGCTAAGCAGACGGAAGGCCCCCAAACCTGCGATTTTGATTTTCCAAAGGCCCAGGCCAAAAAGTCAGACACAATCAAACAAATACAAACGGCAGGAGCCTGAAAGAGAGGGATATATTCATATATATAGAAAGAGAGCAAGAGATAGACAGACCTTTCCGGTATCCAATAAACCGACTGCACTTGGACAGCCCGGATTTCCGCCTGAATCATTGATGAGCTATTAAAGTCATTTATATTTTGCTGTTTGTTGTTCGTCCAACTTCAGCGCCATCAAAGCGGTGTCCTTCTCTTTCTCTCTATATTTCTCCGTCTCTTTCTCGGTCTGTGTGCAATTGCAGGAGCGAACTTTTGTCACGTTTGTTCTCGACACGTTGGCAATTTAGTTGGGGATAAGTTTCATATTCATTAATACTCATTTACAGCCCCGGCAACGGGAAAGTGGATCCGGATTCCGGAATAGGGGTTAACGCACTTGGTTATGCCTTTAAGGCAAAGTGATTGGGGTAACTTTACGTCTAATAGTCGCAAAATTGCTGGGTAATTGAAAACTATTAAATGCATGCTATAAAATATTTGTAGCCTGCTTTTAAACGGGATTTTTAAAGAATTTTATCCGAAATTAGCTTAATCTGGCAAATATGTTGGCGGTATAAATATTATTAAAGTCTAAGGTGTAATTAAACTAAAATGAAGTATTTGTAGTCTGCTTTTAGGCTGGATTTTTAGAGGTTTATATCCGAAATATGCTTAAAATGGCACTTATGCTATTGGTAAAAATATAATTAAAGTATATCGTATTATTTAAATATAAGGAAGTATTTGTAGCCTGCTTTTAGGCGGGATTTTTAGGGAATTATATCCGAAATATGCTTAAAATGGCAAAAATGCTAGGTGTTAATATATATTTAAGTTTAGGGTATTATTTAAATATAAGGAACTATTTGTAGCCTGCTTTTAGGCGGGATTTTTAGAGAATTATATCCGAAATATGCTTAAAAATATAAAATAAAGTATAGGGTATTATTTAAATATAAAGAAGTATTTGTAGCCTGCTTTTAGGCTGGATTTTTAGAGAATTATATCCGAAATATGCTTAAAATGGCACTTATGCTAGTGGTAAAAATGTAATTAAAGTGATGGACCCTTAAAAATACCTTTTCATTAGATCCCTCGAATTTCCCCTTTCACTTTCCGCCTCAATTGGGCGAAACCCAATTAGTGCCGGCTACAAACTCTACTTTAATAGCTTCGAATTCCATCTTAATGGGGCCCAAGGAGGCCTTGAGCCAGGAAGCGCAACAAGCCAAACAATCGAATGGCCCCAGGCTCCTCCATGCTGCAGGTGGAGCTGCCACTTGCCACGACTACATCAACGACGTCGCTGATGGAAATGAAAAGATAATTTACCCGCATGTTTCAACATCAGCCATCCGGCCACCAAAACCTAGACACCAGGCCGTGTCTAGCTGGGGGATCCGCATCCGAATCCCAGCACGACTCTCGCTATCCGCCTCCGAATCTCAGCCAGGACAGGACAGGACAGAACAGGACAGGACAGGAACAGGAGCCGGCTCATCCTTGGAGTTGAGCGGCTGTCGCCATCGTCATCGTCATCATCATCATACTGGCTCCTCCATCCTGCCGCCAAACATCATCGTAATCATCTTCATCATCGTGGCCATTGTGGTGGCCACTAATGCTAATGCCCGGCTATCTGTCTATCCATCAGACGGCCATGTTATGATGTAAATGCCAGGCATCAGCTCCAGCTTCCAGCTACATTCCCAGGCTCCATTTCCAGGCTCCATGCCCAGCTCCTCCTTTGTCAGCTCTTGCGCCTGTGCAGAGACGAAAAAGAAGTGGAGCTTTGTCATGAATTGAAAAATATTTTAAAATATTTAAAACTAATTTGTAGCTATAAAAACTATTTATTTTGACTTTATTTTTTTTAAACTATAAGTTTATTAACTGTTTTTAATAAATATAAATTGGCTTAAGACGAATATTAATAGAAACAAATTAATATATTTTCCTCCATTTTCTTCCAAGGTTTTTTAAAATTATCCGTTTAATATTTCTTTCAAATTTGTTCAACACTTGTAAAAGGTTGTTAAAAATGTATAGAAAAAATATGCAATTGGTATTATTTTTTCTAAATATTTTTCTATATCTTTTAAAATTTTCTTCACTCTTTTCAATCACAAATTTCCTAGTATTTTTTCTTACTGCATCGATGATGATAATGGGCCCGGCTGCAGCCTCAATCCCGCTTCATTCCAGTTCAAATATGTCGCTTCCGTCTTGTCATTGGGTTTGCAGGCTACTGCCAAACATTTGCCAGGGGGGGATATATGTATATGGCGGGGAGCGAGGGATAAGGAGGATAAGGCAGCTATATATTGAGGGCTAGGGCATACGAACACGCACAGGCACAGGCTCAGGCCGAAGGCCCACAAATTTATTGTTCTTAAACGTCTGAGAGCCGGGAGCCGAGAGCTGCTGCTGGTGCTGGTGGTGCTCCTGCTATATTTGAATGCCAAGTTGCCAGTTGTCACAATGTGAGTGATATATAGCCAAAATGTCAAATGTCAGCGAAAGACATTATTACTGGCTAGTTGATCCGTTCTCATAGCCTCCACTTGGCCACCGCCTCCGCCTCCATTCCGCCTTCATCCTGCCTCGTCTGCCGCTCATCCTGCCCATTTGTGTCTCCGTCTACGGATGTCGCCGTCTGCCAGGATAATCGATACGCACAAATACACGCACACAGGACGATGGCACAGACGACGTCTCTTAAAGGATTGGGTTCGTTGCGGCCATAGTTTAAGTGCAGCCACGCGCGCCGATCAACGTGGCGGATACTTAATGTCCCCTCGCCGGGCTGCAGTTTAGCGAGCTCTTAAATAACCGAGCATCTTGCCAAAGGCCACAAATTATTATGATTCATGGTTATCGGGAGAAAGTGAAGATATAGTTATTTAGCTTGAGCAGAGATCAAGGTGGAGGTTACAGGAGTTGCTGGTTTATCTTGGGGTTTTCCTTGGGGTTCATTTATTGGGGAAATTAGGAATTTAATAACTTTTTATGAATTTGTTAATGGGTTTTTTAATAAAAATATTTTTGTATGCCTTTATTAAAGCTCAAAGAATATTAACTGTGTGTCTTGTATATTTTTTAAAGCAATATTTGTTCTAAACATAAAAAGGCAATATTTATTTTAAACTGTTAATGGCCTTATATGCTTTTTAATTGAATTAAATATTAAACATTAACTTATTATCTTTATTTTCCAATTCTTAGGAGTACGAAATTGTTTTATTTAAAGCTTAAAAATCAAACAATCCACATTCCATTGGTTTTTATTTCTATTTGGGCAACCAAATAGACCTTATCTTGTATATTTTGTTTAAATTTTGAAGCAACTAGTTAGTCCCTAAGCAACTAGTTAGTCCCGCACAATGGATAAGCCGGAACCCAAGCGCTTCAAGGAGGTCCAAATCGGCTGTTATAAGGTGATCCGGAAAATAGCATGTGGATCCTTTGGCGATATTTACCTGGCCGTCTACCCGCACAGTGGAGAACGGGTGGCCATCAAGGTGGAGAGTACCAAGGTGAGTTCAGGGATGGCTAGAAGTAATGATATCAATATCGATATCGGATTAACATCGATTATATATATAATAATTATTTATAAGATTTAATTTTTGGGTTTCCTTTAAGTATTTACCATTTTAAAAATATTCCTAAAATATTTAGTTACTACTCTTTTGATTGTTAAATAATCCATATATTTGTTATCGATATTTCCGATAATATTCTCCCATGACTATGTAAAAAAGTAACTAAAACCCATTCTAAAAATATCCCCAAAATTGGTAAAGTCTACTTTTGTTAATTTTTAATTAATTTTACTATTTGTTATCGATATTTCCGATAATATTCCCCTCTGATCTCTAGGTTAAAAACCCCCAACTGATGTACGAGCGTCGCGTGTACAAGGCCCTGCGCCCTGCTCCCGGCTTGCCGACCATCCGGTACTTCCACAAGGGTCCCAACTACCAGGCCATGGTGATGGACCTGCTGGGACCCTCGCTGCAGCGGCTCTTCCTCTTCTGCGAGCGGATCTTCACCATGAAGACGGTGCTGCTGCTGGGCGAGCAGATGCTGCGCCGGGTGCAGTACGTCCACGACCGGGGCTTCCTGCACCGCGACATCAAGCCGGCCAACTTCGTGATGGGCGTGGGAACGAAGAACAAGCAGGTGTACCTCATCGACTTCGGGCTGGCCAAGAAGTACATGAATATTGCCACGGGCGTCCACATCCCCTACCGCGAGGAGCGTCCCCTGACCGGCACCGCGCGCTACGCCTCAATCTGTGCCCACGAGGGCGTGGAGTCCTCGCGACGCGACGACATGATGTCCATCGGCTACATCCTGATGTACTTCAATCGGGGCTCGTTGCCCTGGCAGCGCATCGAAGCCTCCACCAAGCACCAGCAGTACGAGCGGATCCTGGAGAAAAAGATCTCGGTGAGCAACGAGGTCCTGTGCGAGGGCTATCCCGGACAGTTCACCATGTACCTGGACCTGTGCCGCGGCATGGGCTTCGACGAGCGACCCGACTACGATGAGATTATACGGATGTTCCAGATGCTCCGCACTGGGCTCCACCTCCAGGCTGGGATCGTCTACGACTGGGAAATGCTGACGGTGCCGTACCATGGCAAGCAGCTGAATCGGGGCACTGGGAAGCGCGTTTGGTGCAACAAGGATGTCACCGATGATGGCAAGAGCGGCGAGCCCATCATCAGGGACGATGTGGTCATCTACAAGCGCTTAAAGTGATAGAAGTTTGATGGTTTAATCGGTTTTCTAAATTCCAAAGAGTTGAAAGTAAGTCCAAATAAAATGTGAAGTGTAAATAATTATGGTAATTTTCTTGGGAAGTTTATACATCCGGCTCGAAGGACCAATTAAATTAAATTTTTTTCAAATCTAAGAAGCACCTTTGGGAAATCACTCGTAATTTCTATAAAGTCCACTGCCATCTCTACTTAATTCGATTTAATATTCTTGCCAGTGTCTCGGCAATCCACTTTGCTGCAATATGCACTCTATGTAAATCAAATCGATAAGCTTGCCCGCTTTCCCGCTTTTCCTAGGGAAAACTATCAACTGTTGCTGCTGCCTTTTGTTTACGCACCAACAGTAACAGGAACAGGAAAAAAGTGATTTGAAAAGTGGACACACGGATGGATGGATGGGATTGGGCTTGGGATGGGCTGGCGACCAAGTAAAATCGGAATCACATTTTTCCATAGTCTCCGCAAACAGATGGATTGTTGGGATGGAGGAGCAGGCACAGGCTCTGCTGCCTCGGCTAATAAAACTTGTCCGCTTTTTCCCCGGTGCCGGAGAGTGGCAAGTGGAACTTGGAGTGCGATTGGGAGTGGGAGGATGGCCAGTTCCACCCGGCAAATAGAGCAATTTAAATTGGAACGTGATTATGCAAACGTTTGCACAGCTTAACTCAAGTGCCGTTCCGTGCCGCTCGGCCAGTTGGCCAGTTGCCGCTGCTCACACATGGCCAGCCAAGAGAGGGAGAGCAGGAGCTGCTCCCTGGCCAGGAAAAAAATAAAACCCGGGGGCGGCGAATGGAGTGGCACATTTACAAGTCTTAAATCAATTTTTAAGGCCACCCGACCGGCGACCGGCCACCGCACGAAAATCCATCTAAGTGCAGCATGTCTGGGCTTAGCCGCTGACCACTTAGGTTCTCGATGCAAGATTTGCCGGCGATGTGCCACTGAATATGGGAGTGGGAGCCCAGGTCTAGGGTTCTCAGGACAGGGCACAGAGCATGGTAAGTTTCCTACTAATGGGAGAGCCGGGATTAGCAGGAGACTTTGGTTAATTAGTTCTTAGTCAAGAGAGGAGTGCTTAGTATAGCAAAATCTATTTCACTGCAAATAAAATAGGAATAAGAATTATTTTTTATTAATATTTAATAAAACCTTTGCTTTAAAATAAATATTTCTAATAACTAAAGCGTTTTTTTCACTTTACAATCACTTTATCTAATATCCGGCTCAAAGGACCAATATGCTGTTTATTATTCCTTAGTCAAAAGAGAATGTTCAGTAAATGCAAAATCAACTTAATTGCAAATAAAATTGAAGTATGAATTATTTTTTATAATTGTTAAAGACCCTTTGTATCAAAATAAATATTTTCTAATAGCTAAAGCCTGGTTTTCACTTTAAAATCAGGCTCGATATCTGGCATCCGGCTCGAAAGACCAATATATCGTAACAGCAGCTGGCTTGGCATACTTTAGGTCTTTCGCATTGTCTCAGCTATCAAAGATTTAGGAAATTAATAAACAATTAATTATATATATATTCCCATATATTCTTTAATATTTTTCTATATTTAAAATAATAACTTTTGTATTTATTTTGTGCATATAAAGCCAAGTAGCTATCAACTTGATATTAGTTCCTAAAAAATTGCTTTTAGCTTTTTAAAGCTTTTTAAAATATTAAAAAAAAAATTGAAAAAAAATCCTTACAAATATTTCGATTATTAAATTATTATTATAATATTTTGGTTAAGAAAATAATTTTTTTAGAGAACCCCCAAGCTGCCCTAGCTCAGGGTGCATGCACCCACTCCATCCACCGCCGCAGCCAGCTGCCCGTTCCCCTCCTGCCCGACAGCCACTCCAGGACAAAGACAGCGCTGGCCAGCGACATGACCAGGAAGAGGATGCGATAGGCGCCCTTCATTATCCGCTGAGTGATCTTCCTAAGCAGGCGGCCATCAGTGTCCCTGTCCCCCAGCTCCACGTAGCGGAGATACCGCCTTCCGATCTGCGCTATGACCCCGGCACTCATCAGCTGCTTGATCTTGCGGTCGATGGCCGGCCGGAGGAAGGATCTCCTCGGAAAGTAGATGACCAGCTGGTACAGGTAGATGGGCTGGCGCACGAAGGTCAGCTGGCTGGTGCTCCGGTGCTGGTGGTTCCAGTAGGCCAGGTTGCTGATCAGCGAGATGGTGGTCAGACGCTCCTCGGGCCCCGCGTGCTGCACCCGCTCGAAGCGCACGCCAAAGGACTCCCCGAGGCGCCGCGTCATAGCCAGCGGATAGAAGTCGTGGTAGCCATTGGACACCAGCGTGTAGTTGTCCTCGATGAGGCCGGCGAGGTCCTCGGGCAGCGGTCGGTGGTGCGGCAGGCGCAGGACATCGAAGAGTCGGGCCTGGTAGGCGCAGCGCAGGACGAGGGTGAGAAGCAGCCAGCTGGCCAGGAGGTAGCGCAGAAAGCCCGTGCCCGGCAGCCGCTGGATGGGCATGGGATTGCCCATGCTGACCAGTAGCAGGTTCTCCAGCGGATGGCTCAGTCCGAGACGCGATCTTAACCCGCAAGTGCTGACCACAGCCAGGAGCAGCAGGGCCACAATGGAGCCCCAAACCTTGCCCCGGAAGGGCAGAAGCAGCGGCCCAAAGCGACCCAAGTACCTATCCCGGCGCACCACGAAGACGAACTGGCTCTGGTGGTACACCGTCGACTTGGAGAAGAGCCAGCGCCGCTTGTCCGAGCCACTGAGTCCGCCAATGGCGATCTGGGCGGTGTCATCGGCCAGCTGGGCAAAGCAGCCGGAGACGTTGCCCTCGCCGAAGATCTGGCTGGTCTCCATGGGCAGGTACAGGTTGATTCGGAACCTTAGCGCCCGGGCCAGCAGCTGCAGCAGCTCCCAATCGATCCCCGACAGATCCTCAGGGGGAATGGGCCCCCTCCACTCCGAGGGCGGACGGTCGTCGTGGTGCTTGTAGATCAGGTGCGGCGGCAGGTGGTTGGCGCTCACGTTGAGCGGACAGTCGCTCAGGTCGCCGAACCTCACCGGATAGAGATCGGGCATTGCCTCTTGGAGCTCCCCGGTGGCCAGGTCGAAAGAGTTGCTCCGCCGCACCATGATCCCGGGTGTGCAGTTCGGCTTGAAGAGCTTGTAGGCATAGGTGGCCACCAGGCCGTCCTCCAGCTGGGCCACCACCACCACATTGATGACCGCGCGGCGCAGGTTCCGCACGATAATCGTGCCGGCGGTACCCTCGATGGTATCCCTTCTCTGCAGCTCCGTTACCACCACGACGAAGAAGAACTCCCGCTCCAGCAGCTGGTCGGGAAAGATGAAGTCCTGCTTCCTTGGGGGAAAATGTAAAAGGAGTAGCTTAGCTTGAAAATAAATTGAATTCCTCACTTGAAGGCTATGTCGTTGTTGACCACGAAGAGCGTGTAGTCCCAGGAGGTCTCCTCCGGCGTACCCCGGTGCAGCAGGACACTGATATCGGGCGCCAGGCCCGCCAGTACCTGGTCCACAACCCTTTGCTGGCGTTGGTGGAGTCCGGAAGGACATGCCAGGCAGCTCTGACGGATGACCAGCGTGTTGATTCTGCTGGCTATGTAGCTTTTGGTCAGGTAGCTGGTGGCACTGGCCAGGCGGCGGGTATTGAGCTCATCCTGGCTACGGGTTAGCTCCGAGAGCAGCAGGTCCTGGCCCTGCTCCTGGCCCCGAATCCGAAGCAAGACGGAGACCATCCACAGGATAGTGAGGCGCATGACTGAATGCGGATACAGGACTCCCTCTGCCTGCCTGCGCCAGGTTATCTCCGAGAGTCACGGTGGAGCTAATGTAATTGGCGATGGAGGACAATTGATACAGATACGGAACGAGGTCTCCGCAGGTGTTAATTAATTGCGAGTGGCCCAGCTTGGGGTCTTCTCCAAGTTTCCATATCGATTGGCGAAAATAAAAGGATATAAGCTGGCGAAAATAAAGGGAATAAAAGAGAGAATTGGGGAGACTTATAGAAATTATAAAAAATATTCTAGATTCAGTTAATATAAAGTTAAAGCTAAAGCCAGTAGAGTTTTAATAATTATAATAATTTTCTGCAACTCATTGGGCTTTATACTTTTTACTATTCTGTTGTGTACTATTTTTTATAATTATTAATAAGACCTTTTGCTTTGAAATAGGTATTTTCTTATAACTAAAGTTTGTTATTCACTTTAACATCCGGGTCGAAGGACCAATATGTCGTAACAGGATTGGTAAGGTTCTTCGCATTGTCTCGGCTTTCAAAGATTTAGGAAATAAATAAACAATTCATTATGTTTATATTCCAATATATTCTTTAATATTTTTCTATATTTAAAATAATAACTTTTGTATGTATTTTGAGTATATAAAGCCTAGTAGCTATCAACTTGATATTAGCTCCTAAAACTGGCTTTAAGCTTTTTAAAACTTTTTTAAAATATTCAAAAAGATAGAAAAAAAGGTCCTAAAAAATATTTAGATTATGAACTTATTATTATTATTATTAATTATAATAGTTATCAGCAACTTATTGTCTTATGTATGGAAATTAATTAAATTTCCAGTATTAAAACTAATTCTTAAGTTTAAAATTTTATGCTGGGCTTAATTTGTTAAGTAAATAAATAAAAACTTAAATTTAGCAATACATTTTAAGCTCACAAACCTTCGATTTTAATGCAACAAATTCAAGGAAGGTTTGCCTGTGACCTATTTTTGGCTATAACGACTGCTTTTCCCCCGATCTCTGAGCGCCTTGAAATAGATATTTACGACCAATTGGTTGGCTTTAAATTGAGCCAAGGCTGGTGACCACCCGGCACCACCTACTTCAGCGGTTACCCATCAGTCATGAGCTATGAGCCATGGGCCATGGCCAAAAGCAGAGCAGAGCAGAAGCAGAAGCAGAAGCAATAAGCGCACTTCTTGGTAATTTAAGAAGCATGGCGGGGCCAGGACTTGACCAGAATGTGCTCTTCTAGGGTGGCTCCTGGGCCTGGGCCTGGGCCTGGGCCTCTGGGTTCACTTGATGTTATTTTACAAGGACACGCGCACAATTTATAATAACGTCGTCTTCGTCTCGGGCTTTTCTTCAGCTACAGCTACAGCTGCAGCTTCTGCTTCAGCTTTGGCTTTGGCCACCAAAAGATTTTCCTTGCTTTTTCCTTTGGCCAAAAGGAAAACCCACACACACTCGCACACACTCTGTTTGCAAACGAGAAAAATGAAGCGAAACAATTCCAAGTAAGCAAACAAAACTGATGGAAGATAATCTACTTGAAGCATACTTTAAGGCGTATCTAATGGTCCTTTTAATGTTTAAACACGCTTTCGTCCTGGCCCACAGCCCACAGCCCACAGCCCACCCTTGGCCCACTTTCTCCTTGGCCAAACCAATGTCCCATGTTTATTTTATCCACATCATCAGCGCTCAAGTCGCCGGAGTCCTCTCCTCTCTCCTCCGCTTCTGTCCGATTCTGCGGCTGGCTTTTTCTCACAGTAGCCGGCCAATGTCACGTTCACCCACAGCCCTGAGTCCGCCCTCTCTCTCTCTCAAAAAAAAAAAAGAAAAAAGCCACCCACTTACTCGCCTTCTTTCTCAAAAAGAGACACTGTCCAAAAAAAGGGGATAAAGTTTTTATTACCGCTGGCGGGAATTAAAACATTGTTCTCCCGGTCGCAAGCTGACCGCTAAGCTATACAAATAATAGAGGCTTGCAACTGAAATATATATTAATTTTAATTTATATTTTATATATATTTTTTCTGTTTAATTTTCAAATAATTTCTTAGTTCTATATATCACATTTTTATATATTTTTTTCCTTCTTTTTCTCCCCGTGCATCTACCCGCTTCTTATGGCCGTCTGCGGCTTCTTTTCTGTGTTTATTTTATCATCATAATTTCGCATTTCTGCTTTTATGAATTTTTAATTTGAACAATCAGGGAAATCCGCATGGCTAATGTCTAATGGAGGCGAAGCCGGGGCTTGGAGGACCCGCAGATAAGTCGATGATCCCTGGGACAGATAGTTTGAGTGCCTATTTGAGGGAATTTTCAAAAGAAAACTTAACCAAAAATATACTTAACCTTAAATAAATACCTAAAATGAATTACAATATTTTAAAACTTATATCTCTTAACTTACTAAGCAGTTCCTTCGATTTCAAGGGAATTCCCCTGTACCTAAACCGCAAATATTGCTTAGCAGCCGCTGGTGGCATCATTACCCATGTTGCCACATGCCACATGCCGCCACAGCGCCCCCCACTTTGCACCCACTTTTTTTTCGGCAGCCAAGAGACAGGACGAGCGAGTCCTTTGCGAAAAACGATTACGCACTAAGCCTATAACTTATGTTGATGTTTTCTTTCCGTCTTAACATTTGCAAATTTGTCATTTTTTTCCTTTGTGCCAAAGGAGCTCCTGCTCCTGCTCCTGCTCCTGCTCCTGCCGAAGGCTGAGGGCTCAGCCCGGGCTTTATCTCACCAGAGTCCTGTTTGAGTCGCGTCCGTTTGCTCGTGGCTTTTCCTATTTTTTCGTAGTCCCATCTTAAGTAGTCCTGCCCCGGCAGTTTTAAGTACTGTTTGCTTATTCCAGGAGCGTTATCTCTGGCCCGGCTCCCGCTCCTCCTCCTCCGCCTCCGCCTCCGACTCTGTGTATCATATTAAACTAATCCTAAATGGTTTCTTCACGGTACATTTGCTGGCACTTGTTAGGCAGAAGCCGCAATCCGCAATCTGCCCCACAATATGCACCTGCATATTGTTGGCATTCTGCCGGAGCTCCAGCCCAGCTCCTGCCCTCCTATATTTATAAGTACGAGTGCCTACAAAATTAACAACAACGGAGCAAATCCCTGAGAGAATCGGGGGCGAAAGTCGAGAAGCTGGAGCAATGGCAAAGCGGATACCATGCCAGCAGCTATAGCCCGGGGGATATATATTGGTAGAGTCAAATGCGATTAGGGACTGGCTTTATTTTCTCCAGAGACAGCGCCAGGATTATCCAATGGAGGCCACAGGATGCAGTCAGGTGAAGCTAAAGGAGAAACACACAGAAATATATTGGCAGTTTAGGTAAACAAAAATAAAAATTAGTCACAGCTGTAAATATTTATATTTAAACTTATTTTATTGAAGACTTGGTTTAAAAATCATTACAGCAATTATTTTGGATATATTTAACTTAACTGACAACTATATATGTGTATATATATTATATATATTCATTACGCTCGCAAACCCCACAGAAATAAATAAATACATCAACATGGTAAGCCCCAATAGAGCCGGAAATAGCCACTGAATGCGCCGAGTTACCTCAACTTGGCAAATGTAAACATAATTATTCAATTAAATAGGCCCTCAATCAATCAACCAATCCTTCAATTTGTGGGTGGAACCAGTGCCTGCACCAGAACGAATCGTTCAAGTATCGCCGCATTGATTAATGGCTTTCCGAACGAATATAAAATTGAATGCCGCTAATTGGGCAACAAATTAGAAATCTATGAAAATAATCACCGCACCCGCAGCCGCACCTCCCATGATCCCATATCTCAAATAGACTGGACTTCGGGCCATCGGGACTTAACTGGCTCTGAATTACGGATTATTTGGCCAACACATCCCGGGTTATATACTCGGCCGTGCATGTGACGTCAACTTTAATTCGAAAACTCGCCCGTCGGCCGCCCAAACAGCGAACGCCGCTCATTTATGAAGTTATGCGCTAATAAATAGTTCACAATCGAGTATAAATTGGCAGTTTCGACCGAAAAAAGGAGGCGGCGGCGGCGGCGGTGGCCGTGGCGGTGGCGTGCGAGTCCATATAGAAGCTGCCGCAAAATGACAATAATTACGTGCATTATGTTTAATGCAGGCGATGAACAAAATGAATGAAATGTGGGGAAAGTGGGGAAAGTGGCGGCGGAAAATGGGGGCTCGGTCAATGTATGGCCATTGATTTCAGCTTTTAATTTGAGGCCATTGTTCTAAGGCGAGCACAGTGAGGAAATAAGTATCCTTGACACTACTCCTCTTAAAACGCACAAAAATATCAAATATTTTAATAAAAATTTATTTAAAATAATAATTTATTTAAAAAGTCCCTAAAAGTCTGTAAGTAGGAGTGTCATTAAAAAGTTAAGGAAGGGACTCTTAAAATATGGTCACATTAATTATATAATTAAATAGGGTCACACTAATTAAATAAAATATTTACTTTTATATGGTATATATAAAACATACACTAATTAAAGCTATAACTTTTGCATATAAAAAATCTCATAAAATGCCTGCTCTAAGATTTGCTATTAATATTGTCGGCAAAAGCTGAAAATAAGGTCGCACTAATTACATAGAGCTGGATACTAAGGTCTTACTAATTATATAAAAACAAAAAAAAATAAGGTCGCACTAATCACATATAATGAGCTGGATACTAAGGTCTCACTAATTATATAAAAAAATAAGGTCGCACTAATTATATAAAGCAAAAGCCTAAAAATAAAGTCACACTAATTGTACAAAAACAACTAAAAAGAAATCACACTTATTATACAAAAATAGACGAAAAATAAGGCCACACTAATTAAATAAATAATGCATAAGCTTCGAAAAGTTATGTTTAAAAAGCTTAAAAAAATAAGGTCGCACTAATTACATATAAAGAGCTGGATACTAAGGTCTCACTAATTATATAAAAACAAAAAAATAAGGTCGCACTAATTATATAAAACAAAAGCTTAAAAATAAAGTCACACTAATTGTACAAAAACAACTAAAAAGAAATCACACGTATTATACAAAAAAAACCGAAAAATAAGGCCACACTAATTATATAAATAAATAATGCATAAGTTTCGAAAAGTTGTGTTTAAAAAAAATGTTTAATAGAAAATCCTTGTGTTTCCGTTTTCAAATTATTTCTTAAACTTAACATACACTTTTATTTAACTTATTATTTATTATATTTCCTCACCTAGTGATTCTCTCAGTGCCGATGCACATGTGAGCGAGAAGGTTAAATGCGAGTGCATGTAAATGTTGGCGCCGTGGCCAAACAATAGCCGCTAGTTAGTTTGCTGGCCGTTCGCTTCGCAACTATTATATCCCGATCCCTTCGCTCTTTTTCCCCTTTCCGCCCTCATGCCAGCTCTGCTCGATTTTTGTGTGTTGCATTAATTAAAACACAATCATCGCAAAATTATGCATGCCGTTGCCTCGTTGACTCGCTGCCTCGCTCTGGCCAGCCTCGTCGGCGGGCCCAAAATTATTTATTGAACGTTAAAGGCATTCAAACAAAAAACAAAGAGCGCCCAAAGAGAGCACCCAAAAAATAAAGCCTCTGACACTTGGCAGTTGATTGGCTGTCGGAAAATGATGGAAAAACTAGATGGGTAGAGTGGAAAATAGGGAAAATATGATAGATCAATTTAAAGGAATAAATAATATGACGGTTATGTGAGGAGAACATTCAATAAAATAGAAGCTCTAGAAATTATTATTATTCTCCAAGGAAAACTACATTAAGTTTCGATGAAAACATCTGGGAGTTTTCCTGAAAAGCTTCGAAAAGCGCCCTCTAGTGCGGTTTGGGCAAACAATGCAAACAATATTGCCAACAGGTGGCGTGCAATAGAGAGCAAGGGAATTTTTTCACTGTTTAATAAAGGGGTTTTTGTACCCTTATTTCAGTAATTGTTATTTGTAGGTTCAGTAATTTTATTTTGACACAAAAGGTGATATTTCCGACTCTAAACAGTATAAATATTCTAGCTAAAATTCCAATACCCTTAAAAATATTTTTTCTATTTAAATATCTTCTTTAAGATAACTTAATATATTTTAAATTGGATAAATGTTATAGCTTCTTAAAAAAGAGAACAAAAATATACTTGTAAATTGCCAAAATTAGTGTTAATTTCGAATGCTAATTTCGAAAAATGCCATTCAACAATAACTTTAATGAGAGCCCCCAGTAAATGCATTTAATTACGCATTTGCAACTAAACGGCAAACTACAAAGCGAATCAGTTCGGGATACACTGGAGCCGCAGCAGCGGTAATGACAGTAACTCGCATTGAGCTGAGGCCGAACAGAAACAATGCCAATTACAGATACATCGATGGGACACAGTGAGAGAAAAATCATCAACATTTTAGTTTAGTTATTCGATTTTTTTCAGGAAATTAAAGAAGCTTTGTACAGTTCTATCATGAAGATTTTATATGTATTCTAATCACTGAATTTTTTGCATTTTGTCCTAGTATAATTCTGTAGTTTACTAGTTTAATCCAGAATAATATATCTCAGAAAACCTCTAAGCTCTTGAAAACTCCCTTAAAATCATTTCGAAAGTCCTTGAAATATTTTCCTTACCCTGCAAGGAGTAGCAACCAAAAGTGGCAGCATTAACCCTGAGTGCCAAAGTGCGGCATTAATTACGGTTATTGAAAATCAAAACATAAATGCCCGTTAAGCACATTGCAGTGTTGTGGCCGGCGGGGAGGTCCTGGCAAGTCCTGAAGTGAAACCGAACTGTAAATCGTATTAAAATAATTACATTTAATGGCAGCCGATCTCTCTTGCTCTCCGCTCGCCCTCCGCTCGCCCTCCCTGTCGCCGAGCGACCGAAACTCATTTGTTTTTATTAACGCCACATGTAATTGCAAGCGTTGCAGTCGCACGTTGCACGTTGCATGTTGCACATTGCACATTGCATGTTGCACGTGTTCAGCCATATGGAAATCCGCAAAAGGGACCGAATAGTTAACGACTATTTAACCAGAAGGAATTAACCTCATTTTCATGGTTTCATAATTAATCCAATTTGTTCAACATATAAATTTCGCAGTCTCAAAAGTTCCTGCGATTTTTTCTTCTCCACAAAGTTGCTGTTGCTGCTGCTGTTGTTGTTTTTGCTGTGGGTCCGCTCCGCCCCCTCTCAGACCGATCATAATTGGAAATTTATTATCCACCGAGGAGTTGTCGACAGGGGAGTTATGCTGTAATCAATATGCAATTGTGTCGCTTTCCCTCCGCGCCTCTGCTTGGCTTCTCCTCTCTGCCCACGTGGCGTATACGCAATGCGGACAATCAGCAGGAGAAACAGAAGCCGAGCCGGAGGCTGAAGGAGCTCGGGAACGGCAACAAGAACAACTTAATGCGCGGCCACAAACAAGGGCAATTATGAAACGCCAGGACTTCTGCTGGCTGGAAGTCAAGGGGTTGCTTGGGTGGGTGATTGGTGGCAAAAAGAAGCTGCTTGCTGCTGAAAATTACCCCGAGAAAAAACTGGGAAAACTAAGAGCTGGGCAGAGCCGTAGGAAATAATAGCATCGAATGGAAATTGATGACCTCAGGCCACTTTAAAGCTTTGCAGTCCCAAAAGCTTTCTATGATTTTCGAAAATTGCCATTCATTCGGCATGTTAAGTTTTTATTTTAGTTTGTTATGTTATGTTTTTATGTTATGTTGATATCTTTTTTTTATGTTATGAAATTATGTTAAGCTGTTATGTTGGCCAACAGTTTAGTAAAATAAATCATATTTTACATCCTGCTAAGCTCAGTTTTTGTATATTAACAGGACTAAAATTCGCCTTTACATAATATTGATCAAACTTGAAACAAGTTATTATTTATTTACTATTTATTTATTTCATATTTATTCACACAATTAATATAATAAAAAATAATTATTAATTACTTCATTACACTTCTTTTAAGAGTATAATGTCTAAAGAATATATGAAGTTTATATATATTATACAATTTCTAATTGAAAGGCAGCTGTGTTAGCATAAAAAAAAAATAAATAAAATAAAATCAAATTAAATACACTTTTCGGTATTATTCGAATACAGATCTATGAAGAAGTAATTTGTGCAACTAATGATTATTTATCTTGCCAAAAAAAATGTACAGAGTAGCATAAAATTATGAAATATCACGAAATTACATTAAAAACAAACAAAAATGTATTTTATTCTTAATTAAACCGTAGATTTTTATCAATTATGTCTTGTTAGTTATGTTTAGCATATGAATATATTTTTATTTTCTAGTTTGAATATTAATAAAATAAATAACTTTATATATGGATATTTAAATTTAAGTGATGGCTAAAAACCTTTTCCTGATGTGATTATAAATTTACTAAAATATTTCTTTACTTACAAACAAAAAATCGAAAAAACGTAATTTAGAAAACGATCGTTTCTAATCGCTTTGTTTTTCAACCTCCAGATTTAATTTTCAGCTTAAACCCATACAAATTCCCATGAATCATATAATTAAATCCACTATACCCCCGATTCCATAAGATTAGCAACAAGTATCCGGCGAGGACTCCGAATAAAATTAGCCACCAACTGCGGCTTAGCCGGGACTCAGTCCCTGGACTGTTATACGAGTTATTCGAAGAGCGCCAGCGATTGGCACTTGTCTAAGAGTTCAAAGGGTCAAGACGGCGCATGACCCGAAAAGTTAACAGGACCCAAGAGCAATCCATTACTTTTTTTTAGCTCTCTTAATATTTTCTGTTAACTTCCACGGCCCTTAGCCGAGTTCCAATCCCAGCCATAATTATTATGGCCACAGCATCCGAAACTCTCTCTTAGCCGCTTTTCCGCCACGGCGCCGACGCCGTGAGAATGGCAAATGTGGCTGGAATTAACAGTCGGCGAACAGTGGAGAGCTCTGTTTTTTGCCGGCTTCTATTTGAAAGCTGAAAAATCAGCTAATTTTTGAATGGGAGCCCTCAGTTAACCCTTCAGCCGTCCATATCCTCGAGGCCATCGAATAAATCTCAATTACCTTTCGGGCAACAAATCACTGGCGTTGCTAATGCAGCTCAAAGCACACACACAATAAAAAGTCTTTTCTATGAGAAATATTTGTACACAATATGTATATTTTGTTTTCATTATTTGGAAAAGATTGGGAAGGCTATAAGTATTTATTTATTTACTTTAACAATGCTAGCTAACATTTCCCATAGCTTTTTAATAGGGAAATCTGTTCAATTTGCTTTAAAAAAATATTTATAAAATTATTTTTTTGTATAGTGTATAATGTTAGCAAATAAAACTATATTTTCTTAAAAATAAACTTATTTTAAATGTATCTCACTTCTCTAAGCTTACAGAAAATATTTTTAAAAATTAAAAAGGCCTTCAAATCGCTTAGAAACAAGGACACTCTCGAATCCATCAAGATGGCCCACAATTAAGGACTCATGGATTGCATGGGCATTAAAGGGAATAATATACAAATCGGCCTGCTGCTTGCTGTTTTATTAATTCGGAAAAGGAGGGAGACGGCAGCCCCTCAATCCACAGACAATAAATCAAGCTGAGTAACAGCTATCTTACAGCCGGAACATCAACTATATTGTTGGCCCCTTTTTGTTTTGGTTTTGTGTCCCATACATTTCCCGGCTTCCGCTTCCAACGTCTTCATTTTGCAGTCATCACGTTTCGCCCCCAAACAAAGCCCCTGTCTCCGTCCCCCGTCCCCGTTCCCGTCCCCGCCCCTGGCACATTTTCGCCTTTTAATTTCGCACTTGGGTCATTTTGTTGTTTGGTGTGGATTATAAGACCACTTCATATTCATGCAACTAACAACCGACCCGGCACAAGGCACACAAAAAAAAAAAAAACACAAAAACAGAAAAAACAGAAAATACAGAAAAACCAGAGAAAATGGACCCAGCCCCCTGGAAAGCCAGACGCTCGCTGGGGCTACGCCCAAGG
This sequence comes from Drosophila triauraria, assembly GCA_014170255.2. Taxonomy (NCBI): domain Eukaryota; kingdom Metazoa; phylum Arthropoda; class Insecta; order Diptera; family Drosophilidae; genus Drosophila; species Drosophila triauraria. The sequence continues at coordinate 5,991,429 of CM024333.1, read as the reverse complement.
GGGGGTAGGCGTAAAAACCAGCTGCCTTTTGTATTTAGCCACAAAAAATAAAGGAAAAAGGGGGCACTCAGGGGGGGCGGCAGTCGGTAGCCGGCAACAATAAACATTTCCAAGTGCAAGCTGACCAAAATGAAAGGCCAAAAGGTTTTCGCCGGGGCCAAAAGGCAAAAACAGTCAACGGCACAAGTAAAGGAAAGGAAGCGCAAAAGGGCCAGGCCAAAAGCGGTCTTGGCCCGGGAAACTCTATTTTCACACGGCCAAAAAAAAAACAAAGCGGAAATAATTGGTTAAATTAAATGAATATTTGCTTCAGGGATAACTTAAGTTTTATAATAAATATTTATAATTACTTCTTTTAGTTTTATGACTAAATTTCCATTGGAAAATATTCAACAAAGCTCAAAACATGTTTAACTAACTAATTTTAAGAGTAAAACATAATGTTAACAAGTTCTTTTAAATATAAATAATACTTTAGTTAGTCCCTAAAACTTATTAGAATCTTTCAAATGCAAACTCCTAGAAATAGGGGAAAGTAATCACTTTCTTAAGTTCAAATTCACTTTTCTCTTGCCTCCAAAAACTATTATTTTAATTACAAACTCATGTTGGCATTTCCTGTAACTTAGGAAGATTTTTTTTCAGTGCTCTGGCACTCCAATGTCTGCCATTCGCCAGCGCTTGGACAATGTGATGGCGCAGGAGGAAAAAAAACACACACAAAATAAAAGAAGAAAGGCACAAAAGTAACAACTTAATTTCTGCTCCTTTTTCCTGCCCGCTGCTGCTTGGTTAGCCTTTGGAATTCATCCCGGCGACACTGGCCATCCATTGAAAGGCAGTCCATCAATCAGGAGGAGCTGGCAATGGAAATAGAGCGAAATAGGAGATGATTGGGTGCAGGTTCGAGGCACTTTGCCGTCGCCAAAGGAAACCACTTTCGAAGGGGCAACCGACATATTGCAATAAATTCATATTTTCCGAGGGAACAACAGGCCCGGCAACTAATTGGAGGTAGGGAGGTAAGGATCTTGGAGTTTAATAATGGTGATAGGTTACCGATATCGAAAAAAGAAATATAATAACTCTAAATTATAAGAATTAAATTAAAGGAAAAGGTTTTTCATTAAATTTCATTTAAATTTACTTCTAATTTATGTGAATCTTAAGCAGCCTTATTAACATTTCCACTTGTCTCTGAAATTAGCTAAAAGCTCTGTCTGAACTCATTTCCCTTAAGCTCCATTAAGAACTATCATCAGGTGTCTCTTTGTGGGTTATCCTTGACCCTTTTCTATTCATTTTTAGCCTCCTTGGCCGCCCACCGCCCACTTGAGCCGCATAATGCCAATTTAGAAAGCCCGCGAGGGGCAGGCAGGCGCCTGAAAGAGCGAGCACAAGAGTTCGCGGCCTCAGTTCTAGGTTTCCTTTTTTTTTTTTGTAGGCCACTTTTATTTATATCTGTATGTATGCTTACATATGTATGTATGCATATATAGTTAAGCTTTTCCCCTTTTTATTTGGCTTTGCTAAGTGCTTGGAAAAATGTGCGAGGGAAGCACTTGAAAAGGTTCTTTGAATTAACTTTTCAACTAAGGAAGAGCATATTATAGTTTGAAAACATATAATATCTTGATAGAAATATAAATCAGTCTTGTAAAATTGTTTAGTTTTAAATAAAATATAATTTATATTTATATCGCTTTTAAATTTAAATATTTACCATTAATTCGGTTAATTACAGCCAAAGAAGACCTCAAACACGATTTTCTGTTGTAAATAAATAATTACAAATATTGTATACTAATTCCTAATTAATTTTAATATAATTACAAATATTTTATACTAATTCCTAATTAATTTTAATATAATTTCCCCAAGTGCAAAGCTTTAGTTCTTTTGGGGGGGGCGGGCGATCACTTGTTTTCGCGCCTCTTGTTTTGCCTTCCGCTTCCGTTTCGTTCCGTTTCGCTCTCGCCATTTCTTGATTTTGCTTCCGACTTCCGGCTTTTCTTTTCGGCGTTATTGTTGCTGATAATTTGTTGACCATCCGCATTTTCCGCATTTTCCTGTGTCTCTGTCGCACGCACTTCATGTATTATTTAACTATTTTCCGTCCGCCATTCCTCCTGCTTTGTTTTGTTTGTTTTAATTAAAAGTGCTGACCACCCTGTACCTAGCTCCTGTGAGCCTTTTCCCATTTTCCCCACTTTCCCCATTTCCCAACCCTGTTCGCGGGGCATGTCTGTGCATTAATGTGGCTTATAATCAAGATCCGCCAACAAAAAGCGTAGCAAAGTGGAGTCGAGTCAAGTGGAATGGAATAAAAAGTTGTTCTGCTTCGTCCTGCTTTTTGGCCACATCAAAGGCAAGGCCACTTCGGCCCCCCGCCTAGTATATCCTGCCTCCTCGGAGAACCCCATCCCCACAGCCATCGATTGTGGTCGCATTTTGTTGTTTATGTTGTATATTCCATTTCGGTCTGTCGAAACTTTCATCATCCGCTTATCTCCGTTTGCGGTTTCCATATATCCGCATAAATATAGCAGGATATATATAAACTATATATTAGAGAGAAATAGGGGGAGAATATATAGCCTAAGAAAAGTCGTACATAAGTTACTAAAATCATTTAGCGATCATTAATTGTAAAAATTAAATATAAGGCAGAGAGTTGCAAAATAAATTCTTTTTAAAAGAAAAACTTCTTCAAAATGCTTAAATAGGTACAAAAAAGGGTAATATATTTATAAATGAACTTATTTATAAAGAAAAAAATGCTATTCCCGCTAAAATCATACAAAATAAAGCCCAATTTCCATTTTAAGGCCAAAACCTTGACCCCCTAACCCGATTTTCATTTAAATATTCACCGATTTTGAGGTCTAAGGCCTGAGGTGAGGGGAAATAAATGCCAAGGAGTGTGGGGGGCGAAAATTGAGTGGAGGAAAAGTGTAAGGAAAACTCAGTGAAACTCAGCTGGCAGACAAGGGTTAGATGGCTGAGAAAATTAACGACACGGCGCGCGGTTTCATTTGTTTTCTAATTTAAATTTATGTTTATGAGTTATGACCGCCCCCCTCGCACTTATAATTATGAGTTTCTGGTCTAGGCTCTTGGCTCTTGGCTTTCGTTGGCCATGTTCGCAGAGGCGGCTATTAATTTTTGAGCACTTCGTTTCGCGGCCTCGGATTAGTTTACTTTACTTGACTTCACTCTCCGGTCCTGTGTAGGTTCTCTAGTAATTGGATGAGTGGCAAGGCGGAGCATAAGTAATGTGGCCAGGAATTGACAGATGGGCAAAGGGAAATCAGACCCCGAAAAAGGATGAGAGTCCTGAGTTTGCCTTTTAATCAACTCTGCGTGGATTAATATCAGCGGGTAATTGCTTAGAGAACTTAAGGAGTCTAACTAGAGGTTTTAATTAATTAAATTTGTATTCAAACATTTTCTAAGTGCAAAATAATTTCTAATTTAAACCTGAAGCTTTATTTACATAAATTGATTTGTAATTAATTCTAAAAAATGTGGTAGCTTCTTTTTCTTATATATTTTAATAAGTACTAATAGGTTTCTACTTTCTCCTTTCACTTATTTAAATTTATAAGCAAAATTTGTAGCGAAAAAAATAAAACTCCTTGAATACAAAATGACCTGCCAACTTATTGGTAATTTTTCTGCCACCAAACATTCGATATTTCGGTGTCCTGTCTCTCATTTAGTTTGCTGATGCTGCAGGCGCCTAGTCTTGCCCCAGAAGAGTCCTAAAATTCACTAGGTCCTGCCTTGGATAGTTGGCCGCAGAGCGGAAGTGGGGTTAAGGCCATGCCCTGTCTCTCTCTCTCTCTCTCTCTCTGGAGAGAGGGGAAGAAAAAATTCATTTATTATTAAAATCACTTTCGTTGCAATGAGGATTCCAAATGTCCTATCGTTTCGTTTGTTTTTATTGGTGTGCGTGTGTCGTCCTCTCTCTCACTTTTTCTGCGTCGTGTCCTGTGTGTGTTTGTCCAAAATCCTGACGAGAATTGTCCTGAACTAGTCCAGTCCATGTGTGTAATGTGCCCTGGTCCCCGTGGCATCCCCTGCTCCAGACCTTGTCCTGAAATTCCTGCTCCTAAAACGTCGCCATTAGAGCCGATGAGTTGGCTTTTTTACAGACAGCTCTGACTGGTTTTAAGATGTTAAAAAATATGAGAAACATCTACTTCAAAGTAATCTCTTTTTTTTAAATTTAAATATATTTTTAAGTGGCTCCAAGAAATTGTAATTACTTTTTTTGTGATATTTATTTAGTTAAGAGTTAATTAAAGCCAGACTTGGCTACTTTTCTGTCGCATCTTTGCCTGACACAGCCGTGTCCCGTTGAAGAGGTCCTTTAACCCACCATCCGCATCCTGCGGAGCCCCTTGTTGTTGCTGGGTTAACAAGTGTCATATGTGGTTGCCTGGATGTCTCTGCATCTGTCTGACTGTGGTAATGGCACAGCTACAGCTACAGCTACTGCTCTCCCTTCCGAATTTTCCAGCCCTCCTCGACCAATTTTCCACCCCCTCCTGCCCCTCCTTTTCGTCCTGTTATATCAACCTTCAGGCATCAACATCCTTCGACTGCCAAAGGCGGAGAGAGAGCAGCAGCACCTGTCCCAGGTCGTGGCATATTCCTTGGATTTAACTCAAGTGTGCTTTGGAGATTTTGTAGCCGCTTTAAAACGTTATGCACCACAGGAAAATCCCATCACTCCCCCCGTCGGAAAAACCCATCCCCATCCCCCACTTTGGGTTGTTTGTTTTTGTGTTGTTTTGGGCTGCGCAAAATGTCAACGAAAGTGCAAATAAAATCTAATGGCGAAATCATTGCAAAAGTTACGAATACAGACGTGCCTGCACAGCAAGAAAAATTATTATCAAAGAAAATTTATTAATAATAAAAGGGAATGTTAATAGAAATTTAAGTAATATTTATATATTTAAGTGGGATGGGATTTAAATTACGAAAGTTAAAAGTTATAAAATTGCAAAGGTAAAAAGAAGCTAGAACTGCCATGCATTATGGCTCGAAGGACCAAATGATTGTGAAGTAATTATATTTTGATGATAAAATGGTTTTTATTGAATGAATTATTAAAGTTTGACTTTGTTTTAAGAGTAATTTATATTTATATTTATACTTTTTCCTATTTAAAAAAATAAGTAACGAATATACTTGATAAAAGCTGAAATATTACAAAACCCAGGCTAATATCGTCAAAGAAAAATATATATTCAAGACTCTCAGTTTTCTCCGGTGTATATTTTGGTATCTGCGTGTGTTTGGCTAGGTGAGTTGTGCGTGTGTGCGAGTGTGTGTGTCTGTGTGTGGGCTTAATGTGCTTGTCATTTGGTTTGTCGCACCCGCGTGAATTTGTTTTTATTTCAGCATTGCATTTTATGAGTCGGTCGGCATTTTTGGCAAACGCATTTCGCATTTCGCATTTCGCATTTCGCACTTCGGCATTTGCCTCGACCTTCTCGAGAAACCGAAACACCCCACCTAACACACACATTCCGGCGATTTAATGACCCCGAAGCTCGAAGCTGGCAACCGTTTTGCCATCATCGCTGCGAAATCTCGTTAGGGATATTAGTCTCCAGTCAAAGGAGGCAGAGACACGTCCCCGCCGAAGGAGCAAACTTGGCCATATAACTTTTAAACGATTTGGGTCTGGGCTTTGACTCGATTTGAGGCTCACTTTCGGCTGGCTTTTGAGTAATTTTCGGTTTCAAAACTCCTCTGGCATATTGATAGACTTAGAGGTATTTTAAAAATAAATATTAATCAAATAGAGTTTGTATTTTTAATTTATTTTTTATAGAACTTGAAAGGGAGAGGTTTTATCACCCAGGATTCCACGGTTTACATGATTTATATTTCGTTTTTATGTGGAACGAAATTAAATTCAAGATTTACTTCATTAATCTTTCCATAAAATTATATATTATATAACAATTTAGTTTCTTAAAAAAGGAAACCTAAAGAACATTTTTAGCAACCTGCTTTAGATCTCTTATTTTCCTCAAATTTCCTTCCAAAAATTGCCTTAATTATAATCAAATATCTATATATATCTGGGTTTCGTTCGGCATCTTAGCCGATTTCATTTGGCCAAAGCCAATTCCTAATCTCCTTTCGCACTGCCACTTGATTCAATTTCAAATATTTGCCTGTGGCCAACAAGGACAGGCAGGAGTCCAAGGGGAATGGGAACGGGAAAAAGGATAAAAGGAAAGACAGGACGAGGGATGCGGCGGATGTTGGTGGTGGGCACTAAAGGTGCTCAAATATTTATGCCCCTTGTGGTGGATAACCGAAGAAAACACAATGAAACTAAATAAGAATATTGCGATATACAATAACCGACTCCCGCAGCCCAATCCGCTGAATAATACATGGACACTGAGCGAAAAAAGCGGCAAGAAAAGGGGTCAAAAAATTAGGTAGTTGAAGGGAAGACCTAACATAAAAAAATATAATATAATTAAATATATACATGAAGGTTTTACAAAGAATATATAAACATATTTCTATTAGTTTCTCCTTTAAAAACTTTTAAAATTTATTTTATTAAATTTCTGGCCCTTAAATTAAGTTTATTTATTAAAAAGTTCATAAGGTTCCATGAAATATTTAAAAAGATTCAAATACCATTATAAGTAACAATTTTCTAGACTTAAATATTAAACAAAATTATTTTCCCACACTTATTCAGTAATATTTTCCTTCTTTCAGTGTATCCTTCTGCATAATCAGAGGGTTGCCCAGGAGGAGCCTCTACTGGATTCGCAATGAATTTCTGAATTTAGGCGCTGCTCTCCTTTGGAGCTGCGGTTCTCCCGCCATTTCCCCCGTATGAGTAGTGCACAATTACACACATTTTTCTTGCTGTATCTTACGAGTACGTATCCTTGAATCTGGTTATTCCCGTTCCCTGGATTCCGTATCCCGTGTATCCTGTGTAGCCTCGCCATCCTGTATCTATGTGTCATCAAATATTTATGGACGTGCCGGGGGAAGCCGCCAAGCAATCGCTTCATATTCAATATTCAGTTGTTACGCGCGGCAAGTGCAGCAAATTGCCAATTCGCCATTCCAATAAGCCAAAACCAAATGAGCAGCAAGCCAAACAATGGCCATCAGAGCCCTACCAAGGAGACTGGAGCTGAGACGCAGTCAGAGATGGAGATGGGATAATGCTGCAGGCTTCGAGGCAATTATCCTGGAGAACAACGTAATAAAACCCAAAAATTGAGCTAAAAATCGGATATGGTATTGAGGGAAAGGTGAGAGACCCTTAAACTTAATAATAATATTTAATATAATATTTAAATACAGATTGAGGTAAATGTAGACTGCCTAAATTACCCTTCCAATTACTTAAAGACCTTCTACGATTCAAGCGTGAGCTTCTTTGGCGCCTTTGCTAATTAAAATCCCTTAAATATTTTAATTTTAATCCCTTTCTGTAGCCTTCGCCCCCATATTACCCCTTTAAATCGCAGCTCTCTCCCTGGGTAACCTGCCGCTGCATATGTAAATGCAATCAAATTTGCAACGGTCATTTGGCCAATCTAATGGCCATTTGGGGGGGTGGTAAGGGTAAAGGGTGAGGGATACAGGATAAAGGATCCAAGGGGTTAAAGGCGGCGCGGCTCGGCTCGGCTCGGCGCATTTATGTATTCATAAAGCAGCCACCGTTGCTGCATCTGAATGATGTTTACCTCATAAATAAATAATTGTTAAGCACAAATATGCGGAGCTGCAGGAGCAGCAGACAAATTACCAACGGTTGGGGGGGGGCTTTCAAAAATGTTGCCAAAAAGTTGGCGGCGAAAAAAAATCAAAAAACAAAACGCGGTCGACTTAAATAAAAATCTACTTACTCACTGCCAGAAAATTGGGTGTTTCGTGGGTGCTTTCAGGTGTTGTAGGAAGGATTTATGCAGTGCAAGCCGCTTAGCTGGGCTTAAATTAGCAACGAAATTAGGTATTTATTGTATTTGTGTTGACCCTAATTTAATTACAATGCAAAACAATTGTATTTATCTATATTTATCTGTTTAGACTGCAATTAAGTGGGAATAAGAGTGCAATTAGGGGTCTATAATCAAGTCTGATGATTATTAACGAAGATCTTATTTTTCAAAGTGGAAATTATAGCCTGGTGGTATTAATTAATATTAAATATAATAATTAAAAGTTAGACAATATTTGTTAGTATTTAATTTTATTTATTTATTTCCCCACCCAAAATTGATTGGAAACCATCAAAATCGAAGCGCCTGTCACGGCTCATCAGGCCCTTAAAGCCGAAAATGACGATGATGATAACGAAACCGAGCCAGAAATAAGTTCCACTCTAATGGCCACAAGTGGCACAAGGCACAAGGCACCAGGCACTGGGCACAAGGGCGGGTGTGAATGCCAAATGCCAAATGCCGAATGCTGAATGCTGAATGCCGAATGCGAGTGTCTCGCAGATGTGCCAAAAAGTAACGTAACATAACGTAAAAGGATACGAAACGAGACAAAGTCCGGGCCGGGGCCAGTAGACATGCGAAATGTCAGTAGTATATCATTTTTTAGTGAAGTGCAACCGCAGCAGCAGCAGCAGCAGCAGCAAGGGGTGCATGGCCTCGACCCCCAGACAAATTCACAGACACAAAACCAAAACACAGACGTAGGATGTACTGGCAAAAAAAAAATAAATAAAAATAAAGGTTATTGGCTTAGTAAGGTCGAGGTCAGCCATCAGCAGGAGCGTTTTTTAAAATATTTTGTATTGTTTTTTGTCTAAATCTAATGTCTTTTAATGTTGAGCTTCTATCAAATAAAGAATTACTTTAATTCAATAATTTCCTTGTATTGTTTTTATAAAAAACTTTTATTTTTCTAAATCAGTAACTTATTTCACTCTTATTTATTATATATTTATATTTATATTTATTATTTATTTATTTAATTATTTATAAAGAAACCTTTTTCTAACCTTTACCCTCTCAGTGTAGTGTTACAAATACTGTAGTTGGCCCAAAAACGCCCGCACTTGAATTAAACATCTTTCACATTTTGCAGTTGTACGTTGGCACCCGCTTCCATATGCACCCACACACACTCGCACACACACTCGTACACACTCACTTGTGTGTGTTAAACCAATTTGTCTGACTGCCTTGTTGTTTTTGTCGCTCAGAGCGAGGCGGGTTTAGGAAGTTTAGGAGTTAATACGAAAAAAGGATGTAATTTGCGAACAATTAGTATTATTAAAGGGTTGACAAGTGAAAAAGTAGTTCATAAATTTAAAAAATTAAATCTCAAGCCATTTAAAATCTTGTTGATATAAATTTTAATAAATAATTCGTTGAATTTTGTATATAACATAAATACTAAGCGTTAAAACCGCTTGAAGTTGCGGGTTTATAAGCTGAATTTAGCTTTTAGTTTTCTTGTAAAAGCTACAAATAATACCAATAAACTTAATATTAATTTTTAATAATGCATTCAGGAAATAAAGTATTTATTTTTGTTTATTTTTATTTTTTTAGTAATTTTTGTAACAACAAAGTAGATTTTTCAACAATTTTCCTTTAAAGTTCCCCAATTTTTGTAAGATTTAGAAACTTGTCATTCAGCCCCCGTTGAGTTTCAGCCGAAAACTAAGGCAGTGTCGTCGTAAGGAGTTTGGGGGGCATTACATCTGAGCCATGAGAGCAGCTGCTGCTGCCCTTTTTCCTCAGCTTTTCCTGCTAAATTCCTTGTTGCTCTTTTTCTGCCATCTTTTTGATATCATCGCCGACGTCGACGGCAACGGCAACGGCGACTGCGACGCCTTCTTGGTCGTCGTCTCCTTCATAAGAAATTCATAAGTATTTCCGCTTCTCTGATTTTTGATTCGGTAATTAAAATGCAACTGAGATTGCGCTCGTTCGCTCAGTGGGCGGAATTACATATATACCTAGGATAAATTCTCACATATGGCAGACATGGAGAAATTGGGGATTACTGCTTATTATATATTTTATAATAATTTGGGAAGTTAACCTTATTTATCTAATTAAGAAAATGTATCTCCTTCTATTTATGAGTTCATTTTATATTTATAATAATTTCTATTTCTATTTCTGAGCTTAATAAATATTACAATTTTAATTTTAACTCAATTATAATAATTAAAATTCGTGTAAATATTGTTTTAATATTATTTCCTTTAAAGATGTGCCTGTCCTTAATGCACATCATTCGGTGATTGTTTTTGCCAACTCCCACACACATTTATCGATGTATTTTATATGTTTATATATTTTAGGAGGTAAGAGTAAGAGGGCTTGAGTGGAAACTGTTTCTCCAGGTGCTCCCTGGGCCCCGACGGCTGATTGCTTTGGCTGCTTTGGCATTGGCAGCAGTCGAGCTTTGATTACTCGAACGGTTTCTAAGCACCAAAAGGGGAGTCACAGCCCCCATTTGCACCCATTCCCGACATCCTTCCATCTGGCTCCATTCGAGGGCCAATGCAACAGTGGCAAAACGCATTATCTGCTTCAGCTGTCAAGTGGAAAGTGGAAAGCAGCGAAGAAGCGGCAAGGAAAATCGTGGGAAATCGGCGAGTGGAGAGTGGAGCAGCGCAAAGCGAAGCTAAAGAAATATATATTTTGCAATTTCATTTACAAAAGTTTATCTTGGAGTGCGCGATTTGCGCCAGGAAACGGACTGCGACTGCGACCAGGTGAAGGAGGCCCAGTCACAGTCCCGGTCCCGGTTCTGGTCCCAGATCCTGGCTCGGAACCAAAAATACAGCAGGCCGGCAAGTGTCACCCAACGGAGAAGTCGAACAGGTAAGCGCCCTAAGCTGGAAATCATTAATTTATTTTAATTCATTTATTTTTTAATATTAGTAATATTAATAAATAGTTTTTAATTTAAAATCATTATAATTTATAGTTTTAATATCTTATTTTCAAAATCAAAGTTAAATATCAACAAGTGACCTCGCTAATACTTTAATTAATATATCGAAAATCGATACAAATATCGATATCTTTCCATCTCTAATTGACAAGCGTGAAGCTTAGGAAATCAGACATTTTCGGAATTAAAAACGCTTCCTTGAAGGGTATGGAGAAAAGCGAATGAAAGAAAAGCTAATGGCATCAAAGAAGAAAATCAAATATTGCTCAAGTGCCACTGGCAGCCACCACCAACAACCACAACAAGCAAAAGAAGAAGCCGATTATCGTGGAAAACCGTGTAAGAAAACATGCAGATGGTCCAAAGGAAAGTTTTTGGCCAAACGATAGACCGCAATGCTGCCAGAGCCAGCGACTCAAGTCTCGAGATTCGAGATGAGATTTTCCCCGGATGGGTACGGGGAAGGGCGGGATAAAGCGGGAAAAGCGGCTGCTGAACAAGTTTATATGATTTTGATGAATTTCCGTGGCAACGGGGCCAAAATGAAAGCGCGACTCGATAAGTAGCAGTTAAGATTTCGCTGCTCTTCTCAATATCCGCATGGTCAGAGGAAGGAGTTTTCCCTGCCGCACTCCCTTTCCCTTTTTCCCGGCTCACCTTTGAGTTTAATATCGGCGAAAAAGATGAGAAGTCCCAGGAGGGGGGACCGTGGCACTCTCCGCCACTGGAAAGTAATTTCCTGCAATTTAAACTAAAGAAAAATAAGGAAGCGTCTTTGATTTCCGCGTGAAATGATGTGGGCGGTGTTTTTCCCACCCTTCCCTACCCTTGGGGGGATCGAATTAAAGTTGATTCAATTTATTATTAGCCTCGGCTTATTGGATAACTACGAGGGAGCACTGCAAATTGCATTGCCCTCGCCGAGATGATGTTGACGTCGCATCACTCCAAACAAATCGAGTAAGTCGAGGCAATCGAATAAGTCGGAGTAAGTCACTTGAATCGGATTAATCGAATGCTCTGTTGTGCGTGAGGATTTCATATTGTCAATGTCCATTTAACTTTAATCCATTTTTAAGCCAAAAATACAGCATATCCTCTAACTAAGCTGAGAAAATTGGAAACGTAAAGAATAATTACTTAAAAAGCATTTAAGAAAATGAATCTATAATTTATTTATATTTTTTAAAATGTAATATCTGTCAATGTTCATTTTACTTAAATTTTAAACAACAAATATTGCCTATTTCTTAACTTAGCTAAATAAATAAGGATTTATTTGTTGGAAGAGAATAGAGTACAAATTTAATAAGCATTTAAAAAAGGGAGTCTTTAACTTACTTATATTTTAAAATGTAATATGGGCAATGTCCTATTAACTTTAATAATTTTAAACAAAAAATACAGTATATCCTTTAATTAAACTAAGCAAATTAGAATTTATTTGTAGGAAAAGTAAAGAGCCATAAGTAAATTGGAATTTTTAATTTATTTATATTTTAAAGTGCTTTAAATATTTAACAAATATTAAACCCTTAAAGTGTTAACCTCTAACTTAAATACAAAAAAAAATCCCTTCTACTCCCTAGATTTTGTCCAAAATGACAGCTGGCATTTGTTTCGTCTTGGCCGGAGATTTGAGCCAAAAATGTTAACCTATCTGTAGCCGCTGTTGCTGTGCCTGCGCTACCCTCGTATTTTTCGCCAATTTTTGCTTGCTTTTTTGTTGTTCTCCGGCCGCGGCAGACACTCCTCCTCCATTTTCGGGGCGCGACACCAAATGAAATGCCTGAGGGCAGTAAATTTAAGCGCCCGCCAGGAGCTGCTTGGCAGGACGCGGCGAAGTTTGGCCAGCGGAAACGGCAGTGGAACGCGGTTTCGGCCACGTGGCGAGCGGAGTATTTACCGCCATGTGCATAGTTTGCAAGTCTGCGCGGCGACACCTGCAGGAATGGCTCCGCTCCACTCCGCTCCGGCCACGGTCTCATCCCAGGAGGCATCCACGGTCCCAGGTCCCAGGTCCCCGGCAGAACCAGACTGGCGAGCAGACATGGCCACTAACAACATCAAAAAGTGCCAAGTGCCAAGTGTTTGCGTTGGTCGCCAAAACGCTGCCCAACAAATTGTTCCGCCTCTCCTGTATTTTGGATACCCTGCAGAGAGTGGGGATTCCCCGGACAGGGAGTTTTGTTTTGTACAAAATATTATACAGATTTTTAAAATGAAATTTATTAAGAAAAATAAATAAGGAACCGCCTTAGATAAATCTTTTAAATCGTGAAGAAAAAAAAACGTATGAAAGGTTTAATTTGTTGGTTATACCTAATTATAATATTTATAAAAATGTATAATAAATACAAATATGCTTCAAAAAAATATATTTAGATAATCTTAAGGTAATTTTTTCCATAAAAATATTATAAACATTTTGAAATAAAATTTATTAAGAAAAATAACCATGGAACCACCCTCGCCAAAACTTTTAAATCTTTAAATAAACTTATGAAATGTTAAATGTTTCGGGTTTGTTTGATTCTAATAATAATTATGATATTTAATAAATTATAATATAGTTATAATATTGTAGAAAATGTATTACATAACTTTAAAGACATTTTCCTTATTTTTACAGAGTTAAAGTAAATAAACAAATAAAAAAAAGCATCTTCTAGTCGACTTAAAACCCTAAAATTCCTTATTTTCAGCCGTGTGACATTTTTCTTCTGTTTCGCTATTTTTTTTTCGGAAAAAGGGGAGGTTTAGGGTCCTGCCCTAATGTGGACTGGTCCAAGTTTCCTGCCGCCTCATTCCGCCGCCTTCTACTCGCTTTTTTTCAACATTTTTACTCTTTTTTTGTCGTTGGCTTGTTTCGTTTTGTTCACTTGTTGGCTACTCTTTTATGCACATCGATTTTCGCTCAGTGCTTTTTATTTGCAGGGAGAAAGGGGGAAGGAGCAGCCGAGGCAAGGTGGAACCGTACATCGGAGTTGTTTGTTTGGCACTGTTTGTTTATGTGCTGTAACTGGTTCTCGGTGAGAAAAAAGGAGGGAAAAGCGAGGAAAAACGGTGGGCTAGGAGGTGGGGGAAATGGGTGAAAAACCGGGCGTAGCAAGGGGGGCGTGGCAAGGGAGCAAGAACTTTTTAAAGCGACATTTAACGATGCTCCAAAGTTGAGCACAACACTTGGCAGGCCCAAGTGAGTGCCACACGAGTGCATTCATTCAGCGAGCTGTGGCACCCAAAAAAAGCTTCCAACTCACATTCAAAGTCAGATTTTCAGCGAAAGCAATTATGCTATTTTTTAATCAATTTAAACAAGAGTTTTAAGGCAACATTTTGAGAATAATTGGGAACCTCCTTAGGAAAAAGAAAGGACACCCAAGGAAAGAACTAATCATTAAGGAGAAAATGCTATTTCAGTTTTAAAACAACTTAAAAAAAACACGTTTTATTTTCCTTAAAAAAAACTGTTGCCTAATTTGATTGTATACTTTCTATAGTCAAATTTACTTACATTTATTTGTTAATAAAATTTCTGGAAAGTAAACCGTAAAAATAACAAAGTTTAACAACTTTAATATCTTGAATCCTTTTTATTTACTGTCCGTTAACATATGAATCAATTATTATTTTATCTCAAAAACAACTCACTTTTTAAGTATTATACAAATTATATTTATATTTATTTTTATGTATCAGAAAAATTACACAGTTTTTTCTTACAAAATAAATTAATTTCTGAAATATTGTCAGAGGTATGTATTTATCAACTTTAATAATTTAAAATACTGATTAATTATTAAATATACTATTTCTCACAAAAACAAAATACTATTCAAGTATAACAATATATAACAGGCAGTAAAAAATTCATATAAGTGAAACAGTAAAAGATTTTGTACTTATCAAAAAGTCCATTACTTCTTGCACCAAAAAAAAAATTGGTACAAAATACTGGCAGAACTATTTAAGTAACTTTATGTATTTTAAACATTTTACCCCATAAAAACATAGTTCAAACCAAAGAATAAAACCCCTCGCAGCGTGTTAACACTTTTCCGGATTGAATTAAATGCCAGACTATGGGCGGGCGGGCCAAATTTGAATATATTTTTGCACAGCCAGCTAAGTGAAGCGTTGGCCGTTTAATAAAACTATTTTAGATGGTCCTAACAAAGTTTGCCAAGTGCTCGCTCGCCTTTGACACTGACGTTTTGGCAAGTGGCTTCAAGTACGGCGACAAATCGTGCAACAAAGTCAAATGCACTTTGCACACAGCATGGAAAAGGGGGAAAACTCGTGGCAAAGGCCGGGAAAAAGGCGGGCAGTGAATACATGTGTACGATGGCGATGATTCATTTTGCAATATTGCATATTGTGCGTCGCACTTAAATTCAATTAAGCTACAAAGGCAGTTACCCGGCACCAGGCACGACGACGACGATGACGATGACGACTACCGCAAGCGTCCAATAACCCATCAGCTGTCGCCAGGAACCAGGAACCAGCGCAACCAGGAACCCGCCATCAGTTTTCAGTTTTCAGTGTTCAGTTTTCAGTTTTCCAGTTTACAGTTTTCCACGGCTGCCACCCACTTTATAGCCATCGCCATTGCCATGGCCCTTCGTGCACTCAGTCATTCATTGATTCATGCACCAGTTCGCCCAAGCATTCAAGCCAGCACTCATTCAATCATTTCTGGCGAGTCCTTGGCGCTATCAGCTCAGCTACATGTGCTCCTCGGATCGGCAGCTGCTAGATTGCTTTGTAACTCGAGATTGGAGGTAAGCCAAAAAAATGCATCCTACTTAATGGAAATACATTTTCCCGTATTTTTTGCATGATTTAGTTAGGGAAACCCTTTTAATTAAGAGTAAGTACAGGGTATCTCTCCTACTAGCTGGAAACACAGGTGTGGCAGCGTTCTCTCTCTCTCTCTCTCTCTCGTCTCTAACTTCATTTACACGCTTTTCAACGCTTCAATCGAGCTCCATTTAAATGTTTGCCCAGGTCTAGGTGTGTGTGTGTGTGGCCCACAAAACAGCCCGAGTGGCACGTAAGTAAGTAAGGGGCAAGTAAGTGGAACTTCCGTCTCCGCCTCCGCCTTCGCCTTTGACTCCTCCGACACACATCCTTTGAGCTGGCTCTCGCTTTGCATCTCACAGCTCACAGCTCACCAGCTCGCATCTCGCAGATGCCTCGCTGCCATGTAGAACTAATTCCATTAAAGCCGGCTCTAACTTGATTTTCAATTGACTCCTCATTTGCTGAGGGATCGGGATCGGTGGGTCAGGACGCGCTGTCAGCAATCAACATGTTCAATTGAGCATATCCTGCCGGCTGCAGGACACTGCCATACTGCCGTACTGGAACAGATACCAGATACCAGATACCAGATACCAGAGATACCAGAGAAATGTGATTACCCGATGCTATTTCCCACACACACACACTCACTCACATCCTTAGCACCCGAGACGAAGACGGCCTACACTCGAAATATAATCTCTAAGGATATTAAAGCTCTCGAAAGGAGGCCTTAAATTATGATCTAAAGGTGAGGAGAGAGGGTTAGAAAATTAGGGCCAACTTTGAAGCATATTTTAAAATGTTCTTTAGGAAATAAAAATTAAAGAGTTATTTATATGCTATATTTTCACTAAGAAAAATTAATTCTTTTTAATATTCTTAGATTAAATAATTCTTATTTTAAGTTCCCAAAAGAGTTTCTACTCCAGATTTATCCCAGAAACAAAAGCTTTGAGTTTTTAAAATCATTTTTAGCATTTTAAAAGGAAATATACCTTTTTGCAAGCAAGTTCTTTATATTTCTAAAATTCTTTAACCAAAAACTTTAAATCCCAGTGTAAAAAGAAAAGGACAAAGAACCAGGACACAACATGAAGAAAGTCCAGCGGGCGCCTTTTACATTTCATTGGATTTTATGCGTTTCACTTTATGCTGATGTTTTTATTATTAAATTTTCCTGAATTTTCATTTACATTTTCTGGCTTTCTTAGCGCTTGCTCTATCCTTGTCTGGCCCTATTCCCTGTCTCTTTCTCTCGCTCTCTCCCTGTCTCTCTCTGTGTTTGGTCGTTAGTGTTTTGTCGCCGATGCTGATGACTCCTCTTCATTTTCACACTTTTCATTCAATTTATTGCATTTCGCAAATTGAGTGTCGCTTTCCTTAGATCTATTCCACCCTTACTTCGCTGCTTCGCTCCTTGGCTCCTTCCGTTTGGCCCTGGCCACAGCATCCTGTCCTGCTTCCTCACTTTCCTAATTTTCCTAAAAAGAAACAGGACGAAACAAAAACAAAAAAAAAATAAATAAATGCAAAGGAAGCACCTAAAAGAAGTCAATTCGATTTAAGGCGAAAGACTGCTGAAAATAAGCAGGGGAATAAAACTGCTAACTACAGCAACTAAAGCTTAACTAATTTGCCGTGAATACAAAGTTAAGGCTCTTAAAAAACGAAAAGCAATTAATTAAAGCATTTAAGAAAAAGGTAAACAACAAATTAAAACTACATTTTGCGCAAACTGTACTAAACAGATCAGGTGGCAACGCCGCTGCCGCTCCAATCGATAGATCTATCGATAATACCTTTTATCTAAGCTCTCCCAGCACTAATTCTAGGAATAAAAAAAGTTTCTAGTTGGCTGTGGATTTTCTTGGCTTTCCCCTTGCTTCCAAGTAGGCCTTGATGTAGTTCTCTGAACCCCAAAGGCTTTGCTCGTTTGGCCTACGATCAAAATTCAGTACAAAATTCTCAAAAAGCAAAGTCAGACGGCGATAGCAAACAACTTATCGCTTTTATTTTTCATTCCCAGCATAAAAACGAAAATGTCCCACAACGAGGAGAACAATCCCCAGCCAGATCCGATGGATGTTGACGACGCAGACACCGACATGGAGACCGCTGAGCCCGTGATGCCACCGATGGGCAGCGGCCTGGTTAACCACGCCTTGGAGGAGAATACGGCCAGCTTTAGCCGTCGTCGCCCGCTGCGTAATGGCAACGGAGGAAGTGACTGTTCACTGTGCAACGTGCGGCGCCTCAAGCACGAGCTGGACGAGATCCGCGAGCATCCGCCGCCGTACTGTTGCGTCGAGATAAAGGCCGAGGATCTCTATCACTGGGCGGCCGTCGTCAATGGGCCGGAAGGAACTGTCTATGAGGGCGGGCACTTTCGCCTGGACATCCGTTTCCCGGCCTCGTATCCGTTCAAGCCGCCGCAGATCCGTTTCATCACGCGCATCTACCATTGCAACGTGGACAGATGCGGCACCATTTGCCTGGACGTGCTCGGGGAGCGCTGGTCGCCGATAATAACTGTGGCCAAGGTAAGACATTTATATATACATTTTGGGTGGGTTTTTGGTTATCATAAAACTAAATGTATTTTAGAAATATTTTTTAAATGTAAATTTAGCTTTTAAGAATGATATTTCCCATTTAACACAAACATACTCCAAGTTCCTCCGATTTATTTAAGTATTTTGGGTATAAATTCATAGAAATATTTAAAAAAAAATCTTAAAAACCCTCTAGGTCTTGCTTTCCATCTATCTGCTGATGGGCGACTGCAATCCGGATGATCCGCTGGACATGTACATTGCCGACATGTACAAGTCCAATCGCCAGGAGCACGACCGGATCGCTCGCTACTGGACCCGGCGCTTCGCCATGCCCTTGCAGCCAAAGGATAACGAGAAGGATGTTCCAAACTAGGCAGCTCAAGTCCTAGGAGCACCTTTAATACATAGACGAAACACCGCAAAAAACACCTGATCTCCCACTCTCCACTCTCCCTCTCTCTCTGTCTGAACACCGAACAAAACTCCACTGCACTGCACGGCAACCACAGCTCTTAAAAATTGGTTTTCTTTTTCATTTAAAAATTATAGTTATAAATTATATTTAATGCTAAACAATAGACGTTTTTCAACGCTCATTAAAAAGCTGCATATATCAATGTATTTTGAGTTTGAGTTGAAATCTTGTAGAATTATTCCTTCTCCACTTTAAGAGGTAGCCGCTGAATGTAAGCCAGTTGGAGAGAGCCTTTCCCTTTCTCCTTCCTCGACCTCAAGGCAAGCCGCTTTTGAAAATACTCCCGGCATTATGTCCCACCAGCAGCATCCATTGCCCATTCCCCGCAGTATGCTGACTGTGTCAGATAGCCGATGTGGTCCTTTGGTCCTTTGGCCACGCTCATGTCTATGAATATTCATGAGCTGCCAAAAAATGAACGCTGGGAAAAACATCCACGGCGGTTGGGTTGGGTTGGGGGTGTGGATGCTTTTGGTTAGCTTTGAAAAATGAATTGGAACGCGAACGGTTTAAGGATGCCAAAAACACCTCCGCCATCCGGAGATACACTGGGACACACTGCTGGCTCAAAGGAGCGAGGGTTTCCGTTCCGCATAACGGGGTCACCTCAATTGAGTGAAAATATTCCAGCGAAGAGCTTGGCAATCTTAAATGCCCATATGGCACTAGGCCGGGAGGTGGGTTACCAGGTTGCCGAAGACAAACACAATTAATGGTTGTGCCAAGAGGCAGGAAAGGGAATCCAGGAAAAGGGAAATCTGAAGAAGGATTTAGCCAATAGGGTTTTGCATTTTAATATATATTATAGCATTTATTAAAACATTTATTTGTATTTTTAGGTCTTCTATTACAATTTTTCATTCATTTTTTGATGAAGAAATAAATTAGCATGAAGAAGTTTCTGTTTAATAAGGCAAACACCTTCTAGTTTCTGTCATACCCAACCCATATGGGATACTGTCAGTTGACTGAAGTGCCAGAATCCAATAAACCACGAAGCTATATATGGCAGCCAGTGTGATAAAAGCATAAACCGAGTGACAGTCACCAGTCGTGGTCGTCGAGAAATGGCCAACAATGTCATCAAAGTGGCGAAGTGCCCTTCTTCCAATATCGCCGCCCATTCCCTGTCCTGTCTGCGTCCCTTATTCCCCCGACAAGTCAAACGTTAATGAACTTAAAGAAATTAATTAAAGTGGCAGGCAGCAGGCAGCAGGCCACCCACATATGCTGC
Source organism: Drosophila triauraria (assembly GCA_014170255.2). Lineage (NCBI taxonomy): Eukaryota > Metazoa > Arthropoda > Insecta > Diptera > Drosophilidae > Drosophila > Drosophila triauraria. The sequence continues at coordinate 5,971,418 of CM024333.1, read as the reverse complement.
ATATACGCAAGGTACACGTATATGGGATGCCATATCTATAGATATATAGAGTGTGTGCAGCTCTCACAGCTTAACGCCCATCCCCGTTTATTGGAAACGACATCCGGGCTGGATGGGATCGGATGAAATGGCCTCGGATGGCGATGGCTTTCTTCCAGGGCAAATGCAATAAAAGCAAGTTGTGAGACAACTTGACCGTTAAAAATGAAGTCAGCCGGCGAGTTGGGAGTGTCAGTGTCGGGCAGTTGAGTTCGATACAAAACGACGAACGGGGAATGCCCTTAATAATTGTGAAAAAATTCATATTTTTTTATTTGAAAATTAATCAATTCCCCGAATACAATACAATTTAACCAGAGGTTAAGGGCATTAATAAGTCATATTTTTCGATCATAAAAAAGGCCCAATTTAATGTAAAAACTTTCTAGGAAATAACTCGAAATTCCTTTAGGGAACTTTAAAGATTTTTTCTGAGCTTCCAGCACAAAATATCATTAACTGCGGTTAACCAAATTTAACCCATGGTTAAGCATATATTTTGAGTAAATAATTAACACATTTAAGTATAAAACATGTCTGGAAAATAGCTCAAACTCCCAATTGAGAACTTCGACAAATGGCTTTGAATTTGCCGGAGCTTCCAGCACCCTCTCCTATAAACCCCCGTTTATACAAATTGAACCTCAGGTTAACCGAACTCAGCATATTTTTAAAATGAAAAATAAACCCATTTGCATGTAAAAACTTTTCTAGAAAATACCTTAACCTGAGACTATTGGCGATAACTTGGCCATAGCTTTTTCTCATTAACCCTAGGTGGGTCTGCCCCCTTAACCCCAGACCGGCGAATGTGTCAACCGCCCCAGGCGTCGCTCCATTCGCACCCGAGCTAATCCCACATAGTCGGCCGAGTTCGATTGCCAATTGACAATTGGCAGCAAACAGGCAAATAGCTTGGACAATCCGTCATAGTCGTGGGTCCAACTGGGGCATCTCTCCATGTGAGGCCGCGACTTGGATCGATAATCGCATTGGGCACACACACACACACACACGGGGGCTGGAAAATTAGGGGCAGCATGGAAATTAGCAGGAGATGGGAGTGGCGCCACATCCGCGAATGGTGCCCCCGTTGCAATTCAATTCTCATTTGCTGCAATTTCAATGGGGAATTGGATTCGTCAAGGCTAATGTCGGGCAAAGACGATTTCGAGTGGCCATTCAAAGGGGGAATCCAGGGAACAGGGTTGCCGCGAAATAGAACCTCGAGGAGGTAGAAATATTAAAACTAAGGAGTCGGTAATCGCTAATGGATTACCAATAAATATATTATATAAATAATTCGATTTGGTTGGAAGCAGAAATTAATATCGAATCAATATTTGTTAAGTTATCGATAATATCGATATTAGTAAGGGATCACAAACATATATAAACTATATATATATTATTATTACATAATTAACGATTTAGTTGCAAGCTAAAACTAAGACAAAAAAATGATATCGGGTCCTATATGTTGAGTTATCGATAGTATCGATATTAAAATGGGATCACATATGTAAAAAAAAAGATGTATCGAATTGATTAGAATTTTACTTATTTTAAATGAATATTTCTTATCGATATTCTATTTACTCTGAGATATTTATCGATAAATCATATCATATAAATAATATCGATATTAAAATGGGACCACATATGTAAAAAAAATAATTGATCGTGTTCATTCGAATTTTACTTATTTTAAATTAATATTCCTTATCGATATTCTTTTAACTGTGCGATATTTATCGATAAATCACTAAAAAACTTGTAAAAAATAAGCTATGCTCGATATCAAATCAATCGATAATTTTAGACTTACATTTTCCTTGGCCAAAAGCCATCCCCTAGCTTATATACTCCAGTGTCAGTGCCCGTCACATGGCAATAAATATTGCCACATGTTAAATGTGATGGGACGGCCCGGTTGCTGAGGATTCCAGGATTCCTCGACGTGAAGAGAGGCTGCAGGCGCAGGGCCATGGCCATGGCCACTCGCCGATATTGCAGAAAATTAACAAATGAGCCCGACAAGCGTCCGGCTGATGAGTTTCCCGTCTACCCAACCCCCTGAAAGCTGGCCGGAAAACCCCGAATCCCGCTTTCCAGGCCTGAGGGGCTCCGGGTCGATTGAATTCCGTGTCAAACGGTTTCTGCACTCTCAGCTTTTATTGAATTCCATTACAGATTCATGTCCGTCCGAGGAGTAACGTCATCATAAAGGCCGTACGACGTACGTTGGGCTTGTTTGCCCCACGATGAGGCACTGCGAGTGGGAGTGGGGAATGGAGCAGTGATACACCCACCGATTGCTGTCATTAATGTTAATGGCAAATTGTTTTAGAGCACCGACTTCTGCCGGTGACAGTGTGGCTCCTGCCAGGACGAAAGCCCGCATCAGCCACAGCCACAGCCACAGCAACAGCTTCAGCATCAGCATCCGGATCCGCATCCTGTTTTCCTCTCTGCCTCTGCCAGAGTAGTTTGTCAAAAGTGCGAGCACAAAAGCACTCGCTCCTTATCGCACCAGACAGACTTTACCGACCGGTCCGGTGCGGTCCGATCCGGGTTCCATTATGATTATGCCGGCATACTCCCGGCCAGAGCCAGAGCCCGAGCCCTTTATTCTTGCCAAAAGTAATTTGTTGAGGAGGCCTTTCTAAGGTTTTTTTTGGCTATCTAAAAATTATGCCCGAATCGAAAGGCAATTAGTTCGGACAGTGCACTGGAAAAATCTATTAAAACTTAATGAAATAGCACAAATTAAAGGTAATTGAAATGCACTTAAATATCCAGTTAAGCTATGCAGAAATATGCCATAAATATTCTGTAACCATCAGCAGCTTTGCCATCAAGTGTTCAAAAATTGTTCGTAATTTTCCGCTCAATGCAGAAGCCATTCAAGTTCTGTGTAAAAATTTCGAGGACCTCTCTCTGTGTGTGTGTGTGTGGGGTGTAAATCTGCTCGAGGGCCAAAAGGACCTCTCCAGCTCTCAATTGAAATTGTTGCCGGCAAAGGCTGGCTGGCTGACTGGCTGACTGGCGACTGGCTTGGCTTCCACATCAAAATCAGTACATAGTGCATACAAATCTGGACTGTGGCTGAATTTCATGGCACTCGCACAATGAGAATCCGACCTCAACAAAGGAAAATTAATTTCGTCAACCGAGCTGCTGCAGCTGAAGAATTTTCCAGGGCTTCTTCGCTTCTTAGCCAGGTAAAAGGGGGAGCTCCGGGACCCGAAGCCCGAAACCCGATACCCGGAACCCGGGAACCCGGTACCCGGCATGGGCATCGAAACTAAGGCTCTACACGGACTCAATTAATTTAAGAGATTTTCCGAGAGATTTTCCGAGCAAGCTCCGGCATTCTGTGGTGCAATTGAGGCAGCATCGGATTGAGTTTTGCCATTGCTCTTCATTTGGCGGTCTTCGCTTTCGGATTTTGGCTTGCTCCGAAATTTAATTAAGCTGCGCCGCCGGCGCCAGGGGGCAGCGGAGGGGAGCGGAGGGAGCTGCCTTCGGAAAAGTTGCCATCTAAATATTATTTTACACGATGCTTTAACGGCAACTTTTGCATGCCTCATAATAATAATAATCGTCATAATGCCGCCAGGCAACAACTGTTTCATTAAAAGAAAAATAAACCAACAGGAAAATCGCAGCAGAAAACTCTCTCTGAGAAGGGTAAGGGGGGGAAAGTGCAGCGGGAAAAGCGCGAGGGGTGGGGGGGACCAGCAGATTGCATCGTATGTTGTTTTATGCGTATGATATTTTGCCAGGCCAAAGTTATGAGTTCTATAAGGAAGCCTGGTAAAAGGCAAAGGCAGCGAGCAGCACATCAGCCCAAGGAAAAAAGTGTGAATCTGCTCCCTTTTTGGTCTAGGTTCCTTCATTTCTTTCATACTTGGTACCAAGTAATATGAAGAGTATATAGGGTTTCCAGGAATTCTTAAGAAATTTTCAGAACCCAATAAATATTATTAAGTTTTAAGGTTACAAAGCAAGGTTAGTAAGCAAGAGTATGTAGGGTCTCCAGGTAATCAAAAAGGATATATAAAATCTAATAAATAATGTTAACTCTTAAGGTTACAACTTTCTGTAATTTATCTTTCAATCTTAAGATAAAATTACCTAGTTTAATCTCTTAAGTTTCAAAGCTTTTTTAAAATTATCTTAGCTCCAAAAAGTATGCAATAATTCCTACCTAAACCCCTGCCCGGTATCCCCTGGTCGGCTCTTTCCCCTTAATCGTTCTTACTTGTTGTCTCTATTTTATTTTTTTTTTCGTGTTGGTGTGAGGGTTGCACTTGCTCTTTTAGTTAAATGTTTGAAAAGAAAAATTAAAAACTTTTTACAGCGCACACAACATGCGCGGGCTGCTTCCTCGCTGCCATAATATCCTGTAAGCGGGGCCAAAATGCAAGTGGAAAAAGTTAAGCGGCCAGAAAGGGGCCAGGGGCGGGTGGAAATGGGAAATAAGCAAGGGGAAAATCCAGCAGAAGATTATGTCGCACTAGCCGGGGCTTTCCAGCATCCAACCCCCCATCCCCCATCCCCCCAAGCCCCATCTGCGAAATGCGTCTTAATCCCGACTAAGAACAACCGCAGGCGGTGACACCCACATTCCACACAACATGCAACGTGCCACATGTCAGATATGCTCACTTCAAGGGCGAAAAGTTGTTCATCTTAAGAACACAAAACTTGCGATCCTTTAGCGGGTGACCGACCATGGAATACCCGGCGATGAGCGAAGAAAAAAGCATTGCCTACTTTTGGGAAGGTCATAATATTTATTCAATTATTTTTAAGCTTGGTGCTATACTTAAGCTTAATCAAGCAAGTTTATCTTCAAAACTATAGCTGCCTGAGGAATTTCTAATGCTAGAATCACATATTAAAAGTTTCACTAATTTTTGCAACTCTTTTCCGTATTTAAATTCCACTTTTGTTGCCGGATATTGCGGTTATAGCTCTTCTTTTTCGAAAATCTAATAAAGGAATCACATTACGCACTCACCTCTCCCCTGTTAAGCATTCAAAGCATTCCCCGATCTTTCCGATGAGTTGGTTTTAAGAGCACTTAGTGGCTGCTTTAAGGACACCTTACCCTTATCCTTAGCCCGCCGCCGTCGCTCCCTTTTGACTTAAACAATTTCGGGCGACGAAGACACATGCGGTAAGGCAGATGAAAGGAGAACGAGAGAGAGTGGATTGAGGGGGGGAAAAAGCAAGGAAAATTAGAAGAAAAAAAGGAAAACTTGTAGCAACTTTTTTTCATATGTATGTGCTCGTTTTTACTTTTTTTTTTCTGTTCCTATTTTTTTTCCCAGCCATACTCGACGACGGCTGACTTGGCTGGCTGGCATGTCTTGTCTTTTATTTTTTTTTGTAACCCCAACCAGCTAGAGAAACAGCCCAAGGACACTTAAAAAAAATAAAGAACATTCCTATGAAATTCGTACAAAATTTAAATTATGAAAAAATAAGGTTAGAAACTTAATAAAGGAAAATTGTTTAGCTTGTGGAGCCATTCTTCTACTTTTTATAGTAAAACTTGCCAAACAGTGTTAAGAATTATTTTATTTTCATTATTTTGCTATGAAAATCTTTAGTTTTTTCAAGAAAATTTAATAAATTAATGTATTAACTCGAAACTAGTATTTAAAAATTTAATTTTTAATTTTAAAAAATATTTTATGACTTGTAGAGCAGTTTTTCTGAAATCAACTACTATTTATAGTGAGACTTGAAAACATAGTGTTTAAATTTGCTTCTTTTTTATTATTTTTCATTGCATTTGTTAAGCTTTTGTTTGTGTTTTTAATATATTAATTTAATAATATGTTTTTAATATTTTTAAAATATTTTTTTAATATTTTTTAATATTAAAAAATATATTTTTTGCGCGTGCAAAGTGCACTCACTCCCACATTCTGCTGTGCCACTTTCCACTTGCCGCTCTCGTAACTTTTGCTAGTGCGGCGACATCTGCCAATGTTTTGAACATTGCAGCACACACACACACTGAGAAAAGGGGGAATGCTTTGGGTGCTTGGGGGTGTCCTCGAGTGCGCCACACACACACACACACACGCGCAAAAGGACAAACTCCTTGGCAAAATAATGAAAAAGTAACTCAAAGTCGTATTTGTATTTTCTTCAGCTCTCCTGTCGCTGTCTCTCTGTCTGTCTCTCTGGCTGTCTCTCTGTCCGACTGTCTGCCCCCCTTCTATCCCCTTTTCCCTCCCTGTTTGGATATCTCAAAGTCGAACTCTTCCATCATGCCGCATCCATCCATGGAGGTTAAAGGCGAGTCAGCCTGTTTTCGGAAATTGGTGCGAGTAATTGGTTTGTTAGAACAAAACTTATGGCACAAGACTCTGGTCTCTGGACTCTGGACTCCGTAGTTCGGAGTCCGTAGTCCACCGTATTTCGGCGACCCTGCCTCGAAGTTGTCCCTGTCACTGGACATGGGCAAACTTTTCCGGAGACTCACCTGGCAGGCGACAGCGAAAGAGATGAACAAACGGACGGACAGACACACGGACAGGGGGACAAACGGACGGACAACCTAATAATAATCTGCATGCCAGGCTGAGAAACTTAAAAACATGTCACAGAGTTTTCGGTTTACAGATTTTCGCAAGCTGCACACAGAACTTTGCCAAGGTGCACTGGGAAAAAAATATGTATTAAAAATAAAATAATAATTTAAAAAAATATACATGTATAATTTTTAATATTTAAAAGAACATTTTAACGGGGAAAACATTATTTATTTTGTAAATATTATAAAAGAAATTGTCACGCAAGAATCTCAAGGAAGAAGAAAATAAATAAAACTTAGAAATCGGTTTCTCTTATCGATAAAATATCGAAAACATATTTAGATTTCAGCTATATAATTCCCAGCAATCATGAAAGTTACTCTTTTCTCAAATCCTTGGGCCAGAAATTAAAGAAAAAAATATTAAATAATTAAATAAAAGTATTATGACTAAAAAATCGATTAAAAAAATCGAATTTATCGAACATTTTTAAACTCCAGTTATATATTTTCCAGAAATCATAAGTTTCTTGTCCCCAGTGTAGAGAGTCCTGGCCCGGGTTTGTGAGTCCTGGCTCGTGCCCGGATCGTGGTGCCACCCGTGGCGAGGAGTCGAGATACAGATACACGTCTAACATGTCAGTGACACACACGAAGTGGCTGCAGTTAGAGGGGCCGCGGCCATGGGGGTCGATGAAATGGAGACGGCGGCGCAGCACAAAGGTTAAAAAGCAATTTTTCGAAATGTCAGCATACAAAATTTCATTACAAATTTGTTTTCTTCATTTTTTGTTACTCCGTCGCCCGCTTCTTTTGTTCTTTGTGCCTGGGTTTGGGGTTGATCTTGGGCCAGAGTGTGCCAGTGTTGGGTAATTGTCGGTGGTATGAGGAGCAGTGTTACATAGCACACAGAAATATTTTAAGTGTTTGCACAGAAGTCTTCTCTTGAGATAATTATTTTTTATGTGATCTTGCTTTTGCTATTTTTCCCCAATTAGGCAGTGTTGCATAACTTAAAATATAAGAATAAGAATATATGAGGAGCAGTGTTACATAGCACACGGAAATATTTTAAGTGTTTGCTCAGAATAAGAAATAATCATCTATTTCTTATTTGCTATTTTTCCCCAATTAGACAGTGTTGCATAACTTAAAATATAAGAACAGTGCTAAACAACTGTAACTGAAACAGATCTGCTTTAAGCTTCACTCATCGATTAAAGCTGCCTGGAAGTACTTATGCTTATGCCCTCAACGAGCTTCTCTTCCGCCCGAGTAAGCCACAGAATAAAAGAAAAAAAACTAACAAAATTTATGATTATTAATAACAATAATAGGGAATATATGCATATATGTATGCAAAGTGCCCGAAAGACCGCACACACACACACACCGAGCAGGCAGGAATTGAGGGAGGAAAATCGACGTTTAAAAAGGATTTGCCTTGCTAAACATTTTGAAATGCCTTAAGCTATTCAAAAATTACATCACTCGAGTAAATACGAGAGAGACACTCGAAGGGCAATGGGAATGGGAATGGAAATGTGGGTGGATGGCTCCTGAGCTCCGAGTTCCGAGAGTCCTGAGTCCTGCCTGAGATGCACGATTAATGGCAACGAGAAATGTAATGTAGCGAATATGCGAGAGTTGCCGTCCTGATTTCCAAAAAGGGCAAAGGGCATGGCATGGAGGGCAGTAAAGCAGCAGCAGCAGCAGGGAAAACTGGAGGAAAACAAAACAAAAGGCGGGCGGCACTGGAAAAACAACGCCAAGCGGTTCAATGCTCGACCGCTGGCGTTCGCCTGATTTAACCATGCATTGGGTCAGGACACACAGGACGCAGGAGCTGGGAGCTGGGAGCTGGGAGCCTGGGTTCTCCAGCCGCAGACAGAGGTCCTCGTCGTGGTGGTCCTCGACATCATCGAGAAATGAAAACAACTCAAGCGAAAATACAATCATATTTTTATTGCCGGCTGGTTGGCTGCATTTCGAGGCGAGCCCAAGGAAGCGGACACATTGCCGAGGAATATCAAGGACCTTTTGTGGGTGGGTGGGGAACGATAGGGTCATTCGCTTTACACTTGAAGAAAGGTAACGAAAGATATACTGGAGCTAGTTACAATTTAAAATCAAGCTGAAAACCTATGGAAAAAAATTTCATAAAATTTCCACATAAAGTCACCAAGATTGACACATTTTTAAATATATTTCCAAAGCCTATAGACTTGATTAAAAAATATTTTAAAAAACTATACCCACTTGGCTTTTCCCTAGAAATATTTTTAAAATTTTCCTATTACTATTTCCTATTTTATTTTTTTTCTCAGTGAATCAATTCTCGTTTGCTCGCTCGTTTAGTCGATTATTCTTGGAGGCGTTTTTCTTAATAGCAACTCTCTGAGAAATACAAAATAAAAAAAATACAAAAAATACAACAACAACGATGAAATAAGAAAAACAAGTGGGAAAGCTACAGTCGAGTGTGACCGACTGTAAGATACCCGATACCCAAAGCATTGTAGGTGAAATTAAATAGCACATGAACATATAAAAAGAAAATGTTGACAAATAGAGACAAATATTGCTAGAAACATGTTGAGCAACACTTAAAAGAGACAAATGTTGCTAGGAACATGCTGGGCAACTCTCAAAAGCGACAAATGTTGCTAGGAACATGCTGAGCAACACGCACGTGCGCTCTCTCTCTCTCTCTCAGAAACTTTATTGTTTAATAACTTCTATGTTTATTATCTGATTTTACTCAAATTTTCATAACACGTTCACTATTGCTTACTTATTAAGCCTATCTATTTACTTTACGCCGAAAATCACGCATATGGTTATATACCGTTTTTATCATTTTCGGGGGCGGAAGTGGGCGTGGCCAAATTTTAAAACAAACTTGATCTGCGTGCAACAGATTCCAATGTTGTCACCAAATTTGGTAACTCTAGCTCTTATAGTCTCTGAGATCTGTTGTTTCACACGGACAGACAGACGGACAGACGGACAGACGGACAGACGGACAGACGGACAGACGGACAGACGGACAGACGGACATGGCTAGATCGACTCGGCTAGTTACGCTGATCAAGAATATATATACTTTATAGGGTCGGAGATTTCTCCTTCTGCCTGTTACATACATTCTCGGTTGGCACTAACTTATAATACCCTTGTACCCTATGGGTACCGGGTATAACAACAAGAGTGGTGAAACAATAACAATGGGAAGAGCAATAACAGTCAGAACTCAAGGGCTGGACGAATGGTTGGGTCACCAAGTGAAATGAATTAAAACTGAATCAAAACATCTGGACACACGACCGAAAGACAACAGAACCAACAGAACCAAGATGGGAAAATGGGGGAAAATGTGTGGGAAAATGGTGGAAAAATCCGGGCAGCTTCACTATTTATTCAAACCAAACGAAGAAGATGAATGGATGGATGGCCTGGATTGCAGTGAGTGATTAAATTGTTAAAGGATAATTGAGAGGACCAAAAAAAGAGAGAATAAAAATGTAGAATCTTTAAGAGAATTAAGAAGAATATTAATTGGTGGATTAAGCAGGAAAAGGTTCAATTAAATAACTAAATATATATTTAACTTAATTATTTTTAAGTGTGACAATAATAAATAATACCTAAAAAACATTTATATGAATTACTGTCAAGTGTGAAATATTGCTCAGAAAAAGTTGTTTTCTGATAATATTTCTCTAAAAACTAAACCTACATTTCCCTTATAATTTAAATAACATTTCCCCTTAAGGGTTGACTTGGGCGAATGCCAAGCCATAGCTCTTGGCAGATCCCAAAATCAAATATTCAATTATCTTGGAATATTTGAGACACCGCTTCATTAAGTGAAGCAATTCCCATTCGGGGAACTCCCCTGATCAACTCCCCTGATTCGATGAGTTAACTTTGAGTTATTTGCGAATTGATTTCCACCCATTCCCGTGTCCAAGTCCATGTCATCCTTCCTCCCATGTTGCAGAAATGGCCCCGAGTCAACGAAAGAAGCCACTTACCTGGCTCCGAGATGGAACCATCAATGCGGCTGGCCGCACTTCAGCTACATCAGCTCCATTCCGATCCCATCTTGGACCAGGACCAGGACCAGGACCAGATAGGGTGGCGAAAATATGCAAGCCAAGCAATTTGCATTTGCACACCGCAAACGGTGAGGCAAACTTAAGAGCACGGCACGGCACAGACAAGGACAACAAGTGCTGCAAGGAATATGCTAAATTACGAAAGGACAAAAAACAAAACACGGCACACGACACAAAAAAATAAAAAAAGGAAAAAAGAAAAAAGAATGAAGCAAAGAATAAACTTTGTTAGAGACTCCAGCCCCCTCGCCCTTCGAAAAAGTATTCTCGAGAAGAAGTTGCCCAAAGTCGAGTTGGAACCCGAGAGCAAAGACAAAAAATATAAAAAAATAAAGCTGGCAAGGAGGAATATTCAAATACTTGATTTTACGACTTGGCGATACTTCGCTACGCAGATTTATTGTAATCATTTTTAAGGATCTTTCCCTGGGTGTTTTTTAATAGAAAATAATCATCAAGATATATGGCGAACTATATAGATGAAATCCGTGGTAATATTTAACGGAAAACCTCTTAGCTTTCAAATTATTGAAATGCAGACATACTTTAAATATTTACAAACCTGTTAAGCCATTTCTATAATTAAATATAACTCAAGGTTGGAATATATTATATGGAAAACTTCAAAAACATATTTTTATATTTACTAATGATTTATTTATTATTATTTTTTATTTATTATAATCGATTATTATATGGGAAACTGTAAAAATATATATTGTTATTTAATAATGATTGTATTACCTTTTTCTTGCTTCGATTTACACCCTTTTATAGGGTATTTAAATCTCTTTTCCGAATGGATCCAGAAACGGTTGACGCTTGCCAGAGGAGATGCTGGCTTTGGACAGTTCTATTTGTGCACAAAGAGAAAAAAGGCTGCAATTTTAATATAAAAATCGAGATATTTCCTAGGTACTAAACCTCCCCATCAATGTTTGTTTTACTATTAATTAAATGTATTAATTATTATTTACATATATAATATAGATTTAATTGTCTTAAAATATGTTATACAATATATACTATATTTATTCCACTTATTCCATATTATTTAAGGTCTGTTTTACTATTAATTATATTTATTTAATATTATATTATATATTTAATATATTTATATATCTTAAAATATTTTATATAATATATATTATTATTTATTCTTCTTCTTTCGATCTAGAATCTCCTTAACCCTTTCCTTTCAGTGTCGTGTCAAAGGTAGAAGGCAAATAATCAGAGAGACCTCAGCTCTCCATGCAGCAGCATCCTTGTTGTGTGCTGTTATTGAAAATAGTTTTACAATTTATAGAGGGTCCTGCCAGCGCCTGCCCCCTTTTCACCATTATCCTGCCATTGCCCCACACCCCTTTCCCCTTTCCAGTGGCATCACCTGGCCTTTGTCTGGTCGATGGGCGTGGCACTGCGGCCGGGCGCCTACAGCTCTTTGCATGACAAAGGCTCCTTGCGGTTGCCAGGTCCTTCAGATTGTCAGTTCAACTGTCGGCTCAGGCGGCCAAGCGGGGAAGCGGTCCTGTGATTCTTGAGTCCTGAGTCCCGGTCCCGAGTCCACTGTACACTCTCTGTCGTCCTCGTCGACGACATCGCACTCCATCTAAGCTGATTTGTCGGCTTACGGCGAAGTCACACAAGATGGCCATAACCGAGGTTTGGTTATGTGTAAGGAATCGCATTAGAATTCGGTTCAAGTGAAGTTATGTGTGCCAAGGAGGACTTGAGCTAATATGGCAATCATTCAAGGATATTTTAGAAATATTCTTGAACTTTTACAGAAACTGCCTCTATTTATATTAATTTTCCTGAGCTCTTACCTTAACCCACATATCTATCTTTATATTTCCAATCATTAATCTGAGTCCAAGCAGGACTCCCGGACTCAACCTGGAATTAACATAATTTATCGCTTATTGAATCAATCGAAGTTCCAGCTTGTCAACCACCTTTCCTTGCTCGTTTCTCCTTTCTTTCTCCTTTTTTTTAGGAGGGGAGATTGGCCCGTTTAAAAAAGCGAGCCACGTAGAAAGATTACATGAATTCGTAATAAAAAACTACTGTCAGCTTGCATCAGGGAACTTTCCATCATTTCCAACGGATGCCGATGCCGATGCCGCTGCGAATGCGGAACCGGAAGCGTCGCCCGGCTTCGGACTCCCCCAGGAGGCTGAGGGTGCGGATTTGATTTGGGTGTTGGCGTCTGGTAAATCCTTCGGGGATATACAACACACACACACACACACGCCGTAGAGAGAGGTATGTTTTGCTATTTTGCGATTGAGCTGTCCAAATGCGCCTTTTAATGTAATCTCTTACGGATTTGTTTTGACAGGAGCAGCAGCTCCCGATGTGTGTGCGAATCTCTCTTCCTTTTCCCTTTCTCCAGCTCCAGCTCCAGCTTCATCTTCATCTTCATCTTCATCCAATGCATATGAAATGGGTGCGGATAAGTCTGGTTATGTTTTCCCAGAACGGAGTGCTTTATGCTTAGGTATACTTTCATCATAAATATTAGATTACTCAAGCGGAGGTAATTTATTATATTAGATTTGAAAACAAGGCGCTCTGCTTAACGGATTTTGGATAAACTAAAAAAAGGTAGAAAGTTACTAAAGGTATAGCAATTCTAGAGAAGAAAAACCAACAAAAACTTAAGCTTTTAATGTATGAAGTATTTTCCTTAATTAATTAATTACAAGAACTCCAGGTAATGGGATAGATTTATATTTTTCCTCAACTGTATTAAGATGTAAAAATATATTTTACAGAACTTAGATATTAGAATTTACGAATTATAAGTTAAACACACTTTTAGATTGAATTTAAGGATCAATGTGTATTTCCTTAGATATATTTCTAATAAGCTAGTTTCCTATTTCTTTCAAGTTAGATTAAGGGGGGAGTACACTTTGAACGTCCAAAAAGTAAGGCATTTTCGTTAATTTTTTTAAGCAATAAAACACTCAGGGAGGGCAAATATGTTATAACCCATTTATTACTCATCCTTCGAACTACAATTTGTATTTTTGAACTCGATTGGCGTCCCCGTGGCCGGTGCACCAGGTCGCGCGGGCGTCCTCGCGCGGAAGTCGGAAAACGGCGTGAGAAAATACTCCTTCCCATGTGATCCTGGAACATAAATCGAACAAAATCCTGATAAGTAATGAAATTCGGGTTAGAAATACGTATTCCGATTTTTTTAAATTAATTGTTTTCAAAAGTTGTGGCCTTAGGAAAAAAGTCAATTTTTAACCCTAAAAATGCTTACAAAATCGTGGATTAGAAATCCATTTTGACAAAATCGAAAATGTGGATACGTATTTCTAAGCAGAATTTAATTCTAAACAAGAAAACCTAGGCGATATCCAAATTTAATAATAACTGGTTAGAGTTATTTCCCACGCCAGTTTGAAAAGCCCGTTTCGAGATAAACGCGTTTAAAGATAAAAATGCTCTCTCAGCGCGCCGGTACATGTTTTAGGAAATCGCTTCGTAAAGCGGTAAGGAATATTCTGGCGGACTTGGAGTCTTTTCTAAATTAAAGTATACATCCCAAGGAACATTTTAAGCCAAAAAAAAAAAAATACATTTTTTTGAAAAATCAAAGTGTACTCCCCCCTTAAGATATAAAAAAAAGGATTTTAAACAGCTAAAATTTTTAAAATTTAAGGTTTATAAATTATATACACTTCTAGGTTCAATTCAAGAATTAAAAATGTATTTTTAAGATATATTTCCTTACCCTTATAGGCCAATTTTAAAATCATAATGCCCTGGATTAACTATGATATGTAAATGCTGGAGAGGAGTGGGGCGATGGCACTTGGTTTTTGGATGCAAGTGCAGCCTGCAGATGCCGGGGAACTTCGGGGTCCGATTTACATATTACTAAGGGGAAAGTCTGCTTTGAATAAACTTCACCACACCACACACACGCCCCAGCACCTACCATGTGTGTGTGCAGTTTTTAAATTTGCAAACATGAGCATGTAAATTTGCAATGAATAAATTAACCAGAGTCATAGTCCTGCTCCTGCTGCTGCTCTGCCTCCTGCGAGATGCGTTCTTGCAACGCTGCCTCAACACTTTCGCTATTTATTAAAATATAAATTGACTTTCGCAACTCGCAAGCGCTTACAGCCAAAGTTGGGCCTACCACATGCATATATTTTAAGTTATTTATTACGGGGATTATATTATTTACTTATTTATTATATTATAATATATTAATAATATTTTTTTAACCACAGAAAGAGTTACCTACTTGTAAATATTTTTATTTAACGCTTTCTTCTCTTTATTTATTTATTTGTGGCTAGTGAGGTAGGCCCAGGAAATTGTCGCCTCATTTTATCAATAATTGTTGCAGCTTGCTAGCAGCTTTATTTTCTGTTTTAATCACTTTTTATTATGCACTGTCCTTGAGCAGGGTATGGGGTAGAGTAGGGGGGTGTTAACAAAGTGTTTGCCACAGGCCCGGCAGAAGGAAAACAATCACGTGGCCAGGAGAGACAGACAGACAGACAGACAGGCCTGTTCTGGCAGCCGCCTGACAACGAGCCGCAACTCTTTTCTCTTTTCTGCAACATCAACAATAACAAGAGCCGGCAGATATAGCCGGCACAGGAAGAAAAAATGGGATAGGTATTTTGTTAAATAATTTTTGAAACCTTTTTTTAAAGAATAATGCTAATAATAAGCTGTCTTTAGAGTTGATCATGAGGGCTAAGGAAAATCCTTTATATTTAAATATATTTAAGGGAAGGCTGTTATAATTTTTAAAATATTTAGTATTTAGGGAAAACTAAGGAAAAATACAAAAACTGGTTTCACACTAAAAAAAGAGGTAAAATTCTTGTAAAATGTATCTAAAAATGCACTTAAAATTAAACTTCCACCTGTAGTTCCCAAAATATATTTATAATAATAATTACAGCCTGTTCTTAACCTAAGATACATTGATTTCAAAACTCATTTCGTTAGAAACAAATTAATAAAAGGGTTTTACACTAAAGAAATAATATAAAACCATCTTTAAAATGCAACTAAAAATTCCTGTAAAGTTTTTTCTCGCCTTGTAATTCCTAAAAGAAATTATTAATAATATTTAAACTTAATATAAACCCAAGAAACTTTACTTTTGGAATTTATTGCTTTAGAAAACAAAAAAACAAAGCTTTTGCACGACAAAAAAATATGAAACCACTTGCAAAATGTATCTAAAAAGGAACTTAAAATACTCTCTTACCATGTAATTCCTGAAATAAATTAATTTATAATAAAAACTTCATTTATACCTATGAAACTTTATTTCCCAGACTAATTTCCATAGAAAAAAACTTAAAAAAAAAAATAAAATATACTGTCTACAATTTTTTGCAGTGCCCAGAAAAAAAAAGAGTATCTGCTGCGCAGATAGGGCTGAAGTGGGAGCCCGGAGTCAGAGTTGGATTTGGATGCGAGATTGGGATACACGGGATGGGAGAACGTCAACAGCAGCAGCCGCGGCGACAACGATACGACAACTTCAGGACGAATGCCAAGGGAAAAACTTCTTTGGCCGCCCCCGCCGCTCCCCTTCTGCCACCTCCTAAACTCCGCCCACAACAACAGCAGCAGAAGCAGCAGCGGCAGCAGCAGCAGCAACAGCGGTAGCGGTAGCAGGAGCAGCAAAAAAGAACACAACGAGCCGAGAAAACTCAATTAAACTTTTGTAATTACAGCTAAAACGGAAGAAGATATTTATCCAGTATAATTGCATTGAAGGCAAATGAAAGAAAAGGAAAGCCAGAAAAACAACGGTGGAAAAAAGAAGCGAAGGAAAGAAAGACGAGACACACACACAAACACACAGGGAAAAGAAAAAGGAAAAACCAAAAACCAAAGCGAAAGAAAGCTGGGAAAATAAATAAATAAAGGATGCCAGGAGACAAGAAGCGGACAGAAGCGGCGACGCCAGACAGACAGCATTCAGCAGGGATAAGCAGCTGCCAGCTACTGGTACACAGAGCGAAAAAGGGTGTAGTATTAGTTGAGAAAAATAATTAAATTGGGTAATAAATTTATACGAAAAAAAGAAAGTAAATACGTAAAGAGAAACGTAAATTCCTCTACTAGTTTCCCTTTTACTAACCTTAACTCTTTTTCATTATCATTTATAGACCCGGTTTTTCTCTGTATACTCACAGATACGGTACTACTACACAGAGCGAAAAAGGGTACAGAATTAGCTAAGAAAAATGTTAAAATATAAGTATAAATAAATTAAATAAATTGGGTAATTCATTAAGAAGAAAAATAAAACATAAATGCGTCCTTCTTTCTTTTATTTTTCATTTTTAACCTTAAGTTGTTTATTTTTATTTTTTACTGATCTATATACTCTCTCCCATACTCTCACATACACTACTACTACACAGAGCGAAAAAGGATGCTTTCAAAGCTATATAAACAAACAAGAAATTAATAATTAAAAAAAATAAAACGTAAACTATAAAGTTCCTTCTTCAATTTCCATTTTATTGTCTTTAATTATATATCTTTATTTAAAAGAAAATTCATCTAACTTCCAAAACTCCTTTCTCTCAGTGGTGGATCATCCCATACTCACAGATACGCACTCGCAGATACAGATAAAACCACACACACAAACGCAGACGGGTCTTGCAGTGGCGAAAATCCAGAACCAATTGTTTTGACACTGCAAGTTCAACAAGTTTCACTGGGAAAAGGTAAAGAACCGCTTAAGGTTGGTTCTTTGGTATTTTCTGCAGGTAAAAGGTATAGATTTTTGGATCAAGGATGGGCCACAAATTGGACATTTTCCTGGAGTTTCAGGCAAGTATAAATCAAGTACTAAGGAGAGTTACCTTCAAAGATTTCTGATTTATTTTCAGCGGGGCTTTTTTAGCATTCCAGACTCGAAACTTTTATTACTTTACGAACTTGGCAAGTCCTTGTCTTTAATTTTTATATTTTTTTCTATTATAAGAACATATTATATATATATTTTTTTTTATTTTTTATTTAATATATAATGCAGCACATGCCTTTTGGAATTTTTTAAAACACATTCCTCGCCCATAAATAAGTATAATTTCCCCAAATAAATACAAGCAAAGTTATAAATAAGTAATTAAATTGATTATTGAAACATGTATTGAAATATTAATATGAAATTATCATTCAATCGAAACTGTAAACAAAATTAGCCAACAAATGACGAGATTAAAGCAATCCTTTTTTGTTTATTATTTTTCGTTATATTTTTTATTTACTTGTTGAAACAAAAAGCGGTGAAGAACTCGTTTTATTGGCTTGATTCTATTTGCAGGGCAAAATGTTTTCAATTGTCCGTGTCCCCGGGTTCCGGGTTCCGGGTTCCGTGTCCCGAGTCCGGTTTGTCTGCTGATGAAGACATTAATTTGATGCAAATCGCGTCAACTGAACACAATCGAAGTGCTAATTGCGCTTCTTTCAATGCACAATCCGACACCGACATCCCTGCATTGCTGCCCCCCAGCTCCAGTCCCTGCTCCTGCTGCTGCCTGCCTTTTCCCACAATGAACGCTAACAAACAGCAGCCAATCGACGTCCCAGCTCATGATGATGATGATGATGATGATAATGGTCCTGGGATGATGAGGTGGCCAGGTCAGGTAACTGTGCAATGTGACCCACTCCCATCCCCGCCGCCTTTCCCCTGCAGTCCAATCACTTCACTTCATTACGTATGCGCGACACAGACAATGGGCCACTGATGGACGTGCTGCAATTGCACGACGACGACTACTAGTAGCTCCTACTAGTGGCTAGTCCGGCTCCCAATCCGCATCCGGCTATTGCTCCTCATCCTCATCCTGCTCCTGCCCCTCCCTGGGCCACCGCAAACAGAGACGTTCTATTTTGCAGCCACTTTGGCACTGCCAAAAAAATAAAAAAAAAGTCTTGAAAACTTTTAAAATCTAGAAAAATACTTAAACAAAGCTTTTCCAGTACCTAAAAAATGTTTAAATCTTTATGGATATAACAAGTATATTTTAAGATCAAGTTCCTAACGTTTTCCCATTTTTTCTCAGTGTCTTTGGGTACGCTGTGTGGCTGCGAACCTGAGCTGTTGTTGCTACTATGACTTGGACTCTGAATAAAATGTTTTGTAAATCCGAAACGCTTGGCGTGTGTGTTCCCTGCACGTGCTGATCTCCCCTCTCTTGACCATTGACCATTTCCGGTGGGGTTGGGGGGGGATAGCCAACACCTTTGCATGCCGAGTGGAGTCAAATTGCCGAGCATGCGGTGCGAGTTTATCTATTTGCCCGTCCGACCGTCCGACCAGCTTGTTAGGTCTTCTCTTCAATGGATTCCACCTGAAGGAGGGCACCTCCAGACGGGAAGCAGGGCCAAGAGTCCTGTTCCTGTTCCCTGCCCAGAGCGAGACCGCAAAAACGAGCGCGGCCTGCCACTCACACACTCGGAGAAATGTCTGGGAAACTAATCAAATATTTTATTTAATTTCCAATAACTTTTAACTAATCGCTCAAGGCATCAATACAGATGGAGACTATGTGCTTGCTGGGCACCATCACCGTTCCGAGCATCTGTGCGTCCTGACCCTCCACCCAGTAGGACTTGCATTTGATCAGCAGAATGTTGACATCGCGGTCGGTGCAGGCAAAGGACCCAACCAGGATGCGGCCATCGGTGATCTTGATGCGCAGAATGCGCCCCAGCCAGGTCTGCAGTCTCATTCGTCCAATGGTGGTGTTTGGTGTGGACATCAGGCCGTCATAGTTCATCTGGTAATTGGGGAAGTTGGTGAGGATCTTGTACAGCTCCTGGGGCTGGGGTTCGTCCTCAAGCCGGCCCTCACTGCTGGTATCAGACATTGGAATTTTTTCGGGGACTCAAAATAATTCAGAATTAATTCAAATTTGTAGTTGACTCTCTGAAATTCTGGGAATCAATTGGTTCTGTCTGGCGACTGGCCAAGTTCAAGGTTTGAAATTAAATTCAAAGCCTATATGATGTTGAAAATAATAATTTTGAGGTCAAGGTTTTGTAAATTTTCCAGATCTAGTAGTCCTTGACCCGACCTGTCAGTGAAAATTCATTCTAGGCCCTGGTCTCGATTCTCGTTTAGTTCAGTATAGTTTCGGCTTCTGTGGGAGAAACACCTACCAGTAAATAATATAGGAAAACAAATAAAAATCATCAAAATTTCTAGTGGAAAAAATTTCTTGTGAAAAAAAAAGTGAATCTTTTGGAAAAGTGCAAAATAAGTCGAGCTTTTTCAGTGAGCCAAAAAGTTGGAGAAGCTCGCCGCTCGTCTACACATATCAAATCCCAGGGCTGTTAGTCATCGATGGAAGCCGCTGCCAGGGTAAGTTCAGTCTGGTTTTCCCTGAACGGTGAATCTCAACGAGCCCGTTAAAATTCCAGAATCGGTCACGAGGCCTCCAGGCGTTGCCGCAGCTCATCCATCTGGCATCCACGTATCTGGAGCGAAAGGTAGAACACCTACAGAGACGGCTGCCTGAGCTGCTCCTCTGTGACTGTTGTTCTCCAGCAGAGCCAGTCCCTCGTCGGGCTGCGCGCCGCTTATAGATCCTGGTCATCGTCGGGTATGGGCGCTTGTGTCGAACTTCTTCAAGCTCTGCTCCATCGGCAGCTGTCACATCCTTGTCCACACACACACACACACACACTGTTGTCTCACCCGGCGGCAGCGGAACTGGCATTGGGACGAACTCTGGGTTGGGATCACCAGTCAGGTTGATCGCCAAAAGCCAAAACAATTATCTCTCGAAGGGGGATATAGGAGGAATCCTGGCCGCGATTTATAACCAACCATGGTGGATTTGCAATAACCAAATAATGATGGTATTTATTTTATTTATTATATAATTATATTTTTCCTACATTTTTATTGCCTTTACACAAGTTTTGTTAGCCACAAAAACGTTGCTTAAAAGTGGCTAATAAATTAGGTCTAAATAACCCAAAAATTCCCTGGATCCGGGATAGCTTCGTCCTTAGGAGAATCAACAATTGGTAAGTCGAAAGATAGTTCCCATTTATACCTAAAATTAATATTTAATTATCAACTTAGGTTGAAAATGCCTTCATCAAGCAATACATAGGAAAAAGGTCACATGGGAAGTGGAAGAATATCCCCTTCTCTTCCACACCATTTACGAAGTCATCCTCTTTCTCCTCTGGAATAACACTACCCAGGAACTACCTTTAACATTCAACCATCACGAATCTCTTACAAGAAACCTCCTTCACACCTTGCAAAAACGAAGGATCTTCGCCTATATAAGGACCTTCGACAGACATGATCGGCGACCAGTCTGGTTGGTGGTCCCAATCCGGTGTTCGTCTCGATTCCAGTCCCGCTGCCGCCATACAACAGATTTTTAGACAAGGATGAAATAGCTGCAGTAGGAGCAGGACTTGAAGAAGTCTGAGGCAAACGCCCCGCCCGCCGATGACCAGGATCCGTAAGGGGCGCTCAGCCCGACGACGGACTGGATCTCCTGGAAGATGACAGTCGCACAGGAGCAGCTCAGGCGGCCGGATGATGGAGCTTCGCTCCAGATATGCAGTGGCCAGCTGGATGAACTGCGGCGGCGTCTGGGGGCTTTACCGCCTGATACTTAAACAGAGTGGATTCCATGGACGCTGACAAGTAAAAACCTGGCCGATATGGTGGGCGGATGAGCTCCTTCCAAGGGCTCGAAGTCTCGACAGTTATGAAAATTTCGAGTCTGGATTGGAGATACATTTATACTGCTTGGGATGGAGATCCCCGCATTCGGCAGCACCTCTCCGTGTTGCAGGTGAGATTGGAAGAACGGGCCTCGCTAAATATGGACAGCTCGCTGGGATTGGAAGACGCCAATTAGTGAAAGCTCTAACCGATAATCTCGCTTACGATACTATAATAAAAATATTAACTCAACGTTTCATGTGTTTTTTAGCCATTTTATTTCTGTCTAAATCTTTTAAGATACCTCTTTTTTTTTTTGACAGTGCTGCTGAGACCACATACCACACTCCCCAGCCTGCTGCAGTTCATCATCAAAAGACGACGCTTCAAACTTTATGCTCCTCAAACTCTCCTCCGGTTCTCAGGTTTCAGACGGCGGCGGCAACTGGCAAATGGCAAATGGCGAATGGCATACGGCATCATCAAAGTGCCATTGGCAAAGTTATCTGGCCGCTTGTAATTTAATGTGGGCGTTACTATAAAAACTCGACCATTTTGTGCCACACTGCAGGGCCAATGACTACTTATATAGCCTGGTCCTGGTCCTGGTCCTGGTCCCACTCCCACTCGGAGGACCCCGGCACAGATTGGATTTGTAAACGCAATTTTCGCTTACACAACATTATTTTAATGTAATTTTTCTATTTATTGCTGGATACCTTCTACGTTTTTGGGCTGGACCCAATGCTAGGAATATTTAGGGGGTTTGAAATATAAATGGAATATTTTATTTAAATATTTAGAAAGATATTTGATGTGCTGGAAGGTTAAAGAGAAACATTTTAATAGCTACTTGGTTATTTAAGAGCTTTATCCCAGTGAGAAATATCCTCAAGAGAAAAGAGCACACAGCTCTTTATGGAATGGAGCAGCGTTTAAGTCATATACATGAATCTCTCGCTTACCACATGCTGACTTGGGCATGCATCATTCCTTTTGCACATAGAATTCCACGAAGAATTCCTGGGTTCTCGCATTTTGTATCTTTTTTATAAAATAATCTCTAAACCCTAACTGAAGATTAATTGTAAATAAGTTGAGCAATTAAATTTTTTAAAATAGTTTTCTTTCAAGAAATTTTAAGTAAAACCAAATAATTTCAACAATACCAGTTTAAAATTAAAAGAAAATATTAAAGAATATAAATAATAAATATTATAGCATAATAATAAATAGCATAATAATAAAATACTAAAAAGTAGTGACAATACTTTTGTTAATAATTATTTTCCATGATCTTTAGCCTACATCTCTAAGCCTTTCAAGGACCACCTCTGACAGTAACCTGCAGTAGCTGCAGTCCAGGTCCACCCTTGGGGAAAAAAGGCATAGCATAATTTATATGCAACGCTTTTTTAACACGCTCCCATATTATAGATTTAAGTGCACACATTAAGCGGGTTACGCAGTGCCCACATCGCCGGCCATTATTATGAATACGCGCTGGCGGCTCTATTCAATTTTATAAGCTCTTTGCATATAAAACAAAACAATGCGAGGACGTGGACGCAGGACGCGGGACCAGGACCTTTCGGCCTAAGTGCAATGTGGCAGCAACGAGAACGAGGACGAGGACGACGACGTCAACTTCCATTCCATTCGCACTTTAATGGGCGGCGGCCCACGGAAATGTTTTCATAAAAGCTCCGGGCGCAACAATTTATGAGGCATTCATGTCAGTTGTGTTGCCTTCTGATCATTAAATCCCCGTCGTTCGCATCCGATTCCTTTCCCATGTGGCCATCAAAGTCGATTACCTAGAAAATGCCCAGCATCCCGACGCAATGCCAATCGATTAAGTTGCATTAGCACCAAGTCCAGAAGCCACAGTCCAGAGTCCAAGTTCAGAGCTCAGAGTCCAGAGTTCAGCTCGTTTTCGGTGCCCTGTGTTGGCATTCGGTTGATTGTCAAATTACATTATCATCCTCCTGGAGGAGCGTCTGTGTTTTGACAGCTGTTTTTGCTTATTGACATTCGCTTCTTGACAAAACACACACACGAAAGCCTCCCACTTGGATCTCGAACTTGGAACCCTCAACTCTGAACCCTGAACCCAAAGCTCTATACCCCTATACACAAAAAAAAATATATATTCTTTTTAGTCTGATCTCTAGAGCCTTTTTCTAATTTTGTTAGCCAAAAAATACTAAGAATATTGAAAGGAAAACTCTAAGAATCATAGAAAAATAAAAATTATACCCGGCTTTTACTTACTCAAAAGAATAGCATACTTATTGGCGTCTCATTAATATAGCTTCGATCAATCAGGATAATTGTTTTGTATTAAATAATTAATCTTATTATAGTTTTGTTAAGCAAAATAAAAATATAAAAATATGGAGAACAAAACTCAAAGAATCTTAAGAAAATAAAATATATACCCGGCAGTTAGTGACTTAAAAGAAGAGCATACTGCTTGGCGTCTCATTCATATATTTTCAACCAATAAAGATACTTTTTTTTTAGATAAATAATAAATCTTATTATAGTTTTGTTAGGAAAAAAAATATAAAAATATGGAGAACAAAAACTCAAAGAATCTTATAAAAATAAAAATTATACCCGGCTTTTACTTACTCAAAAGAATAGCATACTTATTGGCGTCTCATTAATATAGCTTCGATCAATCAGGATAATTGTTTTGTATTAAATAATTAATCTTATTATAGTTTTGTTAAGCAAAATAAAAATATAAAAATATGGAGAACAAAACTCAAAGAATCTTAAGAAAATAAAATATATACCCGGCAGTTAGTGACTTAAAAGAAGAGCATACTGCTTGGCGTCTCATTCATATATTTTCAACCAATAAAGATACTTTTTTTAGATAAATAATAAATCTTATTATAGTTTTGTTAGGAAAAAAATATAAAAATATGGAGAACAAAAACTCAAAGAATCTTATAAAAATAAAAGTTTTACCCGGCTTTTATTGACTCAAAAGAATAGCATACTTTTTGGCGGCTAATAGTATTTGTTCGATCAGTAAAGATGCATATTTTGTAGATAAATAATAAATACTTTTCTAGTTTTGTTAGGCAAAAGCTATAAAGAACTTTTAGAACAAAAACTCAAAGAATCTTATACAAAAAAAGTTATACCCGGCTTTGATTAACTCAAAGAATAGCATACTTTTTGTCGTTTCATTAATATATATTCGAATAATTAAGATACACTTTTTATGAGTAAATAAATAATTGATTTCTCTTCAAGGCCTATTTACTTACGTTAAAAATTCCCTAAAATCTAGAAAAACCCTTTTATAAAACATTTGCATATAGAATTTTCCGCTGAGTGTCTCAACATTTTTGTGGCCACTCCATGGCAATGTTTAGGAGCAGTCAAATGGCCTGCGTTTTTATATGCTTCAAGCATCAAAGTTAATTTGGCCCAGGGTCCAGGGCTTCGGGCTTCGAGCTACGAGCTCCTGGTCGAAACTCTTTGAAGAACTTGGGAGGCGGCTTACGTTGCCAACTATTTAGCTGCTCCTGGGTAAAGTTTCTTTTGGGATTTCGGCAGCCCTGCAAGTGCAAAAGTTGCCTCAGAGTAGGCAGTGGAGCAACCCCTGCCTGGGAAATAAAGTTTGCCATTTACCTGGCCGAGAGGTGGAAAATCAACTGCAAACGAGTGCTCTCTGTGTAGGAAGTTCAATAATAAAAATCACTTTTATTGCTCAATATATTCTAATTACGATAATTTCCACGTAAACGCAACAAAACTTGACTAATTTCCGAGCAGCAAGGGCAGGAGCAAAGAGCAAGGAGCCATTGGCCATCGGGCCGTGTTGTTAATTCATGAAGTGTCCCTGATAAAGTGTAATTATTCCATGAATATCGAAAAAGTGTTCACCTTGCGGTCGTAAGTAGTTCCACAAAAAGGGAAAATGGTTGCGAAAATCAGGGGGTGAAAGGAGTCTGTGTGTGTGTGTGATTTTATGGTAATTTGTGTGTAATGAAAACTAATAGCAATTGATTGTACGACGTGTACGAATGCCAGGACCCTTTTGTCAGTCGTCGCACAAGGACACACAGTGTCTTGGAATGGAAATTGTCGCTGACTAAGTAAACAACGGGTCTGACACCTGATAATGGTTATATATTGTACGCACTCCATTCCGGAACCCATGTCCATCGTCCCCTCGTATCTTGTGTCCATGTGGGGGCCATTCCAGCTGTGGTCATCAAAATGCCTCGGCCAACTGATTGTTTTGGCCTAATCCAGCCCAGATCCAGGCAGCTCAGGCAGCTGACTCATTGGCCTTTGTGTGTGTGCGAGGACGATGCCATTGTTATTATAGTTTATGTAAATTATTATTATATTTCGCATCAGCTTAAGCCAGGCCTTCTTCCCTCAAAGATATATATTTATAGTTTAAGGTATTTGCTTGGGCCAACACACAAGATTATTAATTAAAGCTTTGGGGGTCTCGTGGGTTATTTTGAAACAATCATTTTGATGGCCAGGACCTTCTTTAAGTTCTCCTTAATCACGGAGTGTTTGCCTTAATTTTAAAACTAGTTTTTTCTGAGTTTTTAACAAATTAAATACCAATTTATTTTTCTTGCCATTTTTCTTTGGTGTAACATGAGCTTGTGATTTCTTTTTTCGGGTCTCAAGGACTCAAGATGTGCCAGCAGCAGCATCTTTTGCTATTATTTCATTTATCCAGATAATTTTTAGCTGCTCGGACTTTCAGTTTCCGCTGAAAGGAGAGTACAAAAAAAAAAATAGCCCGTAACGACCACCAACGACTACTGCCAGGTGCAGGATTTCAGAGATTTTTCTCCTATTTTTTTCGTATTTTTTTCGGTTGTCCCTGGCAACATGCAATCTCGCTCCCATACCTCCTGCTTGATGCATTCTGATAATTCGCGTGGCATGCAACCGACATTTGTTGGATGCCACGCGAATCCTCGTTCTGGCCATTCGCGAATTGCACTTATAAGCTCGTTGCACGCGACTATTTGTTACTTAAAAATACTTTCAATTTAATGCAAGACTCTTGAAATGAAAATGCACTGATTAAGCGGTTTAATAATAATATTTTCAAGTAAAAAAAAAATATAAAAAGCTTGCGAAAATTCGTTTAAAGCTGGAAATTGTTTACTTAATTTTTAAAAAATGAAGCATAGTATTTAGAATAAAACCCATAAGAAATATGTGCTTTTGGTTAATAAAATAACAACTTAAAAATCAAAGAAAGTATCTATATCACTTTTATCTGCAGTTAAATATGAAAAACCAAACTTACTTATATTTACTATTCCCCACAAATACTTTACTAATATATTCATATTTGAAAGCTGCAATTAACTATCCTTTGGGGCCAGGCGCTCTCGAAATGAGACCGCAGCTCAAACTGAAAGTGGGCAACATTTTTGCTTGATTAACTTTTGAGATGAATATCGAAACACAAAACAACAATCAGATGCAGATACGGATACAGATGCAGATACAAGACACAGAGATACAGAGATACAGAGACGCAGAGATACAGAGACACGGATACACAAGTGTGTGGCAATATGGCTGGGCATTTTCATTATTGTCTGGCCAACTGATTTATGCCATTCAATTCGCTTTCGGCAGACAAACCGCCGGAAAATGAAGCCCATGAATCAGTAGTGCGGCCAATTCGGAATACAAATGCCGGCCAGCTGTTGACCTCCTCCCTCCTCCTCCTCCTGCTCCGTTGCTCCTTTGCTTTTCCGACCAAAAGTTAAACGATAAAGTTTTCCCAGCTCGGCCTTGACTCGAAACTCAATCATTGTTCGGTGTTTGACCAAAGGGGGCAAGGGCAAAGTCACTCCGGACTAGGGACTCCTGCTCTCAGGACTCCAGAGATATCCCGCCAAAGGTCCGGCTGGTGTGGAGTTCGTCCGGAGGTTTCGGGCAATATCCGTTGGTGTCCGACGCCCCAGAGTTGAAGCCTTTGTTCAGAGCTCAAGTTTCAGAGTTTTTTGGAGTTTTAAAATTATAAGAAGCGCCCACAATATATAGAAAAATATTTTATCAAGTTAAAGTGGTCTCTAAAAATTTAAATATTTAAAATGTATGATTTCTAAAGCCTTGAAAATATTTTCAAATATTCTAGTATTTCAAAATATTTCTTATAAAATGAAATCTTTATAAAAAAACCTATGTAGTGTATAAATAACTAACTAAAATCGTTCAAAATAAAATCATAAACATATTTAACAATCCTGTACCCAAAAAATAAATTTAAATATTCATTTAACACTTTTTTTCCTAGCCCTTTAATATTTATTTTCCTGCCCAGTGATTGCAAATTGCCTTATTCACATTAAAGCATCGCCAAATTCAATTTGTTCATTTCAAGAATTAATAAGTCATGACAACATTGTAAGCATTCCCTGGGGAAAAGTAACAAAAATATTAAATAAATTCAAGATGAATTGACAATCATTTTTATATTTCAATGACAGTGAGTGGAAATTCCTTTTGGATGTTAATTTGGCCAGACACTTTTCCAGCTCAGCGGCTCGAATGGCTTCATTTAAATTAAAACAAAAAAAATTTAATTGCTTTGGTCAAGCATAAGTAATAATTACATATATTTATTACGTTTTTTTAGCAACCAACTAACGTAGTTGAACAACTCGAATGAAGGGCAAATAATCAAACACTTCTCTGTAAAAGTGATCACTTTCTGGACTGTGAGAATATCTGACAAGTGTGAATGGATTCGAGGCTCTCTCACTGTCAGCTTTCATTTAGATGCCTCTAAATTTTATTTCTTTTGGTTTCTCCAAGTTAAAATTAACAAAAATACATAAATAAACACACAGAGTTTTTGAGGAAAATGCGAGGGCGCGTGGCTATTCCAAAGGCGAAAAGCTTTGGCAGCTTTTTTCTCAAAAATAAATACAAATATCGAATAGATGATGTCCTCTAAGTTAATATGGATTTTAAAAACAGTTTTATAATAGCTAAGGACTTTAAAAAGGAAGAGTGTTTGTTAAAATATATTTAAAAAATAATTATAAATAATAATAAACTAAAATAAATATATTTACTCGGAAATGATTAATTAATTATTAAGAAAAAATCCCTTTTGTAATCAGTTTAAAATTCAAATTGGTTTTAAGGATTTATTTTGAAGGCCCCTTAAAATGTCTACATATTTTGTTCTTTATCTTTTTTAGACACAGTATTACTCCCTCTACAGTGAAGCTTTCAACCTGTGGCAATCTGTCTCTATTTCTATTATTTTCAGTGCTTCCAATTTAGCTATTCTTTTTGCCCTTTAGCGGAAAATCCCTAAGAATTTCACATTTACTCAGATATTTTTAACAACTTTAATATCATATATATTTAATTTATTAATAACCAAGATACAAAAAAATAATAATTACCTGGAATAAGAGTTAGCAGTAATTATTAAATATTTTTTAAAAATAATTATTGTAGACTTTTTCTCTAATTCAGCTTTTTCATGGCCATATTTTCTTGTCGCCTGCACAGATCTTGCATTTTCTCTCGTCTCTCTCTCGCCTCCATGTGGCGGAAAAATTAATGAAAAACTCGGAAAAACGCCGAGGAGAGAGCACATGATCGCGCGGCACATACAGAAAAGCACTGTCTATACTGTCTATATAGAAATGGCAAAACGGCGCGCTCTCCGGATCCGTGCGGATCTCCGGATCTCTGGGATACAGATATAGTGCTGGTATATCACTTTCAGATACGGATGCTGAGTGTTCCCGTGCGAACGCGGCGGAAAAGCGGAGCGCAAGATTTTATTCACCGACGAAACGAAACGAAACAGTTCGAAGCTATTTATTATTACCTTCTGCTGCTATTGTTCCACGTTGGGTGGTGTTTCTTGTTTTGCTTTGTTGGGAATTTCGTTGGTTTTCGTTCGTCAAAAAAATATATAAAGAAATATATAATATACAGCGCAGTTTTTGTTTGTCGCGCAACACACAACAAATCGGAGAATGTGCAACGTGGCGTATGCGTGATGCAGCGAGGTACAAGTGCGTGCAAAAAGGAAATTTACCTCTCTCTCCCACTCTCTCTCTCTCTCTTATTATATTTATTTATTTATATTTTTTTGTATGTGAACAACACACACACTATGATATGGAAGCGGATAAAGTGAAAGCAAAAGTGTAAGCAATTATAGCCAAAGAAAGTGGCCAGTGCACGGAGAGAAATTGCGAGACAACACCTGTGTGTGCACCTGTGGCCGCCAAAGGCTTTCCCCCTTTGCCATGACGTCATGGGGAACTATATATATATATTTGTACATATATACATATGTACATGGGTATATAGTAAAGGAAAATAACCGAAAAACGCCTCTGGCAACCGCACAATTATACAGTCAATTTGCGCTGTGTTTTTCGGGGCATTAAAACAAAAGCATTTCACTAAGAAATATTTATTATTGTGTGTACCAATGTGTGTGGAATGTGTTTATAGTAGCTCCCATAGTCCAGAATCCAAAGTCTCCTCCCCTTTCTTGCCACGACCATTAATTGTTTCTTATTTACCAATTCACCTTGCATTTCGTACGTGTGTGTGCCTGCCGCCTGCCGCCTGCCTTCGTTCCGTTTTAGCCTCGAACACGTGCCAGGGGTTAAGATCCCCGGATCAGTCGTTTATATCTCCATAAACTAAATAAAGCCAAAGCTAAGACACTACACTTGGATGACCCACCAGAAAATCCGTCAACAAAATCGGCGCAAAATCGACGCCCAGCGGAAATTACAAATTCCGAAATGGATCTGCGGTGTGAAGTCAGTTCATTAAGCAAAACGATCGTGTGAGTGTGTATTACGTATTACGATTCCATCAAAACCAAATAAATTGCCCCAGGAATGTGAGTGATCAGCAAACTAAATGAGAAATTCCATAAATCTTCTATCAAAACTACCTGAAAAGTGAGATCTTTCAACCAGAGATTATTTCTGCGAGAATTTTTTTTCCAT
The DNA here is from genome assembly GCA_014170255.2 of Drosophila triauraria. Taxonomy (NCBI): domain Eukaryota; kingdom Metazoa; phylum Arthropoda; class Insecta; order Diptera; family Drosophilidae; genus Drosophila; species Drosophila triauraria. The sequence goes on along the minus strand of CM024333.1, from coordinate 5,940,962 downwards.
ATTTTAAGTACTCTGAAGGTGAACCCACCAATCAATAAAGAAATAATTTCCATTTCCTATCAAAACTTCCAGAAAGGGATCTTTCAATTGCCTATAAATAATGATAATTAATATTTAAATATTTTAAGAATATCTAAAAGAACATTTCAAATGATTTTTAATATTTTAAGGAACATTTAAACACTTTAAAGGTCTTTAATAATATCTTAAGGAACATTAAAAATGTTGTACATTATTCTAAAGAATATTTAAAAACTCTACGAGGCTTGAAGAATATTTTAAAGAACATTTAAAATGTTTGTAAAATATTTAAACTAATATTTTCTGGTTTTTTTAACTCCACTGTTAGTAAAAAAACAACAAACTTTGAGCTTTTTTATATTGCTAGAAAATCTAGTTGATGGAGCTGGCAAAAGAATTTTTTATTTAGCAAAGAAACACCATTAATATTTGAGCTTTAACTCATAAATTAAAACCCAACTTATAATAATAATAATAATAATATAATAAATATTATAATAAAATAATAAATAAATAGCCAAATACCTGATAATAAATTTATAGAAAAAATAATTTCTATTAAAAGATTAGGAGCCTCTAAAAAGTATATTGAATTTGAGTAAATCATAGAAATGTCTCAGAAAAACAAGGTACTTATTATTAAGAGCACAGGTCCTTTAACAAATATAATATAATAATAATATTTAATATATTAAATATCCCCTCCATTAAGGTTCAGAAAATGTATTATTTATTATTTTTTAAATTTATTTTTTGTGGATTAAATCTATAAATTAATTTTCCCTCGCCACTTGTTTGTCAAGCTGCTGCGTTTGTTTTCGCCACAAAAATATATCTCTCATGGACGCCTTAAGAGGCTAAGAGAGATTAAAATTCTTTTGGGGGATCTGTAATGGTATCAACCTTGGTGTGTGTAGACGGAAACCTTAACCCTGAATCGGAATCGGAATAGGAATCGGCGGAGGAGCATATAGCTTTCACGAGGGGTTTTTGGCGCATCTTGTTTGTGTTTTTATCATATCCGGCAATCAATTGGCACGCAATCTCGCACAATTCGCCACTTAATTTCTATTTTTAATAACATTAACAACATTTCGGGTATAAAGGGGCATGGAGAACGGCGGCGCATTCACAACAAATTTTTAAATGAATCAAGAGCTTATTTTTGGTGGCGCGTCGGAGCAAAAACAGAAATCATATTTTTAAACGTTTCGCCTTTTCGCTCGCGGATTCCCTCCAACAAATTCTCGCCTGGCTGTGGCTGTGTGTGTTAAGCTGTAAAAATCACAATAAATAACAAACAAAACAAGAAAAACCCACTGAACTTAACAACAAAATAATGTAAGGAGGGGAAAAACAGAATATAATGAGACAAAAGCCCCCGAATATTCACTCAAATTATGTTGAAACCATCTTAATTCCGACGAATTAAAATGTTTTGACCAAACGCGAAATTTCCAAGGAAAACATTCACATTCTGTTAAGCATAAAAAGTGAACTTTATGGCCTGCAGAAAAATAACTGAACATACATAAATCGGATGACAGGGAATAAATGTATTTTTTAGCAAACAAAATTTAAGCCACAGAATTTTATTTTACTGTCACATTTTGAGCCTTTATAGATGGAGTCAGTTTACTATACTTTTATTTCTGTTTATTTATGAAATAGAATAAAAGCTGGAAGTATTTATAATATAACTAATATTTTATGCATTTAAATATGTGGAATTATGTCTTTTTTCCCTGTGTAATTAATAGATTCTCTTAGTGATCATTCTCTTAGCAATCAGAGAAGAGAAAAATGGTTCTTGAGTTGCCTTCACCCCCATCAACACCCCAACGCCCACTTGTCAATGTCATTTCGCATACGTGACACAATTCTCTAGGGAAGGGGATTTGGGATCTTTGGGGCTGAGTTGGTCAAAAAATTGTATATCAAGGCTAAGAGTGAACTTGACAACAATTCAATAATTTTGAAACGCATCTTGAGTAATAATCAATATAAATACTATTTAATTTCCTAGAATTAGTTTATTATATTTAAAATACTTCTAAAAGTGCCCGTTGACTGACTCCATCCTGTTACCACAAATGGCATTACCCAACACTGACAAGGGCATTTTCAAGGACCTACAATCTGGTCACACTTGAATATTCTTATTGTTTTTTGACGCGAATGAAAGTTTTACAAAGTTCAAGAAAGAAGAAATTAAATAATTTAAGAGTTTATAATTGAAACAAAGAAAGTATTGATAAATTCCTCCGGCTGCAGTAGCTGCTAAAACCGCCAGATTCCACCGTTTGTATATGGCATTATTTTTATATTCTTATTGTTTTCCTTTCAACATTCCAGATATCCATCAACACGGCTGTGGATATAGCCTACAGCTGACTGGAAAAATGCAAACAGTTTACTTGATACAAATCTAAAAAGGAAAGAACACGCGCCCCTGACACCCACCGAACACACACAAAACAGAAGCCCCGGAAAACTGGGATATCGGTTCGAATGTGGATGGGTTTTGAAATCGGATTTGGATTCGATATAGCGACACCCCCAAGATGATGTTCACACGTGCCCAGGTGCGCAAGCAGAAGACCACCAGCTCGAGCAGCCAGCGACCAAGGAGCTCGGGAGGATCGTCGCGCCAGGGTCATGAGGTGATTATTGGTCATTTATGATTTGATAGTAACCTTTATAATATAATTAAACTGTTTTCATATATTTTTTCTTGAGCAGAACATTAGAAAATAGTTTTCTTGTGAGCCACTTTGCTATTTGTTTAGTCATTCCAAAATAATTACTACTTAGTAGAATTATTTACAAAATCAAATCCATTAATTTGCCCGCCTCTTCGGTGTCTGTTCTTAGCAAATTTAAAAGTATAAAACTAATGTGTAAACAGAGCATAAAGTACCCACATATTTGTAAAGTATTCTATTTACCTTTAGATCAGGTTTGTTTAACCAACAATTGGAGGTGCGTTGGTGTATATTTATCTGGGAAAGTTTTTAAATAGTTTATTGCCTTTTTATTACACCAATTTGGCCTGTTTTGAGACCTGTAATTGCTTTATTTATGTGAAAAGTCATCAAGTATGCCTAAAAATACTTCTCTAGGCTCAGTATTTTCCTCTAAATTTTCCTAATAATTATTCATTTTTTATTTATCAAATTTTAATCATTCTCCTTTTTTTACAGACACGCTACAAGCCGAGTTCCACCAGCAGTAGCGGGATTGGCAGCGGCCTGAGTGGCAGCAGTGCCTCTGGAAGCGCCCGAAGAGACCAATATCGGGATCGGGATCACTATGGCAAGCATTCCTTTGAGCTTCCGCGCCAGCACTCCAAGGAGGAGGCTTACCACCGCGATAGGGACAGGGACCGAGATCGAGAGAGTAGTGCCGGAGGCAGCGGCAGTGGCGCAGGAGACAGAGGTGGCATCGGTGGCAATGGCGGCGGAGTCACTGGCGGCGGTGTCTACGTGGACCGCAGAACGCGGCCCAGAAGCATCACCAATCGTCGAGGAGCCATCAAGCACCAGAAGTGAGATTTTTAGTTATTATTTCTTTAGTATTCCTTCTATTTAATATTCCCTTATTTATTCCCAGAACCCACGACATTAATGGCCATCGCTTTGTGGCCAAGTTCTTTCGGCAGCCCACTTTTTGTGCCTTTTGTAATCTGTTCCTTTGGGGATTCGGCAAGCAGGGTTATCAGTGCATAAGTAAGTTGAGATTAAAAGATCATTAACTACAAAGAATATGTCTTAGTAATGGATTTGTTAAACAGTTTGCCAGACGGTGGTGCACAAGAAATGCCATGAAAAGCTGTTGGGAAAGTGTTCCGGTTCTGTTTTCACCTCGGCCAGCACAATTGTGAGTTCTCACAGCTCAAAACTATCATAGTTTTATATTATTTGTGATTAATATTATATTTTTAATGACTTAGTTACTGCGTGAACGCTTCAAGATCGATATGCCACATCGTTTTAAGCCGCACACTTTTATGTCGCCGACTTTCTGTGACCATTGCGGCTCGCTGATGGGCGGATTTTTCATTCAGGGTCTCAAGTGTGAAGGTGAGTTCATCAGCATCCATTTAAATCTAAAATATATTAGGTATTTTATTAACTGGTTAAGTAATAGCACTGGAATTCGATATTTTTATATATTTATATTTACTACTTACAATCAAAGAAATCTTTAATATTTAATGAACTCGCTCCCTTTCAAAGCAATTAAACAAGCTCCGATAGTAAATCAAACATATTACCTTAGTCTATTAATTATTAATTATAAATTCATGAAATGTACATTATGAATCTCTAGTGCTATTACTTAATTCGTTTTAAAATTCTTTTATTAAATCCTGTTGCGATATTTATATTGGCTTGAGCTTTTGCCAGGTGGCACCATCTGTGTCAGAGGTAAAAAAAATAGCTTTCCTTGAAAAGCTTGGCCCATTCTTTTAGCGATTCTTGGCACCTCAGGTTGCTGAGCTTTTCCACCCAGCCCCGGAAAATGTAACGGTCGGTGGGAATAAAGGGTAAACAATAAGGGGAAATGGAGGCAAATCCTTGGGAATAAGTGGTAATTTAATATCCCAGCTAACCGAAGAAACTATTAACTATTCACTAGGAAAGTCAACAATTATTATTTCGTTTTGATAGCAACACGGAAATAAAAAGGGGAACGACGATAATTGCTCTAGTGGTTATTGTTGATAATTAATGTCCCCTGAAATACTCAATCTTTACGATATACGTTCTCTGGAATTTCATAATTGTGTCAGGACAATATTATAATTTCTGGCTTAAATTCAGGTATATTTAAGACATATTTATTCCGAGTATGAGTAAGAAAAAATTACAATTTCTGCTCTGCTGGAAATGCAATAAAAAAGAAGAAGATATTTTTAAATATAAACGAACACTCGTAGGTGCACTTTTTGTCGAGACTGCGCTATTTTATTATGCAAATTTACGAAATTGTGCAATTCTTTTCTTTTCGTTTTTTTTTCGCACAAACAAAGGCAACAAAAAAATAAAAAAACAAAAGACTTTCACTTGCAAAGCGGAAATAATGCGAAAGCCCGATCAAGCCGAAATCGCTTTATATAGCAGATGGACAGACAACTGGCCAGACTGCATTAGAAATCAATTTATTGCGACTTTGCCAACACACAAGTCGAGGGGGAAAAAAAGAACTAATAGAACATTGCGAGCGGAACGAGCCAAAAATAACAGGCAGACATAACAAAGTGGCTTTGATCGGCAGTCGGGATGCCCTGTAAATTATTTACGATTATAGGTGCAATAAAAATGGGGCAAACAATTATAAAGCATATTAGAAGTTCTTACATATTTGTGATTATATTTTCTGGTCTATCTAGGAAATGTTCTTAAGTGTTTCTAAAATATTAAAAGATCGTCTTTCATTTAATAAGAATCTTTAAAAATATGTGTAACAAAAAAACGCTGTCCAAATTTACTTATTTTAGTTATAAAAGGATTTTACTGAAATTTAAAAATAATAAAAGATACTAAGTCTTCTCTGCGGACTATTGCTTAAATATAATATAATGTTTTATTAAAATCCTTTTTATAGCTAAAAAACATTGCAAAATCTAGCAAAAAAACGATTCTGTGCAAAAAAATGAATGCAAAACATTTTTCTTATAATTTTCGGTTACCAAGAAAAAGAATTGTTTAAAAAATAAAGTCTTCTAGTTTTTATAAACATGAATCAAGCTTAAATTGTTTCCAATTTCACTTTCAAACCGACACAATTCTGCATCTACTTCCATTTACTTTTTGGTGACACAATTTTGATATTTAATAGCTCGTTAAATCCAAATTGTTGATGGTGTTTCTCCAAGTGAGCGAGTGTGCCCAGAGCCTGGCACTTGACAGGAATGCAGTCGCAAAAATATACATTCATGTGCCTCCTACCTCTCGTCCCTCGGCCTCTGCTTGGTACGCCTATAAATCGCCAAGATTAAGTACTGAGGCAGCGGAAAATAATTTAAAAAACAAAAAAAAAATAGAAGAAGAGCATGCTGCAGTTCTATTTCTAGTTGTTTGGCGCTTTCCACTTGCCACCTCCTCCTGCTCCTCTGGCTTTTGCCCGCCGATCTATAAATGTACTTTGCGGAACCGAAAAGCGTCACCATTAGCATCGCATGTACACGCTCTATAAGTTCGAGTCCTACGAACGTGGCCAGGGGTATGCGAATGGCAAGGGGCGGCACAGCAGCGGTCAAGGGAATAGGACTGGGAAATTAATAATATTTAAGGAGAGCCTTTAAGGGTTTTTAATAATATTTTCTAACAATTTATACACTTTCCTAATATATTTTATTGATAATATTTATTATTGTAGAAGGTCATACTAAAAGAGTTTATATCTGGTATAGTGTCATATCTGCATAGTATATTAAATGCTCTGTAAAAATTAATGATGATGATGATGCATTGCTATTAATTCGACTATAACTATATAGCCCAACCGGTTATAGTATGGCATAAGGAATGGCTATGGTCTCATGTGAGATATATCCTACGTGCGGCATTTCTGGCATTTCGCTGCGATTTCCTTGCGTCGCGTCGCGTCGGGAAATGGACAAATTTAGCTAAACATCTTGATAGCAGGTGCCACAAACAAGTGAATTGATGATCGCCCAGAAAATCGCCTTTGGACGGCTGCTAAGAGTCCATGTTGGCGAATATGTCAACCCGTGTTCAGCGCTAATGTTTTATTGGCACTTCTTTTTTAAATTTATTTCAAAATAAACCTTTCCTTATATATTCTACATAAGGTTGCGTCAAGTCCATGAACTTTGTTTTCTGTGTGATTTTGGAATCTATAAGAAATGGTATTTTTCGTAAGGATTGTTTCCATGAAAGTGTTGCTTTGTTGTGGTTTTATTTTCTTGTTATTCGTAATCCAAAGATTTGTTCTAGGAATATATCATGTTTAAAACCAAATTCCTGATTTTCTACAAGTAATTTAGTGTTTTATGGTCATGTTGTTTTATTATCTTGATGGGTTTTCTTTTTATTTAAGTTTTGGTACTGAAACTGAAATGAAACTAAAAATGTGATAATATTTCGCCACATATTTAGTTATGCATACTAATTTTCAATAAATTATGTGCACTTTTTGTATTTTATTCAAAATAATCATAATTTGCTTTATTAACACACATTCGTTTCAGGAAAATTCTCAGCTTCCATCTTGGCACTTTCTCTTTTTGACTTTCCCCCATTTCACATATGTCAGCCATAGAGTATTTGCATTTGTTTAAATAGATTTTGTTCACTATTCATCGCATAAATGAACACTTTGATGTTTGATTACACTAACGGCTAATTCGTTTAATTTATGGCATATATATATTTTAGTGACAATTAATTCGTCACACATTTTGTGACAGCATTCCCACATTTGTATTTCTGAAGAGTCTTCCCATTAAATTGGTTCTTCAGCATGATTTTTTTGTTTCTACTAGAGTTTTCTTTTTAAAAATGGTTTGTAAAATCAGTTCTCAGGGTATTTTGTACATCAAAGTAAAGTACAAATAATTTTTAAGTGTATAGCTCATAAAGTTTACGAAACACTTGGGTTTTTCGTTGTTAAATATTTAACAAGTGAGCAATTGTAGGTTTTTCACTTTGTTTTTTAGTTTTCTTAAGCCAGAAAATAGGTTATTAGTAATGCATTTAATTTGTAATAATAATAATTATTATATTAAATCAATTTAAAAACAAATAGTTATATGTTTAGTTCCTTTAAGCATACAGTTGAGCAACAACATGTCTTTTAATAATATGTAAACTATATAAAGTTTTTACCATATTAAGAAGCCTCATTAAAGATTGCCTAATTTAGTTAATTGTTTCTAGAAATTCTCGGATAATAGATCTTCCTCTTTTGTTGTAACAAGACTTATGAAACCTATAATGTATATATTTTTACCTATACTTATTTTAGTTAATTGTTCCGCATATTTTATGACAGCGCTGCTCTTGTTCTTTTTCTCCCAATTTTCGTGTTCGAATTTGTATCTCTCTCGAGCTCTCTGCCACTCTTCAACTCTCTCTACTTTTCGCTTTTACTTTCGCTGTGCAAAAATACGTCAAAATGCCTTTTGATGCTTTTCGAATTTCGAAAAACCACGCTCGCCTTCGTGTGAAAATTTATGGCAATTGCTTTCAGGGTGTGTGTGTGTGAGTGTGTGTACTGCGTGTGTGTTGATCTTTTTCTGACGGGGCATATTTCGAAATTGGCAGAGATGCTGATAATGAGAAGAGGAAGATGCTGATCTGGGCCTGTGCCGCCTCAACACACATACAGGTGGAGGTAGAAGATACAAAGGCACTGCAAGGAAAAGCGGGTCTAATTGGAGGGGAATTTTATAATTTATACTTAACCGAGGGAGGTTTTCTGATATTAAATTGATTTTTTCTTTTTTTATGAAATTTTAAAATTGATATTAAATGAAATATGAAGTAAATAGTAGAAAAGTTTATACATTTTACGGCTTTAAATATTTCTTTCATGCAAGAAAATGTGTACTTAACACTCTAAAATGTACTATATTCCATACTTCCTTAAATTACCTAAATAATATTACTTAAGAACAGTTTTGTAAAGCTTTTTAGATATTTTTAGACCCTCTATCTCAAGGCTTAATCCATAAAAGCCTGATCATCAATATATGATGCTTAATTTCTTTTTTTAAGAACTTTATAGAAAGGTTTTTACCTTCTCTTTTTACTCTTAAATAAAACAAAATTTCAGCAACTTTTTTCAGTGTGTCTCACATACAGATACAGATACACGTGTGTAGTATCTCTGCCGCTGCAAAGTTAGCCTCTCTCTCACACAGATGGTCTTCGAATTTTCCCGTGAATTTTTTCGCCTTCGGAATTGAAAATTTTCTGCGCTGACTTTTCCACATTTCAGTAGTTTCCGTTAATGCGTTCGCCACGTCGAGTTCTGGCTCCTTCTTCTATTTTATTTTATTTTTTTTCGCGTTCACGGTAATAATTATAACAACAAAATAAAGAAAAAGCAAGAATATTCAATCAACCAAAATCGAATTAAAATCCAATCTCGTTGCGTTTGAAGTGTCTAAGCTAAGAAGGCTAAAAAAAACAAAAGTTATAAGAAACAGCGAAATAAACCTTTAAAAACGGAACAAAAAAGTGTCAGATATTTTCATGCGTGGCAAAAAATCGCTGAGGAAAATCGCAGACAACGACTCGTGAGCGCTTACGTCATGCAAAAAATAATATCTCCTACGTTGGATCATATATATTTGCATATATATATATCTATTTCTATATGGCACATGTGGGCAAAAAACAGGCAACGACAGTGGCCAATAATAAACATATAATAGGTCCACACACAGGGCGTTAATTATTATTGAAAAGCCATCGATTCCAGGCAAAGATAGGCCAGGCTGACCTTCAGTCAATGACAATTCAATCTCAATTTTATCTATTTCCGTTTGCAAAAAATTATATTTATTCTAGGACTTTCAATTCGATTTTCGGCATTTCGCTGGAACAGCTTTATTTGTTTAGTTTGTATAAACAATGGGGATTGACTTGATTTTTAATTTCTCAAATGAATCAGAGGATTCTAAGAGCAAATTAAGGCAGATATCTATTTGGAAGTGTTTTTAAAATGGGAATAGGAAGTATAAATTTAAAGGTTTAAGGCTTAGTAAAATGTTTAGGCAACTGAAAACAATATAAACAACTTAAAAACCATTCCAATAATATTTAAAATTAAATTCTGAGAGCTTGGACACCTATTTCATGAAAAAATCTATTTGAAAGTATTCTTAAAATATGGAGAGGAATAGATCTGAAGGTTTAGAGCTAAATAAAATGTTTAGGCAACCTTAAACAATTTAAAAACCCTAAAAAAATAACTTGTAGAATTTAATATCCATGGAAAAAGTTTTTCTTGATTGAATTAGGCATATTTTAGCTTTTTGTAATTTCTTTAAAGAGATTTCTACAAAATAAACTACCTTTTTTTACCATCGATTGCCTAAATAAATAAATAAAAATCCAAGAAAACAAAAAAATCCCAAATTTATTTACCCATTTTGCTAAAAATTTCAAAACAGAGATTAATTAATAATTTTTGATTCGTTTCCGATCGTTCGATCAAGGGGAATTAAACCTTTTTGGGCCAATTAGGCCATAATTAATGTGAACTGCCCGATTCGGGGCGATGTTCGCTCGTGGTATTGCCAAATGCTGGCACATTATTATGACAGCAGTTTAGAAATTCTCAAACTAAGAATTGTATAATTAAATACACGGCGGCGGTGGCGAGGGCAGAAAAAAAAAAGATATATGTCTAGGCAGAGGTAGATCTAGAGCCGATATATGTGTATAGTATATATGTTGTAGATCTCTGCTAGGAATCAAGTGAAGTGCCACCGAATTTATGGTTAAGTCTTAGGCCAATATTATTCCCAAATTGGAATCTTTTTTGTTTTTTTTTTTTACTTATAATGTGTGGGATTATGGCCTTGTTATTATGTAGTTTGTGTTGCAATTAAATTGAGTTATTGACATCGGCGTTGGTTTAGCCGGAAATCGAATTGAATCAGTTTATTTGGTTAAAGATTGAAAAGTTGCCCGTACAGTGCAGTTCGCAACTGACAATGTGTTTATTTCAGGCAATTAGCACCTTTTTCGATGTATTCCATTAATTCTTAAATACTCTTTGTTTGGATTTGGTACTTAAAGCTTTCCTATTATTTTTTTTTTTTAAGTTTTCTGTGTAGAAAGGGAAAAATGTATTATTTTTGTTTGTTTAATTAATGAATTGCATTTTTTCTTTGCACAAATAAACGTTTTTATTCCCGATTGTTCTCTGAATTTTTACTTAAAAATTATTATAAATAGAATATTCAAGAAAAAACGTAAGACGTAAAATAAAATACTGAAGCAAAGGGTCTCTTGATTGAAAGTAAGATTTTAAATAGCTTAATTTCCTTTAAAATAATTATCAAAAATCTTTGTAAAACATACAAAGTATCAGTTCTTTTTAAATTGATAGTTTACAGTATTTTAATTCGTTTTGTTTAGGTGTTTACTCATTTCATATGAAATAAGTGAAGAAATAAACAAAGAACTAAACCCGTGTGCCATTTAGGAATAAATATATTATATATTTATGTATTCCGTTCAAAACAGCGTAATTACAAGCCAAATATGAGATCCTAAGCGAATCAAGGCAAAACAATTTTCGGCTCAAAGCAGCAAAAAACCAGAAAAGCAGTGAAAAAGCAAGAAAAAAGCAGTGAAAAAGCAAAGAAAAAGCACAAGGCAAACAAGAAGTGATATACATTTTTTTTTTGGTTCAGTTCAGTTAGTGGTTCAAAGGCCACAAGATGCCGCTGTACTCGGACTCGACCAACTACTACTACAGTGGCGGCAGCAGCCAGCTGTACTCGCCGTACTACAGCTCCGGCCTGGGCCTGAATCTGGGCTCCGGTTCGAGCTACACCTCCAGCTACAACCGCTCGTATCCGGCCAGCTACATGGTGCCGCTGAGTCCCTCCTCGCCCCGATCCCCCAGCAGCTACACTGGAGCAGGCTCCTCGTCCTCCTCCTCGATGGTGCATGGCCTGGGGTCGCGGTATCAGCCCAAGCTGACCACGATCACCGAGAGCGGCCGGCACAGTGGTCACAGCAGCCTGATGCCTCTGACCCGCATCCAGTCGCCCAAGTACAGCAGCTCCTCGGTATCCAGTCCCAGTTATGGCTCCTCGGGCACCACAAGTCGATATATTCCACCGCGTCCCATTGCCATAAATACGGCGGACATTGATGTGAGCTCTTCGAGATACCGCCGGGGTATCTCCGCCACTAGGACACCTGAAAGGGAGAAGGAGGAGAAGCAATCAAGGGAGCAATCAAAGGAGGAGGTCAAGGAAGAGGTCACTCCCAAGAAAGAAGAGGTCACACCACCAGACAGTCAAGATGCCGCCGCGGAAGGTCGTCCAAATCGTAGGTCAACCATCAGAAGAAACCGTCCCGTCGTCCGCCTCTCCACGATTCGCAGGCGCAGCAAGGAGCGGCCCTCGGAGAGCGCCAAGAAGGAGCAGCTGGAGAAGGCACAGCAGGATCATCAGTTCCGGGACCTGCCGCCGGCCACCGAGCCCAGCCTGAGTTGGCGCCAGAAATTGGCCGAGGAACTGGCCGCCTTTCCCGCCACCAGCAACAAGAAGTCGCCGGGGGAACTGCTCCGCGAGAGGTTCTACATCCGCGATGAGAAGGAGGAGCAGGCTCAGCCCGTGCTCAGCAAGGCCCTCAAGCGGAGTCAAACTCCTGAAGTCACAGAGACCAAGCCACTGCTGGAAAGGGAAAAACAGGAGGAGGACTCCGACTCCGCCTCCACCTCCGCCTCGGACAAGCAGGAGAATCTGGAGGAGATCGAGAAGACCATTCGACGGCTGAGCCTGGTGCAGTGCCCCACCTTCCATGACATCTGCGAGGACATCTCGTCCGACAAGATCGACGACGATCTGAATGCCGGCGAGCTGCGGCGCCGGGCCTCGATTATCCAGGAGCAGGAGCAGGAGATGCTGAACAAGCTGCAGAAGTCCAACTCGGGCACCTTCCAGCTGATCCACCTGGAGCGTCGGTCCAGCCACGATAGCACCACCACGGCAGATGAGGCCTCGGGCGAGAGATCGAAGCGACGCTCCAAGAAGAGCAAGAAGCTGCGCCACAAGATCACGGCCATCGTGGAGGTGGAGAATGCCCCTCAGGTGACGGCCCCTCAGCTCGAGCATATGCCCAGTGTCCTGGAGCTGAAGGAGGAGGAGTCCTCGAACCTGCAGGCCCTGGCCGCCGGCTCCGGTGGCTCCAGTTCCACTCCCAGTCCCAGTCCCAAGCCCAAGTTCACGGTGAATGTGGAGACGGTGGAGGAGCACCATCAGATACACAAGGTGTTCAAGCTGCCCAAGAAAAAGACAGCGCCGGAGCAGCCCAAAGATCGGGAGGAGGCCGTTCTGCCGGAAGGTTTCATGAAGGCAGCTCCCAAAACGCCCAAGACATCGCCTCTGAAGAAGGTCAGCAAGCAGCCGGAGCAGCATGTGAGTGTGGCCCAGATCTTTACCTTTGACGAGGCGGCGATTCAGGAGCAGAAGCCACAGGAACCACCCAAGGTCGAGGGTGGTGTGATCACGCCCAAGCCCGAACCCACCAAGGTCGAGGGTGGTGTGGCCACGCCCAAGCCCATTCGGAAGGCTATACAAAAATCGGAGAGCGGCGAGGACTTTTGGTCGCAAATCGGTTCCCGGGAAACCCTCTACATGACCAATCGCAAGAAGGCCATTGCGGAGCGACAGGAACAACTGCTGGAGGAGGAGATGCCAACCTCACCAACAACACCCAAGGAAACAAAGACAGAAACAAAGACACCAACAACACCCAAGCTCAAGTCGGAACTGCTCATAGAGCTCAAGACGCCGACAACTCCAACGGAGATAAAAAGCTCAACAACAACCACACCAACAACTGGAAAAGATTTTTCAAAGACTACAACAACTGAGACACCAAAACCAAAGACCACATCGCCAAAGAAAAAAGCCACTACTCCAGCGGATGCTGCTAAAGCCAAACCAACCACTGGCTTGGCCAAGAAAGTTTCACCAAAATCAACAACAGAGGAAGCTAAATCTACTACGACTTCAAGAGATTCACCAACTACTAAAGTGGCCACACCATTGACACCCAAAATAGTAGTGGAAACACCACCTCTTAAATTGGAAACAGCAACAAAAGTTTCACCAACAACACCACAAATAAAAACAGAAACAGCCAAGACAAAGGTTTCGCCAACAAAGGAAATACAAGTAAAAACAGAAACACCAACAAATGTTGTTGAAAAAACCAAAACTTCACCAATAACCACAGAAATAAAAGCTGAGAAGGTGGCTAAAGTTTCACCAACAACCAAGGAGGAAAAGTCAACAACGTCGCAGATAAAAGCGGAAACACCAACAAAAGATTCAACAACAACATCTGAAATTAAGGCTGCAGCAACAACAAGAGTGTCACCAACAACTACAACAACACCACAGGCGGAAGTTGCAACACCAACAACACCGGCTAAAGTTGCAACACCCACACCAACAACACCGGCTAAAGTTGCAACACCAACAGCAACACCACAGATTAAAGATGCAACACCACAGGCTAAAGTTGCAACACCAACAGCAACCCCACAGGCTAAAGTTGCAACAGCAACCCAACTCAAAGCAGCGACAGATGAAGCCAAAACAACAGCAGCAACACCAAAGACAACAACGACAGCAGCAACAAATGTTGCTAAAACAACAACAGCAGCAGCAGGCGCAGCAGGAGGAGCTGCAAAAACAATATCTGGCAACGCTGCTGCTGCTGCTGCAACACCAACAGCAGCGGCCAAATCAAAACTGAACGAAACAGCAGGGCCAAAAATAAATAGCGGGCAAATGGCCAAGTCACCTGAACAACAACAGGCAACGGCAGCCGCAGTCTCGGCCGAAACGAAAATAAATAAAACAACACATAAGGAACAACAGCAGCAGCCGCCGCAGCAGCAGCAGCAGCAGCAACACGACACGGCAGCAACATTGGCAGGGCAAACGGAAACCAAAACGAAATTGACGGAAGCCGCCAAGTCAAAGGTGCAATCACCGAAAACGATAAAGCCAAAAAGTGCCGGCAAAAAGAAGGCGGTGGCAGTGTCAGCGACAGCAACACCGACAGCGACAGCAACAGCGGCAACATCTCAGCCTGAGAGCAATGTGACCCCAATCAATGCCGATCAATTTATAACGGTGGCCCCCAGCAAGCAGGCATTGCAAGTGCAACAACAGGCCACAAATGCGTCATCCCCGGCAGCAGCAACATGCAATGCGACAACTGCAACGCCTACAACTTCTGCAACTTCTGCTCTCGCTGTGGCCACCAGTCTAGGTGCTAGTCCTCCTGCTCCCGCTCTTGATGTTGCTGCTGCTCCCGCTCTTGCTCTTGATGTTGCTCACGGCGACGGCGACGACAACGACAACAGCTGCGGCGAAGGCATCGCCGACGGCGTCGGCAATAATTTATCAAAGTTTGCAACAGTATCGAATTTGGCACAGTATCTGCGAGACGTTGATGCCGATCTAGAGGACTACGTACCCTCGTCGGCCGAGAGCAGCGACGATAGCTACGACGACGTCAGTTCGCCCGATTATTCCAGCATCGACGGTTCTATCCACCTTAGTGCCAGCATGAAGAAGAAACAGCGCAAGGAGAAGAAAAAGCAAAAGGCGAAAGCCGCCGCCGAGGCCAAGCTCTTTGATCCGCACAAGAAGATCAAGATCGATACCGCCAACAAGTGCTATGTGAAGGAGGAGGCGCCACGCTATCCTCTGGTGGCCACACCGCGTCCCCTGTGGAAGCGCGAAAAGATTGTCTACTCCGATGAGAATACCGACGATGAGAGCGGCTCGGAGGAGGGTTCGGGTGGCTCGCTGGACGAGGACAGTGACGATGAGAGCGAGGAATGCAGTGAGTCCTCGGCGAGCAGTGCCAGTTCCGTGGATTCAAAGGCCTTGCAGCCGGCTAGCGCTGGCAAAGATTCCACCGATGGCAGTGGTGGTGCCGGTACAGGTACCACCTTGAGCGTTACCCCCGCCTCTGCAGGTGGTGCTGCCGCCGCCGGTTCGGGCTCCGGTTCTGGTTCCCCGTCCATCATCCGGATGAGCACGTGCAGCAATGATTCCGGCTTTGAGGGCGGCACCGCGCCTTCCAGTCCCAAGAAGATGTTAGGTAAGGCGGCCGGCATCATCCTTTTTCTCTTAAAAATAAAGCAAAGCACAGAGAGAAAATTATAGGCGGCTAGGAAAATGTTTAAATATTTTCTAGAGTATACAAAAACACAGGAAAAATATTACTAGAAAGCATAAAAAAAATATATATTGCTTTTAATTAATTTATAATTAATTACTATAATTTAATCTCTGTGCTTTGCTCTCAAAAATCTTAGAAAAACAATACCCTGTCCCTCCCCCGCTGGTCACTTGAGTGCGGCACGTGTCCGGATCAAAAAAAAAATTACTGAAAAACCAAAGAAAAATAAAAGCTTTCCTTACTTTGCTTACTGAATTCGCACAGGCCTTTCGGAATGCTTTCGTTTTCACAAAAACACAGATCTCTCTCTCTCTCTCTCTCCCTATAGATATGAGTTATAGATAGCGGCGGCCAAAGGCATGCAAACAATTCGGGGGAAAAATCAAAAGAAAAACACAGATCGCCAAATAAACAAAGTCATAATGTTCAATAGCTAGCATATATAGCAAGTCCCGGGCAAAGGAAACACTTGGTAATTCGTAACACTATTCCCCCGGGGCTATAAGAATATACTTTCGGCTAGTTGCTGGTCCATTACTAGACCCACATTCGAGCCGTTAACTAGGAAGTGAAAATACCAAACGAAAACATCTCCTGAACAATGACAAAAGTTCATTGACCAGCCAACAGCTGGAGCAAAATTGTGAGTTATTGGCTGTGAAAATTTGGGATTTTTCACGTTTCATGTGGCGACATTTTAGTGGGAAAAAATTGTGAAAAATTAAGTCTGGAATTGGGAATATTTGGAGAATTGATTTGTGTTGTGTTTTGTGAAATTGGTTTTTATATTTTCAAACTTTATTCTCTGAGTGGCTTATTCTAAAAAATTCAATTAGATTTTTTTTCTTGTGTGTGAATGTTGTGTTGTGGTGGTTTTTTGATTTGTTGTTGAAAATTGTTGTTGAAAGTGATTGTTGAAAATGGTTGTTGAAAATGGTTGTTGGGAACAGTTTTTTAAAACTATTCTTAAAAAGTTGTTGAAAACTGTTGTTGAAATCTGTTGTTGAAAACTGTTGTTGAAATCTGTTGCTGAAAACTGTTTTTTTTTTTAACTCTTCTAAAAAAATTTGTTGAAAACTCTTCTTGGAAACATTTTAACTGTTGTTAAAAACGGTTTATAAAAACTATTGTTGAAAACAATTTTTGAAAGCTGTTGTTGAATATTGATGAATACTTTATGTTATTCATAAATTTCAATTACAAAGCATTTGCAACAATTTAAACTCTACTTAAATTGATTTAAATTACTTGTTTTCCTATTTCTCTTGTGAACTTTCTGCCTCTGCAATTACGAGGGCTAGAAAGATCATCTAAAATTTGGCATTTCTCATAGGAAAAACCACCTATGTCTTGGCAAATCGACTTCCTATTTCTATTGCTCGATTTCGTGTTTTATGTAATTTTTCGTTGAGAACTTTATCGTTGATTACTGTTCCGTGGTAGCGTTTCCTTGATGTTTGTGCGAGAATTTGCCAGAGATCCGCTGCCAGAAGCCGCAAGAAAACTGCAAAAAATAAGAGAAAATCAGTGAGAGAGCGAGAGGAACAAAGAAAGAAAATTCGGAAAGGAAGGGAGGAGGAAAAGAATCGACAAGTTGGCATTTTACTTTTAGCCAAAACAACAAATGAAAACAAATTGTTTAGGTCATCGTCGTGTCTGTCTCTGAGCTTTCTTGCGGGGAACAATGTCTAGAGATATATAGTAAGCTATATCTGCACAGATATAGATGTATAAACAGACATATATAATTATACATTCCCCTTTGCAGTACAAGACAATATAAAACAACGCAGTTATGAGCCAGATAGCCAAGTCAATTCGCCGATTATATAAACTCGGAGAGGGAACCGAGCGAATTTAGTTTGTTTTGACTTTCGTTACCACACTGCGTATACGTGATATCCGGGGATATCCGCCGCAATTAGTTGGAGATGCAATCAACTAGCGGATTCGCATTGTTTGGGCGCCCAGTAGCAGCCAAATTAATTAGCGGAAATCAAATGTCTTGAATACAATTAATCTGCACTGAGAATAATAAGAGGATGTTGGTTTTGGGGAACTTAAACTAAGATAGTTCTGTTTTCTCTAACAAACTTTATCAATGCCTGGGGAAATCCGCAGATTATTAGAATTTTAAAACCTTTTAATCAGTAGTTAGTACAAGTATTAATTTTTATAAATGATAAAGCTTGTTGCTCGCTTAAATAAATTTAAAAAAAAACATTTAAACAATTGAGAAAACTGGGAAAATTAAAGTTCCTGCTAGAGGTAGTCTTAGAAAATAATATTTCCATATTAGTTATATCTAAAACTTTGCTAGAAATACCAGAGTGGCTCCATTTCCCAGCCGTTTCATTTGTCGGGGCAATTATTAAACGTTTTCCTGGGCCAACAGAAAGAAAAATAAATAAAACAAAAATAAAGCGTGGCAGCCAATAATAAATCGCAACAGGAAATCACATATTTGCCGCTGTTAAAAACTTAATAACAATTTGTTTGCAATTAATTCCCTCTCCGTTTTGATCCGATGCTATGCGTGGGCATATATTCATATTTCGCATCCAAAAAAATCGAACCGAAGAATGTGACGTGAATTGTCACAAGAAATGCGAGCGGCTCACGGCCAATTTATGCGGTGTCAATCAGAAACTCATCGTCGAGGCACTCAACTATGTGAAGCGAGGTAAAAACCAGACAAAATGCACACACAAATCATTGAAATGGGAACGATGAAGGACACATGATTTTCGTATAATTTGTGCCTTTAGCTTATGGGCTTGATTTTGCTAAAAAACTGAATTTTTAAAAGTGATAATTGCTAAAGGTTTCTTTTTAAACATTAAGAAATTAATTAAAAATATTTGAAATATTAAAAAAATGTTTTCTAGAAAAAGAGTATAATTTTATGGAAATTTAATCGAAAGAAAGACTATTAATATTATTTTTTTTGTTAACTATTAAAAATTTTATTAAAGAGTTTAAGAAACTCAAAAGAAAAAAAGAAATAATTAGCTTTGAGACTATTAAACGAGAATTTTATATAAATATCTTAATTATTTAATGTTTATTAGTAAAGATAAATAATAATTTCTTTATCAAAGTTTATTTTAATATTTCTTAGAAGTTTTTTAAGCTATTGCTTCCGTTATATCTGACAATGGCATCTCTTTAGCTTACTTTCTGTTGGCAAAATCAAGTCCCCATAAATAGTTACAGATCTCTTTAAGATGTGAGATCTTCGATAGCTCTTTATTAATTATTTTTAATAATAATAAATAAATTAGGAGCCCGTGAAGCCCGCGACTCGCCCAGCACACCGCCCAGCTTGAATCCAGCCTATAAAATCGAGCCGAGCGAGGAACACGATGGTATGCCGAATAATCTTATATATTATTACCCTAGATATATATTATAAAGCCATTAGACCCGACTCAAGTGACCAAGCACTCTCACAGCTCTCTTCTAATATATTTTTATAAACAACTTAACTAACCTTCTTAATAAACTTAACTATATTTCTCTCTCTCTCTGCGTCTCTCTTACCGACTCTGTCTCTGGATCCATGTTAATCTTGCACAGAAACATCATATACATATTCACAATTCCAAAAATCCGGACGTTTCACTGCGCCAGCAACAGTAATACCTAGATTTAAGAATTATTCGGTAGATGATTTCCACTTTCTGGCCGTTCTCGGCAAGGGAAGTTTCGGCAAGGTAAGTCTTTGTCTTGAATTATTATTTAAATTTATTATAATTATATTTAATTTGCTTACTCGCAGGTTCTGTTGGCCGAGCTGCGCGATACCACGTACTATTATGCCATCAAGTGCCTGAAAAAGGATGTCGTACTGGAGGACGACGATGTGGACTCGACGCTGATCGAACGCAAGGTCCTGGCCCTGGGCACCAAACATCCCTATTTGTGTCATCTGTTTTGCACCTTCCAAACGGAGGTGAGTTCTAATTAATTATTATCAATTATTGGTAATTATCAAAAATATATTAGAAGGAATTTTAAGAATTTATTTAATACACTTTTAAATTAATTTTGACCTACAGTTGCCACAATCGACAACTTCCTTGTTTTTTATTTTTTAAAATACAAAATATAATTAAATAATAAAGGCACTGTATATTTTATTATATAATTAAATTTAGTATTTTATAAAATAAAGAAATATGGAATAGTGAAATTATGGAGATTATAAATTAGGAAACAAATGAGTCATCAATTAGCACCTGTTGAGGAAACACTAGGCCTTGATTAGGATCACCAACGGTCAATGACCCTCAAATTAAAACAAATTATTATTTACTTTACTCTCAATAAATAATTAAAAAATATATTAAATCAATAACTAATAAAAAACTCCTAAAAATACACATGATTTATAAGACATCTTCCAAAACTCTTTCCAGTTAAAAGTTAACTGAAAATAATATTTAAAAAAATAATTTTCAGAATGATTTTGAACACCTTTAGGTCACACGATTAGGGTCACGAATCGAAGGTGTGTTCGAATATATAGAACAATCCGATCGGCCGTTTTTTTCTATAATTAGCCAAAGAAAAGGTAAAACGCGCTAAAATTAGAGCCCTGGGGTCTGGCCATCGATTGGGGCACACGTCGACGACGTCGATCGGACATCATGTAGATCAGGGTGCCTGTCCGTCCGATCTCTGTGTGTTCTCTCGCTGCGAATTCTGCATCTGCATCTGAAACTGCAACATTGACACCGATTAGAAGGTATTTTAATTATTTATGACTTTGGGGGACGATCTCCCCGAAAGCTCTCGCTGATTCTCGCCAGTTGGGCGAGAAACTGAGATGCGATAAGTTATCGAAAGTGTCACATCTCCAGAATTATCGAATGAGTGAATTTGCAATATATCTTTAATATTGATAACATAGGGAAGGTATTTTGATGATAAATATTGATAAAAGTGGGTAGATTTATTACTAAAACATGTTTACTATTTGTATTTAAGTATTTAGGATTTATTATCGGGCTAATTTCGATAATTTCAATGTTTTTGATTATTTATATTTATATTTATATTTTTTTTATCCCTTTCAGAGCCACTTGTTCTTTGTGATGGAGTATCTAAATGGCGGTGATCTCATGTTCCACATCCAGGAGAGCGGACGCTTCTCCGAGGAGCGGGCCAGATTCTATGGCGCCGAAATAATCTCGGGCCTCAAGTTCCTGCACAAAAAGGGCATTATCTATAGGTGAGTTTTACTAGAAGAAACTAAAACTAAACTCAAATATTATTAATCCCTTTAAATTAATTATTATTATAGAGATCTCAAGCTGGATAATGTCCTGCTGGATTACGAGGGACATGTTCGTATTGCCGACTTTGGCATGTGCAAATTGCAAATCTATTTGGACAAGACGGCCGATAGCTTTTGCGGCACACCCGATTATATGGCGCCCGAAATCATTAAGGTAACTTAATTAAATTATAATTATTTTTCTTGCCCTTCTAAATATTTAATTTAAATTATTTGCAGGGTGAAAAGTACAATCAGAACGTGGATTGGTGGTCGTTCGGTGTGCTGCTCTACGAAATGCTCATAGGACAGTCGCCATTCAGTGGCTGCGACGAGGACGAGCTTTTCTGGTCGATTTGCAATGAAATTCCATGGTTCCCAGTCTACATATCCGCAGAGGCCACAGGCATTCTCCGAGGGGTACGATTACGACAATATTAAGTAGAAATAATAGATATTTAATTAATCAATTTAATTTACAGTTGCTGGAGAAGGACTATACCAAGCGCATTGGTTCGCAGTACAGTCCGGCTGGCGATATAGCCGATCACATATTTTTCCGACCCATCGATTGGGGTCTGCTGGAAAAGCGACAAATTGTGCCGCCCTTCAAGCCACAAGTGGTAAGCTTACTTTATCATATCTTTAATAATTTATATATTTTTTATGTTCTTAATATTCCCTCCCAGAAACACCCCCTGGATACGCAATATTTCGATCGCGTCTTCACCCGGGAACGTGTGCGACTCACGCCCATCGACAAGGAGATCCTGGCCTCCATGGATCAAAAGCAGTTCCATGGCTTCACCTACACGAATCCGCACATCACCTTGGACTAACAAGCTTAATAATCAATATCTTCTAATTTATATAATTTATATAATTTTTAGAGCAACAGTATTTGTATATGTAAATATTCATACTTATTTATGAAAAAAAAAACAAAAACCAGAAATTAACGAGACCCAAAAAAAAAGAAGGAAAGAAAATCGTTTCGAAATTAAATAAATTTGTAGTTAAGCCTGAAAAACCATTAAAATTGGATCATAATTCTAGTCAGCTAGCAATACTCGTATATCTTAAGTCGATACTCTCTAATTGTACAGATATCCCTCCTCATATTTAACTATATATATATTTATATAAACATAAACATATATATATGTATACCTATATGAATCCATTTTTTTTTTTGCAATTTTTTTTTGTTCTTAAATTTAGTGCTTAAGCCAAAAGTCTACGTCTATGGGAAATAAAAAGATTAAAAAATAAATTAATTAAATGTGTGTTGTGATTAAACAATGTGTCAATCAACTGAGATTGTCAATGGGCTACCGTTAGCTGTGTTTGGATGAGTACAGTGCGTTTCGGGAGTGTTAGTTGGGCTCTGATTATAAATAAAAAAGTAAAGAGGAAAGTATGGCATGTATTTTCATTTTTTGTTATTTTATTTGAGAGTTAATTTATTTATTTATTTAACTTTTGTGCCTATAAACCTTCAAAGACATGAGCAAGTCTTGAATTAATTTTAAAAACCTCCTTCAAAAATACATTAATATATTTAAAAGTCATATTTTATTTTTATTTTCCCTGCTAAGTCCTTATTGTGCCTCTTATTCCGCATTTTCAGTTCAAAACCTTAATTTAATTTAATTTAAGAAGAGTAAAGAGGAAAGTATGACAAGTATTTATATTTTTTTATACCTTCTTATATTAGTTATTAATTTATTTTATCATTATTGTAACTATAATCATTTAAATGTATTTTATAAACTACTTTAAAATACATAAATACATTTTTTTAAGCATAAAATTATTATTTACCTCATTAAACCCTTATTATTCCTCTTAATTAGCATTTTTAGTTAAAAACCTTAATTGGCTTATAGTAAATCCCCACAAGCATGACTCGCACTGTGCCATACAGTCCGGTATATGCTAATGTGGAGCAGTGAGAGTGATCAGTGGAGCATTTCGTGTGGCTTTAATTGTCAACTGCAGTGAAAATTCTATTAGCTGTTTGGTTTTCAGCTTAATTTGCATAGAGATTTGACTTTTTCCGTTTGTTTTTAAATGCTAATGAGAGTTAGCGATATATATATGGTATATATTACCTGGATACGAGCATGTGTGTATGGTCTGTGGGTCAACGAGATGATGGCAGCGAGAGTGGATGGCGGGTTCAGGCTTTAATGGCCAACATAATGGCCCAACCGAGTCGCGTGAACCAGTTTAATGTCATTCCACAAAAAGGCAGCATTCAAAGAATTATTCTTGTTAACTCTGGCATAAATCAGGTAAATACGAACGCTCACTACCTGCTGACTCACTTGATGTTTTAATAAATTTGTGCTGCTCATAACATAATAGAGGAAATAATAGAAGAAAGAGCCGCCTGACAACACACTAGGCCCCGTCCCCAGTCCCCAGTTTCAAACAACAATAAACGCTCTCGGGCCTGGCCAGTTATGTTTTTATTTTCAATTCAAAGTGTTGGACATATCAGGCATAGTGGTTGCTAAATGGTTAATAAATCAGGGAAATTTGTGAATATTTCATATTTATTTTATTATTATTTAAGGAGATAATTCTTAACGTATAAAATAAATATATTTAAATATTAAATAAATACTCGGAACCCTTTTTTGTAATTTGAAGTATAATTTTGTCCATTCCTTATTGAATTTTAGTCAATAATTTGTTCAATTTCAAATTAATAAGCGAAGCCTGAACCATTGATTACCTAGGACGTGAGGTAAAGGTAAAACATCTCCTTAATAATATGTTCATATTATTTTCTAGAGTTTTAAAGACATTTATATACCGGAAACCCTTTTTATTAAGTTAAAATATATATTTAAAGAATAAAATGCAATGTATTTGAATTTTTAACAAAAAATTATTTATATAGTTAGTTCACATAGCTTTTCAACCTCTTTCTGTCATTATATTCTGAAACTATATTAAAGGAATAAAATACAATAGACAAGGCTTAGGAAATCATTTTTGGTATGGAAAAAGCCATTAATATAGTTATTAAAAAAATATTTGAATCACTCTACAGCCGTATATTCTCCAAATATTTTTCAGAAATTAAATATAAAGGATTAAGCTTATGAATTAGTTTTTTAAATAGAAAAAACCCTTAATTTAGATAAAAAAAAGCTTTTAAGCTACTTTTGAGGCATTAACTCTACGATACTTTCTCTAAGTATATTTAAGAAATAAACTAAGAAAGATAAGATTTATAAATGAATTTTTTAAATATAAAAATCCCTTAATTCACTTAGTTAAAATAGAGTTCGCACCACTGTACGACTGTGTACCGTACGGTATTTTCTCTAATTAATTCGCTTTTACGAGCGCAGTGCATGGAGCCAACCGACACAGTGGTGAGTGAGTCGCAGCGATCCGAGTTTCCCGAGTCCCCCGAGTTCAGTTGGTGCAACACGGGCCTAGAACGCGCTCCTCCGCCGCTCCACTCACGGATTTATTTCGGTCTTTTTTTTTCTGGTTTTTAAATCATAATTTGTGACAAGTGCTCCCCGCGCAGGATGAGCTAAAATGCTGACCGTTCTGAACACCCTGAGCCTGCTGCTGAGCCTAATAGTTTTGGTCAGGAGCTACGGCGGCCAACAGCTGCTGCGGAGGAACATCATCAAGGTGCGGGCCAGCGGCTTCATGCCCTTCGAGTCGGACTTGCTGCTGCCCCTGGGCATACTCCGGCAGCTGCAGTCGCAGGATCGAGCCTCGCGCTTCCACAGGCCAGAGGTGAGGCCGCCAGTAAAGCCTCGAGTGAAGCAACAAATCCGGCTGGAGCGGGCCCATCCCTTGCGGGAGGCCAAGGGCGTGCAGCTGTACAATCTCATCGATGATGATGGGGAGCTGCTGCTGAATCTGAAGGTTCACCAGGAGCAGAAGGGCAGTGGTAGTTACCAGGAAGCTGCTCCCTTGGGCCTCCCTACCAAAGAGACGTTGTATCAGAGCAAGTTCCAGGAGTACGACTCGCCCTGGCTGCCCTCCAAGTGGCGGCCCACCAGCGAGTTCCCGCTGGGGGTCACCTCCTCCTCGCCGAGGCCGCTGCCACTGCATCAGTATCTTGGCCAGAGCAACCAGATTGCCGAGCGGAAGACGGCGAAGCGAAGGCGTGTGGACATGTGGCCACATAAGTGACATCCAGACTGCTGCTGATGATTCCGAATGAGATTTAAATTATATATTTTAATATAAATTATTTATTTGAATTATGTTCAACGATTAAAAAATACACAACCACGAGGCACCGCACTTTTTGGCACAGAAAGCTATTTAAGGACTCAAAGATTTGTTTTTAAAAATTCAGAAAACTGCAGATATTCAAAGACAAATATTTATTTTATATCCTAAATATGAAATGTGAAAAAGTAACCTAAAAATCATAAATATTATCATTTAATTCTGTTTTGGATAGTGTATAACTAATTAATACTCAAAGTTAAGTATTTAAATTTTAAATTCAAAATGAAATCATAAGCCTTGAACGATCTTTTTATATTAATGTCCAAAGCTAATTTTAATTCCATTTTCTGTGCACACAAATACAAAAAATAATCTCTAAGACACGACTTACACTCATAAGATTCAATAAATAAACATTAAGATATAAAAACGATACAAAATAAATCCATGAGATTCATTAACTTGATAATCAACGGGTCGTTGAGCTACCGCTAATTCGGATGACGCGACGATGATTATGGTAATTCGATCGAACGAACGAACGGCTTGAAAGTGAAATTGAAGAGCGGATCGAAAGCGGAATCGAAATGAAAGGTAAAAATGCTAATTCGGGCAGCCTAACAAACCATGAAACCAATGGAATAAGAACAGCAAACAAAGAATCTTGATGTTTGATATATATTTAAGAAATTTAAAAAATAGTGAAAGATCTATTTGTTTCGGGAATTATCACTTCTAAAATCTTGATTCAAAATAAGTAGGAAAGCAGAAAATTAAGAAAAAAATAAGCAAAAGCAAAGTAAAGAAAGCAAGTAAAGGAAGAAAGCAAGAAATCAGAAAGAGGAAAAAAGCAAGGAAAGAAGAGAAAAGGATCAAGAGGGAAGAAATCAAGAAAGAAGAAAAAAGTAAGAAAGGAGCAAGGAAAAGAAAGGGAAACCAAGTATGAAAGCAAGTAAAAAAGAACATACGAAAACAATTAAGAATGCAAGAAAGAAAACAATTAAGAAACCAAGTAAGAAAGCATGGAAAAAAGCAAGTAAAAAAGCAAGTAAGAAATCAGAAACAAATAAGATATGACTTTAAAGTTGATTGACATGACTTTAAAGTTCCTTTTTCATGTACAATTTGTTTCCCAGGCTCCGATTTTGAAGTTCGGTGCCCAACCCTGACTTTTAATATTAAATTTCTAAAGAAAACATGGTAAATATTTATAACTTACAGATGGTATTTTATTTTTTTCTTCAACTAGTGATGTAAAATGGATACAACAGTAAAAAAAAGATGGGATCGAAAAAAAAGAGGGGGATGCCTAAAACTACTTAACAAGAGACTCAAGGATCAGTATGGCCTGAATCACAGTGCGGAATCGGCTTCCTTACTTCCAGCTGGAGGATGGGGGCAGGTAGCCAGGCGAGGGAGCAGCCACAGGGGGAAGGTACTCATTGCTGGGAGGCAGGTACTCGTTGCTGGGTCCATGGACATGACCATGACCACCCTCCTCGTGGATCACCTGGATGGTCTTCACCTCCTCGAAGCCGCCGTGTCCGTGCCCATGAGAGTGGCCGTGATCATGGCCGTGAGAGTGGCCGCCCTCCTCGTGGATTACCTTGATGGTCTTCACCTCCTGGTGGCCACCATGTTCATGTCCATGTCCATGGCCGGAGAAGCCACCGGCATAACCGCCGCCGCCGCCCAGAGCGTGTCCCTCCTCGTGGATCACCTTAACGGTCTTGATTTCCTGGTGTCCGCCGCTGGAGAAGCCTCCATGGCCTCCAGAGAAACCTCCATGGCCGCCAGAGAAACCTCCATGGCCGCCGGAGTAGCCACCATGGCCGCCCTCCTGGTGGATAACCTTGACAGTCTTGACCTCCTGGTGTCCACCGCTGGAGAAGCCTCCGTGGCCGCCGGAGTAACCTCCATGGCCTCCAGAAAACCTCCATGGCCGCCGGAGTAACCTCCATGGCCGCCCTCCTGGTGGATAACCTTGACAGTCTTAACCTCCTGGTGTCCACCGTGGGAGTAGCCTCCATGACCTCCAGAGAAGCCACCATGACCGCCGTGAGCGTGGCCGCCCTCCTCGTGGATCACCTTGATGGTCTTCACCTCCTGGTGGCCACCATGTCCGTGTCCATGGCCGGAGAAGCCGCCGGCATAGCCGCCGCCGCCGCCCAGAGCGTGTCCCTCCTCGTGGATCACCTTGACGGTCTTAATCTCCTGGTGTCCACCGCCAGAGTAGCCTCCATGGCCTCCAGAGAAGCCACCATGCCCGCCGCCGCCGCCGGAGTAGCCGCCGCCCTCCTGGTGAATCACCTGGATGGTCTTGACCTCCTGGTGACCACCGCCTCCGCCGCCGGAGCCGATTCCGTAGCTGTAGCCGCCGCCTCCGCCGCCGCCACCACCACCGCCGGAGCCACCGATGAAGCCAGCCGACGAGGTGGCAACCAAAGCAGCCAGGAGACACACAAAGACCTAAGTAAAGACGCAACAAACCCGATATTATATGGATTTATACAGGCGAAGTCAGGACTCACCTTCATTGCTGGAAGTTTCTTGCTTGGGGGTTGAAAACTGTGGAACTTCACGTAGCTGAAGAGAGCAAGCTGGCAGCCAACTGATGATCCATTCCCCGGCACGCCGGGCTTTTATAGCTCACCGATTGCGAGATGCTCCATCCGCATCTTGGCCCTCCTCCAGCTGCTTTCGTCATAGAGCAGCCGCTGCTGCCCTAATCCCCGCCAGCCTCGGCTGCCCCCAACTCTGGATTAGAAGAAGTCCAACAACGCCAAATGCAAATGAGTTAAATGCGAGGGGAAAAAAATAATAATAAATACTAAAAAGCAGTTCCATAATTGGGCCAGCAGCCGAAGCCGAAGCCGCAGCCGGAGCCGGAGCGCCGAAATTAATCCGGCGAGCATGAACGAATCGCTTGATGAGGCGGCGACCTGATCGATCGGTGCCTGGGTTAGGTCAGGTCGGGTCAGATTATAGCTTTCCCAATGCAGCAGGTTCACAGGGGGGAAAATATATTAGTGGTGGATATATTTTCCAAAGAAATTAAAGAAAAACCTGCCTTAAATATTGTTATCTTTGATATTTTATCTTTAATTTAAAGGTAACTACTTAATAAAAATTTCTAAGCTTTATTGTTTTCTCTAGTTAAATGACTAAAGATTTTCTTTTAATTAAAGAAAGTCAAGGTTGCCTCAAAAATCGAAGAGGATTTTAAAAAAATACAAAAACTAAAGATAAAAATGGTTTTTAAATACTTTTAATGTTTCAGAAGCAACATAAACTTACATAAAGCTATTTTATTGATAAAGAATAAGGTAGAAATTCATATTAAAATAGGTGAGTCTGTTGTAAGTTGATTCTAATATTAAATCATGATTAAATATGATTAATTAAATAAGAAAACCTTTATAAAATTAAATAAAAGAATGTAAGGAACACCTTTAGGCACTTTTATACCAAAAAATAATCAATCTAAAGGAAAATATTAAAGATACACTGCCTAAACTTTGACTTAACTGTTGAAAGCCTTTAAAAGTTGATAAAATTTTCCAACTATGTATTTTCCTATTCCCAGAAAATAATAAATAAAGCAATTATGATCCCACTTTTAATGTTAACCCAATTAATTCCCCTCCAAAAAATAAAAATCAAAGCAATTATAACCAATATCAAACGCTCTTCGTCACCTCTTTCATAGCCGAACGCATTTTAATTTGCCAAAAGTAAAGTCAAATCGAATCAAAGGAAAGCCCAAAAAGATATGCAAATTACTGCAACAATTTCGCTATCATTTCGCATTAAATGCCTCAGTCGTTCCTCCGCGAAATTTATATAAAAATAAAATTAAAATAAACGTTAAAAGTATAACGAGTATTGGCCAACTCTCTGGAGTTGTGTAAAGCAAAACGGCCAAAAGACGTCGAAGAAGATGTGGCGTGAGATGTCTTGGCTTAAAGGGCGAACCAAAGGAAAGGCAATTTGAATCATTTAAATAATATTACAATATCAAATTGGGTTCGCAGCAAAGCCGATTAATCACAACTCCCCGACAGGGGACAGGCCCCCGCCAGCAGATGTTGAAAACGAAGCTAATCGATCGGATAAGATCGTTACCTCACGAAGCCTTAAATACTCTGGAGAATTAAAAAGAAAGAAAAACAAAATATACACATTGCCTGGAAGAAATTTTGCTTACTTGGGATTACAAAAACAAAACCTACACACCGGGGTACTCAGATATCTGTATTGCTTTTTTCTTGCAATTCTTGCCTCACAAATGTAGCTTTTGTTGTCGTGCTCCTAGCTTGAAGTTTAGTGCCCACCTATGACCTAAATTATCATTTTACTTATCCTTCTAGTTAAATATTTAACCTGGTTCATTATTAAGGGTTCGAAATCCCTATATACCCCTCAAAATACACAAAAAATACAGGGTAACAATATTTATCAAATTTAATTTGTGGTTAAAACGAGAGATCTTTGCTGTCTTTCTTAATTTCCATATGGTTAAGTGGTTTCTTTGCCTTTCGAAATTCATGATTATCATTTTAGCTTAAACAATATTTAAGGATCTTTAAAAATATAAAAACTTTTAGATTTGTTAAGGCCATTATACTAAATTATTGAAGAACTTTACTAAGAAATACCCTAAAGATCTTTTTAAAACACAATTAAAACCTTAAATTCCTTAAATTTAATCTAGGAACTTGTCATAAAAGTTTAAATATATAATTTTAAAAACCATACTTTCCTATAAATGCCAAAAAAAAGCTTAGATTAGTAAAAAAAAGCTCTTACTCCTATTAAACCCTAAAAATTCAATACAGTATTCCAACTAAGTGGAAATTCCCTTTTAAATATCTTCAAAAACATTATTTAAACCTTAAATTCAGCAAAATTAATCTAGGTGTTTGTCATAAAAGTTAAAATAAATATTTTAAAACCCATACTTTCCTTTAAGTTCCATAAAACTGCTAAGATTTATATAAATAAAAGCTGTTACTCCTATTAAACCCCAAGAATTAAATATAGAACTCAAATTAAGTGAAAATTTCTCTTTAAACATAAATAATTATGCAAGAAATGCTTAAAACTTTCACTTTTTTTTAAGTATATAATTATCACCATAAGAAACCCCAAATAAGAAAGGGACAGAGGTGCCCCAAACAGACCCAGGAATCAGAAAGGGAGGGAAAATAAGAAAACAACACATGATTTCTGTGGTTCATTATGAATTATCTTTATCAATTCGCCTGAATCCGCTTCAATTACAATACATCTCTAAGAATACTTTAATCCGATGGTAAACAAACAAAAAAAAATATAATTCCTTTTTATCCGTATCAAAAATTATCTTTCACTTTCGTTTTTTCTCTTTTTTTCGTTTGTTTTTAGTTCTTCTTATGTTTTGTTTTTAGTGTTGTTGTGTTGATCGCTTTAAATATTAGAATTATACAAACATAATAATATTAACAACAGTTATGGTAATGCAAAAAATAGAGGGTGTTGGGCGGGGCGAGGAAGGATTAAAAATGAACTAAATTTAGGTTTTTAAAATGTAAAAAGTACTGCTTTTTCCGGGGCAATAAATATATATATATATATCTCAATGTCGATGAAACAAAAACAAAAAATATAACCAAGAGGAGGGTGGGCGGTGAGTGGTGAGTGTAGTGAGGGTGTGTGGTGTGTGTTAGCCTAGAGTACATAATTAGGGTTTCAATTAAAGTTAAATGTCGACGACGTAGTATTTAGTAGGCAGCTCGGGCCGGATCCGGATCCGGTTCCGCCTACGTGGCAACGATCACGCGATCGCACAGCTATTCCGGCTGTGGCTCGTCGGCGTCTTGCAGCGATTCTTGCTCCTGGAGCTCTGCGTCAGCGAATTAAAGCACTGCGACGTGGTCAGTGCATATGACTTGAGCGTCGACTTCACCGACGGCGGCAGTGGCAGCGAATCGATGGCATACACGCTGGTCCGTCGCACAATCGTTCGGCAGCACAGCTCCTGCAGGGACAGCACTGTGGAAATATGGAAATGAGGGAAATAAATTAGTAAATTCAATTAAATAACTTATAGTTAAGAGTTTGAGAACTTTTTATAAGATCTAACGATTAATTTTTATGGTAAATTAAATTAAAAAGGCTTTTCTTTATCACAAATCATTGAATTTTTAAATCTTTACTTATTTAAACATTAAACTAGCTCCTAAGCAGCTTTAAATATTAAATAGTTTCGCTTTGCATACCAAAGGTTTAATGCCTTTTATCTTTTCTTCAGTTTAAGCGGCTTTAACTTTTCAAGTTCACCCAAAAACAAAGATAAAACGTTACAGAAAGTGTTATTCAACTGTCAAAAGTTATAATTAAAGCTTCATTAATGCCCTGATTTAATTGATTAATAAAAACCACTAATAGTTGTCTCCTTTACGCAATTTAACTATAAATAACCTAAGAGCTTAAATCAATCAACAACCTGACCCTTAATAATGACAATAAAATTGGCATAAGACATTATTTAACACTAATTAAATCCCAAATCATTATCAGCTTGATTTCTGTTATGTTTTAGGTATAAATAAAATATTTCTTATACCCTTATTGCTGCGCCAAATGTGCTCCATGCCGTTGCGGTGCAGCGCCATGCGCGCCAACTCGCAAAAGGACTCGCGTATGTTGAAGTCACAGAGCGGCGATATCTCGAAGCAGGACATGTTGTTGCGGCTCGCATAGGTCTCGGCCTGTTTGGCCGCCACCTGTCGCTTGAAGGCCAAATGCAAACGATTCCCCACCAGCACCTTTGGGATGCCGGGAGCGTGCTGTAATTTAAACAGAAATTAGCCAATAAAACCCAGTAAAATATATATTTCTTACTAACCTCATCGACCTCCTTTAGCCAGCGATCGATGCCATCGAAGCTCCACTTGTTGGTGATGTCGTAGACGAGTATGATGCCCTGGGCGCCGCGTGAATAGGAGCGTATGATCGTACAGAAGCGTCCCTGGCCCGAGGTGTCCCACAGCTGCAGCTTCACCCGCTTGCCCTCCAACAAGATGGTGGTCGTCTTGTAGGCTACCGTTTGGAGGATGTGAGAGGATGTGCAGTCTATTAGGTTGGAGGAGTGGCAGTTGTGTAAACACAGGCACAGACACAGGCACATGCACATCTCTATCTCGTACGCACGCACTCGCACTCACTCACCGTTGCCGCTGCAGAAGGGACTCTCCGATGAGGGGTCCTCCAGGTTGGAGAGTATCTCGTGCTTGCCCACATCGCTGTCGCCCACCAGCAGAACCTTTAGCAGATAGTCGTAGTCCTTGGTCATTGTTCCCATGTGGCTGCAAGCGAAAAAGGAAAGGAAGTTAGGGATTTAAATAGGATTTAAATTAGGTTTTATTCTAAGGAATTTTATATAATAATATGGAACGGTTTAAGCTTTAAGGCTTAGCTTCGGCATGCGTCCTTAGCTTGGGGTTTTGCCCAAACTTTGGGTGTTTCTTCATTTTTACAAAGGTTTAGCGAGAAGTAAGGAGGATTTAAGAGATATTCTAGCTTTAGCAACAGATTTACATAAAATATAAAGAAAATAGAGCTTGAACTACCTTTCTTAAAGGACCTCTTTGAACATTTGTTCACATTTTCAATTATTTATTAGCTATAACAATGAAGAAATTAATTAAATACCACTAAAACCCATCTACTTTTGAAGTTAATTAAGTTATTTATGAAGTTACACCGGAACAATATGAACAAAATAAATAAATAAATACATCTCGTACACTAAACTTTCTTCAAATAACTGTAAACTCTCGTAATTATTTACAACAATTAAAATACAACAATTTTTTAATGAAATGCCAGCTGCTCCGAGCGATTTGCAGACATTTCTTGCTGCTGCAAATTCCAACTGCAATTAGTTGTTGGCTTAGGGCTTTTTTGCAACCAAAGTGGTTCTCATTCTCTGTTTGTTGTATTATTATTTTTTCTTGTTATTTTTGCAGTTGCGGTAACCGGGCTAACCGGTATGCAGCGCTTATAACTCGCGAAACTAAAAAGCCAAACTGTGAACCGGCAAATATTTACTTGTGCGCTGTGTTCTATTTCTGTTTTTCTGCGCTTTTCTGAGCCGCGTAATTTATTAAGTGACTCATGCAATTAATGTACAGAGTGTGGTCAGTGTATTTATAGCACGATCTGATACGCACTTGCTGGTTATGTCGCGCAGTGTCACTGGGATTTTAGTTTCAGCGATTTTACAGTTTGCATTTCACACACACACACACGAACACTCACACACGCGCACACGGATATGGGTGTGTTTTTGTTTTGCGCACGAAGGAAATTGATTCTGCCATTTAATTGCGTGCCATTAACGATTGTTTATAAAACAATTAGCTGCAATTTTGGCCTTTATTTGCAACAAGCCAACTGCACAGAAGATTCACTTGAACAAAAACAACAACAAAAAATTGTAGGTGGGGGCCAAAAAATAAAAACATTTGCGCATTTGCATGTGTGTGTGTGTGCGTGCATGCCTTATTTTGATTGTTGTTGCTGCTGCCGTAAATGCCATGGAATGTTTATTGAGCTTTAGTCGTAACGCCCAGTTGGTGGCAGCCCACTAAGCTTTAGTTTCGGTGTCTTCGGCTTTCGGTTTTTTTTTGGGCGTTAAACTTACCATTTAGAATGCACGCAATTTCATTTTCGTATTTGTAATAGAGATGAGCGATAACCCTCGCCCTTGTGACCCGTTCACTGCGATTTTCTTCGGTTTTCACGCTGTTTCACCTCCGTTTGAGTATGTAAATCAATTCGCTCCGCTCGCTGACATCTAAATTGATTCGCTGCATGTGAATTCAGAACGTTTTTGGGGTTGAGAAATGCACAACAATTTGACTAAGCGAAAAAATTGCAATTTCGCTCATCTCTGCCAAGTGGTGGAATATCGAATAGTCGAATCGATAGTGCAGCTGCCCAGCAGTGTTGGTAAACAATCGATGGGTCTGACCTGAACCATAATACATTTATATAAGGTAGTCTTATTAGCTTTGACAGAGAAGATAATTGTTTAGCTTTAAAAATAGGACAGCTTTCTCCATTATATTATTTATTATTGATTTAGAAGGGAAGAGGAAGAAAAAGAAAGCTGTGCCCCTTATTGTGTGTGTGGTTACCACTTGCTGACAGCTAGAACCCATTGCGAATTATAGTACAACGCAAGGGGTAAGTGCGCCAATTTCGGAGATGATAAATTTTCAGCTCTCTTCGCTCTCAGAGAAACTGCTGGAAAAGAAAAGACCTATTAACCATATCAGCTCTCTCGATGGGACTACCTTATATAAATAAATCATGAAAAGGTAGATAACTTTAATGAAAAAGGTCTGAAACTTTGCTCAAAGGTGCAAAAAACTTGCGAATCGAAGGGAAATCCAAGTGTGACCGAGTTGATAACGATAAAAAATACCGCCCGGCCTAAAAATACCATTGCATACCTTTCAAGAAATACCATTTATAAATATATGTATATGCACACCACTGTTGCTAATTTAGCTATTTTTCCACTAGATAATGTATCTCTCAATTAGCAAATGCGGAATAAATATCGGATAGAAAGAATTATAGCTATTTTTATGCAACATTTTCTTAAATTCGCAATATTGTTGGTTTGAATTCGCCGAAAAACAAGACTAAGGACTAATAGTAGTTTTGTATTCAAAATATGCATATAATTTTATCGATGTTTCCAGAAAATATGTATATTTCTTAAAAATATCCGTAAAAGTATTCTTAAAAGTAACGATGCAACAATCCTTTATTATGCTTATGTCCCAATATCGAAAGAACAAAATTAGTAATATTTCTTTTTTGTTTATCTTTTGAAACAAGAATCTTCGGAAAACAAGAATTTAACAAAAATAAGAAGACAGAATTTCCGCTTCTCGAAGTTTGTAAATATTTTAAACGAATGGTATTCACAAAAAAAAAAAAGATTTGACAGAAAAAAACGACTCTGACAATAGTGAGTGGGACAGTGAGTAAAGCTAAGCCTATAAAATACGTAAAAATAGTTTCAAAATCAGGAAGATGCTGTAAGCATCGTTGAAAGTATATGCATAATTTGAATAAAAATATAACAAAAACAGAGCTACGATTACTTTTTTCCTTTTGGCGAAGTAAAACCAACAAATAACCGTTTTGAAAAACTGGCTTTTTTATGGTCTTTTCCAAAAAAGGTTTGGCTTTTTTTTATCGTTCCTCCCGTCAGAAACAGCGTCTTTTTTCAAGCTAAGGTTGACAACACTGATACACACCGAATCCGAACGCCATCGCGACAGCAACAGCCGCGCTCGCAGTCAGATTTATTAAATGCACATCTGTATTTATTTATAAACGCGCTTTAGGGCGCCAACTTCGGTGAAATATAAAGTGCAGGTCACCGACGCGACGCTGCAGCCGCTGCCAGTCCCTCTGCCACAGCCTCAGCCGACGCCGCCGCTTTTTGTTGCTGTTTTTGCCGTGGGCTCCCCGTGTATGTGTGTGCTAATGTGTTAAATTCGTGTGCTGTTTTTTAAATTCTTTTTGGTTTTTTTTTTCGTGTTGGAAAACCGCGGCGGAAATTCAGATTCAATCAAGCGTTAAGCGAGTCCGTGTGTGTGTATGTGTGTGAGTGCCTATGCTGGCCCTTCGAAATGCCCCGTTAGCCGCGAAACCGAATCTGTTTGCTGCAACAACAACAACAACATTACCATCTATAAGAGAAACAACAATAACAGGAACAAGAAGAGGAAGAACGACTGCAACAACCGCAATGCTGTCTAACGGCACTGCCGGCGTCGCTGTCGCTGTCGACTGCGATGAGCGAACGCGTCTGCTGAGCGATGAAATTGTTGTTGTCGCCGCCGCCGCCGCCGCTGCTCCTTCGTCCTCTGCCACCTCTGGCGCTGGCGTCGCTGCTCCTGTGCCGCCGACGTCGCTGCCCTTGGTGCATACAACGGCAACAACAACGCCAGCAAATAACAATGTGAACAACAACAACAATGCCATGGTTGTGGTCAGTGCTAAAAACACCGTTAATAATGCAAATACACATACGAATACGAATACGAATAAGAGCAAAAGCAACAGCAACAACAATAACGCAGCAGCGGCAGCAACAGAAATGGCCACAGATACAACAACAGCTGACGACGAGGATCTATCGAGCGATCTGAGTGATAAATTCCCACGCCCCCAAAAGAAGCCCGGCAAACTGAGCAAATTGGGCACCAAAAGCGTCGGTCTCAAGCGGTGCGTTTTGTCTCCCTCACTCCTTACTCCTCTCACTTCCTCCCCGTCTTCGCCGTCTTCCGTTATGCTTCGTTCGCCTTTCTTCTCTTTCACTCTCGCTTAGGTGCATTTTGGCACAGTGCTAACTCGCTAATTTGCACAGTATTTTCTTATGTTTTGGTATTAAAATGTGTGTACCCTTGCAAAAATTATTTTTCCACTGAGTCATAAGCACAAAGTAATTACTTAACAAATTTGCATTGTGATACATTTTGTGATAACAAGATTTACCAGTTATCTCCTTTTTGATTAAGAAAAGATCTCTTGTTTATTATTTATATATAAAAAAAAACCACAAAAAACGCTGTATATAGACCGTCATGTTCTGGTTATCATTTTTGCCACGCAATTTGATCGATCGTTTTAGGTTTCAGCATTTCTTTATATCTGGTATATCTTGAAGGGTATAGAAAGAATTACTTTTCGATTTATTATCCGCTAGAAAGTTTAGTTTGGCAAAAAAAAAAGCAGTTGTAGTACAGTAGAGCTTATGGTTTGAGCATACTTAAAGCACGCGCTTTTTATTACCAAATTGATGGGCTTTATAACCCCTATAGCCCCTCACAAAGGCTTACTATATAATATTTGATCTTAAATAAATATTTGTTTTAGCTATGCAAGTTCCCCTGTAATTTGCACCTACTTGACCTGACCTCCATCCTCCTCTCTCATTTTCTCTGTTCCCTGTTCTCATCTCTCCTCTCTTCCCTTCTTCTGACCGCTGCAGTGTCTCCTTTGGCTCTTCGAAGGGTTCGATGGTGGAGACGCTCGTCTTTGAGACGCCGACGCCTCTGTCGGAGCACGTGGAGTCCACCTTTGGCTTTGATGCGGCCGCAAATGCCGCTAACGTTGGAGATCATCATCCTAGCGCCGCTGGTCAGACGCAGTTGGCATCGACGCTGGCGTCGCACTTGCCACTGGCCGGCGGTGGCTACAGTGGGGATTATGCCAAGGCGAATATGGACGATAGCGGCATCGAAGTGCAGGAAGAGTAAGTATTAAAATTAAATACATTAAAGGGGATTTTCCCTCTATAATAATATCTATGCAAATACCTGGGTTTATACTTCAACACTTCGAATACTCATATAAGCAACTTAATTATTTAAAGGTAAATTATATACTCAAGTCAGGTAGAGGATACCAAGAAAATAAAGAAAATAATAAAGTACTTCATAGTTAACGCAAAAATTATACTTACACTGGATTTACACTGACTTACTGACTGACACTACTTATTAAAAACATAAAAGTGATATTACTTAAGAAAAAGGGGTATTATAATTCACAGTCTAGGAAATATATAATTACATTAATTCTCTCAATCCTTTACAATTTAAAAGCTATAAAAATTAAAACAAACTTATGTTTCCCCTTTAAATCTGTATTCTGCTATTTCTTATAATTATTGCAGTGTAACAAGTTGTTAGGTATCTTCGGTAGTCAGTTTATTGTAGGGCTTTTTATATTATGATTGTGCAATTGTATTGTGCCCCGAATAGAGCCTACTTTTACCTCATTAAAAAACATCCGTCTAATGACTTTTGGGCTGCTTTCACTTTTGTTTGCAGTTGGCTTTTTGTTCGTAGTTAGACGTGTTTTGTATTTTTTCCGGGCCAATCCATAAATGAGCTCGGCTGATCTCTATCCCCCCAGCGAAGCGTTCCCATCAACCCAAATACGATGCAATGAACTCTGTGCTGCTCATCCGTCAACCCAACCCCGAAAATCTCCCTAGTTTTTTATGGTATATACCCTCGACCACCTTCCTTCCCCTAAGGCAGGGCACAGGAAGCTTGAGACACACGAATTTTTAAATCGATAATTACCGCTCAGCAGCAGTCAGTCAGTAGTCAGGCAGTTTGGTTTAAAAACTTTGTTTGCTTTAACCCACAGCGTACAGTGGTCACTGTGCTGATGGGGATTCAATGGAATTGCCGTAAAAGAGGAGGAGATGGCAAAATGGCAAATAATTGCGGAAATAATTAAACTGAGACAACGCAATTCTTCCATTGCGTGAGAACATCATTAAATTAACGCAAGCTCTCAGAGAAGGAGCACTGATAGGATCTGTTGCTTTGAAGTTTAATTAAATTTGTTAGTTTGATTCAATTACATTTTTTATAGTACTAGCCATCAATAGCTGGAGGGTTTTGTTCTTTAAATGAGATTTATGTTGTTTTCTTTAGAGCAGAAGGGTGCGGCATTGCACTATAATTCCCAACTGATAAATATTTGATCTGTGAAAATCTTTAAAACCAGGAATATTAATTTAAACCCTTCTTTTCTTCTTTAAAAACTTAATAAAATGAGAAACAATTAAAAAGAAATTTAAATTTAAATAATAAGTTTACTTTTCTCCTTTTTGTAAACTCCTTGAAAGGATTCCACTGTACTTTATCCGCTCTCTTTCTGCCCTCTCAGTTTTTGGATATCTCTCCCTTTGCCCGCCTCTCACTCTTCTTCTCCCTCTCTCTCTTCTTATCAGTTAAATTGGAAGATGGGCTTGTTTGTTTGGGTTCTTCTCCGTCTGCTTTTCGCATTTCCCACCACCACCACCGCCGCCACAGAAGAGGTGACTCCAATTGGAGTTGTTAATGCGCCGGCGCTGCAGTCGCGGCGACGACGACGACGTTCTAACTGGAATGCCGTTAAACATCGTCATCGTTTTATTACATAATGAGCCAAGGCGTGTTCGCAAGTGTGTGTGTGCGTGTGTGCATTTTAAAGCAATACATATATATTTAAGTGGGTCAACTTCATTCGGTGGTTGTTGACCCACATCTTTTTCGGCTGCATTTTTTGTGTATCTGTATCCGTACACGTATCCGTATCTCTGGCCGAGCGCGTATCCAATTTCCCACTTGTGCCGCACCCACGAAATTCGAATCGAGCGCTTAAACGCTGTTCTAGTTGGAATTAAAAGCAACTCGCCGATAACTCGCTGCGCGCCATTAAGCCGGGTAATCGATTAATGAATTAGTGTTGTTACTTGGGCGATAACACAAAAGCACCTTGTATCGATTGTTGAATTAGCAGCTTTCCAAAGTTTAATATTAGGTTTTATATTAAATAATCTTTAACCTTTCCAAATATGTTAGTTATTTTATTTTATTTAATTTTTTTAATCATTTTTAAAGCTTTAAATTAATTTTAAAACTCTCTTACGAAACCAAGTGTTATTTGGGATTATTCTATGCTCTTCTCTGTGGCTTTGAAAAATTGCACTAGGAGGCCAAATCCGCTGACACGTCGTTTTTGAAAGGTGTCTTCTGTTTTTGGTTGTGTGTGTCTTTTTTTATGGCTGTCAAATGGGCATCAAATCAAATTTGCTGACAATTTGTTTTGGCTTGTCTCTCGCCTTATTCCTTTTCGTTTTTTTTCACGTTTTGACGATCCAACGACCGCCTAGGTGGCATATTCCATTTTTGGACAGATTAGACTTAACACATGTTGTGACCTTTTTGTGTTCGCCAGTCTCTCTCTTTCTCTCCCCACATGTTTCAGTTTCTTCAATTTTTTATGTCTTTTCTTCTGTTTTTTTTTTGTATGTGGGGAGCTTTAATTTGCCGGTGGAGCGTGATGTCATCAGCTTTGAGCTCGCCACTTGCTGTAGAACTTTCTTTCTTTACAGTTAGTCAGCCGCACAGAAAAAGAAATGAAGAAGGGAAAAGAACGTTAGGAAATGAAAAACCCGCAATCTTTGGGCTGTTGCTTCTTCTCATCGATTATCTAGATGCGCCGTAAAAAATGTCACTGAGAAAGTATACACCAATTCCTGTGATATGTGACATTTTCTATAATAAAATATTATAAAACAATATTCAAGAAACATAAAACTGATCCTAATATAATTAATTGCATCCTTTATACATTTTGTTCTTTTATTAAAGTGTGACCGTTCAACCTACATAGACTTGATGTTTTTAGAAGAACTTGCCCCCAGATATGTGACTTTTCCTATAATAAAATATTATAAAACAATATCCAAGAAACATAAAACTGATCTTAATATGAGAAATTCCATCGTTTAGTAACTTATACATTCTAATCTCTTATTAAAAATAACCAGTGTGACCGTTTAACCTACATAGACTTGGTGTTTTTAGAAGAACTTGCCCCAGCTTACCTTTTTTCTCCGTGTCGAAACCAAGGAAAGGAGGCTGATTGAACAACTGACCTCGACATGATTCCATTTATTTTCTTCTTATTTTTTTTTTTTTGTCCAAGCTATAGAAATTCGATCACCCGGTGGTGGTGGGCCGGCCGTGCTCATATCTATATCTAAAGCTATTGTGAAAGTACATCTCGAACTGTCCGCCTGTCACTCAGTCAATTGATTTTCCGGTACCCACGGCACACTTGACATGCATACAGTGTGCGGTGCGGTGCCATCATCATCGTCGTCGTCGTCATAAGCATAATTATTATCATAGGCAGACACATTGTTTGTAATGCTAACAGTAATTGTGCCGCTGGTCAGCAGTGCGTGTGTAATTATTGCTGCCGCTTCTGGCATTGTCATTATTTTTTTTTTATATTTTTACTTTTGTGCAACGGAACAGTGGTAATTATTATTATTTACTTTTAGGCTAAACTAAAATTAGCAAGTGCAAAAGGGTCAGAGATATTGCAATATGATGCCTACTCCAAAGAGTTGTAAAGTCGATCGCGGAATCAGTGAAGCTTTAAATCCATTGTAAATATTTTTTCATGGGTTGCCTATATCCACCCTCTACTGTATTTGCCAAAAACTGCAAGCATTTATTTTGTCATAACCGAAATATTTAATACTTTATATCTAAAGATAATGGCCATAAATTTAAACAGTCTTTTTCTTATCTTTGAACTGTGAAAAGTTATACAATATAGTTGATAGAAATCGAATCTACACAATTTCTCTCAGTTCATTCTATTTATTCGGCTGCAAATATTTATAGTAGAGCCGCTGCACAAATTCCTTTTTATTTATTTAGTTCTGACAAACCGCACATTGTGGCTTATATATTTCATAGTCAATTGAAGGAAATCGAAATGTTTTTGGGAACTATGCCAATTTTTATTATTTTTCGAAAGCAAAAGCGGAAAGTGGCCAAAATGTCAACATACCAAATGTAGTTTATAAACCATTTTGAAGGCACACATCTGCCCAGATACTATAGTAGCCCAAAAAATATTTTTTTTGTTATTATTATTTTGCGTGAACCGTCACCCTCGTCATCCATCTTCGGTCCGAATCGTTATCAGTTGTTAGTGGACTTATCACTGTCCGGCAAAGCCAAATAATCTCAGATCACTTAATGCCCAAAAATATATGCGCGTATTGGGTGTGCGAAAAGGAGCGTAAATCAGGCGGAGGTATTAATCGGGAGTAGTAAGTTCTATATTTAGACGCCGCAGTAATGCTGTCATATTCAAATTGGATCGCCTTCGTATTCCCCACTGTGCACTAGCCCTATTACCTATTTACGTGTGCCGCAACACTGGGGGTTGAAGAATTAGTACTAAAATATAATGTTTTAGATTCAGGAATGCTTTAAAAAACAAGCTATTATATTAATGAGAGAGGGGAGGCTTGAAATTAAAGCTAAACCGCTGATTACATAGGGAGGGAAGTGGTGGAAATTAGCCAGAGAAATGTAAATTGATTATTTCTGCTTAATCCTGGGCACTTGTAGAATTTTGTACATTTTTAATAAAAGGTTACACTATCAAATTTTAATAATTAAATTTTTGTATGTATATAAACTAGTTCCAAGTGTCTTAAACTACTTTTTTGGGCATTTTTCCTTGCTTAAATTGTTTAAATTTTCCACAAACACAACGGAAAACACATAGAGGCTAATTACCATCCCATTTCTCAAATACACATACGTTTTCCAAATTATTTTGAAGCGCGTGAGAAATGTTTGAAATATTTTTGATTTTGGATTTTCGATTTTCGCACTACAACTGTTGCATTGCATTGCTCTCTAGCACGTGTGTGTGTGTGTACATTTTTCGTAGTGTGCTATTCGGCTGACCGCAAGTGTGCGATGGCATGTGCATGTGAGCGTTCCAAATATTTGCCTTGCCACTGTCTGTTGTGTTTTCATTTCTCCTTTTTGACCGCTCTTTTTTTTTCTCAACTATTTTGACAACAATAGAAATGGGGACCCCGATTTTCAGGTGGCAACGCTGTTTGTGTGTGATTCTCCCCTCCTTTGATACCGTTCTTTAGTCGCCTCCTTTCGTCTCCCCTTTTGTCTATTTCCAGCAGCTTCCCCATTTTTACCTTTATGTGTGTGTGTGGTTACGTGTTTATGTTTTTCCGTGTTTCTTCTCTTCATTTTGGGGTTTTGGGCTTATTTTTTTTTTTGTTATTATTTTATTTTCGGTCCGTTGCTTGTGTATAACAAGTGAGAGAGAGAGAGGAAGGGGGATAAAGAGAGCGGTGTTAATATTAAAGAGAAATTGGATTGGCGAAAAAGTCTCTTCATCATTTCACCTCTCCCTCGTCTCGCCTTGCCTCGCCCTGCCCCCCCTCCCACTCATTACTGTGGTGAGTGCGCAAAAAAAGTGATGTCATGTTTGTTGGTTACCGCTCGGCAACGACGTTGCCAGATGTGGCGCATTTACGTTTTGTTTGTTTGCCAGCTTTCCTGTTTCGCGCTTTATGTTTTTCCGCCTTTTTGCCATTACAAATGTGGTCGCCTTTGTTGTTGTCAGAGATTTGCCTATTGCGCATTTATCAGCGCTCTTACAACTGGATGCTGCTCGCAAATACGCAAATAACACTGGCCAACACACCCGAAGACAGTGTCTTTTGGGAATATTTGTTAATGAAATATTTTATAAATCAAAATATATGTATATCATCGTAGTATTTTCGGACGCAAAATAAATGCAAAATAAAAACAGAACCTTAGCTTTGTTGGCTAGTGTAATTTGTGTAGCAGCTGCCAAAAATCCGCACACAAAAGCACAAATCGCCTTGCCGGCTGTTTTGTTCTGTTTGTTTTCGTTTTCGTTTGTTTGGCCAAAATGCGAAATAAAATGTTGGTGGAAGCCAGGAAATGCGCGAAATGAAAAATTTGGAAATGTTTTTGTTTCGCACGAAAATAGATCGCAATAAAGGCATGACAAACGATAAATAGTGCGTCTGTCTGTCTGGAGCACATTAAAAGGAAAACAGAAAAAGAGAAAATGCAAGAAGCTCATTAAACCCGAAATGTTAATTGTTCTTTGTGCCTTTTGTTGTTTTTTTGTTGAAAATGAAAACATTATGGTGTGTAAATCACTCGCAGGAGACATAAATGGAATGCCCCGGGAAAATCAGCAACATATTAAGCATACAAGCACACGGCACTGTC
Source organism: Drosophila triauraria (assembly GCA_014170255.2). Classification (NCBI taxonomy): domain Eukaryota; kingdom Metazoa; phylum Arthropoda; class Insecta; order Diptera; family Drosophilidae; genus Drosophila; species Drosophila triauraria. The sequence continues at coordinate 5,896,824 of CM024333.1, read as the reverse complement.
AAAATGATGTATTTGTTGTGTATTTTAAGGAACCATTTATCAACTTTTTTCCTGGAATTTAAAAAAAATCTCATTAAATATGTCATTGTAGGATGCCCAGAAATAATCTTTAAATAATTACTAAACTAAATAAAAAAAAAAACAAACAAAAAAAAACAATAATTGGAATCCAATCTCTTATAAGTTATTTTTAAAGCCTTAAAATTTTGTTTATTATTTTGAATGTAACTGTACTTGAAACAAAGTATTTTATTCAATTTATATTTATTTGTACCGTTATTTTTGCTAAATATTAACAAGCTTTTAATTTGCAACTTCACTTTTTCAAATCCAACGAAAAGCGCGCCACTGCGCAAAAAAGAAATGTGGCAACGCTGCCGCCTAAAGTTTACAAGAGAGCTGTGCTCTCTTACCGCTCTCTTGCGCGCTCCTGCAAACATATGCGCACTTGTGTGTGTGTGTGTTTTGTATCTTTTACTTTTTCGAGCAGCGTCAAACCCAAACAGTCGCCAGTAAGTTTCGGTTCGTATTCGCATTCGGATTCAGATTGAGATTGAGATTCAGATTGAGTTTTCAGTTTCCGTTTAGCAGGCGCAACGCAAAAGTCGGAGCCTCCAAAAGAAAAGAAGAGAGAAAATAGAAGGAAACAACAAAACGAGCGCTAAAAGCACAAATAAAACAAACCTAAAAATTTACGCGCTGATTTGCTCCTCTTCCTCTTCTTCGCGAGATCCTGTTGTCCGTGTTTTTTTTTCTGTTTATCTGTTTGTTTGCCAGAAAGAGAGAACAAAACGCGCGCTGAATTAAAACAAAAAGTGCGTGTACAATAAGTATAAAATATGTTAAGCAAAAATCTTGAGCAAAGCTAAAAGGGCTGAAAACAAAAAGTGCAAAACGGCAAGAAAAGAGAGGGAAAAACTAACCGTTAACGGAGTGAACGGAAGAGCGGAAGAGAGTGTGAGAAAGCGAAAGAGAGGGGGTGTGAGCTAGAAAGCAAGTGGTTGGTAACGAAAGACGAAAACACTAGAGAAATACATATAATTAAATAGCTAAAAAAGAAGAAAAAACCAACTGAAACAATGTGAAAGTAATTCGTGCTATTTGGTACACGCACACTAACACACCGTTAAGCTTTAGTAGTACACTTGTAATTGCTGTTCTCGTTGTTGTTGTTGGTGCCTCAGTGAGTTCATCGCAAAAAATAATACACACACACAAGCACACGCATCCGAAGAGAGCTCCAAACGAGAGAGACACCGCCCCCATTCGCCCCCTCGCCATACCCCCTTGCACTTACCCCACTGAACGCAATTAAAATAAATATGTGTCTTACTGTGTGTGCGTGTGTGTGGTTTAGTCGTGCGTGTGCTTATGTGTTGGTTAAAATAGCGCCTTGTTTGCACATGAATTAGCCTTATATTATACAATATATATAAAGGTGTGTGCTTGTGTGCTTGCATATTTTGAAATAATAAAAACAAATCAACGCCGCATTGCAGTTTCCCCTCTCTTTCTCTTCTCCCGCTCTTTCACTTGCTCTCTCTCCCCCTCGCCGTTTGACGTTTTCAAGTGCAAAAGGAAACCAATTTTCCGCAAATTTTCCCGTTGCTGTTTTTTGTCTTCTTCATCATTTTGTTCACTTTTGCGGGTGGGGTCGCATAATTTGTTAAATTAATTTTCACTCTTCTCCATATGGCCATCCCGCTCGCTCGCTACCCCCTGCTGCTGCTTCCTCCTCTTCCCTTGCCCCCGTGACGTAGTTCTCTCGCGTGTGTGCCCAAAAATAAAAAAAAAAATACAACAAATAAGAACAACAACAACAAATATAAGAACAAAAAAAAAAAAAAACAGTAACCAAAACTAATTGAAAAGCCACTGCGCTGCCGGCGTCGCAGTCGCCAAATAAAACAGTGCTGCCCATCACTAGAACATGTAAAAATTATAGCTAGAATCTAGCTACTAATTTGAAATATGTGATTTAACCATAAAAATGTCCCTAAAACTCAAATAATTGTTGGTTAATATGAATTACTGGTTCTGAATCGTAAATTAAATTAATATGAGATATTAATATACACTTTTTACAAAAACAAAAGCTTCAATTTATATAAATTCTTTTCTAAATTATTGATCTTGAAGTCAATTAATATTTGTTGAAAATTTCTGTTATAAATAAAGAAAAATATTCGAAACTTAGGTTGAAACTTAAAGTGAAAAAATCATCAAAGACATCTAGCTTTTTTCTAGCTATATTCCAGCTAGGTTAGTCATCACTATTTAGAGCGTTGGCGGCAAATAAAATTGATGCGCTCATCGCGGCATTCGCTTTCCCGCAGCTGATGGCCTGCCTCTTCCACTTGTGTTTCTGTTTCGGTTTCTGTTTCCCATTTACAGTTCATGTTCCTCCCATCTCCACCTTCTCCACTGCACCAGCTTCTTCAAAAGCGCCTCCTCCATCTCCATCTCCACCTCCAACTTCATCGTAATGGCAACAAGTTTTTTCTGTGTATTTTTTTTCTCTCGTGGATTGCCTTTAATTTTCTCATCTTTTTTAGTTGTTCAATTTGCTAGGCACTTGAGATCACGTTTATGAGTTGCTGTTTAAAATCTTTAAACTTTTCCACTTCGTTATAACGAGATTTGTCGAGAAACGATGATAAAACTTCAAATTCGAAGTTTCTATGCCCTTTTATAGTTGATTTTAAAAAAAGATATAGTTAATGATGTTAACAACGGTTAAGGAATGCTTTTTAATACATAAATAGAGTTTTTTATAATATTTCTCTCTTGAAAAAACAGTGTTTATATCATTCCTACAGCAATAGAATATAGTACTCCCATTTTCTTAAATCTCCAGATGTTCTCCTAGCCAAAAAATACTTTTTTAACAAAATTCAAAACTCAATTAAGTATTTGATCACTAAAAACAGGTCCTACGGATCTAAATATATATTAAATAATTAAATTACCATTTCAATTACATTAAAACCTTTGATTTTATTATATTGAGGCATTCTTAGGACCTTGACTGATTAAATATCACAACATTCCAAGCCAATAAGCTATTTTATAGGGCATTATCTCCTCTAGTTTTGTTACAATCTCAGGCAAGGGCATTAAAAAACCTTAACAAAATGCTTTGAAGCCCAAAACAAGCTGAAGACGCTTGTAGATTCTTTTTTTTTATATCTTGGAAACTTGTTTTTGAGCTTGTAACTCTTGTTCTTGTTCCACTTGTACTTCAACTTGTTGTTGTAGTTCGCATATCAATTTCGGCACATGACGTAATCTTCACATGCTCAATAATAATAACAACAACAAACAACACACAACAACACACTGAGTTATGAAGTGTATTTGAAATGTAAACAGATAAAAAGTGGCGGGGGCTTTGGTTTTTATTCAGTGAAGAGTGAACCGAGTGAGTGTGATTCTCTGTATTTTATTTATTCGCTACTTGTTGGGCTCTCTTTGGGACGGGGACAGGTTTCCCTAATGGTTTTCCCACTTTTGGGTTCAAAGTTCTGGGGACAATGAGAGATATAAAACCTAAAAAAGATGGAAGTGAATGGTGGCCGTTCCCCATGGGGGCATTGAATGAATGCGAATGCCTAGAGATTGAGTTCTTCTAAACCAAAGCAGCCCCGTTCCCATTCTTAGATCATACAGTGCGTTTCGGCTCAGTAAATCTCAGGCTTTTCACACAATCGATACGGGCCATAAATGAAGTCATCGATCGCCATAAAACCAGTTATAAATGTATATAGATAAAACGTTACTTGTCCGGCAAATAAGTGCGCCATAAAGTTCCCATTTATTTCCAGACTACAGGTTTTCATGAACAAACTAAAAATAAAATCAATTTCATTGAATTTTTATCTATTATTTGGTAGCCTAAATAGTGATCCCTTGGGGACTAATTATTTTGGGAAAAAAACTACTGACAGTTGTCTGTGTAGTCTCCAGAGATTTAATTAATTATCTTTTTTAAATTACCAAAAACTTGAATTTGTAAAAACTACTGACAGTTATCGGTGAAATATCTCCAGAGATACGTTGAATACCCTTTTTTCATTACCAAAAACCTGATTTGTATGTTTTTAGTCATATTATTTAAGTTTTAATTCCTGTAATCAATATTTACTATGACTGAAAACTCAATATAATAATTTACGATGACTAAAAACTCAATATAATACGTATACTATTTTTTTATTACCAAAAACTTGATTTTGTAAAAACTACTGACAGTTCTCGGTGAAATATCTCCAGAGATACGTTGAAAACTCTCTTGTTATTACCAAAAACTTTATTTGTATATTTTTAGTCATATTATTTAGGAGTTAATTCCTGTAATCCGTATTTACGATGACTAAAAACTCAATAAAATAATTTACGAAGACTGAAAACTCAATATAATATTTAAAGATGACTGAAAACTCAATATAATAATTTGCGATGACTGGAAACTCAGTAAAATAATTTACAATGAATAAAAACTCAATATAATAATTTAATAAAAGCCCAAGCTATTTAAATCTGTTGAAATGAACGCACACAAAAGATCTTAAATTCCAATTTGTTTCTTGGAGCATGCCTGGCGCGTCCCTTTTGATAATAGGCCTCCATGCCTCCAAAAAAACATTCCAGAAACTATAAATTCCTTTGCAAAGCCCAAAGAAATATGGCCTTGTATATTTCGGGAAAACTAACAAATGGTCCAAATAGGTTTCAATCCCAAAATAGAGCCAAAAACAACAAGAGAGCACCACGCATCATTCCCCATATGATTCGATTTCCATCAGATGCTAAATTTTTGATCTAGTGACCTTTGAAATTGTTGTGTAAAGGCCAGCGTAGTAGTCACTTGAGTAGCCACGACTCAGTCAGTCAGTCAGTCAGTCGGTCACTTTACTTCATTTCAAACGGTTTTACGGTTTCAAAAAATATACAAAAATCCCACAAAACATGGAGCGTGTCTTTGAAGTTCAGGACGAAGACCTGGACACCGAGGATGAATACAGAGAATATGTCAGAACGTGGTTCATCAAGTCCCCCATTTCGGATGAGGAGAAGATTGAGTAAACTGGTTTCCTCTATTTGCGAATGCCAAGTCCAAATCGGTATCCGATTTTGGCCAAAACGAGAAAGTTGCATTGCTCCGGCAGGGAGGGAGGTGGCTTTCCAGCAATTGTTTTTTTGTTCTCGTGTTTGTTTTTTTGCCTGCTGAAAAGCCAATTGGCAAATGACTTAATTTAATTGACATTCAGGGGTGGCTCCTCCTCGGGCTAGATGACGCAGTTGCTCAGCTATTTGAAGGTCACATGCGGCGATGCGTGATTTTAGCTCGCCCCCCGCCATATAATACAATTATAATAATTATAATTTGGTCTCTAATTCGATTTGTTCCCTTCCAGATCGGAGCGTTCGATTGTACGCGTCTCCATTTACGAAAGCAGCCAGCCACAGCAGCCGGACTATCTGCCGGACGACTCCTTGGCCGAAGACGGCTATCCCTACAACACTAACGACCTCGACTACCCAATAATGGCTGCGACGACAGCGACGGGGATGCAGCAGCAGACGCTGGGCCTGGGAGCGGCCTATGATCGCCAGCAGAGGTGGGTTTTGAGTTATACTTTATGGCTAAGAAGATCATTTAGTAATACTTTTGATTTTGTTTTATATAGTACCGATTCTGGCTGGGATAATCCCTTTCGTCCTGGCGGCGATCTCTCCCGGGAGGCTGATGAGATTGTCAGTATGATCAGAGGTGAGTTTTTAGAGGGGTTTTTAAGGGTTTAAATACGAGGAAATGTTGGTCTTAAATTAGAGATTAGAATGAAATAATTTTATAAAAATTATTAAAGCATTTTCTTTGAGTTTTTGGCTTTTTTTTAACTGTTTAGCTTATTGAGTTTTAAAATATCAGAAAATGCAGCTGTTAAATGAGAGAGAATAATGAAATAATATTATAAGAAGTTATTGTGCAGGTTTTTAAATTTTCTTCGAGTTTCTAGATTTTTTTTTTTAAAGCTAAGCTAAACAAGCTTAGTAAAAACATTAAAAAATTGATAACTAAACATAATAACATTTGTATTTAATAACAGACATACCTGAGCTCACTTTAATCAGTGTTTAACTTTTTGATTTGCCAATTTTAGTGTGGAAATTTGTGTACATAATTGCGATTGTTACTTTTATGGCCTTAAAATGAAGTAATATCCATGGAAAATGCATTTTATACTTGACTTTTATCAGTTTTATCAGTTTATCAGCAAATAAGCTTGCAATATCCCTTCGACTACCTTTTTCCCATCTAATATAAACTATAATTTTCTTGGCAACAAAGTATTTCCCTGGGATAAAGTTGTGGTAGGGTTAAGGCAGTGTTGTTTTGTTTGTGAGAAATACTTGTGGTCTCTTAATGAGAGGAATTGACAGGGAAAGATATTACTTACCAGCTTAAGATCAAGAAAATTTACTAGAATATGGTTAATATATACTAAAACCTAAGGTAAAATATATAAACAAGGGTTTAAGGTATTAAAAAGTAATATTTCGCAAGAAGTTCAGTACTTTTAACTATTTTTAAGCAATATAAAATCATTACAAGAGGTATAAATATATGGAAAATCCTAGAAGTAGATGTAGGAGAGTTTTCCAGACTTTATTTGTACCCATTATCCCAAGATCCACTAACTAATTAATACCTATGCTCTTTTTCCGCAGGCGGCCAGCCCATCACACCGACGGAGGAGCGTACCATTGGCAACGGCAGTAGAGCACAGCATGCGGATGACAATTGCAATGGAGGAGGAGCGGTGATCGGAGAGAGCGTGACCAAAACTAATGTGAGCTCCAATTGCGAGTCACATGTACTTATTAGCTACTAATTATCTTTTTTTCTCTTCTCTTACAGCTCTCGCAGAATCTAGCAACAGCACAAAATGGTACAAATTCCCATGCCTCTGCCACTGCCGACGCTGGCGCCGGCAAGGCGACCGAGTTAAGCGGCGGCGCCGGCGGCGGCGGTGGTGGCCACAACAACGGTGTCACCTCGCTGGGACAGGTGTCCAAACAGGTGGTGCCGGGACCCATCTCCGCTAGTCATGTGGTCATCGATGAGAAGAAGAGCAAGAAGAAGGGCTGCTGTGTCCTTCAATAATTCAGTACTCGAGGACAAGAGGGGGGAAATAACAAAAAGGAAACGAAGAAAGAGGGGGATATTTTTCCGGCTGTTCCGTGTTTCGTTTTCCTTTATTTTTTTTTTGTTTTTCGTTTGTTTGTGTTTGGTTTTTAGACGTTTTTTGGGATGGAAACGAAAACGGAAACGGAGACGGAGCCGAGAAGCTGTTGATATTTTTCAAGCCGCATAAATCGCTTTTGCTTTTGCTTTTTGCAAAAACGAAAAACACCAAAAAAATACAAAAACAAAACAAGAAAAAAAAACCTAACAAAACGAAAGAAAACAATTAAAACAAAACACGGGGGAAACTAGCGAGGAAGCCAAGAGGAAACCAAGCTCTCTGACCAACAACCGAAGCAGCAGCAGAAGCAGACGAAGAACTCAGTGGAGAGCCAAAATACAAGCACCAGCTCCAAGCTCGACAGAGAAAAATACAAGCTACGAAGCTACGAAGCAAAACGAGAGCAAATCCAAAATTTGAATTGTAAATCTAGAGTACACATTTTACAAGAAACGCGATTGTTTTATATATATAAACAAATAATATAGAGACAAAGCTAACTCTGCAATTCACCAATTATTATTGTATACAAAAAAGAAACTATTAATTTTGTAGTCTCTCCCCTGTTTCAATTTTTTTTTTTCTCGACCCTAAAGGATACATATAACATATATATGTATGTACCAATTTTTTTGTAATTATATATATAAAATTTAGTGCGGCTTCTTTGAAAAACAATATCGAAACAGATGAACAGAGAGAAAAAAGCAGCAGCTAAAATTTTGAACATAAAGAATAATGTATTTATTTTTATTTATATGACGACGATGATGATGATGAAAGTAAATTAAATGTTAAACCTTAAACAAAATATACACACACACACACACGTACATATACAAAAACAAAAAACACACGCATACGCATATATACTATATATATTATATATGATCGAGATGGCATGTTTGAGGCAATAAATAAAGAAAGAAAAAAGCGATAGAAAGGAAAGCAACTCCCCCGAACATTTTTCTAAGGCTAAACAAAGTAATGAACAATTATTTTTTGTCATTATATACATGAGTAAAAAATAGTAGCATTGATTGATCAAAGACAAGAAGTGGTGCTGCGATCCGAGCCCAAGAACAGCCAGTAATCAGTAATCAGCCAGGAAATATATAGAGTAAACCACAAATCGAGGGAAGAACCACCACCGTTTATTATTTTTATTTTTACTTCTTTTTTTTGCTTAACTTAAGCACCCAGCACTTTCCCAAGTCCAACTTTTGTAAGCTCCCCCCAACACACTCAGTATTTTTTATTTTTCTTGTTTCTCTCGGTTGGAAAAGCAAATCAAAAGCAGAGGAAACGTTAGGCAAAATAGGTAAAAAAAACTAAATAGAAGCTAACAAAGCAGAAATAAAGGTAATGAGCAGGTAAATCGAGCAAAGCGAGGTACAACAAAGCAACCAAATAGCAAACAAAAGCAAGGAAATTCAACAAGAAAGTAAAGTGAACACCGAAAATGGACCGCCACACACACCATACACCACACACCCTCAGACACAACACTCACACACCTACAGCCTAAGCATCAATGTGCTGCATTTGATAAGCGTAAAGAAAAAAGGAAAAATAAATTAAATATATTATATATATATACATACAACACACAGATATATGAAATAGCAATATTGTTTCAACCAAAACTAAGGTTAAATTCCAAGATCCGCTAAAAATACAAAAAGTAAACAAATCGAAAGAAAAAATGGTTACGAGAGGCAAAAGAAAAAACGGCAGCCAGAGCAGCAATAAAATCAATATTTAATATTGTAAATTTCCGATTCCAAAAAGAAAGCAAAAACTATTAAAGAAAAAAAAAACCAACAAAATGTTAAGTTATTGTATAAAAAAAAATCCTAAATAAAAAACAAAACAAACAAAAAAACGAAAGCAAAACATAAGAAATCGTGGTTTACTTATTAATATAGCATATCTTTCGGGTAGCTGATAAAAACGTAGTTGTAAATATGGAAGTTAAAGCCCACTTTCAGGCTCAACTTGCTTAATATATTTTATATTTCGTGTGGGCGCCAAAGATTGATGAATGCTTTTAGTCCATCGTTGGCTGGATAATTGATTGCAATTGTTTAAGGCAAACAAATCGCTTAATGCTTCCGCATTGAATCTATAAACATCACAAAAAACCAGAAACTGTCGGAGAGCCTTTCACCTCCGCACGATGATTCCAATTAGGCAAAACCAATCTGTGAAAATCGAATTCGTTGCCAGTTAATTAATCCCATGACGCAACTGCATGATAATAATATAAAATCTATAATTTGCAGCTGACAAAGCACTTTAAACTGTGAATACTCTTCCATTTCCGGAAATAAAGGGTATTTGCTGTAGATTGAGATAGGTTTTTGGGAAACGGTTGCCTTTAAGGGCTCCGAGCTTGAAATTCGGTGCCCTACCCTGCACTTATATCCTAAATTTATTAGCTTTATAAATAAGGCATTACATACATTTATATTTAGTCTAAAATTAAGAAAAATTAAGGTTATACTTAGTTATTTCCATTTCCTGTAAACTAATATAAGTTTTATAGAAAAAGGTTGACTTGAAGGGTGTTTTGGTTGGGCTCCGAGCCTGAAATTTGGTGCCCTACCCTGCACTTTTATGGTAATTTAATTAGGTTTATGAGCAAGGCATACATACAATTATATTTAGCATTAAATTAAGGAAAATTAAGGTTTGTGATAAGGTTAAGGTTTATAGGAATAGGTTGACTGTAAGCGTGTTTTTGATTGGGCTCCGAGCTTGAAATTTGGTGCCCACCCATGCACTTAAATGGTAATTTAATTAGGTTTATGAGCAAGGCATTACATACATTTATATTTAGCATTAAATTTGGGGAAATTAAGGTTATATTTATTATTATAAACATGCAGAATTATTTCTACAGACGTGAAGAATTTCCCTAAAAGAGTCATCTTTAAATTTATTTAAATTGAAAAGCGAAATTGTTAGTGATAATTTTACAACTGATAAATAATACTAACAAGGAAATATCTTTAACTAATCCCTAATATTAATCCGTTTTTGTATAATCCCCGGATAGGGTCAACGTTTTCCCAAGCCAACTTCTTGGCTGCTTTAAAATTCTCCCACGTCACGTTGTTTTTTAAAGTTTCGAAAACCAGAATTGGTGCGTTCTGTTTCTATATTTCTTTTTCGTTTTTCTATTTTTTTATATCAATTTAGAGTTGATTTAATTTATGAACTCGACTCGGAAAGACATTTATAGCAATTTATCTGGATTTGGTTTATGGCTCTCGGCCATTCCGATTTCAATTCACATTCGCATTCGGATTCGGATTCCGTTCGAAGATTAATTGGCAGCCGCGGAGCTGTCAATTTTTAAATTGTTGCGCCTAAGTAAGCGGAAATGTCTCTGTGCCTCGATCAGGATCGCGATCTCATCGAAATTGAGCCGCGACTTGGCTTGGATTGGGATTTGGGATTGGCGATGCTGATGTTGGGGTTGGTGATGCTGCCAAGGCACCCACTCAGCTAAAAAAATGGAGAAGGGGAACTGGATTTTGGCCATCTATCTAATGAAAGTCAGTCGTCGTTAATGGTCAAACGTGTTTGCTTCTCTATGGGCTTTATGGCCTGACACTAACAGTGGCACAGGAAAGTTAATGGATGTCTTTGTATAATTTTTTTTTAAATATACTTACACTTTACAGATTTACAAAAGCTAGTAAAGATGCTGTATAACTATTTAGATATTTCTCTTATATACCATTTTTTGTTTGTTAGAGATTTAAAATCGTACTTAAATGCGCCTTAAAGTAGGCTTTAAAAAATTGCACTTTACTTCTAGTACTTATTCTTCTTTTGTCTATTTCCTAGCATTTTTGAAAGGTGTATTTATGTTTAGTATGAATATTTTGGCTGATTTCGCACAAGAGTTAATACTTTTTCATGAGACTGTGTTAAAAGCATTTTAAGTTTAGTTTTCAATAAACTTTCAACATGGATTTTTATGACCGAGACTTAATAAATTTATATAAAAAGCTCACCTACTTTTGATGTAACTGTAAACTCGGTTTAGTTTTATTTAAAGTGTATAAAAGAAGACGTGAAAATATTTAGTGGTTAATTAATTTAAGTCATGAATAAATTCATTCAAATAGCTGGTTCGCATTAAAAGAAGGCAAATCGTTTTACTGGAAAATCTTATTACAGGATTTGAGGAGCAAGAAGCCATTCTACATAATTTGGTTCTTCGAGCCGTATTTTTTGCTTAATCCTTGGAATTAATGATTGTATTGGCTTGGAATTAATTTTCTCCGACAATAAATAATTTAAAAAACAAACATTTCCGATATATACTATACACATACACTTTGAATTTATTCCATATAATACGAAGGCAATACAAGGAGCAACGCAGATCATCGGGTCAATCGTCGTTATCCAAATCGCCGCAGTTGCCACAGCAACCAGCGGCGTCATCATCCCCGCCGCCTCCACAGCACCCACCGCCGCTATCATCCCCGCCGCCTCCACAGCATCCACCGCCGTCATCATCCCCGCCGCCTCCACAGCATCCACCACCTTCTTCGTCGTCGCCACCACAACATCCACCACACATGAGGCAGCCCAGGCAGGGACTCAGCGCCAGGCCGCAGCAGCCTGTGCACAGGCATATCAGTGGCAGGCAGATTATGAGTACGCAGCACAACAGCACGACAACCACGATAATGACGATCACGGACATGCCACCGCCACCGCTCTTCTTGGACTTCTCCGTGGTGCTGCTAGTGGATACTGTCACGGTAATGGTCTCAACTATGTGCGGCACTGTGGGCTTTTCCGTTTGTTTCTCCGTTTGTTTTTCCGGCTCTGTCGCTTCATTATTATCCGGCTCTGGCTTTGCATCTCCTTCGCCTTCCTCGTTTTGCGCTTAAAAAGAATTTTTTATTGAAATTTTATTTGATTAAATTACTTAAATAATTTTATTTCAGTTATTGAATTTTGAGTTAACACTATTTAACATAAGAAGCAATTAGTTTTCAATTGGAACCACCATTTTCTGTGCCAGCTTTCTGATATAGTCGCCCGATATTGATCAAATATTTAAACTTTATCTTAAAATCGTTAAAAATAAACATCTCCTAAGTTATTTATATGCGTATATTTTAAATAATAACAAAGTTATGTAGATTTGTCTAGTCTAGAGCCTAGTTTCCCTAGTAACGGAGAAACGGACGGACAGACAGACGGACAGACAGACGGACAGACAGACGGACAGACACACGAACAGACAGAGAGACAGACAGACAAAAGGACAGACGTACATGGCTAGATCGACTAAGCTGTTGATGCTGATCCCGAAAATACAACTGCCAAAGTATCCTGACATTTTCCTTTAACTTAAATAGTAACGAAGGCTTACTTTTCGCCAGAACTGTGGTCCCAAAACGTCTTCCTCCCCAAAAGCGCCTAATTTGCGAGTGCGATTCTCGTGCAGGTGCAAATTATGATGATACCCGAAGAAAAAAAATCAATAAAAGCAATGGCAACAAAGCCAATAATAATTTATGGTCAAAAATCGGGGAATAAGCTAAATAAGCATTAAAAGAAGAAGAGCGAAGAGAAGAAGAAGATGGAGAGGAGGCAAAAAATTATGGAGAATAAGGTTCTGTTACTGTGGGGCCACTTAATGCGACATGTGTAAGGGAGAGGGAGATAAGAAGATCTAAATCGGTTAGTTAGGCAGCAACAACAGCCGCACCAGCAGCCCCAGTGGCCATAACAAAAACAACAATCGAAAAAGCTGCGCATGCGGCGCACGCGTCTTCACATATACAATCAAACTCGTATTCACCAAAACACACACACGTGTAATATTGGCGCATGTATGTCTAACTGTACCCCACACGGCGCTTGATTGCCCGCCATGACATGACAAATGCGCACGCGCTCCCGCTCTCACACCTGGTCCGCCCCCCTCTCTTGTGCCGTGGAGCACAGAGCGAGAGAGATGAGAGTGCTGAGAGTTAAACTCTAGCTTTTTTCAAGCTTAATCTGGCTAGAGCTTCTAGCAAAATGTTTTATCTTTTGTACTTATTTAGTTAATTAGTGATTATGATATTAATTAAATTAAATTTTAATTTCAAAAAGAGAAAGAAGAAGCAGCAGCCCCATCGCACCCAATTAAAAATCAGAAAAAAACGCCAAGTTTATAGCTGGGCAAAGCTCAGAGAGCTGGCAGCACTGTCGCCGCCGGAGTGCCGTTGTGTGTTTATTTGGTGGAGTCGCGCTGTCTGCGCTGTAAGCACTGGGAAGTGGAGCAAGTGAAGTGTCTTCGCCGCGTGTCGATTTTCTCACTCCACGGGGGGCGCCATTTGGATCGACTTCAATGTGATTAGGATTAGGAATATTCAGATCAGATCACATTCGATCCCGGCCAGAGTGGGCATAAATATAGATTCCCCCCCTTGAGCTTTTTTTTTGGTGATTTATGCGCCTCGGCGGCTGAGTGATTGATTCGTCTTTCAACTTAATTGAAAGCCCGGGCAGTTGGTTGATCATTAAGCAATTTAAGAACTTGTTGATTTAGAGATTGAGGCGATAAATGATTGATTGGAAAGATAAATAATGCGGGACGGGGGACGGGATGGGGAGGGATGCATTCGAAGCCGGATGGAAGAGGAGACTCAAACGATTTTATGCCCACGTTAATCTTATCGTAAAATTGTTTTTAATTTGTTATTTCTGTAGTATCTTTTAATATAGATGTTTTGGTCGAGCTTATTAATTTGATTTTTGGGACTTTCCCACTCGAGCTCTTTAAGTAAAACAAGATATTCCAGTGGGAAATTAATGGAAATCATTTTATTTAATGGATAATAGATAAATAATAAAAACACTCATGGAAAAAAGTTCTTTTACGACATTATTATTTAAAATATGTTATCAAGCAGTACAGGGAGCCTAGAACCGATTTAATACTTAATAATATCAAATAGTATCAATTGTGTATTATCGAGCATTGTTTTTATACGAACCTACATCGATAATTCGATAACATATCGCGTTAGCTGGAGTTTAGCTCTATTCTGTTTGTTGCGTTAGTGATTTTTTTAAGCTTTGGTGCAGATAAGTATAATTTTTATACTTTCTTAGTATTAAATTAATAAGCATCGTTTTAAGATTGTTTTAATACTCAAAAATATAGAATTTATGTAACAATATAGCTCTATGACAATATTTTTGTATGTGTAGATTTAACTTAAGCCAATAAATCGAATGAAATTAATACCAAGTGACCCCCTGACACGATGATTGACATAGTTCCCAATCAATTGTTGCCCTTGGCATGGGCTTAGAGTGGACCCAAAACTGTGTTTTCCAAATTAAAATATTAAAATATATATACACATATAGTTTCTTCTACGCTTTGTGCTATTTTTAGGCTTTGTGCGCACAAAATGCTAACAAGCCAAAAAGTTGAAAAATCATCTTAAGAAACCCGTTTTTTAGTTTTTGTTTTTTTTTTTTTTTTGGTGGGGGATCTGACCGGATCTGAGCTTTAGCGGAAAACTCTGATAAGTTATTAAATAAACAAGTCGTAAACTCGAACTGCGATTACGAACTATTAATTAGATGGGACGAATTGGAATTCGAATCTAAGCTGAAGTTCTTCGATTCCGATAGTTCAGAAACCTATTTGAATTCGATATTGGCCCGAAGATTTATATTCCCTATAAAACGTTAATGGAATTAGTGAGGCAGAGTTAATTGAATGGCGGCTTTATATGGTGACAGCTTCACTTTTATGCGATTTCGAATTTCGGGTTTCATCGCAGGTCTGGAGCCCGGGATTTATGTAGTTTTGGTCGGTTCGGGATCTCTGGGTGGCTCTGCACTGGTTGTCACGCCTTGGGAGCGTTGTCTAGCCTTGATCTAGAATAATTCCAAGGCATACAGTGGGTATCAAAAGTGTAAAATGACTGATTTTTGTATTTATTTTTGATTTAAATAATAAAAAATTTAATATTATTATTAAAAACATATCTGAAAATGTTAATTACATGTTTAAAAAATTAACAAAATAAAATATTGCTTAAATTTCATAGAGAACCAAACACGAAACCCATAAAATGCTTACATTTCTAATTAAAACTTTTTATTTTAAGGTTTCTTATACAAAAAAGGAACTGTTGCCAAGCCATTAAAAACACACTCGCAGTATTTGAATATCAAAAAATATCCCGATTGTCTCATCTAAAAGCGGCAGACGTAATAAAATAATACAATGCAAGCCTAAAGAGCTTTTCGATTTAATATCACATTTAATTATATTAAACAAAATGCCTGAACACGTTTTGGGACAGTTAAAGTAGATACTCGATTTAAATATATCTTTATTCAATTTAGAAGAATATTTTATTATTTAGAACTGGTTGCAATTAATAATTGAATTAAATTAAAAAAGAGTGAGTGAAATATGGCACTAGAGGCGGTCTCTACTTTCATCGCATTTATACGGCACTTTTACGCAACGAAACGCACTGTATGAAGGAACCTAATGCCGAGCCGAGAGACGACCGACAAAATAAATAAAGAAAACTGGTCTTAATTATACAAAATTCGGCAGAAACTACAAAAAAAAGACGGAGGAGACGGACATACGGCGGAGAGACAGATAACTTTACGTTTTGGGGTAAAAGCAAAACGTGTTTAGCTTTCTATTTAAACTATGCAAATTCGCATTGATTATTTATTTCTTGGCTCGGGTGGCTATGACAAAAAAAAATAAAACTAAGAAAAAATAGGAAAAAAAAAATAGAGGTGAAAAATAAAGAAGAAAAAAACTGTAGAAAACAGCCATAAAAAGGAGCGTTCGATCGCTCAGGTGGAATATGCATAACCGGTCAAAGAACCGACAGAATCGAGAACCTGATCGCAACTCGATTCAGTTGGTTTCGCATTTGGTTTTGATTTCGGTTTTCGGCTCTGGGTTTCGGATTCTGGACTCGCGAATCGAGTATTTCCTTAAGTTGGCCATAAAATATGATTTAGCCACATATTATTTATGGCCCGCAACCAGATCTTCTGATTCAGAACGTGCAGCCATAACTGATTTTTAATATTCCATTCAGATTCAATCACGCCCTGGGACATGCTCCACTAATGATAACCCCCGCTCGGTTGCCAAATAAAATCAAATTAGGGGCGTTGTCATCCATCGCCGCCACCTACAAGAATTAATATGCATAATTCCAGGCGGAATAATAGTATCGCCTATATAAATATACTATGCACGATATAGCACATGCCCCGATGCAAATGAGATTGGATTAACGGACGGAATTGGATCTCCGAACCAGTTCCTTAAGGAGAGTGAGTAGTGGTCGATCGGTGGCTTTTGGGTGATGGCCAGATTTATGGTACGCCCCGGTCCTTATGAGGGGCGCTCAACACGGCACCGGATCTGCATATCAATAGATTAATAGATGCACACTGATAGATAGCTGCTTAATTTGATCAATAAATTGATTGGTAATAAAGAAACTAATATACCATCTAGGGGGGGAGAGTTGAGAATCAAGAAAGCTGCTGGAAATAATAAAGTGATTATTATTTAAGATCAAATGTTACTCATTTAACTTGCAGAATAAGTTCTACCCACAATTCTACCTACAAATGATACATTGAAAAGGACGAGAATAATAACTTGAGAATTAAAAAACAAAATGTTTTATATAATCGCCATCGTATTAACTAAACTGTCTATAAAATTTATTGTAGAAATTGTTATTAATGAGTAAAAAGTCCTAAGGACTTCAGCGCAACCATTGGCGCCCGAACATCTTAAGGAGCTTGGCAAGTCCTTTGGCGCCCGAACAGGGTCCTAAGAGAGGTCAAACTTCCGAAGGAACCTTAACTAACAAAGAAATCGCAGACATCTTTGGCTATGAAATAAACGAAACAAATCTAGATTGTATCCTAAGACTTCATTAATTAAAATAAAGCTTTCTATAATACAATTTTTATTGAAGGCACTTTAAAAAGCAAGCAAAATAAATCTATAATAGAATGTACAATACCAATGACACCGATGACATTTATTGCATTTTTAATAGTAGTTTTTTAATATTTTTTGCCAAAGATTTAGTTTCAGTGTGTCATAGTCTGCTGGAATAGAATTTATAACCGAAGCCTTTATATTTATCAATGAAATATATTTAGCTAGAAGTATCTAATAGATTCAACCTTAGTCCAATCTACACCCAGAAAAAAAAAATTCCTAAAATTTTAGGAATTGGCGATTGATTGCCTAAAAATTTCTTTTTAGGCAATGATGGCCTAAAAAATGGGTCATAATGCCAAAATGCCATATTTTTAGGCCATACATTTTAGGAATTGTAGGCCTAAAATTTAGGCATTAACCCATAGCTAAGAATTTCATTTTTAGTCCATGGGATGCCTAAATTTTAGGCAATGGGATGCCTAAAAATTGTCTCTCGCGCGTGGGCATTTAATTCCCAACTGGTTCTAACATCTCTGGCATGGAGTGGCGGTTAACGGCCAACTCTTACATATGTTTTTGCTACGAATGTAGCAAGTCTATACTGCAACAGTAAAAATAAATACTGTATGCATTTTGGAAAACACATTTATTATTTTAAATGGTTGTATTAATATATAAAATCAATATTACATAAAAATCAAGTTTTAGGCTTATATTAGATAAAAAATAAAGTTTTAGGACAAAAATTGCCTAGAATTTAGGCCTGTTTCTATTTCCGAAAAATATGGCATTTTGGACATAAAATGCCTAAAAATATGGCATTTTTGACAAAAATTGCCTAAAATTTAGGCCTGCTTCTATGGCCTAAAAATATGGCATTTTGGAAAATTTTTAGGCAATAACTGCCTCGACTTCTGTTTTAGGTCAAATGGACTAAAATTTTAGGCAATTTGGCAGCTTTTTAGTCCATGAATTTTTCTGGGTGTAGCTAACAGAGTCCATATTATATTATACTTCCTTGGATATATTGATCAGGGACAAAACCCACTTCCGAAGCCTACTTCTTGGGATGTAATGAATGAAGTTTAATTTTATATTTTCCCATATGTAGCTTCAGGAAGTCTGCTTTTTCGATGAACCCCCGCTGTTTCGCCTTTAATCAAAGTCCCATTTAATGAGGGTTCGTCATGCCGGTCAAATTTAGGGCCTGATTTCAGCATCTGTTTTGATGGTTTTACATATTATTTTTTTACATCATCAGCGAAGAACTCAAGGGCAAGAAAAGAAGGAGAGAACCGAATCGATTCGGGCCGAATCGAAGCAAATAGAATCGAATGGAAGCGAGTGGAACAGAACCAAATGTTTTGGTTTCTTGGAAATCTCGTTTCTGTGTCTCCTTATAATTGCTAATTTATTTATTTATTTTATACTCTTTTTTTCAGCTCTTTCTTTATTGTTTTGCCTAAGCGTTGACGGGGCGAAAAATAAACAGAGAAACGTTCGGAATGATCACGCGTTGGGATTTTGTTTACTCTAGGAAAGTTTTTACACCAAAAAATTGAGACGTATTTACGCTTTAAAAATGGTTTTTTTATTGTTAACAATATCATGACTATTATTATCATTGTTTTTGTGGCACGAAATTAACATATTATTTTATTTAGTGGAAACTAAAGAAGAACCTTTTATGTAATTGGAATATTTGTATTTTAAATAGAAAAGGCATTGTTCTTACTTCTTTAAAAAAATTCCACTATATTTTTATAATAATATAAGGCTAAATACTTTATTAAAAAAAATATATACCTCTAGGTAAGACCTTTTAAGAGCTTTCAGTAAGTTTTTTTAATAGAAAATTTCCTAGAAAACTAAGTTTTAAAAACATCCACCTCCCACATCTCACTAAAAGCATAAACCCTATTTCTGATATATTTTTAGTAATATATTTTCAAAATATCTCTGCCTAAACCCCGTTATAGTGATAATACCCCATTTAAAGTGTAGCACAAATTCGAAGATTCGGCAAAATTCAAAGCGATCGAGGCGAAACGAGGGAACTGTTGGAGGCTGGCTGCGTAACAAGTTGTTCGATCTGTTAATTTGGCAAAGAAACCACACACGGCAACTCTCGGCATCGCAATAAAAATCGGCGACGGGGACGAGAAACACGGCCAAATGAAACACTTTCTTTTCGCCTATGCAAATATACAAAAATATATATCCCCCGATAATGCAAATGGCGAATGTAAGGCAAGCAATTAAATTAATGGTAATTAATGCAGGCAGCTGCACGGGCTTTTACCTGGAATTAAGCGCTAACCAAACCGATGACAATTAATGGGGTGACAAGATGAGTCAGATGAGGGGATCTGATCTGGTAACCAAGAGCCCCAGCCATAGCCACTCCCTCGAACACGTTTGGCTCTAAGTGAGACATCAAGATCGAAGACAAAACTAGAGATCGGGGCGTGTGCAAGTATGCATAACAAATGCGATATTGAAGACGCTTGAAACGCTTATTTTCCAAGGCAACCGAACGGTCCGTGGTCTTACCATCATCTTCTGGTACCAACTCGTCTCGTATCAACTCATCTCAACTCTCTGACAAGCCGCTGAAATGGCCAAAAACGTTTTCATTAGGCCAAAAACCAAAAAAAAAGATAGAAAAAAGAACCAGAAGAATATCGAATGGCAATCCGCAATGAAAAATGAATGCCGTGCGGCATTCGTTTAAGTTATTAAGCATAAAACTTAAATTAGAGGCACCATTAGCGATTATCATTAGAGCTGCGTGTCCGGTCCGGTTTCGATTCCCCAATCTTATCTCCTCGAATTTATTTATCTCGAACTCCGAGCGATGGGAAAAGCAATATTTGATTGGCTTTGACAGGCTTTACCCATACGAAATTTCGGGGAACTTATCAAGCCACTAAAAGCACTGAAAGTTCTTAGAACTTGCTATTAAGTTTACGTTTACTAACTTCTTTCATTTCTGGAAATGCCAAATGATAAGTAAACAAAAGATTGATTCCCTTTAATAAATATTTAATCCACTGAAAGTTGATTGGCTTTGTCAGTCTTTAACCATAAACAATTTCGCAGAATTTATCAAGCCTCTCAGAGCATTGAAAGTTCTAAGAACTTGCCACTAAGTTTACAAACTTCTTTAATTTCTGGAAATGCCAAATGAAAAATAAACAAGGGATTGATGCCCCTCAACAATTATTTAGTTCTAGCTTTATGCAAAAATCAAAAAGAAGTTTATTTTTATTAGAGCACCAATCTCTCTAAAAAACAAGTTCATTAAACATTTCCAATTTTTATGGCCTTAGTTAATTATTTAATTACTGGAATATGAATAAATATCATTGAGAAAATGAAAGGAAGACCACACAAAAATTTATGGCCATTTATTGTGGATCATTTATGGGTGATTAGATCTTTAAGACGTTTTAAAAAGCCGCCGTGGGACAAGGCTGCCCCTTGGAAGAATGAAACTTCAAAAATAACGTAAATAAATCATTGGTAAATAGAGCCATTAGTGTTACCAATAAGTATGCTAATCGCGGGAAATACAAAACGATGAAAAGCTACCGAGATCTGACCCTGCTAAATGGTATTTCTTTTTCCATTTTTTCTACTTCTATTTCTATTTCTATATTTATGTTAAGCTCAAGAGACCGACAGACACTGATCCGCCAGAAGAACTGGCGGCATTTGATAAATTTGATAAGCCCGAATCGAATCGAATCGAATCGAATCGAAACGGAACGGAACGGAGCCAAGCCGAGCGGAAAGACTAATTAAGCGAAGGCTGAACGAGACCTGACTGAGCCGAATGCATTAACATATCAGAAGAACTTATCAGAAGATTCACATGCAGAGCGAAGAATCATTCAGGTCTTTGGATCATGGATCATGGTTCCTAAGATTGGGATCTTGGGCTTAAGTTTCAGTTTTGGGCTTGGGTTTGGGTACCAAACTGGTCGTTAATCGTGTATCGACGCATATTTTATCGCTAGTATATATTTTATATATATATATCTACTATATTGTATATTCCATGCTTTATAAAAAATTAACGCAGATTTAAATTTACGCACATGCACACACACACTATAGCCAGAGAGGGGCGAAAGAAAAAAAAATCGAAAAAAAATTGATCATTAAACGTGTATGCTAATTTGATGATGGCGGTTTTCTAATTTTGTTGCCCAGAAACCAGATTTCTATGCTGCGATCAGTCTCCGTCAGCAACGAAAGCCCCCCCTAAAAGTCCACAGAATCTTCTGCCCAGAAGAATCGCGGCCTGAGAAAGAGACCCTAAAATTGTTACATCTTCTTTGCAGATTGATGGGGTCTCAAAGTTCCCTTTGGCCCCGTCTTTAAAAGTTGACAAACTTTGGCTTTTTTTTTTTTGGGTTCTAAGTGGCACAGTGGTTCCAAAACACATGGGAAAGATTGCAAATTTTGTAATAAATATTAATATAATTATTGTTGTAAGGCTTAGGCTTTTATTTTACTAATTAATTTAATATTAACAAGCAAGAATAGTGTAGAGAAGGTACTCAAGGCTTTATGCTTTGAATTAAAAGACAAACTGCAACAGCCAAGACTCGAACCGGGGCTTGAGAAGCCACTAAGCCCACGTCGTATGAGTACGAGTGAGATAGCTAAAAGGTTACAACTTTATTCTCTAATAACTTCCATGTTTTTCATCCAATTGTGAACAAATTTTCAGAAAACTTTCGCATAAGGCTAATTAATATATGTATATTAATAAAAAATTTATAAAATTTCAAAATATATTAAATATAAATATATAAAGTATAAATATGTAGAATAAAAATATATTAAATATAAATATATAGATATTTTCTTTCTAAACTTAACCTAAGCTAGACATAAATATATTTAAATGCTGCAATAAAACTAAATAAACACTTAGGAACGTTAAAAACTAAATAAACTCAGAAAATCTCATCTTTTAATTTCTTTAGATACTCGTAAGCTATTATATTATTAATATAATATTAAAAAAATATTATTTTTACCAGTAACAATATTTTTAAGAACCTTTTTAATATTTTCAATACATTTTCTTACCTCTCGCCATAAAGTTTAAGTCCGTTTTCTGTTCCGTTTCCAATTCCTCGGCGAATTCTCCTATTAAAAATTAGAATATTATTTAAGACCCTATTTAATACCGTTTTGAGTACATTTTCGAACCTTTCTCAATGAAGTCACTGTGCAGGGGTGGCGGCGACTCCTCAGTTCGTTGTCCGGTTTCCAATTCTGGCGCTGGCGATGGCGCTGCCGCCGTTGCCGTCGCTGCCAACGGCACTGGCCGCGTCGCGGCTAGCGTCGCAGCCGAGATGATATATAAGGAAACAAGAAGTCGCATCGTTTGTATTTATTTGCTAGAATCTGTGAGCATCGGAACTGACCACCGAGAGCCGTCACCTTAAAAACCATATAGTCCTCGTATCGAATTTTCACACAAATCGCACAAAAATGAAGAGTTTTGTAAGTGCCCGAAAAAACTACAAATAAAAAAAAAGAAAAAAGACTAAAATCCGAGACAGACTAGACATAAGTCTGACAAAATACGCCAAGGAACCTAAGCCTATATTTTTTTTTGTGTCAAAAACAAGGATCAAGTGAAAGTGAAAGTGTTAATCGATGATCGCTGAAGGATGAAGGATGGCTTATATTTCGTTTAAATGGCTGATCAGATCACCTTGGGTGCTCATCATCGGCTGACGAATGACAAATATCGAGACGGTTGGAAACCCATTATGATTAGTGCCTCGAAACCGACAAAAAATACGAGTAAATCTCTCGGCAAATCTGCAAATCTCTTGTTCAAACACCGACGACAAAAACGCGCGAGACAAAGCGACGCGACTCGCGCGCGACTTTGATTAATTGCCAAGCTAATGCAAAATGCAAAATGCTAAATACTATTGTATTGTCTTAAAAAAAACACAAAATAAAATATGCATAAAACATAAGAAACATGCCAGTTATCAGTGAATCAGTTGTCTGCCTCCTCGGCATCCTTTAACCCCTCTCAAATATTATTTAAAACTAGAATATGCAAGATTAGCACTTAATTAATTGCTAATAATTATTATTGCAGCTGATCCTGCTGGGTTTCGCTGCTCTGGCGGCTGCCGATGTCAAGCACCTGACCGACCGCAACCTGGACCTCTTCAAGTACAATCCCAGCGATATCTACACGCTGCCCGAGGACATTGACGATGACAAGCCGGCGGTGCAGTTCAGTGGCGATGTGATGAAGGCCAAGACCGAGAAGCTCCAGAACTACAATTCCGGCAAGAAGTTCAAGTTGGAGTGAGTAATAAAAACAAGGAGATTTCATAAGTTATATAGTTATATTTTCCAAGGATCCTATTTAAAGTTCTTAAACTTCTTCTTGAAAAAAGTCAAGCTTAAATACCATTATCTTTTTGAAAAGAATCCTTAAACCTAATAAGCTTAATGTCTTTATTGGGTGACTTCTATAACAGCCAAAAATTCTGGAAGCTAATACATTAATTAATGATATTTCTACAAACAGTATCACAAAGTTATAATTATTTCTTAGTACAAGGAGATTTCAACAGTTAAATATTTATATTTTCCATGCAAGGATCTTTCTAAAAGTTCTGTGTGAAAAACAAGTTTTAATTTATTTCTAATTTTACTAAATACAAAAAATCCTTTCTTATTCCTTAATCCTTAGACTGAAGACCCAGAACGGCATCGAGGTGAGCAGCGTGGGCAAGCTGAAGGACGACAAGACCTTCGTGGTGAGCGGATCCTACTCCTTCACGGGAGCCGATGGCAAGCGCTACAAGACCCGCTATACCGCCGATGAGTTTGGCTATCATCCCATCACCGAGCTGGATCTCGATATTCCCGAGTGAGTTTTTCCTACATTTTAATAGTATTTTATAAAGAAAAAAGAATGAAATTAATTACAATGCAGAATTTTTATGTATTTTCAAATAATTATATTTGTTGTTTTTACCTTTGTTCAAACAATAAGGCTTTGTATCTTAAATATTTTAATCTAATAAAAATGTTTTAATTAAATTATTAAATTTCAAATTAAAAATTTATTTAAAAGTTCTACAAAAATCTCTTAAAAATGTAAATCACTATTTTAATGGCACTCAAAAGTATGCTGTGCCTGAAAATATTTTTTTGACATACTTTTGGACATCATTTTAATTGTTTTCAAGTCTCCGGACTAATATTTTTCATTTGTATACGCATTTCCCATCGGAAAGCTATATTTTTTATAATATCTAATAGTTAAAATCTCCATAATTAATTAATCTTTAAAAATATTCAAAATTGTACTAATTAAATTTCCCAATTTCGCATTTATAGGCCCCAGCCCTTGGCCGCCGCCGGACAGCGCCAGCCTGTGGACGCCAGCAGCCTGCTGGGCAACAAGAACCGCTTCC
The DNA here is from genome assembly GCA_014170255.2 of Drosophila triauraria. Classification (NCBI taxonomy): domain Eukaryota; kingdom Metazoa; phylum Arthropoda; class Insecta; order Diptera; family Drosophilidae; genus Drosophila; species Drosophila triauraria. Next base: position 5,872,105 of record CM024333.1, on the reverse strand, counting down.
AGTTCCTGCAGCAGCACCTCGACTCCGACCAGGGACCGCTGCGGGGCAGTGGCCAGAGCGGCGACGACTACAGCTACACGCCCCAGCAGGGCGGAGCCAATGGCCAGCTCTTCGGTTCTCCCTACGGCGGTTCGGGGGCTAACGATTACTATGGCAATGGAGCCGGCGCTGGCTTTGGAGCCGGAGCTGGAGCCGGAGTCAGTGCCTATGGCAATGGCTACGACTACCAGCCCCCTCAGACGCCTCTGGTGACGCCGTCGCGTGCGTATCTGCCCGTGGCATAAGGCCTGCGGTTGATATATATTTCCAAAAAGGAAAATAAAACAAAAAATATACCCCTCCCAATTCCCGACCTATCCCGCGACCCTTCCCCAGCTGCAAGTATTTAGTTTTTAAGTGCAAAAAACTCCAACAAAAAACAACAAACAGGCAGGAAAAAGAAAAAAACCGAAAAATCACAGCAGAGATAGCGAAATTTTTTTTTTTTTATCATTTTTTAGTGTTATACACGGAGCACAATTTTATATATGATATTATACCTATATACACTGATATATGTTATGTATCTCTACACCAAACACACCCACACACACGCACACAAACACAAAGTACACACACAAAAAAACCCAGACAAAAGACACACACAAACGAATCTATGTATATACACTGAGTGATATTAGTAGTAAATAAAATGGCTAAACTAACGATCAAATGTTTGACGCATGTTTTAATTTTGGGGAATTTTTAGTGAGGCAACTAACTTAAGTTGGGTGTGAAAGCTGTTTAAAAATTAGAAAAAAAAGTTGTTCTAATGCCCAGTGTCATAGTGCCCACTTGTGTGCCTGCAAGACAATTGGGGGAAGTTAAATATGAATTTAGGGGATAATTATGGTTAAAAAAATGTAAATGTAAGCTTGGTCTGAAAGCTGTTAAAAATAAGACAATACCAGAGTGGGTGCCTGTTAGTGTCATAGTGCACACGTGCGTTATGACACTGGGTTCAAGAGTACTTCTTGTCAGACAAATAAATATGAATTTAGGGGCCTAATTATAGTTAATTATAAATTTAAAAACCCCTTGCTCAATCTATCACCCAAAGCCATGGAAACTAATCATTCTAACTAATCTTTCACACATATATTATATTAAATAAGCAAGAAAGCTAACTTCAGAAAGCCGAAGCTTACATACCCTTGCAGTTTGCTAATTTAGAAAGGGCATAACTAAGCCAAAATAGCATATATTTCAATTTAGAATGCTTTTCCGAGCTAGTTTTTATTGGGTTAATAAATTTGCATATCAAGTTTAGAAATTAAAAAAATATATATATTTTTTATCCAATTTTTGACAGTTTTAATGATGTAACCCCTTATAAAAATTTGAAATATCGATCAAAATTTTTTGTCGAACTTTTTTCAATAATTTGGTTATAAATGTTTAAAATTTTAATAACGAATCGGAAAATACACGGCTTTTGGCTATCACTCCCTTTTTGGCTATAAGAGGCTCTTAAGAAGACCTAAAATTTTCACATTTTTGAGTTAATAATAATTTCGAAAAATATGATACTATTTTGGAAAAATCTGATATAAAAATAATCATAACTCAGCCAAAACAGCCCTAATTTCAACTCGGAAAGCTGTTTTATGTTAGTTTTTAGTAACTAAATAAATCTGCATACTGTGTTTAGAAATTTTAAAAAAATTAATATTGTGTCAATTTATGACAATTTTTATGAAAATTTGAAAAATCGATAAAAATTTTTTTTTTGATACTTTTCAATATTTTGGTTTTAAATGTTTAAAATTTGAATGATGAATCGGAAAATACACCGATTTTGGCTATCACTGCCTTTTTGGCTATAAGAGGCTGCCAAGAAAACATCAAATTCGCACATTTTTGGAGTACGAAAATATTAAAATAAAAGAAATGTATTTATTAAAAAATAATATATACTTTTTTGGACAAACAAGAAAGGAATTTAACTTCGGTAAGCCACAGTATATAGTTATTAGCACATAGCATCAAATTTGTGAAGCGGGGAAGTGAAAAATAATGGTTTAATATTTTACTCATCGCGAAATACCAGTTTTTAAGCCTAAAACCATGCTATAAACCTTGTAATAGCTCCTCTGATGTCAAACAAAATAATTGAGGAAATGGGTTTAAAATCTCTTCCGCCTGAAAAATATCTACAACCCCTGGGACCAAACCGTTAATTTATAAATAAAAAAATGTCAACTCATTTCAATTATATTTTACGTTTATTTGAGGGACTAAAGCTTTGATTACATATTGGTCGCGGTATACATATTAACAGATATACATACATATGTATATAATGCTCTTGAACTGAGTGCTTCCTTCACATCCTGGAGCTCACTTCTTGGGAGGTCAGAGGTGCCCACAGATCGCCCTCGAGTTCTGGCTCAAAGCAGGGACAGCAGGATGGCCTGGCTGATGTCTGACTTAAAGCTGTTCAGGCATTATTTATAAATAATGTCCATAGCTGAGAGACTTCCACAGGGGACTCAGAAAACGCACAAACATTTGGTTAAAGGAACCGAAAGGGAAATTCAGAGGCACATCCTTAGATGGCCAAGGAAAATTGAAGTTCGCTAAAGGCACTCTAACAATACCTGATATACGTCGACCACTTAATCGTCGGGGCTTAATTCTACAAAGGCTACATGTGCTACAAGTATGTGGCGATCGATTAACAGCAGTGCTTAATGCATATTGTTTAATGCTTAATGCTTAATGCTACGCGAGTCGTACAAAACAATGGGCTTTTCTTTGTTTTTTTTGGTTAGAACGAGAGACAAATGTAACAGGCGCTGGCCCTGGCATCGGCATCGGCATCTAAAACGAATCGAGCGAAGCTGGCGCATCGTGGAAGATATATGTATGTTTATAGTATGTTTATCTGGACCTAAAACTGGATCCGCATCGGTACTTGACTTGCTTATTTGGCCTGAGAGTAACGTTTGGGAGGCCTCAGCTCCTGTTAGTTGCTGGCGCCGGCGGCGGCGCCAGCGGCCGTCGTCGAGGCAGCCGATAGCTGCTTGAAGATTACGGTTGTGATCTTACCATCGTTCTTGATGTAACAGCGCCTGCAGGTTAATTATTATTAATAATTAATTAATAATTTAATATAAAATAAAGCACACATCTAGGCTACAACTTAGAAACTTACTTATTGCCGCTGTACAGGCAAATGGTGGCCGGAACCGTGCTGTTCGGCTCCAGCTTCGCCACCTGCTGCGCAATAGCCATTCCTATGCCGGACACATTGGGATTGATATCGCCCTTGGCTGCGTAAATCGATGGTATGGAATTATATTTAACAATTTACACGAAAAAAACACTATAATCCGGCAAAGACTCACCGACCAGACACAGTCCCTGGCGATTCGCCACCAGTGCTCCCACAGTCTCCGGCCGGGCGGCTCTGCAAAATAGGGTCAATTAGCCAATGTTATTAACCTTTGCGGCTTGCCTACGTCTCCGTCAACACCTTCTCCAGTTTCGTTTCCATGGGCAAGGCTGGTAAATTCACTAAATTCACTAAGGGCAATAGAAAAAACAAAGCAAAAAACCAAAACAATGATATTTGTTGAAGGGACTAGTGTGACCGGACGAGGGAAGTTGAAAAAGCCAAGCTCTAAAAGAAAATACCAAATACCGGGATCAGTATTTTTATCACATAATTCACGATTTTTAAAAAGGTTCTAATAAGAATTGGAATATTTTTAAATATAATTAACTATTATTAACAAATAAATTAATTGAATTGTTACTTTGTATATTTATAATTTAAATAAAGCCCCAGTAGAAATAATAATTTAAATAGTATTTTAAAACCGAATTGGAAATTAGTTTAAAATCTCTTAGATCAGGGGTGCCCAAAAGCTGCTTATGGCAAAGCAAATCACCAAATACACATAAATAAGAAAAAACACAGGTGTATAGAGGCAAACATTTTTTTATTTCAACTTTCTACTATGAAAAAAAATAGAAAGATAAAACTTAGCAAAAAAGGCAAATAAATCGAGGAAAAATACTGAAAGTTCACTGAAAATACTGGACGATATCGCTGCTACGTCACAACGAGTATTTCCTTTCTCTCTCTAGCATGCTTTCCTTATTGGAAAACTCGACAAGCGATTTTTGAGCCTATAAGCTTTTGCGCCCAAGTCCAAAGAGGGTAAAACTACAACTAATTGCCTTTCAATTCATTTATTATTATATATACCGTTAGACGCAGCGCCTGGAGTGCACAAATTAGTTTCAGTTAATTGTTGTTTTTGACGATTTACCGCTCATTGCATTCTAGTTTTGTGTGGTTTTTGGAATAATTTCGCCTCGTAAAAATAATCTTTAACAGGCTGCAGCAGCGCAGACAGCAGACAAAGGAATCTTAGATCGTAGAATCGCGGGGCGGTTAAAAAGAACATGGATTTCTAGTTATAATATGTATGGTTTATGTACTACTTTAGGTGGGCATGGCGGTGGTGGCCTACACGATCTCGTACTTCTCCACAAACAGTATCGATTCGCTCGAATACTTGACCGCCGCCGCCTCGCTGTCCACCTGCACCACATCCTCGGCGGCAATGCCGGCATACGGTGTTTTCGACACAAACGACACCTGCAACGGGAAGAAGTCGCCCGGAATGGAGGCACTGCAGCTGAACTCCATAGAACCCGACTTGTTGGCGGCATCAATGATGGGAATGTGCCATTGGAGCACATGCTTGCGCGAATCGTAGTTGTAGGTGCCATCATACTCGGCCACCGATGGCTGGACATTCATTCTGTGGGCGGAAAAGATTAGCATTCCGAACAATCCACCTGACAAGGATCTCTACTCACGGCAAGGGTATGACAATGGCCACATCCTGCAGCTCCAGCTGCTGCGCCTCCAGCTCATACTCGATGTTCACATCGCAGCCACCTTCACCATTGTCCGACGGCCAGCAGTTGACTGTTGAAAAAGAGCGAGACACGATGATGAGGGACAAGCGAAAGAGAAGGCAAGTCTAGGCTGCACTTACTGGTCAGTGGAATGGCAGACTCATCCTGGGAGACGAAGCGCCACTTGAGCACACCCACATCGGTGTTGAGGGGGAACGGCTTGCCCAGATTCTTAAGACCGATCGTGTTACGCGACTTGAAGAGCTCCTTGTCAACATTGGGATGCGTCTGCAGCTGCAGGCCCTGTGTGTGGCTCGGGGACAGCTTCAGCAAGATCCGGCCATATGCCTCGTCCGTGATGCGCAGCGTCAGCAAGCCGGAGTTCTCGAACTGCTGGACGCCGCCATCGCGTCCCAGGCGAACCACCAGCTTGTCCTCGATCTTCAGATGAACACTAAAGGCAAAAATAACAAAAGGGATTAGTCATTGAGTTCCAGAAACTCTCACATGCCATAATCTTTCTTGAAAACCCACCTCTCCTTGTGTATATCCGCCGAGATGGCCTTGGCTGCTGCTGCACTGGCGCTGGCCGCAGCACTGGAGCTGCCGGCTGGAGCCGCCGGTGCTAGATTGGCGATCTTCTCGCCCTCGCTCTTCAGCTGATCCACAAAGCTGTCCACATCCTTGGACTTGCCGCCCAGCTTAAGGGCATTGCGCGAAGCCGGTTTACTAAGAAGAACGTACAATGATTAAAGTGGAACAATAGCAGGAAAGAGGATACCCGAATACTTACGCGGCCACCTTCGATTTGGCAGAGTCCAACTCAATGGAGGTGATGCCCATGCCGCCACTGGAGCCGCCGCCGCCGCCGGAGCTGTGGCTGCTGCTGACGCCGCTGCTGCCGAAGCTGTCGGCACTGAAGCCGCCGCTGCGTCCGCCCAGCGAGGGACCGCCACGCTTGCTGGCCTCCATGCGCTGACGCTGCAGCTCCTTGGCCTTTTCGCGCATCTTCTGGCGCGCCTCGCGCTCCTGTGTCTGCCGCACGGCCTGGTACACCTTCTCCTCGTGCGAGTCCATCTCCACAAAGGTCTTGATCTGGGCCAGATTCACGCTCTCCCTGTAGCCCAAGGCCACGATCTCGTCGAAGGCAAAGATCAAATTAAAGGCATTCTCCACAATCTCCTTCTCGTCCAGCGAGTGGCTGTACTCGGGGATCTGTGTGGGATAGAAAGCTGTGTGATTCCCTTTAGGATCTATCATCTGAGCTGGCACACTCACCACTTTGGAGAACAGACGCAGCGTCTCCAGATCCTCGAGGATGTTGCTGGCCTTTGTGGTGATGAGCAGCATGTAGAGCTTCTCCATCGGCTGGTAGACGTAGCGCACCGAGTCCGTCTCCACGTACGTGTGCTGCTTGCCAGCGGTCATCAGCTTGGGAAAGGCGGCCAGCAGTCCCTCTATGCGTGCCTTCGTCATCTCCACGAACTGACGTGACAGAATCACTACGTGTGTGTGTGTTTGCGTGTGTTATTAATGGGTCTTACTGGTCAGTAGGATATATCTCTCACTCACCTTTGCCATTCTTCGTGCAGACTGCCGCAGCGATGAGTACCTGTGTCACGGGAGGGGGGGAGAGGGGATTTATTTAGTAATATTTTGCAATTTCAGATTAGCCGACGTGTATGTGTGTCGGTGTGCGTGAGGGCGCGTGTGTGTGTGCTGTGGGTTTGCCGCTTTCTTACCATTTTGGAGCTGTGTTGGGCCCACGGAAACACTTGGCGGATGCGGATGTGAACGCGGACGGATGCTGCTGCAGATCGATCGGATTTGCGGGGGGCGCTATCACAAACAAACCGTCTTTTTAATCAATCCGCGTAGCTGACGTGTTCGGTTCTGCGAATGTTTACGGTGCGGCTGCCCTGGTAGCAGTGCTGCCAACTTGTCAGTAGGAAAAAGCGAAATTTGACGGGATGGATAGTATAAAAAAAGCTAAAAAATATTTAGAAATAAAAGCTAAAACAAGATAGGAATTTGCAGTAACCGGTTTTTAAGCCCATTTGCTATTAATATTAGTATTGGAAGTATATAAATATTTTGAAATGTTTGCCACAGTTATTTATAATATGTATGTGATATATTTGTTAAGACATCAACATGAAACTCCTGGTTTTTTTTATACCTATACTAAAAATAGCGATAAAAACAGCATTAAATAAAAAGAAAAAGCTAAAAAAGCTATTTCCAAATTAAGCTAGCAACTGGACTTTAAAAAATAGCCAACTTTGACGGACAGGAAGTAAACTGGCCACACTAACTGATATCGATATTACTATCGATACTATCGAGACTGCAATGTAGCGACGATTATTTTTCCCCCCAAAGATGAATTTAATTTATTAAAAGGCTTGGTTTAAATTTAAAACATAAAATACGCATTTATTTTGTACATATCCTTCGGCATTTTGTTAAAACACTACGTTAAAACAAATACATTTTCTCTGTTCTCGCATTAAAATATTACATTATGGTCATACTAACCTAGCAAAACGTCCGTTAAACTCAAAATCTGGTTTCTTTGCTAAGAAATAAAAAAAAACACCTTAAAATTTATAGTATGTACCTAAGAAATATACATATAAGTAAGGGCCTCTAGTCTCCAGCTAGGTAAGCTAGTCAGTCGTCCAGTGTGAGCGTGTGCACGCGATTGGCGATCGACGCCGCTGCCTCCGATGCCGGCTGATCCTTCTGCTTGGCATACTCCACGCTGAGGACGCGCATCACCTGGGCGGCGGTGAGGTGGTCCTGCTTGAACTTCTTAAAGTTCTCCTTGACAAACTTGGCGAATCCCTTGGCCTCGCCCGCCGGCGTGGACACAACATTGCCCTGCTTGTCCTTCTTGTTCAGCAGCAGGGTGATCGGTCCGCGGCAGAGGCGACAGCGCAGATTCTCCACCTTACGCGACCGAGAGTGGGCATGTGACCTGTGTTGGGAGGGAGAGAGAGATGTAAGCAGGGTCAGGACAGTGTCAGGGATCACCACTCACGATGTGTTGCAGCTCATGCACTTGTAGGTGTACTTGAAGTCGATGCTGTAGTTGTGGCACACCCTGATGGGCGGCAGGTCTGGGAACTTGTCATTGGCCCGCTGGGCCCACCTCTTCCACACGCGTCCGTGGCCGCCCTCGCCGTTGAATACCCAGGCGGCGGCATGGCACAGCTCGTGGATCAGTGTACAGCGCAAGCGGTCAGCCGTGGTCAGCACCTTGACGCTCAGCTCCACAACGCTGCTGCGCTGGTTGAGTCTGCGAGGGTTAGTTGGAGATTGGTTTAAGATTATCAAGGAAGGAAACTTGGAACTCACTTGCGCTTGTTCATGCATCGTCCGGCGGTGTTGCGCAGCAGCTTTGACCAGGTAATGGGCACATCCAGCTCATTGTTGAACACCTGAGCGTTGAATAGCTTGTACAGATGCTGCGCCAGCATGTCCTTGTTTTTGGCGAAGTTCTCGCGATAGAAGTACGCCTCGTTGTCCGCCCTTTCACGGCTCACTTGCCCCTCCAGGGATTTGAGGAAGCTGCACTTGCCGCTGTCGCTGGTCTTAACTTGGCTGGGCTGCACATTCGCCTTCTTGCGGGCAGTGGTCTTGGGCGTTGCCGTGGGCTTGGGCGGCGCTGTTTGCGGCGTGTTCAGGCGCTTGAAGATGGAGCCTCCGCCTCCTTTGGGTGTCTCCGGCTCGGCCTGGCCTATGCCCAGGTTTTTTTTTACCTCTTGCAGTCGCTTGTGGACCGGCGTGCCCGGCAGGTAGTCATTCTCCAGCTCATCCAGCATGTCCAGATCCAAGGCCTTGTCCACAATCTGACGCGCCTCGTCATCGTCCTCGTAGCCAGCGTTTGGTGTAAACAGCTGGCGGCGAATGGTGGCCTGTGGCGGCGGCGTGGCGGGCAGTTTGGCCTTGGAGGTGGCGCGACAGGAGCGGAGGATGTCGTCCAGACGGCGATGGATCTTGGGTGCTGTTAAATCAAATCCTAAAGTAGATTTCAAAGGTTACTTTTTTGGGTTTATCTTACACTGCGAGTCCTCTTCGTCGGGATTGCTGATCACCTCCACCTCGTCCTTGGTCAAGTCAAGGTAGGTCAAGTCGGCCTTCTTCTTCTGCCTGCTCTTGATGCCCGAATCACTGTTGCTGTCGCTGTCGCTGCTGCTGCCACTGCCAGTGCCACTGAATGTTGCATCTGCATCCTCGTCATCGGAGGCATCGGTGCCGCTCTCCGAGTCAATGAGCGCCCGCCAGCGATCCTCGTCCACATGGTTCGTGCGCACACGCTGCGGCCGCGGACGCCGCTCCGTTTGGACAGCTCGGACAGCGGCTGCTGGCGGCGGCAGGCGAGTGGAGTTCAAGGGCGTGGTCTGATTCGTGCGCAAAGCTCGCGTAACTGAGGAAAGAGAATGTGAACTTTAAGTGGTAAGCCAAGGAATAGGAAAGTTCTTACATATGCTAAAGTCGCCGAGGACACTCTCATCGACCTTTGGCTTTGGACGCGGCTGCCTCTTCTTGGCGGTGGTGGCCGGAGCAACCGGTGGTGGAGCTGCCATGTTCCTGTCCTTCAGAGGCGCCGTCTTGCCGCCACTGCCGCTGGAGCGCTTCAGGGTGCGGATCACATCTGGGGTTTGCCACGCCTTGCCGTACAGCTGGTTCAGCAGCCTTTCGGCTTGGGTAAGGAACTGCTCGTCCTCGGAGGCATCGCCCGTGGAGAGCATAGACTTCTGGTGCTGCTGCGGTGCCTGCTGCTCCACATCCACCAGCTCGGAGCTGGGCTTACGCTGCACCTCTGGCTCTTCCTCCTGCTCCTCCGCCGAACTGGAGTCCATGGTGGGAATGCTGATCTTGATGTTGATCTTGGCCGAGATGTTGATGCTGCTCACTTGTACCGACGGCTGTTCGTAGTCGCCGCCTGAGGAGGAACTACCAGAACTAGGCTTCTGCGGTGAGGCCTCGCCTTCGCTGCAGGTTTCCGGTATCTCAATGGACTCCTCTGGAATGGGCTCTTCCTCCTGCAGCGTCGAGTTGTGCGAGCCCCCAGAGTCATTGGAGCACATGGTGTTCAGTTCGGTATCGTTGCTGGCCAGCCGCTTGCTTATACCCTTGGGCTCTGGACTCTCCAGGTCGGCGGAGCTCAGTGTGTTGGCCTCGGTGGCGTCGTCCGCCAGTCGTTTGCTGTTGTCCAGCACCGTGTCATCGTCCGCCAATAGCTTGCTGCTGTCAATCGGCCGCCGGTTGGCTGGCGCTGGCTGCCAATCCTCGTCCGTGTTGGGCGTCGTCATGGATTCGGTGTCGGCCTCGGCTATCTGCGATCGCCGTTTCGAGGGGGATGAGGAGAGCGTCGACGAGCTGTGGGCTCCGCCGTGGCGCTCCACGTCGCGCAGGAAGGCCTCGATGCGCTGCACCTTGTCGCTGGTGAGCACCGGCGGCGGCGGTAGGGCCTCTGCCTCTCGCTCGCTCACAGCCATGCTATCGGGCTCCGGGTCCTGCTCGTCCTCGCTGGAATCGGATATGGTAATGCAGGAGGCGTCGTCGTCATCGGATGTGGCGCCCTCTTCCGTTGTGGAGGAAATGCAAATGGAGACCTGCTGGGGCTGCGGCTTCTCCTCCGTTTTGGGCTGCACTGACAGGTGGCTAATGCTCGCGGACAGCCGCTCCACATCCACGTCTGTATTCGGCTGGCTGCAGCCATCGGCGCTTAGCTGCAGGGCGTCCATGTAATCGGATCCATCCAGATCCTCAGTCTCCAGATTGTCGCGCATCGCAACGTTGGCTTGTGGTGGCTGCTGTGGCTCCTGATCTTTCTGGCGTTGTCGTTTCTTGTGGGAGGATAGCGTCAGTTTCGAGAATTTCTCATTCAAAGGCACTGTTACTTCGTTCGGATCGACCGCCCGGAAGAGCTTATACTTATGATCCGCCATCTTGGTGGCGTCGTTGGCGCCTAACGGTGTTCTTTGCAGGAATATGCTTTAAGCGCATTCGCCAATTTCCCAAAAACAAACAAACAGTTATGTTTTCTCTCTTGAACACACAAACAGCGTGACCGCGCCGGACCAAACGAGAAATACCAATTTGGTCTCAAAAATATACTATAAAATACTATTTCATATTTTACAAAATACCACTATAAATACCATAACAAATAAATCGCCTGGAAATTCAAATAATAATATGTAATATGTAAAAATAATAATTGACTTATTATATATAGAAAAAATAAGGTTTTTCGAATTGCAAAAATGTTTGTTTTTATTTCATTTTACAAGATTAATAATATTTCAGTCCAACATAAAACTAAAACAATATGCATTCGTATTCAATTCCATATTCCAATATATATTTAAAGTCTTAAAATTAATTAAATGCTTAAAATTCATTTTGTAACATTTTCTTAAAATAAAATAATAGAGGTACTTCTTTGTCTAGTCATCTGAATCTGAAAAAAGAATAGTTATTATTTACATATAATTTAAAAGCATATCACTCACCTTCGATTTTGCACAGAAGAATTTCATATTGTCTTTATGTTTTGTGTAGCCGCGTGCTGCTTAAGTGACGCCAGCCTACTCAAAATGTCCGTCTGGCACGCTTTGCAATGCGCACCCATCTTATTTGCGCTCCTGCCCAGCCATTTTGATTTTCCGGCATAGTCTCCCACTCATCTCTATATTTTTGCTTAGTACTCATGTTCACTATTTGTTTGTCTTAATAGATTATCACAATTGTTTGTGTGACCAAACCGAAAATACCATATAATACCATAAAATCTTAGAAAAATGCTACTAAATACCTATATACCATTAAAATACTTTTGAGCAAAATCAGAGCTGATAAAATACCAAAAAGTATTTAAAATACCATAAACGGTCACGCTGCACACAAAAACAAATACGAACCGAGTGCGCGTCTTTAACACGGTTGATTCGGAGCTATCGTTATCGGGCGATATCAGTGCTGCCCAGGATCAGAGTCCTGTTAGCTAGAAAAAAGCTAAATTCGATTGAAACTTGATTATATTAAAAATATATAAAAACTACTGTAAATAATTTGAGAAACCTTCATTACATTATTAAGTTTAAACAATGTTGAGCTATAAGCAAAGCGTTTTTTTTAATCTTTGAACTTAATATATCAATAAATAAATATACAAAAGAGCGAAGAGATTGAGAGAGGTGAGCTGACTTACCACTTACCACTTGCGTTGCACTATAATTCCCAAAGGGTTCTAGCTATCAACAAGTGGTAACCAGGCTTAATACTGATAAGGGACACCTCTGCCTTCTTCTTTCTCTCCCTCTGTCTCACTTTCAATTCCTCTCTCTCTCTCCCTCTTTCTATTCCTCTCTTTCTCTCTCTCCCTCTTTTCCTTGTGAAACAGCACTCCCGCTTTCATTGTCCTATAATTCCCAACGAGTTCTAGCTGTCAACAAGTGGTAACCAAGCTCTATAATCATTAAATACTCTTTCTTTCTCTTATTCTTTCCTTCTAAAACGGCTGTATCTCTTCACTAATATTAAAGCATATTTTTTAATTAAAAAAGCATTTAATTATGGAGAAAAATTTCAATTTTCACAATTTTAATTTTTGACCGTTAAAAATAGCTAGATTTGCACACACTTAATGTGACCGTATTTAACCGCCGTCCCTGAGCAACACTGGCTGCAAACATAAACAAAAGAGGCAATTTTTCTGCCGGCCCTTTAAATTCTAGTTTTTAGTGGTTTTAGATCATATTTAAGCCATGGCCAGCGTCTCATCGGCCCGCGAGTCCCTCTCGCACGCGCTCAACAACCGCTTCCTGCCCAATCTGGAGTACTTGCTGCAGGGCTCCATTCTGGACTCTGCCGTCGAACACTTGATGCACAGGTGAGCGATTAAACCATATTAAACCAACTCAAAGATAATCCTTGGTTGGGGCGACAGATTAAAGGGCCTGTGCGACAACGTGGACACCTCACCGGAAACCTTCCACGACCTGGAGGTGTGCATGAGCCTGCGCCAGCCCAACTCCAATCAGCCGCTTTTGTTGCGTGTACGACGCGCCCTCGGACGCGATGCTCCCTTCCAGATGCGCTACCTGGGCAACCCCGAGGTGGACCAGCGACGACCGACGCTGGTGCGCAGCTGCATGGACTGTGCCTGCACCAATGGCATACTGGAGTTCCTCACGGAGATGGGTTTTCGCCTGGAGTTTGAGTACATAGCGAAGGGTAAGTTCTGGACGCACTTTGGAGGGGTTTAAATTGGAGATTAATGTAATATTCCGGCAGGCTACATGTTTCGGAAGGGCCGCATGAAGATCACCGTCTCCAAGCTGATCAAAATCGTGCCCGGCAAGCAACAGGATATGGCCAATGAGCCCATCTCGCAGAGCTACATCGTCGAACTGTCGGTGGTGGCGCCCACGGGGCAGGAGAACGTGGGCGAGGAGATGCGGGTGTTCGCGGAGCAACTAAAGCCGCTGGTGCAGCTCGAGAAGATCGACTACAAGCGGCTGGGGGGCATGCCGTAGTCGTAATAAATAAACTTCTTATGATTTTATGATTAATCCATTAACAACAGTAATCGGTTATTTATTCTCATGCAGATTAGGAATGCTTATAGTAGTGGCTACCATCCTTCCCCAACTGGGATTTATTTGCTTAATGAATAATAGACATTGCGACAAGAACAGGATAAAGGGACAAGGGGAAGGATGTAAAATCGATCGGCGGACTGACTAATCGTTGAACGCCTCGTTGAGGGCCGCCAAATTGCGATCGGCCACATGTCCCTGGAGATCACTGCGCCCCATCAAGGAGATGACCATCTTGACGGTGCTCCATATCGACTCGGACATCTGATTCTGGCCAGTGCTGGCGGCCGCGGGCAGCTCACGGGCCGCATTCGTATGCGCCTGCATGGTGAGCGCCGTCAGCAGATGCTCCACCGCCTCCTTGTACGCCTTGAGGTTCATGCAGCAGACACCGACGTTGTAGCGCACTCGGATGAAGCCCGGCTGGATCAACAGAGCCTGCTGATAGGCCTCAACCGCCTCCACAGAGCGCGAACCGTTGGCCAAGCTGGCGCCCAAACGATTCCAGGTCTTGGCATTCTGCGGATCCACCTGCAGGGCAGAGTTGTAGCAATCCACCGCCTTGTCAAACTCCCCGGACAGGTTGTAGAGCACGCCGAGCGCCTCCTGAACGTCGGCATCCACCTCGGCCGGATGCTGGCGCACTGCCTCCAAATAGATCTGCTGCAAGTCCCGCAGCTTGTTCGGTCCAATCAGCGACGAGGCCAGCGATGTGCCTTCGGCATGCAGCTCCGGATGGGCTTCAACCAAGTGCTGATATTTGGGATGCGCCTCCAGCCAGTTGCAGAGCATGCGCACCGCGTTGTTCTGGAGTCCCTCGTTGGTGTAGCAGACGGCGAGGGCCATCAGGACTTGACGGTTCTGCGGTTCCAGGTCATGGGCCCGCTTCAGCGCTGCAATGCCCTGCGGATCCATCTCATTCTCTGCCTGCGAGGTGCCCAGCAGCTGCCATACCTCGGCCCGTTCCGGTTCCTTTTTGGCGGCCACCTCGAAGCAGAGCACGGCGCTGGGTATATCGCCCTTGGCCAGATACTCCTTGCCCTTCTCGAATGCATTCTCCAGCTCGGCCATGGGATTCTCTTCGGCGAACTCGTACTCCTTGTACGCATCCAAGTTGTCGTTGTACTCCGACAGCCAGGGATGCTCGTTCTCCTCGGCCAGCTTCTGCCACTCGTCCTGCAGGCGCTGCCAGAACTTCTCGTTGAAGTTGGCCGCCGTCTGCTCTTTCTGCTCGGCGCTGCGCTGGTAGTCATCGATCCAATCCTCCAGCGACTCACCCTTCGGCACCGCCGGCAGATTGTCCGTTATAATTGTCTCCATGTTGGAGTCAAAGAAGGGATCAACCTGCTGCTGACTGCTGGGACCAGCTGTGATGGGCAAGTACGGCTGACGGAAGTTCTGGGCGCGGATCAGTGGCTCATCGAAGAACTCCTGGGCATGCTGCATCTCCTGTTGCTGGGCCTGCATGTGTATCATCTTGTTGGGCAACTGGGGTGCCATTCCGCGGGCAAAGTCCTGGCCCCACTGCTCGGCCTGCTGCTGGAGCTGCGGATCCATCTGCTGGGGAGGCATGGACTGGATGTTGATGCCTCGCATCTCCTGCAGCAGAGTGTCCATCTGGAATGATTGCGGCGGCGCAGAGACCTGGCCGAGGAACTCGTTGACTAGCTGGTCCTCGGGACGGGCGCCCCGCTCAAATTGGCGCTGCACAAAGCCCTCGTCCTTGTGGGCGACATCGCGAGTGAACTGGCCGCCCAGCTGCATCAGCGGATTTACGCCGCCACAATCTCCTTCGACCAGCGGGCGGAACGACATCTTGATCGGTGTGGAGAGTGCTGGCGGATCCTACGTAACTGGCGCCGGGCGTCGATAAGAAAAGAGTCCACAACAAAAGTCCAAATGTCCAAAAACAATAGATCACACAGTGTGCCCGTCTTCGTTTTCGTGTATTAAGTGCAACTGGTAACACTTTAATCGGCCATAAAAGCTCATGGCGCTGCCAGATTGCGCGATTAAAATTTAATTTTATTTTCCGCGCAACCGATGTTTTTCTACTCTTGATAAGCCACTGAATATGATAATGCATAATATGAATTAATATTGGGTTTAAAAAAAAATCTTGAAAAACCTAAATCAAAGATACCCGATATGTTATTATTTAATTTGATGATTAATTCTTTTAATGATTATCACTGATACAATACAATTTTCACAACCCAATTAAATTATTTGTGGTGTTCTATACGGCTAAATGACTGAAAATATCGCCGATATATGTATTTAGTATCGTTTTAGTACTGTAGATTTTTTTAGCTACCATCACAATTTTTTTTTTAGCTTATTATAGCTTTTTTCAAAGGCTAGTTAAGCTTTTTTTCCACCGAAGAGTTGGCAACACTGGTCACCAACTGATTGGGCGGCATTTTTGTTTTTGTTCTCGACGTGAACGGACGTGTGTGCTTGTGTGATGCGGCGACAGGTCGCAGGTAGCGTAGTTTACCTTTACCGCTCTACAAAAGTCAAGCGGCGACAACAACAACAACAGCAATAACAATAAGCGCAACTATAATCGCAACAATAGGCGCATTCTTAATTGTGTTTACCTTTGATTGCCACCACACTGGAGAGGGAGAGAGACAGGCGACAGACTTGAAATAACTGCGATTCGACTTGCGTGCGTGTGTGTGTGTCTTGTCGCGTCCTCCGCCGCCTCCCACCCCTTTTTGTTTGTTTGTTTTTGGTTCTTATTCTCTCTGTCGCTGTCTCGGTCGCTGCAAGTGCGCTCGGTTTTTCCTTTTCCTCAATTGGAATGTGCAGCCAAAGAAAAGCAGAGCAAAGCCAATGAAAAGCAAAAGGCACACGGCAAAGAAAAGCAAATGAAAGAACAAATCAGAGCAACAACGGTATTTTGTCAACGAGAAAACTGAGAAAAATTTATATAAGCACTAAAAGCACATAACATAATTAACTATTCACATACATTCTGTCACACAACAAAAACAACACACTCGCAATAAAAAGAAGGCAACTCTATCTACTACTACAACTACTACTGCAACAACAACAAAAACAAACAACGAGCAACGACGAGGCAACGGCAAAAAGTACTAATAAATACAATTTTACACATTCACATTCCATTTTTGATTCTGTTGTGTGTGAAAAACTTATAAGAGATAAAAGCAACAACAACAACAAAACAACACGAAACCAACGGCAAATAACAAAAGTATCAGCAGCAGCAGCAACAACAACAACAGCAGCAGCAAGCAGTAAGCAGTAAGCAGCATAGCAAAGCAGCGACGTCGACGACGACGACCGCGGCAGTGGCAGCAAAGAAGAAGAAAGATAAATACATAGCAATTTCGACTAAATAAAGGTATGTGCGACGACGATTTTACTTGACTTTATTATTACTAACTATACTAGGCGAGCGGGCGAGCAAGCGAGATGGATGCCACTCGAAGCACACACTCGCATACATCGCACATTTCATTATTAGTTTAACTCTTCAATTTATTATTGTTATTATTGCTGCCTTGTGGCTCTGCGCTCCGCTCTCTGGCACTCTCTTGCTCCACCTCTCTCCCACTCTAGCCCTAGCTCTGTCTCGCTCGCTCGCTCCTTGGCGCTCTGCTCTCAATTGCTTGCTCCCGCTCTCTGGCGCTCTCCAGCTAGTTCTTAGCCGCCGTCGTCGTAGTCGCCGTTGTTGTTGTTGTTGTTGTTGTTACTGGCATTAACTATGTTCACTTGAGCGCAGGAATAGTTAAATCAGTGCGTTTACTTGTATTTGTGTTTGTGCTTGGGAATGGATGTCTGTCGGTGTCTGGCCGTCTGCTGTCTGTGTGCTGTGTGAATAAAGATTACGCTTTTTGAATATATGCCTACGAAAATGTTTAAGAAATATTGTATATCAGCACAATTGTAGTTGTATTTGCCTTTTGCCCGTGCATGTGCATTTGTGTGCGGTGTGTGTGTTTATTGTTCTTTCGTATATTTGATCAACCGCTTGATAAAATAGAGAAAAACAACCAAGTCAGGTTAAAACGAGCACACGTCGGTATGTTTATATCTGTAAGTGCTTTCCTATGTCTGTATATGTGTGTGTACATTGTACATAAATTGAATTAAGTGAAATTGTTGTTATTATAGTTGCCGTTATTGTTTTGTTGTTGCTGTTGTTGTTTCGGTTAGCGGAAATTTCTACACCGCATGTTCAGACTTCAAAATCGTCGATCATTGAAATCGAACTAAAAAAAAAACACAAAAACAATCGAGGAGAAG
The DNA here is from genome assembly GCA_014170255.2 of Drosophila triauraria. Taxonomy (NCBI): domain Eukaryota; kingdom Metazoa; phylum Arthropoda; class Insecta; order Diptera; family Drosophilidae; genus Drosophila; species Drosophila triauraria. Next base: position 5,854,289 of record CM024333.1, on the reverse strand, counting down.
CCAAAACAAAACCAAAAAAAGACACATTCCCAACGCACACATGTAGAGCAAATACCGTTAGTTTGACAGTTGGACAATTCTGATTGGGATCTCTGCGTGCGTGTGTGTGTGTGTATTATGCAACATTTCCAGATTCTCCAAAGATCCGAAAGTCTACAAAATTAATCACATCTCCCGATGGCATTTGCGCCTAATCGTTTTTCCATTCTCCAAGTTTTTCCACTTCCACAATTCCACAAAAGCTATCATTATTTATTTATGGGGTTTCTATTTCGGAAAAAAAATAAAGATTAGAAACGATAATTACCAAGAATACATGCATACGTATAAAGGTAAATTAAGATTATTTCATATCTTTATATTTTTTATTTGGAAAATTAAAAGCATTTCGCTTTAAATTTAAGGTATTTATAGCCACTATCTCTCTCTCTCAACAGAAACCTATAGAAATACTTTGTATTAAGAAGGTTTTAGTTATTTAATCTAGTCTTTATCTAGGAAAGCAATCTAGTATTCGTTGAATTAATTATAGATACCCACAGTTACCTACAAACAGCTCTTATTCTAGTTTTCAGCCCCCCTTGTCTTATGCCTGTGTGTTATTAGTTATTTATTAATAATTGCAATTCCAATTTAAAATCGTGATTTGTTAAATGTTCGTGGGACCTAAAAGTTTCGACCAGAAGGTTTTGTCAAGGAGCCTGACATTAAATTGTCAATTGAGAATCAATAAATGGATCAATAAATTACCATTGCAAAGCTATTTTATATTACATTACCTTTTGAGTAAGATTTTTAATTCAAATAGCAAGAAGTTTAGGTTTTACAAGCCCAAATCCTTTTATTTTATTATCTAAAGCTCTAGTCTTACTTCGGACTTTTCATATTCTGTTTACTTAACCCAAGAAACCAATTATTCGCACATTCTTCGGCTTGGTAAGCCCGCAAGATTCCTGTTTTCTGCGATCTCTTCTGATCCTTTGCCTATTTTGGGCCCTTCCCTTTTTTATTAAGCTGCCTAGCTGGCATTTGCAGAAAAAGAAAAAAAAAAATAAAAGAGGAAAACTAAAGAAAAAACCTTAAAAAAAAGTACAAAAAAAGAAACCCACTAGACGAGTGAGCTGCACATATTTGTTAACATTACCATTACCATATCCCATTTCCAATTTCCAAGCTCGCTTCTCTGTGACTCAGAAGACAGCAACAGCAACAGCAACAACAACTACAACTACAACTATAATAATAATGGCAGCGACAAAGGCTGAAATAAAAACGGCAACAACAATAATGGCACACACCTATTTATGTGGTCGCACACACACACAACAGTGTACACCTTAAAAAAAGTCGGCGATATGCATATGTAACTACTCGAGTATCATTAAATGCAGATCTCTATAAAAGCATAAAATATACAGCAAAAAGCAAAAAAAAAAAAAATTGCAAAGCCGGGGAAGAAGAAGAGGCATAAGCTGGGAAGTAACATTGTTGGCTTGATCGTATACCCTTTTTAAGGGGTATTATTGGCTTTAAACGGAAGTTGGCCACATTAAATAAGAGCAGGTCTCTCAATTCTTAAACTTGAAAGGTTAGCTACTTTCTAACAAGAAATAAAACCAGTTAACTATGATATTCTATTTGTTATCGTAGTTTTAAATATGGATTGTTTTTTATTTGTTTGATTTATTTTCTTGGTTTTTAATTTGTTCAATGTGCTTTTCTTTCAAGATCGTAGTGTGACCGTAGCCTTATTGTTTACTTAATTCTAATTTCATTTAATCTCGGCGGAATCTTAACATAAAATGCTAAATGGCTACACTATGCAAAGTTAGTACTCAGTTAATGCTTACATATTCAATAATCTTTATAATAAAGATTGTTGGTAAATGTAATCATGAGAAAACCCCTCTAGGATTACGCTATTAAATTGAAACTTTCCTGGGGCCTGTTTGTGTTGCAAATGGTTTAAAACTTGAAATATGAGTTAAGGGAAAACATGATCACAATTTATTTATATCTTAAAGCCAGAGCTGGGCTTATTGATAATTGAAAATCAAATAACAATAAATAAATCTATACTTTGAATAGTTTCCTTGTTTTTGAAGTTCTTTGGATTGTCAGTTGTTCGAAAATATTGAAAGTGTTTCTGTATATTTACTATAGTAAGGTTAGTAGGTTTTTAAAAATATTTTCGAATGCAATTGATCAGATTTTGTATATTTGGATATCTAAATACTATCCTGGAATCAAAAAGGGCTCCTATAATCATTAAATGACGTTCCTTAACTTCGTTATTTCCTTGGGAAACCTAAATCAATATTTCTGTACCGAGTTAAGGGTTTGGATTATTGCAAATCATTGAGCTAATTGGATTGGAAGACTGGAAGGCAGGGTATTTCAGCTATTCGCTGTACGAAGTTAGCCCGCCATCTACTGCTTGCTTTATAACCACTACCAATACCCACGCACATGCACATGCACATGCACAGGCACAGGCACAGCCAACAATCCATAATAATCTTCCCGTAATTTATAGTCCAAGACAATTTATGTAATTTACAAATACCAAAAACGAAAGAGACGGCACGAAAGGCGGGCAGCGGAGAGTGGAGAGCGAATGAAACGATGAGAGCGAATGCAACTGCTGCCACTAACGATAATAACAATAACGAAAAATACATATAATAAAAACAGAAAAAAACAGCACACAGAGGAACAACAACAACCACAGCCAAGCAGCAATAAACAGCTACAACAACAGCAGCAACAATAGCGCACTAAATAAACAATTCAACAAATTTGATCCGAGGCAAACACACACACAGCGACAATCATAGACAACAGACGACGACTCACACGCACATAAAAAATGCATATGGAGAAAAAAATAAACATATAAAAAATATGTACGTACGTATGCGATGCACTGCGCACGGCTAGCAAGGAAAATGAATAAAAAATACGACAGCAGTAAGTGCAGTAACAGAAACAGAAACAGAAATAGCAATAGCAAACGCAAAGTCAATAGCAAAGTCAGTGCAAAGCCAGTGCAAAGACAAAGCTGCAAAGACAACCTGCAAGCAAGCAAGCAGCGCCGGAGCAACTGCTTCGACTGCTTGGCGCGTATACAGAAAATGTCGCTCGCTCGCTCGTCGCTCGTCGCGCTCCTTACTTCCTTCGCCGTCGTTTGCTCGTAGATTTAACGCTGTAAGCTGCTATTTGCCGTTTGCTTTGTTTGTTTTTTGCTTCTCAAGTTTGGTGAACGCATAAAATAAACAAGTAGTTCGGAGCTTGTGTCCTAGAATTCGACTAGTTGATACCCACCACCACAAAAACAAACCATAAAAAAACATGTGACAGCTGGGTGCTGCGGCAAGGTCTTGCAACTGCTTGCAGCTAACTGCTTAGCCTGGTATTGGCAACTGTTGATTCTTCCCATTCGAGTTCCAATTTCATTCCTGGAAAGTGGAAATAGATCTTCTAATTAGAGTATGTTACCAATTTTAATATTTCCCGTTGGGGTAAAGTTTGAGACTTGTATTTAATTTGCAGGTGTTTCTCGTTGGAATAATACCTATTAATTATATAAATAAATAAGAGTACTTCGAGTATATGTATACGCATAACCGATATACCCTTAATACCCTGGCTATCAGAATCGTCTATAAAAGTCTGTAGAAAATATACAACTTGAACCCATAAACTCGCAAACACACAAGCACACACACACTCACACGTAGAGACAGATGCTAGCTTGAATGTGGTAATTGCATTTATTGCACGTGCTCCTGCTATCTCTCTTGCACTCTCTCATCGTTCTCTCCGCCCTTCTGGCCCCCTCTGTCGGTCGCTCTGGTCGCACTCAAAATGTAAGGCCATAAAAATATTTTTCAAGCTGTAAACTTTTCTATGCTGCAGTTTCTTTTGCTCGCTTCTTTTCCTTTTGTTTGTGTTTCTTCAGATGTTGCCCATGGTTCTTGTTGTTTGTCCTTCTCTTTCTGTTTTTCTGTTCTCTGCGGTTTCTCCTGCCAACCGCGATCTTCTCTTCCTTCTCTACCGTGTCTCTACCGTAACTTGCTACCTCCTACCACCCTCCTCCCGACGAACTATAGGGTATCAATCAAGCGAGCTCTTGCGGTTCCAATTGGAATTAACAGTTGTGGTCATAATAATAGCAACCCTGTAGTATTTACTTAAAAAATAAAAATAGCCCCGTAATGACCTTTTTAACACCCAATTCTTCTTTACTGAATTTCCATGAAAAACTTAAAAAAAAAACCTCCCTTATCTTAATAAAGATTCTTTACTTAAAAGTTTGAAAGATAATACAGGTAACCTTCCTTGATTCTCCTATATATTAGTTATAACCCTTAACAATATGAAATCTATGACAAGTCCTATGTAGATTCTAATATAGCCTAAAAACAATCAATATTCTTAGCCTATTTTTTATAACTATCAATTACACTTGCCAATCGTTTTAAGATAAGAACTAACTACAAATTCTTTGCTCAATATTTCGATTTATAAGGTTAAAAGTCTTAAAGCTTTCTTCATTTCTACAAACTATTTTTACTATCTGTCGCCGTCTTGCGCAAATTCCCAGACATCATAAGAAACCTTGTTTTTGTTTCGCTTTCATTGAAAAATATTTATTAAATTTAATAATTGGCTTGTTCTTGCGACCTTCTCTTGGCTAGTGAGAGTTCTTGTCGTTTGTTTGTATTTTCGCGAACTCTCGAGGTCTAGACGCTACTTATGCCAGCGCAGGCTGGTGTAAAGGCAATTGTTTTTAAATTAATAATGAACAACAGAAGGTCATACTATTTTAGCTACTATCATTTTGACCTCAGTTGTTGGGAGAGAGAGGGCGCTGCGCTGCTGCATCTTTGATGCTTTTTATGGGCAACTTTGCTCGGATATGAAACTTGTCTATTGAGCGCGCGCGCCTGCCTTCTTTCTTCTGCCTGGTTTCTTCTCGTTTCCAAAGTCGTGGTTCTTTCGCCTCGTCGTTCTCAGTTTTCAATTCTTCGCTCTTCACATCTACTTTGGGCTTATCTCTGGCCATTGCCAAGTTTTTCATCTAGTTTTTGGCCTGACTTTTCCCCTCGATCCAAGCTCTGATTCCTGTTCTTGTGCTCCTTCGCGTTCCTCTCTCTTCTGGGCACACTCCCACCCGCCCACACGCATCTCCTTTTGTGGAAGCGGTCGGTTGACTTTGTTTAGACCTCTTCCCCCGGCCTTTGGTTGTAATATCCTCGTTCCATCATCATCATCATCATCATTACACTAGATTACACGAGAAATGTTGGTCTTTAAAAACATGTTTCTCAGCTAATTTTGAGGTCGCTGAACTCGAAAATATGTCACTCGAAAGATGTTACAAAGCAGCGATTATGAAATATTTTAGGTGGGGAATGCGAGAACGCTTTAAATAGTTATTATAGTTATTCAAAAATCAAATTTTATTGACCTTTTTAAAATAATAGATATCTTTCCCCAAAAATTCAATATGTGCCAACTGGTACTATCAGCTTTTATTCGCCATTCTTTGGAACTTTTCTTTATACGCATTCCATTCCGCTCTGCTCTTCTTTCACTTCAATTTCCTTCTTGTTCTCGTTGGAAGTTCTGTGGAAATTTGTAATTGCAATATTTATTATTTGGCTATTTCCGCGAAACGAAAACCTCAGCGTTTATCATCTGGGTTTTGTTTTCTTCGCATGCGGATAGGTATAGTGGGGCAAATTGTTTACATCATCAGATAAACCTGATACCGCAACTGCAGCTATCGATATCGAGCGACGAGCGACTATCGAAATGAATATCTCTCGGCTGACAGCGAAGAAACACAAACTAAACAAACACACATTCCAATCTTTCCAATCTTCTCTTATTTTATTTCATATTGTTGTTCAACTTACATACGCTTGCCTGTGTGCGTGTACATTTCCTCACACAGACAGCGACCACTGTAATCAGAGTATGTGTGTGTGTGTTGGTGTGTCTTCTTCCGGAGCTATTGTTATTGCAAGTACACGTAAAATTATTGTTCACGTCGCACATTGTCGTGAGTTTGTAATTACCAACCTCGCCTCACCTCGATCCCATCTCCCAATCTCCCCGCTTATGAGGCTTATGAGGTCTCAATGTGCAGCACAGTCAGCGCCAGCTAAGTGATGCTATTCGATTTATGTGATTACCCTGCAGTACCAGTTGTCATCAATAGGCCGTTGTCATCAACGTTTCATCAACGCGCCGACTTCGACTTCGGCCGAACCGACGCTCTCGTTCAATCGTGTCAAATGTTGATGAATCATCGGTGAATTGTTGATGAAAGGATGATGAATCATCGATAAATCATTGATGAATTTGTCACTGATGACAGCCTAGGACATGCCCATGTAAATTTCATCAACAGTTTGTATGGAATGTCGTCGATGAAACGTTGATGAAACGTTGATGACAGGTACTGCAGGGTACTTTCTGGTTTAAGGACTTACTTACTATTAAGTATTTGTTACTAAGTAAGTTTTGGTTAGCTTTATTACTCTACAGTGGTCGGCATGGCCCTATTCCGCGGGCTAGCAAATTCTCTGCCGACCCTCTGCCTACACACGTATTTTTTACTCATACAAATCCATGTCTACTTGGCTATATTACTGTCTAGGATGCACCCTGTGTGCAGTTCCCGAAGGTAGACTATAAGGACTACCATTTATTTAGATAAATTTAAATTTAAATTTAAATTTTTTTCACCTACTTTAACCCATTCACTCCTTTTGGAACGCTTTTTATTTTTATAAAGTTATCAACATATTTTGGTAATCTCATTTAAGGTTGTCTTATCTTGATTTACAATTTTGATTTATGAACAAGAGTACCTCCTCAGTTTGGGGGTGACTCCGAACTGAAATATTTATAAACAATCTGAAACTCGGGGATTTGTAATCAGTATTTTATTATTTGCTTATGTTGAGACTTGAGACTTTCAACAACAAAATTTCAAATTGGAATTTCCAATTGTCAAGTGAGAAAGAGGTTCACATTACCTATTGGAACTATTTAAGAAATAGAGTTACTATTTGGCAGCGATCACTGTATCTTCGTCTGTGAGAGTTGTACATACGAAGAATGATATTCTTTTGGGGGCATTGCATAATCAGTGTAATCTCCCCTCTTTCGCTGTCTTTTCTCTCGTCGTCTTCTTCGCCTTATCTCTCCCTCTCTGACTCTCTGTCTTTCTTCTTGCCCTCACTGCTTGCATGCAGGAGGCGCAAATCAATTATGAACACAGCAATTTGTTATGCAAGGCCATGGAAGGCGTGCACTGCTTTGGCGCTCTGCATGCTGTTGCCCTGCTTCCACTGCTTGGGGTTCTTGATCTGTGCTTTGTGATCTCTTCATCAAGAAAATGCTGTTAGGCTGGCAAAAAGAAAAGAAAAAGAATTCCCCGAAGAAGACTTCTTTAGCTTCTTTCATTATTTGAAATACTTTCTAAGTCAACGACAGCATTAAGAATTTATCTAGTACTCGCACACACACACACACACACAGGCATAACGAGTTAACTTTGTCATCGCTCTGCTTGCTCAGAGTCTTCAATTCTTCTAGTAGATGTGTGCTTCTTCTCCTCAGCGCTTGCGTCTGCGTTCTTGTTCTTCAGCTCCATAGCTCTATTCCATTCCATTCCGTCCGCAAATATGTTCACAAATATTAAATTCTATCTCTGTATGGGCTGTATGTATGCGACCACCGACCGAACCACCTCCATGCCCATACCCATACCTCCCCCTTGTAACTTGGTCCGTGGTTCGTGTGCGGTGTATAAATTTTCTGTGGAACTGTACAATAGCTAAAATAATCATAAAAAGAGAAATAACAAAGTTTTAAGTCTCAGGCGCGCTAGTGTGTGTGTGAGTGGAGGTGAACCAACAAGCAACCAACAAACCAGCACACATGTCTAGGCACGGATATATGATGGGATAGTAAGTGTAAGTAGTGTGTATTTGCTTTTCTCGTCGACTTCTTGAATAGTTGTAGAGTCGTTTCCATAGTTTGTTAATTCGCGGTCGGGTTGGGGTTTGGGTTCGGGTTCGGGTTCGGGTTCGTTCGGGTTCGTGTTGGGGCTCGGTTCGGTTCGGTTCGCTTGGAGCTTCGTTTGGGTCGGTCGGTCGATGGGTTGCTCTGCGACTGCGGCTTCTACTTCGACTTGGACTTGGAGTCGCTCTTCTCTCTCTCTCTCTCTCGCTCTGCAGAAACGTAAGTTTTTGTTTAGTTTGTGCAGAAACAGAAAATCCGCCGAGTTTCTTGACTCTTTGACGCTTTTCCGCCTCCGCTCTTACGCACCTCTCTCGTAACTCCCTCCGTTCATAGGTAATAAGCATTTCGTTTGTTATAAATTGTATCTTAGCTCGCATATTTCCTCATATGTGTGTGTGTTAAACCTTAAACCGCGGCGTTTCCACCACCATTGTCTTGCTTGCGCCTTTTATATGGTTTCCATTTTATTTAATTTTTATTTTAAAACTCTAAACAATGTCTGGCTCTGACTTGAAATGGTAATTGATGGAGCTCCATATGCGGGCCTCTTACAGACATGGAAACTATTCATATATACACAGAGTCGAACTTCCATAATCCCAACCAACATCTGTCTCTCACACAAATTCAAGTTTCTTTTCAAGATTATTTATGGAATTTAAACGAGTTTTGTTTCACATACAAAATGGTATGTAATAAAAAAGGCGGCTTGGGTTTTATTATATGGTACGTTTCGAAATTGATACTTTTAACACACTGACTTATTCGTATTGTTATCGAGCTTGGGTTTTAAATAATTTTTGAACTATTAATCAATGAATTTAATCATTTTGGGTATTTAAAATTATCATGATCTAAAGGAGTCGAAATAACTAGAACCATTCCGTAAATGACTACACTAAGATACTTAATACTAAATACTTAATACTAAATACTAAATACTAAATACTTAAGTTACTTTTGATAATTGAAAGGATATTGTAAGAATTGATCTAGAACTTGTGAAGTGTACCAAGCTCTTGTGGGAATATAGTGTTTTACAATGGAACCCAGGAAATAATTACAGAGATAGTACTTTTTAGGGGTGATTAATAATTAAAAGATCGATTTAAATCGATAAACTACTAAATATTTCCAGGATACAAAAAGTGGAACCTAATAGTAGATTTTAGGGATGATTAATAATTAAAAGATAGATTCAAATCGATAAGCTACTAAATATTTCCAGGATACAAAAAAGTGGAACCTAAAAGCACTTTTCAGGAATGATTAATAATTAAAAGATGGATTCAAATCGATAAACTACTAAATGTTTCCAGGATACAATAAAGTGGAACCTAAGAACCCTGGAATGGATATTTCCAGTCTATAAAAAGAGAATGTGTCTGTAAATGTTAAGCTCTCTATTTGCATCATTGTTTTTTAAGGAGTAGGCGGGTTAGGGTTAGGGAGTGGGTGGACCTACCCCCTGGTCTGTGGCTGAAAAGCACTCGTTATACAAATATGTATTGCAAATTGCTTTCGTCTTTTTGCCAGTTCCAGTTTCCAGGTGCTGCTGCCTTCTGCTCTCTCTCCGCTCTCATTCTCACTCCCTCTCTATGCGGATGATTATGCGAGAGCTCGAGCTCGGCTTATTCTTGTTCTTCCTCGGGGCTCCATCTCTTCGCTTGCAGAGATGTGCAACAAGAGAGATCGCGCAAGAGATCAAAACAGAATTTCAATTTGCAAACTCATGTGCCTAGGATTCTCGAAGCCCCCAGCTCGCCGCCGCCTCCCTCCCCCTGTATTTTGGATATAATTTTTTGCACTCAGAAACTGGTTGAGAATTTTTGCATTCCATTGCTGAACTTGAATTGCATTTGGAAATTGTTCGGTGTTCTGTGTGTTTTTGCCTTTTTGCTATTCTGTTCTGTTCTGTTTTGTTCCACGCATTTTCCCATTTCCGTTCGTTCACCTTGTTCTTTGTAGTTGTTGGAGGAAGAAGATGAAACCAGGGGCAGTGGGGAGGGGGGGTGCGGGAAAGGTTGCTGTAAAAGTGGGGGCGGTGGGGGAGTTAAATGGAATGGAAACATCGATAGTTCGATGACTTTTCGCTTTTCAGCCAGCTAGCAAGCTGACTGGCTTATCGATGACGGTTGTGATTTATTGATCGAGATGCGTTTATCGACGGCGAATAGCAAATGGCGAATGTAGCGAAGTAAACTTAATTGCTCAACTAAATTACAGCAATTCCACCTCCTTCCCCACACCACCCCTCCTGCCGCATTCCATAAATGAGCGAAAGAGAGCTAGCATATAAATTTATCGTACTTTGTGTGTGCTTTGTCTTCTGTCCCCGTATCTCTACCCCCTCCCACCCCCTTTGCTTGCATAGATATAAAGTTTTATTTCATTTCGTTTCGTTACGATTTTTGCTATTATTATTTGTTCGTGTCTCTCTGTCACTGTATGTATGTACATAGGTATGCTTGTATATCTCTCCGTGTAACTGTGTGCGTGTGAATGTTATTTTTTAGTTTCGACTTGTTTTCTTTTGTGTAATTTTATTTTTGTATGCAAGCGTGTGTGTGTGTGTATCAAGTTCATAACTTTTGTATGCGGCTACGACAGTAAGAATTGTTTTGTTGTTTTTGTTTTTGTTTTTGAAATCCACACAATAAATATGTGTTTGTATGTAGCAAGGAGTGTGTGCGTGTGTGTGTATGGCTGCCATTGTGTTGTCTCTCCGTAAGTGTGTGTGTGTTGTTTTTTATTTTTCACATTTATTTTCTAGTTTGCTCGGTCGTTGTTTTGTTAACTCTTATTTAGTTTTCTTTGCGTCTTGAGCGCTTGCTCGGCTCCGGTATCATATATATTTCTTCTTTTGTTGTTGTTGTTCTTGTTCTTGTTTTTTTTCCCCCCATTTCGTACACACATTTTCGTTGTTTATGCCCATTATTAATAAATAGTTTTCTTGTTCTGCTCTGCATTCCCATTTCATTTCAGTTTGCCAACCGTCGTCGGTACAAGCGAACGTTCCTGTGTTCCTCCGCATTCCCGGTCGTTCCTGCAAACGGTGTACCGCCCCTCGTTCGCTCTCGCGTGCCACTTGTTGCCGGCTCAACAGGACTCTGCACTCTGCACCCTCTTCTTTCTCTCTCTGTGAAGCATCGATTTGATTGATCCACGATTGCGAGTTGTAGGTGGGGAAGGAGGACGACCAGCGGTGAGGCGGCAAAAGAGGAGGCTAAGGAGGCTGAGGAGGAAGGGGACGGCATGCAGTTGATGGCTAGCGGTTACGGTCACTCCCGCAGCAGCTTCACCATCACCACCATCACCACTGGTTCCTGTTCCTGTTCCCGTTCCAGTTACCCCCGTTTCCGTTCCAGTTTCCGTTCGCGCTCCGCAGGATGGAGAGCGAACAGCAACAGGAGGCGGCGGGCGGAAGTCCACAGTTATGTCGCATCTGTATTACCACCCACCACAACAACAACAATAGCAGCAGCAACAACAATGGCGCCACCGCGCAAATGATTCCCATCTTTGGCGAGGATGCGCTCTGGCAGAAGATTTCCACGCTGGCCAACGTCAAGGTGAGTGCGAAAAGCTAAGAAGCTAAGAAAGAAGAGAAGCTATGCTAAGAGTGTGTGCGAAAAAGAAGGCAGGGGGGGTGTTGATTCTAACATTAAGAAGTCAAAGCAGCAGAGAAAGATGAAGATGGTAAGGCAGTGGAAGAGATGGAGAAAGAGAATGAGAGGGAGCAGCGAAGGTCAAGACTTGCAGTGGAATTGTCACACAGCCACAGTGGTCACTCGCTTATGTGGACTATGGGTGTTTTTTGCCTAAATAAATAAGTTGATATTTTATTAAAAAAGTTTAAAAGTACTTTCAGAAAGTTCTATTGTAAATAATACAATTCAGCTAAATATAAAGTTTCTTATTGATAGCTTTATCCTTGAAAGTTTTTTTTTTTCAATTATTTTCTTAGTTGGCAAACCTATTTCTTTGCCAACACATTTTTTCTGGAGAAGCGCCGGTGGCCACTGTACTTATTGATTTTGATATTTTCTTTTCCCCATTCCATCCTATTGATTTCGATTCCAAAAAGCTCTTCCTCGAACTGTTTGCACATTAGATGGATCCTAATTTGAATTCCATACAACAGCGCAGATGTGTTTGTTTGTATATTTTATAAGCCACCGAGTTTATCATTAAAAATAATATTGGAAGCCAGGAAGTTGGTGTTTTGTATATTTTTGAGGCGGCTCTTAAATGGTTTTTCGGCTTATAAACCCTTCAAGTGGAAGATCGCTGAGGCTTGTGCTTCAGTTGGCTGTTTATTTTCGGTTTTAATTTTTATAAGGTGTGTCGCCTATTTGCACCCACTGTCTGTTTGTAATCCAAGATTGTTGTGTACATCCAAACTGTTCTTCTTCGTGGAATACTGGAATACTAAAACTAAGAAGAAAAAAAAAACACATGAAAGTTATTCACACCACACACACACACACACACTAATACTGGAACACACGTATTTATTATTCATATTAATTTTCATACACATTCGCTGGTACATAAACGTGGATATAGATATACATATTATGTATGTATGTAATTTGGAATCAGTTTTCATTGCTTTGTCTTGTTGCGCTGCTTGCTTGCCGCTTGCTGGCGCTGCTCCACTCCTCTTTGGCCATTTATTCTGTTTATTTGTTCGGCGGCCTGGCTTCGGTTCGGTTTTGGTTTTGGTTTTGGTATGGCTTTTGGTTAGTTTATTTTATTCATATTGTGTATACAATTTTTTCCATTTCATTTCAACGAGCGTTTCATATTTTTGTCCGTCGCCGGTCGATGGAATTTCTTCTGTGGGTCTTGTCTTATGTTTCGTATTTCTTCATTTCATTTCATTTCGTTGGGTTTCTTCTTTGCTTTGCTTTTTCGCTTTGGCTTTTGTAAAATAATTTACCGTTTGAATTGTTGCTTGCCTCCCACCCTCCCCCCAGCTCCACCTCCTTCTTTCCTTCTTCTTTTTCAATAGAAGTGTTTATTTCCCCGGTTATGTTTGTTTTGTGTCGTTTTTGTATGTATAATTCATATGTTTGACTTAATTCCATACATTTTTCCTTTACTTTACAACTTTATGCGGTGTCTTGACTCTCTTCTCTTCTCTCTTCCGTCTCTCTAAGCTCTCTGTGTCCCCACTTCCCACTTCCCGCTTCCCAGTCCCTGCTGCTGCTGTTGTTGTTGTTGTTTTCGGCTTAGACGTTCGTTGGCCCCTGAAGTAAGGGGGCGCGCAGTAAGGGGTGAGAGGTGAAGCGGGGGCCTCAGCACGTGAATGTGAATGGGGTGGCTCTGTGTGAGTGTGTGCACTGCTTTACTCCGTTGTGTGTGCTTATTTCCCCCCACATTATTCGCATTTGTGTTTCCAATTCATGTGCATATTTCAATTTGATTTTCTCCTTATGTGAGTGGAGTGTGCTTTTCCTCAACCGTTTGAAATGCTGCAATTTTCTGGTTTATTTGTGCAATTTTCCCACTTGAGTAGATTATGTTGCCAATTCAAGGAATTCCACATGTTGTCTCTCTCTCGCTCCGTCTTCGGCCATTCATTCATGTAACGGTATGTGGGAGTTGGAAATGTCCTAACGCCCCCTAAAGTGGTGGCATCTGGCAACACCAGGGAGCAGGAAACCGTTAATCGTTGGGTTCGGTTCGGTTAACCCTTCATTCATGTAACGGTATGTGGAGTTGGAAATGTCCTAACGCCCCTTAATGTGGTGGCATCTGGCAACGCCAGGGAGCAGGAAACCGTTAATCGTTGGGTTTGCTTCGGTTAACCCTTCATTCATGTAACGGTATGTGGGAGTTGGAAATGTCCTAACGCCCCTTAATGTGGTGGCATCTGGCAACGCCAGGGAGCAGGAAACCGTTAATCGTTGGGTTCGGTTCGGTTAACCCTTAATTTAATTGGGGTGGAAATCACTCTAGGAATTAAGATTAACCCTTAAATTCCCTGACTCCCGCCCATTGCAGATCAGCAAAAATGATACCCTGCCGCAGCAGGTGTGCGTAGACTGCGCCCAGATGACCATCTCGGCGTGCCAGCTGAAGAAGAAGTGCGAGGAGGCGGACAACTTTTACCGCCAGCAGCTGCGTCGACAGAAGATCGAGGGCGCTGATCCGCTGGAGGTCAGCTCCGCTGCCGCCGCCGCCGACCAGGCCAAGAGCAGCGGCTGCAGCAGCGGCAGCGGAAGCAGCAGTGGCAGCGGCAGCAGCTCCACCAGTAGCAGCTCCTCCTCCGACGACGACGAGGAGGAGGATAACGACCAGGCCAAGCGCTTGCCCAATGGCCATGTCATAAACGGCCATCGCAGCAAGCACGAGGATCGTGGGGAAGAGGACGATCAGGACCAAGATCACGAGGATGAGCACGAAAACGAGCTCGAGACAGTCGGAGAGGAGGAGGAGCAGGAGGAGGGCCATAAGAACGGCATGGAGTTGGGTGTTGTGTCACATCCCGAGGATGTGGAGGAGCTGAATCCGCTGGAACACCAGGAACACCAGCTGGACCAGCATCCCCACACCGACGACGATGGCGAGATAACCGTCCATGGCGTGCATCCCAAGGAGCCGTTCGACTTCAGCTCGATCCGCCTGATGCAGGAGTACATGCAGCATCAGATGAACACCTTTCCCAACGGCTCCGCCGCCGGTCAGACGGGCCAGGATGTGGACCTCGATCTCGACCAGCAGCAGCTTCACCACCACCACCACCACGAGGACGACGACGACGATGACGACGAGGAGATGTCGCTGCCGCTGATACCAGAGATTGAGCTAATCACCCCAGGTGATGAGCCGCCGCCGCCGGATGCCCTGGATCCCACGGGCAATGGCCTGGCGATCAACGGAATGGCCGGCGGCGTTGGCGGCGTGGTCCAGGGCATGGGCGGTCCGGGATTCCAGTGCCCGCACTGCTACCAGATCTTTGAGATGCGGCAGATCCTGAAGGCGCACATGCAGAGCGTGCACGGGGCCCCGGGGCCGGTGTACGAGTGCAGCAATTGCCGCAAGACCTACTTCTACAAGCGCTTCCTGGAGAAGCACATCCGGCGCGGCCGGTGCGTCAAGAAGCGTCGCAACCAAACGTGAGTGTTGGGCCTAGGGATGAGTCCCAGGATGCCAG
This sequence comes from Drosophila triauraria, assembly GCA_014170255.2. Taxonomy (NCBI): domain Eukaryota; kingdom Metazoa; phylum Arthropoda; class Insecta; order Diptera; family Drosophilidae; genus Drosophila; species Drosophila triauraria. The sequence goes on along the minus strand of CM024333.1, from coordinate 5,839,081 downwards.
GGTTTAATCTGTGTTTTCTACTCTTCCAGTCGGCCCATGCAGTGCTCGGATTGCCATGTCCTCTTCCCGACGGGCCACCATCTCGGCTGGCACAAGCGCACCGGGTGTCCTTCGAAGGCGGCCAAAATGTAAGGTTGATCTTTTAAGGCTTTGAATATATTGTTAACCTATTTATTTGTAACCTTAGGCCCCTGCAGCAGCTCTTCAAGCAAAATATTGTGCAGTTTAACAATTTCCCCAAGCGGATTGCCGCCGGCGGAGGAGGAGGAGGCGGAGGAGCAGCACGAAAGCCCACAGCTCCCGAACTGCATGTGATTAACAATCGCAAGTAAGTCCATAAGAAGAATCTCTGGAAGAATCTTCCTCTTACCCTCTCTCGCTCTCGATTTCAGGCTGGGATTGGTCAACAACAAGCGCAAGGGACGCACTCGCATCAAGCTGGATGCCAAGAAGATTGCCCTGGCCAAGCAGCTGATATTGCGCGAGGCCACCACCACGGTGATTGCCAACGAACTGAACATTTCGCGCACCTTTGCCTGGCGCCTGCGCAAGAGTTTGGTCAATGGGGTGAGTTTGCACGAGCGTGTGGTCGATCCCTCGCAGGAGGATCAGCATCAGCACCAGCAGCACCTTCAGCAGTTGCAGCAGCAGCAGCAGCAGCATCATCACCAGCAGCAACAGCAGCAGCTGCAGATCCAACAGCAACAGCAGCAGCAGCAGGAGGAGCAGGCGGCATTGGCCGCCGAACGGGAGCGGGAGCGAGAGCATCAGCATCTGAGCCTGCCCTACAGCCACCTCGGGCTGGGCCTCATCAAGGAGGAGCAGCAGGATAGCGAGGATGAGCAGCAGCAGCAGCAGCACCATCACCACCAATTGGGGCTGATGGACGAGTGCGGAGCGGATGAGATTGGAGCCGAGGAGACGGCCGGTTATATGGGCGACGAGGATGCCGTGTGCGGCCTGCTCCATAACGGCTATGATCCCGATTCCGATCCCATCGAGCACGATCCGTTCGAGGGAACCACCGACAATGAGCGACATTCCAATGGCCGCCGTCCCGGTTCGGTTTCGCCAGCGCCCCAGCTGCCCGGTTCGGTGCCGGTGCCGGTGCAAGTCCATGCCGCCACGCGACCCGAAGTCGAGGCCTACAAGCGTCTGCTGGCCGAATCGCAGCACTTTCCCCACATTGTCAATGCCCAGCAATTGCAGTTGCAGCAGCAGCAGCTACGCGAGCGGGAGCGGGAACGGGAGCGGGAAAGGGAAAGGGAACGGGAGCAGCTGCAGCTCCAGCAGAAGGCCCACAATGGAGGAATGCCGATGCTAAGACGTTATCCGAGCGCCGTAATGTAAGCTAAGCGTATTTAATATTTAATTTGGATTTTAATCTAATTTATTTCCAACCCCAGGCACGCTTTGCCCGTCAACCTGTCTCTGCGCTCCATGCCGCCGCACATGAACAGCAATGAGAGGTGAGTGTGGTCTCCCCCAGCCTTGTATCATATATATTATATCATATATGTATATTCTATTATAGCAATGGCAGCTCCAGCAGCAACACGGCAGCCCCCGTGGCGGCAGCCTCCTCCTCGTCCGCAACGGCCACGACCACGCCCACTGGCAAGAAGCCCCGCAAGCCGAATGTCTTTATCGATGACGAGAAGTATGCCATGGCCAAGCTGCTGGTGGCCCAAAATTCGTCGACCATGGAGATAGCACGGGCCCTCAACGTCTCCCAGATGACGGCCTGGAAAGTGCGCGATGCCATTCTTAAGGGAGTGCCGCTCTCCTATCGCAACAAGCGAGCCGATGGCAGGCATTCCGACGAGCAGCTCACGCCCAAGGAGCAGCAGCAGCAGCAGCACCATCATCACCAGCAACAGCAGCAGCAGCAGCATGAGCAACGCCAGCAAGAGTTGCAGCAACAGCAGCAGCAACGCCAGCAGGAGTTGCAACAGCAGGAGTTGCAGCGCCAGCAGCTGGAGCAAATGGAGATGATCAAGCAGCAGCAGCGTCAGCAGCAGCAACAGCAGCAGCAGGAATTGCTGCTTCAGCAGCAACAGCTGCGTCACCACTCACCGGCAGCAGCAGTAGCAGCGGTAGCGGCAGCGGACACATCACATCACTATCAGCAGCAGCAGCAGCAGCAGCAACCGAAGGTGCTGCATCCGCGACGCCGATTGAAGGCTGCCGAGCGCGAGCTGCGCGACAAGGAGATCACACGCGAAATACTCGAGCTGATCAAGGAGGATAGCAACATACAATACTGGAAGGTATCGGCCCGCTTGGCCGAGAAGGGCATCAATATATCGCCCTCGTCCGTCTGCCAGAAGCTCAAATCGATGGGCATTCATCGCCGCTGGAAGCCGGGCGACAAGCCGCCCATGCTGGCCATAAGTCAGCTCAAGGCGGCCACTGCAGCGGCGGCGGCGGCAGCAGCGGCAGCCAGCTTGGCAGGCGGAGGCGGAGGAGGAGGAGCAGTGTCCGCGGGCAGTGGCTTTGGCCTGCCCGGCGACGATGCCTACGAGCAGCAGCAGTTCGACATGGGTGGGCCACACTTTCTGAGTGCCTTTACGCGCTAGAGTCTGGACTCAGACACGAAGAAGTGTATCGCATGTAGTGGCTGCCAGAAACTAGGAGGAAACAGTGGCCGCCAGAGAAAGAGAGATGGGGAGATTGTAGGTTTAAGGAGGAGAAATATTGATGGAGGGGAAATATTTCTTGTGTTTTTTTTTTCTAGAAAGAATTTCATTGAAAGACCTACAGTTTTGTTTTGTTTCGATTGGTTTTCTCTGCTGCTGGCAGCGATTCTTACACTTTCCTCTTTTTGTTGCAGCCGCATACATATATACATATATATATATATACATACATAGATCGAACCACTTTAATTTACACAGCACAGCGACAACAACTTGTATTTTTTATATAGTATTTGAGGGAGGGCGTTCGAGAAAACAACTTCTTATTTGTATTCGTAACCGATATGAGATAGTTACACATATATATGGTATGATTCTGTATTAGATTTATGTATATGTATATCCAATATATATATGTATATGCTAAGCATTCCTAGAATGTCACACACACCACACACACACCGCGCCCATTCCAAACCATTCATAAACCCCTTCCTGAAGCAGCTTCTTCCCAGAAAGGGAAACCCCAAAAACACACAGACACACTTAGCCGTTAGTTTTTATTATTTTAGTCTAAACACATAACATATAACATATTTATTGATGGCATTATTCAGTACTGAACTTTAATTTAGTTAAATTAAATTAATGAATGCATCAAGCGCAAGCGAGTAATTAAACAATCAGAACAAGAAGGCAGAACAAACAGAAACAAATCAAACAGCAGCTAGAGCAGGCAGCTAGCGACATAAGTGCAATTATAAACTAAAACCAGAGCAGAAGAGCTGAAAAACAGAAAGCAGAAAAGCTGGAGTTACCAGAGAATGTAAGACATTCACCAGAGACATGGAGAGGTGGAGGTGGAAAAAGAGAGAGGGACACCGAGAGAGAGAAGGTTGTACAAATATTCAGCTTGCTTATAATTCCCAAGTTCGTTTTCCGTGACCACCAGCCATGCACCAGCCTCCATCCAAGCCCCATTTAATGTGCAAATTACATGGAGAAAAAAAAGAAAAACAAAAAAAAAAGAAAACGTAGCCAATTGTTAGTAAAAAATGAGAGGAAAAACCACAAAAGAACAAAGTAAAAACATAAAAACAAAAACAAAGACAAGGAGGACTCAGAACTGTATTTATTTACAGACCAATTTTTAGGAGCATATTTTATTATTTCTTTAGTTTTGTTGTTGTTGTGGATGAAACAAGGAAAATTGCATTTGTCCTGCGATTTATTTTTGGATAGCTTTTAAGGCTTTTACGCATAGAGCAAAAGAGATAGAGACAGAAGAGAGAGAGAGAGCGAGAAAGAGCGAGCGAGGATAGTATCTTTTTTTTTTTTTAGTAATTAATATAATATTTTGGTACAATTTGAAATTGTAACTGCTTTCCAATCAATCAATCACTCAATAAATGATTCCCTCCCTCCAAGAAACCCTCACACACCCCATACACACCCACACACCCACACACACACACCACTAAGCGCAAGCGGGCTAACGAACTGTGCAAAGTATTTTCTATATGCATTACCATATATATAACTATATATCCATAAACAACCAGATATGTAACGTTTAAATACGCATACTAAATTTATGAGATAATTATTTGTTTTTTTTTTCTCTTTTTTTTTATTAAATGTATTTATTAGCAGCAGCTTTTAAAATAAACGTGTAGAATTAATGAAACAATTACGTTACATTTTTTTTTTGTATGAAATGCAAAGAAGAATGTCGTATAATTTAATGAAATAAATATATTAAAAGCGTATATACTCGTAAGGATCCATTGCAAGCAGCATCAAACAAATAGAACTGACGTGCCTATGTAGCGATTAAATCTGACACCCACACACACCACACACTACACACCATACACACACACCTAGAGAGAAACTGATGTAATGCATAAAAAATAATCATTCCAAAATGTCATATGAAGGAAAGAACAAACAGAAAATAAAACAAAAAAAAAGAACATTATATATGATTACATAAATGCAGCAGAATATATATATATATGAAACATGCTCTATATATATGTATATTTTTTATTAAATATTCCATTTGAGAAAAACCGACTTGCTTATTTCTTTTGGGGCGTAATAATAATGTTATTTAGCGGGTCTCCGCAAAATATGCTATATCTGCGAGGAAATTGAGGAGAGAGAGCTTAGCTATTTTAAGCAAAGTGCGTATTCCCCTATTGATCATCGATAGTGAGCAATGTTAACAGTTGGGACAGAAGAATATGGGTTTTAAGTCAAGAAATATGTAAATAACACCTATTATAGAGTTTTTCTTTTTATAGGAAGTATAAAAACGGCTTACAAATATTTGTGGAACCTAAAACTATAAACTATGAGAAACAATGCTTATCGTAAAGAATGTTTTTGAATTTTCCCTGAAAGATTTATGTGACACCAGCCGAGTTTTCGATAGTGAGAAATGTTCACAGCTGTCGCTAGAAAAATATGGTCTTTTAATCAAAAAATATGCATATAAAATCTATTATATGGAAGTCCCTGTCCCTGCTCGGGCGCCAAGTTTGTGTTAATTAAATAAAAAAATAATAATAAATTAAAAATTAAAAAAAAGTGATAATGATGTGAGAAACAATGTTATATATATATAGCCGAATTTTTCCTGAAAGATTTATGTGACACCAACCTAATGTTGGATAGTGAGGAATGTTCACAGCTGTCGATAGAAAAAAATATGCCTTAAATCAAAAAATATGTATATAAAATCTACTACTACTACTACTATGGATATCCAAAGTCCCTGTTCGGGCGCCAAGTTTGTGTTAAATACTAAAAAAAACCTAATAATGATGTGAGAAACAATGTTTATTATTCAGAATATATCCGAATTTCCCCTAAAAGATTTATGTGACACAAACCAAATGTTCTGGATTTGCGATTTAATATTTTATGGTTGGCATATATGTAGCTTCTATAGCTTTATGAGCCTGAAGATTGGAAATTGCTTAATATTTCTCGTATATGTGACGCAAATCAACATTGCCACAATAATAGCTAGATCTATTTATGAACTAAACATTGAATATTCTCTCACGAAGCTCGTTTATTGGAGAGATTACACGTGCTGATCTAGTTGGGATCCTCCTTCCTTCCATGTCTTTTATATGTCACATTTATATGATCTATTTTTATTAGTGTCGGCATATCTCTTTGAGTGACAGACATGCACTGACTGCCACTTCTGTTTAGTTTAGTCTGTGGATAAATAAACACAAATACCTTTGTGCGGTGTTTGGGGGAAATGTATTTATTTAATTAACGCTTACTCTCTGGCCCCGTCAATATTTCCTTTCCGGCGATATTCGTTGAGCAAATAAACATTATTAGGCAAGTCGCGTGTTATATGGCACAGATGTGCGACGATGGCTTCGAATTGAGGATCTAATATTAGATCGAGACTGGTCAAGGAGAGGTAACTCTTACCTTCAGTACCTGTTCTTTTCTCCTTCCCAGAAACTCCCATTAAAAACAACTCTCTTGAGGTTTGATCATTTTTTTTATTAGGGTTTTGTTGTATGTTTGTATATATGTAGCGTAACTTGTAATAACGTAACTAAATTTTACAAATATTCTTTCACTTCCTGTGCTTTGGTCCTACATGACGACGAAAAAAAAAACAAAAAAAAAGACATAGTATAGATAGATTATGTGTGTATTATGTATATGTTATAGAAAATGGTTTTTCTGATAGATATATGTTTAATATTTAGATAAAGTTATATACGTATGTGTATGTGTTTTACATAATAACAACAATAACGGACAGCAGGGGGTTGTGGGGACACAGACGGGCTCAGCTAGATCTTTATCCTTTTTAAATTCTTTCGGGGAATCCCCTGGACCTGGGCTTCACCGCGCTTCGCCCCACGCTGCTGCTGCTGCTTCAGCCGGCGCCGGCGCTTGCCAAAAAAATATATATATATCTGTATATATTACTCACTATCGCTACTACTCAAAATACATATCGTACATCGATCGCAATCGATCCTACCTGCTATATCTTCTCGCTGGCTTGGGGTTTTCTTCTCGCATCGAACCGAGGCCAGCCGGGGGAATGAGCCATCCGAAGTCTCGCCCACTGACTTTCTTCTTTCTTACTTTGTTTTTTTTTTTGTTTTTGTTTTTTAATTTTTGGCTTAAAACTTAGCATCTTTGATGCTGGAATACTTGGCTCCTCGTCGGGCTGAGAGACTTCAAATGGACATTCCGGCGCCGCTTCAGTGGCGATTTGGTTTGTGTTTGGTTGTTTAAATTCAGAAAGATAGATAGATAGTTAGATAGTTAGATAGATTATCGTAGATAGATAGATTTATCGTTATCGCTATCGTTAAATAATTACTGACGATACAAATAATCGTGTTTTGTAGCACACACACCATATATACACAGGATGAGACCCGCTTTATGGAAATTATTTGGGGATGGCGGGTGGCTTTTACAAATTTCTGGGAGAGGGATACAAAAAAAATGTATTAAACATTAAAGTTTAAAGAACAAACCGATGCGGTTTCAGACTGAGTTAAAAACCTTATAGATCTTGAATTTTATCAATCCTAAAATGATCTTGAAATTTTTAGACAGGGGATATGATAAGATATCAAAGGTATATCCTTGATACCGCCTCAGATTCATTCAAAAATTAAAGAGCATTGACATTGATAGTTTATCGATCTTAAAATGGAATATCAGACCCTCAGACCACATCCGCTGTGACTTTAAAAGTTAATTCTTGGAAAATTCTTGCTGCTGAGAAGGGGGGGGAGGACCGCTAGTTAGTTAATTATTAGTGCTTGGTGTTGGGTTGTTGTGATTTCAGATTAATTGAGCTCCTTGCGCGTCGTGTTGGGCAGGAGCAGGCACATGAGGCCGCCGCCGATGAGCAGGCCCGACACGATGAACGTCGGCGAGGGACAGTGTTCGTCCAGCAGCGTGGCTATGACGATGTTGCCAATGATGCCGCCCAGACGGGCGGCCACCATGGAGATGGCCACACCGGTGGCCCGGAGCTTTGTGGGGAATACTTCGGTGATGAGGCAGTCAAGCGCCGCATTGGCCGCGGAGATGGCACCACTGAAGATGGCCGAGACGATCAGGTTCTGAACGGAGCTGCGCACAAAGTACATGAGGGCCGAGCAGATGCCGGCGGTCATGGTGCCGGCAATGAGGAAGAACTTGCGTCCCATCATGTCCATGCCGAGAATGGCCAACAGATTGGCAGGCAGGGCCGAGGCCAGCGAGATGAGTGACTCCATGAACACCGATTCTGGTATGTGCGAGGAGCAGGTGCCATTCCGGCTCTCCTTCTCGGAGAAGTCAACCACATATTTGGTGACGGCACAGACGCCGGCGGACTCGTTGGGGAAGGCCTTCTCGTACGCCTCGAAGCGATTGAACAGCTCCGGGAACCACATCAACAGGCCGTAGTAGCCAATGTGGAATGTAAAGTTGATCGTGATCGAGACGATGGTGAAGCGCAGGATGGGCGACTTGAACAGGGCGCGACTGTGGTCTACCATGCCGCTGATCATGCGCGTATACTTGTTCTTCACGCTCGCCGAGCTCTCCAGCAGCTTCTCGTCCACCTCCAGGTCGTAGACCATGTACTCGTCGGGCCGGCGCTTCGTGTTCGTCACGAAGATGCCACGGAAGATGGCCAGGGCACGATCCTTCTTGCCGCGCGTCAGCAGGAACTTGGGCGACTCCGGCAGATAGAAGAGCAGGAAGCCGACCAGGAACGAGGGCAGCGAGCATACCAGCAAGAAGATGCGCCACGAGTTGTACGTGAAGTACTCCGTAACGAAGCCAACGCCCGTGGGGATGATCAGCCAGGCCAGACCGGCCACGAACAGGTTGCCAAATGTCCAGAAGGCGGCCATGAAGCTCAGCATGGAGCCGCGCTTGGCCTTCGGCTGGAACTCGGCGAAGTACGACCAGATCACAGGACCGCTGCCGCCCAGACTGAAAAGAAGAGAGAGGATTGCATAAAAGAAAAGGTTAGTGGTTATCTAAATAAAAGGATTTTAGGGGACTTAAAGAGAGCATCAAAATAATAGAGATTCTTATTAAAAGATTTGTTTTTAAGAACTAATTGGGATCTAATGGCTTTCTATTATTTCTATGCCTAAACTTCACACGTAATCTTTAAAAATAATTATGAAATTTTCAAATTGGACTTGAGCCAAACAGTTTTTTTAGTTTTTTCATATTTCATACATGGCGTATGCGTAATATGTTTCTTAGAAACGATATATTACGTATACGTATTGCGTATACGCACACAAAAATCCACAAAATCAAGAAAAAACCGCCAAATTGAAATCTCTTAGAAGTTCGTCGCTATAATTAACAAGCGATTGACAAAATTATTGATCATTCCGATCATGAGGGCGCATGGGGAATTAGTTAATTCGAAAAATACTCATAGTAACCAGTTATTTTCGGCTATAGAAGATAATAAAGAAATTTTTTGCAGCACGTATAATTAGTGATCACTCGACGTTAACCAATTAACATAGAGAACCCACCATGGTTAAATAATCTGAATGGATCTAGAGTGGTTAATCCTTTTGGAAATTCCAGCGCGAAAATATTGCAAAATAATTGTTGTCTGATCGATGGGCTAATTAGCAGGCGATTAGCAAAAATAATAATAATGTTAAATAGAGGGGAAACCGAGTGACTAAGCGCCACCAATGTAACCCACAGGCCAAGGCCTGAGCCGAGAGATTTTCCATTTTGGTTACTTTTTTGGATTGCTTGGAACTTGGGGATTCGGATTCGAGCCTTTAATTAGCATAAACAGTCACGATATTGCGGCTCAAATATTTTTGTTGTTATTTATAACAGAGGTAATTGAATTAACACTTTGCCCCTTTTGGGTCCGGGCCCGTGTGTCACTCGATCCACAGTCGCAACCGGAGACCAAGTCGAAGGTATCGAAAAAAAAAACATATGGGCTTCTCATCGTTTCGGTATTTTTGGCACATCAACAAGGCAACAAGGCTCTTATTTGGGGTCTCAAGCAGGCCAGAGTACATTTTGGGAGTATTTCGGTTCTTTAATTAATTTTAACTGTTTGGAAAACCTTTTTATTTAAGATTTTTAGATGCTTTCTAAGATTTCTATAATTTCCAAAGCTCTGGGTTTGAAATCAATAAAAACTACGTTCAAAAGTATGCTACAAAATATGAAAACATTGTAAATTGCCTACTTTTGGGTGTCTTTTTTAAGAGATTTAAGATCTAAAGTACAAAAAATAAAGATTTACTTACGCTGCACCATTGAGGAATCGGAACAGCATGAAGAAGCTGTAGGACTGCGAGAAGGACGAGGCGACAATACAGAAGGCATTCATGAAGGAGATGACAATGAGGACCTTCTTGCGGCCAAAGCTGTCCGCAATGCTGCCCCAGAAGTAGGCGCCCACCATCATGCCGATGAAGATGATCGAGTTGAGCCAGCCCTTGGTCTCCGTGTTGAGGTTGAGGTCGCATTGCGATGAGGGCAGGATGAAGGACATCGAGATGACGTCCATCTCCTCGGAGGTGCTGACCAGGCCGCAGATGGCCAACAGAATGTAGTGGAACTTGCCATAGCCGCACAGCTCGATGGCCCGCTCGAAGTTGGCAACTATCGGAGTTGTTGGCTCCGGCAACGCCGCCGCCGACTTCTTGCGCCCCTTACCCGGCCCGGCCGGGCCGCGTCCGTGTCCATCGGGGGCATCACCGCCGCCGGCGGAACGCTCTACGTCCTGCTGCTGCTGCTTGCCATTGGCATGGTTGTCCGGCTCGTAGCCGCGGTTGTCCGCCGCAAACTGATACTCCGGCTGCTTGGCGCCAGTGCCCAGGGAATACGGCTGGATGATCGCTCGGTTGTCGATGTGCGTCGCGTTCGAGGCGATCGAGTTGGTCTGGCCAGCGGGATGGTGGTGGCCAGCGGCGTTGGTGGCTTGGTTGCTTGCTGCGCTTTGGTTGTAGTTTGGTTGTAGTCCAGCTTCTACATTATAGGCTGGAATTGGATTTAGAAATGGAATAGCTTGAGTTTTATCTTTAAAAAAGGTAATTTTATTAAGAAGGATCTCCTTTTGCTTTTTCTCTTTAGAAAAATAACGTTTTCCAATACTTGTTATTTTTGAATATCTTCAACGATTACTTACATTCGCTTTTGCCCTTTGCGGAATCACCTTCTACCATTCTATAGTTCAGGGGTTTGTTGGCTTCTTGTGCGCGTAGCAAAAAGGAAATGGGAAGTATTTCGGTTTTGGTTTGTCGGTTTCTGTTGGGTTTTTCTAAGCTCTGCTTAGACGACGGGTACAGTTGTGTCTGCCTCGCTTAGCGGTCTGCAAAGAAAGTGAGAAAGAATAAGGTTTATCGATTAGTTATCGACATCGGTATCGAGCGGGTTAAATGGAAGCAATTGGACGCAATTGAGCTGAATGAACGAGCACTGGGCGCGAAATAAAAAGCGAACGACGACTCCTCTGCCATCGACATCTAATTGGCGGCACAAACAACGCCGTAATTGATTAATAAAAAATTATGCCCGAAATAGTCGCGAGCACGAGAATTAACCAAAGCGTCGAAGGCGTGAAAAAACCCCCCGCGCTACTTTTATTAATAAATAATTTGGGGAATGTGTTTGAAATGCGTTTGAAATAGCTGAATGTCACTGGTCAAGCAGGGGCGGCATTTAAAGAAGGGGTATTGTATTTAGGAGCACTCTCCCAAAGAGTATTTAAATAAATAATAATTTATATTAGCATACCAAATTCATATTTAATAAATATTACCCGCACCCCCTTTACTTTCCACTATTTCTGCCCACTTCCATGAGCTTCCCCATTTCCTCCTCTTCCTCTTTCGCAGCTTTCAGCTTCGGCTTCCACTTCCCACTGATCACCGTTACGCGCTGTTAAGGCAGCGCTGTTATTAATCGCTGTTATGTTATGCGCAAGATGCTGTGAAGCGGAGCGTGGTCACTTAGCAAAAGGCGCTGTTTTTCGACCATTAAGCAAGCTAATCAGTTTACAGCGTTCAATAATACCATTTAAGTAATTGCCAGTCACGTGCCACCTCCAACTTGTAAGCAACACATCCCAAAATGGCACTAAGAGAGATACACAGAGAGAGAGAGGAGAGAAAGACAGGGTCTTCCGGCAAACCGCTGTTAATGAACAGAGAGGCCTCTCGCTTGCTACAAAGGCCTGTGCGACTTTTCTTGTCTTTCTTTTGCTCGCTCTCACCGACTTTTTCAATTCGTGATTTATTATCGCGGCAATCTTTCACTTTATTCATTAGGCAAAATCAACAACAATTATTCGATTCGATTCGATTCGCATTGAACCTGAAACTGAAACTGCCCAGCTGACAGACAGACAGGCACACAGACACAGACAGGCAGTGCACGCATGTGCATTGAAGGAGAACAGGAACCGAAAGCGCAACGGAATGCACTTGCAGAAAAATTTAGTTACTATTGAGAACTGTCAAGAACCTAATCAGTGATAAGATGACCTCTGGTCTAGAGTGTACTATATATTTGGTTTGTTTATATTTGATTAAAATATAATACTTGTTTGTTTAAGGAAAAGAAGGAACTACTTTCTTCCTATGTAGGAGCGAGTTTTATAGCACCCAGCTGGCCGTCACTCGTGGCTAGCTGCGTTTCATTTCCATGGCGTTCCGCACTGACTTGCAATCGACATCGAAATCAATCGCAAATCGCAGCGATAATAGCCGTCAATTAGCCATGTTTAATATGAATATATGCTGATTTATGCCCTGGATGCCGACTAAAACGCCCACGCTGCTTCCGCAGTCCAGTCCAGCAGCACATAACACTGCTCTGGCCCTTCACCTGGCCTTCGTACCACTCGAGCCCCATTTCCCATCCATCAAGATTCTAGGCTGATGAAATGTACAGTCGCATCTCGATAACTAGAACCAAGGTGACAAGGCAAGTACTTGCTATAAAATCTAAAAAACAAACTGAAACTAATTAAGTTTTAGTGCACAGATTTGTTCGGCTTCATTGTTTCTCGTAAAGATCCAAGTTCAAAAAGCAATTGCTTGAGTTTTGTATATAAAAAATATTTATTGGCAAGTTTTAGCTAAGGATGCTCGACTGTATAAGCGCCATAAAACGCACTCGTTTCCAGTTTGCTGCTTAACAAGTCGTCGTCGCAATATAATGATTGTCTTTTTCAAGCGCAATTAAAGCAGCGCAACTGGAAAAACTGCGTGTGAATGGAGCATTCCGGACTTGGTCTCCCAGTCTCCCAGTCCCAGCATTATACGCTCGCCGCCGCCCCAATGTCATCCGATGCATTTATGGTTTAGTTTAGCTTTTGCCTTATTGCATTATTATTTGCGCCTTTGCATATCTCACATTAATTAGCACATAAAAATGAGACAGTGGAGAGATCATGTCGGAAATCTGAACTCATCGAATGGGAAAAACTCATCGATTACCAAAGCAGTGCGAAAAATGCGAGATGATTCACGGGAGTCGCATTTTGGATTCGGATTCCTTCTAGACTAAAGCAAGACTCCCAGACAGGCGGGTTTATTTTTTTCTTTTCATTTCAAGTTCAAGGCCCTTGAGGTCTGTTTTGAGAACTGAATAAAACAATGAATCAACATCAATATTGGCCCAATTAACAGTACAAATATACCGATATCAGATATCATATACGCTGCATATGAACCTCCTTCGAGATGAGAGATATTTTCTGCGGAAAACCTGTTTATTTCAGGAAATTTAAGCTATTGAAAGTGATCATTTTATGGCTTTACTTAGTTACTCAGTGTAACACTAAAAATCTCCTGATTTGTCAAGGGTCAACCCCTATTGGACCCTTGGAAAATGATAATTTCTAGGTATATTTTTCTTCCCTTTTTATGACTGTGTAGTTCCCCTTAGAACTTTAGAATCCACCTTACTTTGTAGAGTTTTTTAGAGTCTGCTAATTGATTCATCTGCTAATTTTCCCCATTTTGAGCTAATAATTTTCGGTTTCGGATTCCGTTTACCTTTCAGATGGGGGACTCGGTTTGCACTCGGTTTCTGTTTTGCACCTGTTTCTCGGCTGTTTGGCAATTAACTTGTTCTTCTGTTCTGTTTTGCTTTGTTTTCTTTTTTTGGAAAAATAATAAAGTATGCTTTTATTTAAAGCTGCCGCTTGATGCACATTAAATTTTATATTTTTGCTTTTGCTGCGACTACGCCCTGTATTCTTTTTCTTTTAATTTCTTTAATTTCTTTGCACTTGTTTGGTGTTTGTTTATGCGACTAGGTTTTTCGTAATTGTAGTTTAATTTGTATTTTAATTGTTGTTAATTTTTGAGTGTATTGCTCGTCAGCTCAGCGACTGTTTGTGTTTCTGCTTGTAGTGGATCTTGGCGTTGTCCGTGCGCGGAGTTCTCAGTTTTGTTTGGCAATCGCAATTGCAGACTGGCGAACACATTAAAGCCAATTCGATTGAAAACACGGCGGGGCAGAACAAATAAACAAAAGCAAGGTAACAAGCAACAATTTACCGGAGTTGAGTTCGGTTCGGTAGCGGTAGCGGTAGCTTCGATTTTCGTTATTATTTATTTATTTAGTTTTTCTTTTTTATTTAGTATTTAGCGAGCGGTGCGTTACGCGTTTGTGCGCTTTCAGCGGTGGAAAGTATCTGAGCGGCATTCAAATCTGAGCGCCTGCTTAAATACACCGCTCAAAATCGCCTTTGTCGGAACGCGGTGGCAGTGGAACGCGGCTTATCAGCCGCTCAGGGGAACGGCCCGCGTTTCAATTCCCAGGCGTTCCCAAGAGCGCGCGCGCGCGCGTGCTAATTGAAATTCGAACTGCGAACGGCGGGAATGCGAAATCAATTAAGTGATAACACAGAGAAGTTGAATCGTAAGTAATATGTATTACACAAAGAACGAGATAACTATTTATATAATTTCTTGTATTATTCTAGGAACAGTTCCTGTGATCATGATCACCTAATGGTTACTCTAAAACTTGAAAAGAAGTAATATGGCTTGGCACTCCTCAACATTTTTGATATAAGGTAAGGACACTGAACAATTAATGATATAGAATACCGAATCTTGACTGATTTTTGTCATGATCTACCTTGATCCCTGTAAAATCGATCAACGATCTGGCTCTGCGATGAGTCAAGTTCATTATAATCGTTCAACGATCGCGTAACGATGGGTTATAGGGTGACAAGTCCGAATTGGATTCTGGGATTCCAGATCTCAAAAGGTGGGGGAGGGACGGCGAACAATTAAAAGCAACAGGCATCGCTGATCGCTCAAGTGATCAAAAGAATCATACTTGAGACTTAATAGCGGCATTATCATTATTCTTGATATTGTTGCCTACATATAGAGGGTGTATATATTTAAGTATATATAGGGATTATTGTTGTCGCGACGATTACTGATACAGCGAGCAATGATCGTGTAAGCTGGCCATGTGACTGACTCGAAAAATTTATTAAAAACAAATAAGAGGTATATATTGATGACTTAATCTTTGAACGCGCCGATCTATTAGCGCTGATCGCTGATCGTTTATCATTATATCATAAAGTCAATCAACTGTCTAATTGCTTAATTGTTGACCGCATTTCGGTGGGAGTTTCTCCCACTGAATCATGCCATTTTTGGCCAATTAATTAGCAATGAAATGCAATACTTGAGATGAAACCCGAGCTGCACGGTTATGCACTTTCCAAGAACGAAGAATGAAGACGTGACCGCACTCTCTCTTGACTTTTCTTTCTCCGTCTTGCATAATGACTGATTAGGCGCTTTTATGGGGCCTAACTTGACGCTAATTTGTGGTCGCTTCATTTGGCGAATTATCGCACCTCTGACCCACACTCACAATCCCCATCCCCCACGGAAATACAGCTCGAAACGTGTTCTTTGTTCGCCCGCTGTGGCTGGCGAGAACGAACTTAATATTTGTTATTTTGTTTGTTTTTTGGGGCCGCCCACAATTAAATGAATTAGACATTTTTGAAATGTACCTCTGGACGGATCTGTCACGGATCGGATCGGGTATTGTAAACGGATAATTGATAATTATGCTAGATGATGGACAGGCTAATTACTTGAGCTTGGGTAGTCGTAACAATGAACTAAAGAGAACAGAGCTGGGCTTAAATTTTAAGGGGAAAATTAATTAAAAATATGACTCTGAATTCAATTTGTGTGCAAGTGCCAGTAAAAACTGTACAGTTTTGGGGAAAATATTGTTAAAATAAATTTGAAATGTAACTTTTTCAAAGGCTTATAAAAAAAGAAACCTATTACCATTATTAACTTTCCCTTGAACTTAAATAAATAAATATTCCCTGACCAGGATTTTTCAAAAAGCGAAGAAAGAACATATACAATTTTAATAAATCTTAAGTTCCACCCTAAGAAGAAGAAGAAGATTTTGAAATCGTTGAGGACCCAATGGTGTGTGTCTTGGCTGGAAGAGAGTGAGTGCAATGGTTGCAGCATCTACTGAGTTTAAAAAAAAGGAAAAACACCTATTACCATTATTAACTGTCCCTTGAATCTCATGGTATAAGGGTTAAGTATTAATTAAACCTTGCTCATGATCATCTCAAAAACGCAAGCACAAAAAAACTTAAACAAAAGCACAGTTGTGCCTTAAGAAGAAGGACCCTTTGGTGGCTGTCCCGGCTGGAAGAGAGTGAGTGCTAGGTTGCTGCATCTGCTAAGTTTTAAAAAAAAAAACCTATTTCCATTAATAACTATCCCTTGAATCTCTCGGTATAAGGGCTAAGTATTTAATTATTTCTTAATTATGATCACCTTAAAACTGAAACACAAATTATTTAAACAAAAGTACAGATGTTCCTTAATAAGAAGGACCCTATGGTGGCTGTCTTCGCTGGAAGTCGGTGAATGCAATGGTTGCTCCACCCGCTAAGTTCAATTCGGGGCGTATTTTTGTTGTACTTTTTATACTCTTTATATTTCTTATATAGCATGGCAATGGGCGAGTTTAATCTACGAACAATGACACTGGCAACGAGCACAGATGGGCTATATATTCGGTATATATACTATATATGCACATTTATCTGCTCCAATATGTAATATGTACGGGCTGTTGTTGTTCGCTGAATGTTAATCAAGCTGCGTGTGCTCGACGAAACTCGTTCGAATCGGATTCTTATTTCCTCATCTTGGTCTTCAATTGAAGAATCCCCAGCGACTACAGCCCCAGCCCCAAAGCCCATCCATTAGTGCGCTTCTTGCACAAACATTTCAATTAATTGGCTTTCCACTTTCAATTGAAAAAACAATGTGCGAAACGAAAACAAAAGTCAGAGCCAGAGCCTCGCTGCTCTCGGCTAGTACTCGGTATTTCGAAACCCGAAGAATTTGCTAGCTTCGCGCTCTGGGCCCGATAATTCAAGACAAATAAACATGACTAATGCGATCATGGGAGCATCTCTGGAGAATCTCCGTCACAGTGAGGCCTCTACCGAGACTGACACCCAGCAACAGGAGGGTCAAGCTATTCTCGATTGGGATGATTCAACAGATCAAATTTGAATGGACTCAATGAGTGTTTCTTGGCTTCCGAAGAATTGCGGCGAAGAATTTCATAACAAGGAAGAACCCAGTGTCCCCAAAATGGGTTTGTTTTTACTGACAAAGTAAGTGGAATTTTTTGCTAAGAAGAATTGCATTACGTTGAAGAAAAGTTTACTATTTTGGTCTAAAGAAAAATATAAAAATTATGGAATCTTCAGAAACTGTTCCTTTTTTTTAATGCGAAAGAAGAATTTTCCATTTATAAGCTCGAAAAAAAATGGATGGAAAATAAAAGAAGGAATTTTTAGTGCTCAAAATAATGGAATATTTTTGCCTTATTAATTTTTCTCTCAAAAAAATTAAGAATATTATTTTTTTTTGTGAATAATATAAGGTCAAAGCCAGATTGAAGCGGCGTGAAGTATGACTCATATTTTCAGTGAAAAGATACTTTTTTTTTTGTTTTTTCGGAGGAGATCATTACAAGGCTCTGGCAACAAAAAGGCCTGATCCCCGTTGGAATTCGGGATATTTGTTATTGCATTTTAAGCTGGCACAGGTGTTAGCTTCCGTTTTTTCCGCCTTTTTCGGTATTCACTTTGGCAAAAAAAAAAACAACAAAAAATATGTTAATACTTGGCGGCGATCGGCGCTGTTGTTCTCGCGTTGCTTGGGCGCGCGACAATTTAGTTTGCATAAATAATTTATGCGTATTCTTTTCAGCTTTTACACTGTATTTCGAGCGAGCAACAAACAATAAGAAATTAAAAAAAAATGTAAAACAAATTACAGAAATAATGAAATGCAGAAATATCGAAAGAATTAAGAAGCAAATGTGGAATAATGCCCAGAAACGAATGTCTCCTGCGGAATCTTGAAACAGGAAGATAATTATTCACCCCGATGATTCACCTTGCCCATTGTAATTTATCCTTGGGCAGGGGTGGCTTCCTATATATCCCATAGATCCTATAGATCCTATAGATCCTACTATGTACGCACCTACTACTGCTGCTGCTGCTGCTGCTGTCCTGGTGGGTGCCGACGACTGGGTCGAGTGCCTTACGAGAAACTCGGTTCGAATACACGGATCGAGATGTAGATCACTGATTGGAGGAGCTCCACGCGGCTCCAAGAGCGATTGGACAATGCGTTCCAAGTGGCGTTTGGTCGGCGCTTTTATACGCGGGACGCCCTGCTCTTGGATGCTCTGTGGCTCTCTCTCGCGGGGATGTGTGTTCTGGCCGCTGTGCTCTGTGCCCTCACCTCTCTCGTGACGTTATCGGGGGTAAGAATATTTAAAAAAAAATTAAACAAACTCAGGAGAATCATCTGCTGCCTCTGCTGATGGTTATCAAAATCAAAACACTGCGCTCTCCGCCGCTCTTATCTGTCTCGCAACAAAGTCCGCGAAAAAAAAGCAAAACAAACAACTTTCAATCTTTTTTCTCAATTTTTGTTGTAACAATTTATAAATATTATAAATAAGTACACTCTCTCTTAATCGGTTGGGAACAGGAAGGGTCTTTGGGCCTTGACTGATCAGCAACTGATTATGAACTGATTTAGTTTGGGAAATTGCAGTATTAACCAAATAATTAGGAGGGATTCCTATTAAATATATTCCAATAAAGGAAATGTATATAAAAGATATTTATAAAATATATTCCTATAAAAGAAATTCCTTTAACAGATATCTATAAAATATATTTGTATAAAATATATTATTCCAAGTAAAAAAAGCTATAAAGGAATTATTAAAAATTAGTTAGGGAAACGTTTTGCAATATTTTTAAATGTTTTCAAGTCCCTTGAAAATATGTAGATAATCAGGAAGTTTATAAATCTTTAAGAGCACATTTGCGTTCAAAGAGATTTATAATCCTTCAGGGTAGAGCTTCAAAATCTACAAATTATAAATCATAAATATACATATTTACAACATTTATAATTGTTTTAAACATTTTATATTTTAATAATAATTATAAGATTTTTTCAATTGTCTTTCAACACAATTCCTCCTTATGAAACGGTTAAAAAACTGAATTTTCGAAATATATAAAATCGTAACGAATTGCTTAGTCATGGGACAGCAGCTGGATTCGGTTTTGAAAACAGGTGCGAACCAGTTGTTCAGATTGGTTTGGACCAGCTGAAGGTGTTCTACACCGGGAAATATCAGTCAAAATGTATCATAATTTTCAAATCATATTTTAATTTTTAACTATATTCAAAATAATATAATTAAGATTCTTTGAATATGTTTGGACCAGCTGAAGGAGTTCTACACGGAGAAATATCATTCATAATACTAAAATCCTTTAATTCAAAAATGTCTGGCAACTCTTTTCTTTGGAAAAAATAATTTGTGGATCATTGTTTAATTTTTAAACCATAGTCAGAATTATATTATTATGATTCTTTGAATATGTTTAACATACTAGAAAGAGAAGTTAATAAATATATTTAGGTAGTTATTATACCTAAATATACAGAAATCCTTTAATTAAAAAATGTCTGGCAACTCTATTCCTGTGAAAATATTTTTCAGTAAGGAAGTGGTATTTATAACCCACAAATAAATACTAAAAAATACCAAGATAAGCTATAATATACTACCATACACTGTAATATACTTTAATATACTGAAATCTTTCAATTAAAAGGGCTGCCACTATGAAATTGTACTTTTCTAATCAAATCTTTATCTTTGGATCTCTCTGTAGACATTTAGAGATCCCTCAAAACGCGAGTACATCGTCGAGGCAAGCCAGTACCATGATTTAACCGATCGAATTCAAATCGAATCGGTATGGACTCGAACTCGCACCGAAATCGCACGTCAACAATATCCAGGCGTAAACAGAAATAGCTCTGGGACTATAACAGACGGGTATATGTATTAAATATTAAATGGCATCTTCGAGTGTGCGTGCCAATTCGGCGGAGGCCCTCTCTTTCGATCTTTTGTCACTTTGGCCACTTGGCCACTTGGCATGTGCATGTGCGGGACGTATTTGCGTGTCTCGTCCCCCATAGACCTTGTGCCGCTCACAGCTCACCCCGACGGCACCGCCGGCGGCGGCAAAAGATCTACGTAATTCCTTCCATTTCCATTTCATAAAAATTTGTGTCTTTTTTTTTGTGTGTTTTTATGTGTTTGCAAAGGTTTTTTTCCGCAGCCATGAAAGTGTATCGAAAGCACTTCCAAGATCAGTGAAAACGCACATTGTGCGTGTCACACAAGAGTCTAGATTTAATGGGAAATTATTATAGATTCCCAACTCTTTCGGAGATTTAAAAACAGATTTATTTAAGAGTTTAAACAAGACTTGCTTGGTATTCGGAAATATTTACAATGTAATGTAGATCAGCTAAAAATAAGTGAGTATCTTATTTTCGGTCCTCTTCTTTCGCAATTCGAGGGGAAATGGCGTGGACGCAGGGCAAATATTGGCCCAGCAGCAGCAGTAGCAGCTTCTGCCAGCGTCCAAGTTCAGAAATGTTTGCCCAACTGTCAGGTGCCAACGCTGGCGGAGATCACTCTCCTGGCCGAGGAGATCCGCGACAGCAGCTGTCAGCCCTCGTGACCAGGCACAGTTTTTCGGACAGCTTAGCGTGTGTCCTTTGACTGCCAAGGCCCGTCAAAGTCAAAGTCAAGCTATCACATCAGGTACGACTATACTATATAGTAGCTATGGCTATATCGCAACTCGCATCGCCCATCTCAGGCTCCTGATCCCTGTGCACACTCCGCAAATGGAACTGACGTCAGTGGAAATTTGTGTGGACTTTATGGTTGCTGCGGCTTAAAGTTTGTTGATGTTTTTTTGTGGTCGCTGCCACTGGAGATTTATGGGCCACCCACAGGGAGAGATACTCTCCGGTTGCTTATCTGGCTTATCAGGCATAAATCTGCTAGTCTTGTGGAATCTGGAATTTGGTTTGAGATCAGACTCCAAGAGAGGAGGAAATGGGGGAATTAACCACTGCATTCTCAACTGTAAAGTACACAAAGCTCGATCGGCTTTATTTTACTGAACTTATTCATTGAGATATTATATTAAGGAAGCTAAACCTTTATTGATCATGATCATTGATTCAAGATCTTGACTTACTCTTGAACTGCCAGTGAGACTTTCATTGATATGGTATTGATCACAGATCTTCCAAAGATCTCATCGTCTATTTAAAGAGCTATCTTTGGGTGCAGATTATGCAATCTACCACTGATCCTCCATTCATTAACGGAGTCAAGATCTTATCACCAGCGCCTTAATGATCTATCTTTAGGTTTATGATCTGTCATAACGATCAAAACATCAACATTGTAATTAGCTTGGCTTAAGGGGGCTTTTTCCTAATTCCAACACACTTGCTGCTCCTCTGACGCACAAGATTTTGGGAGCTCGATGGTCACGTGAGTCCGCATTGTCTCTCCAAACTGCCCAGTCACTCCCGGCTACGCAGTGTCTATCGTCCCAGCTTCCCCCAGCCCATCTCCTGAATCTGGCGGCTCCGAGAATGCGCACAGCGAGTACGAGCTGCGGAGGCTTGATTAATCATTGCATGCTCAATAACAATTAAGACCGGGGGAAAAATACAAGATCGGGTCTCCGCCTCACATATATATATATCAGATATACAGATACAAAGATATATATGCTGCAGCTGGTAGGAAGAGCACCACAGCATAGCCATGGATGACTAAGCGCGGGGCTTAAGCAGAAATCAATTCAATGCCCAATTTCCAGAGGCAAAAAAGAGAGGAGCTCGGAGCTCCAGTGCGAACTGGTTAGAACCGAAGCCAATCAACCCGCTGGACCTTTGAGGCGCTACGTCACTACGTCATTAAAAAGGGACGGGGGCGTCGCCAATGGAGATGAGTTGAGTTGTGCTGAGTTAAATTCAGTTGAGTGGTTCCGTTCAGTTCCGACGAATGATACTCTAGTGGTTCTCGTTCTAGTTCTGGTTCTGGTTCCTACTTTTTGGTCCTTCGTATCTGAAACCCTTAAGAGATTAACACATAAGCCTCAATTTTGACTTTAATAACTAACCAATCGAACTGAATTTTGGTATGTCATTATATTATTACAAAAGCTAAGGTTTTATTCTAAAGTCACGACCATCCAGGTGTGGAGGTTTAGATAATTCTGTGTGGCAGATCAATAGGGTGTGTTCTTTTGAGTCTTCTTCTGGTTCTGTTTTGAAAATCTTCTGGCCAAGACATTTGGGTTATCTATCAGTTTTGTGTGATAAGTTTCGGCTTGTTTGTTGATGACATCCTCCACTAGAGGTCCCTTGTCAGGTCAACGTTACGGATGTACCATATTTGGTCCCTAGTATATTTGGCCAATTTTGGGGTCTTCTCGAGGGCATATTGAGGCTGATTTCCTAATGTCATACATTTCACGATTCGCAATTAAAATCTTAATTTACTAATAGAGAAAATTTGTCAAATTTTCAAAGTTTAATAGGGGGTTACATCATTAAAATTGTCAAAAATTTACAAAACATTAATTTAAACTAAAAACTAACATGAAGCAGATTTCCAAACTAAAATTAAAGCTGTTTTAGCTGAGTTATGTCTATTTTTAGCTCTGATTAGTGACAAAATTGGAATGGTTTTTAAAGAGATCAGCTTTAAGTTTATTTTATTATTTATTTTTTCATTTCCTCTTTGTATTAATAAAATAAATAAATTTATATTATTATATTTACTCATTTGCCAATCTGTATTACGAGTTTGGTATATATTTAATACTTAAAAATATCAAATGTATACTTTGTAGTTTTTAAAGTGTATTTTCGAGTAAAATTTTTATACGAAGCTATATCGAAAATTCGATAACACTCACATTAGCTGGAATTTATTGCTTTTCTGTGATTTTCTCAAGTCTTGGCACAGATAAGTATTAATTTTAATACTTTTGTAGTATCAAATTTATAAGCATCTTATTAAGAAATTTTTAGTACTAAAAAGTGCAGAATTTATGTAACAATAGTATAGTTTCTAGGCCGATTTTGTTAATTGTACTTTTTTTTTTATAGGAATACAATACAATCTTCTACAGGCTGCGTTTTTAAGTTAACTTCGACATCGATAGGTAACTCATGTTAGTGAAAGTAAGCTATAAGTACCAATCATATAAAAAGCACAATAAAATTTCTATAAACATAGAAATACACAATCGTAAATCACTAATATGTTCTCATGGTCGAAATGTTTATTTACAAAATTGTGTAAACCAACACAGCTTTAGTAAGAATATTAATGGCTTTTATTATTTATTGAAGATTGTAAATCAATAAATAGCCCATATTAAGTTCAAGCTGCAAGTGTTATATTTGGATATATAAGATATCAGTATTGAAAGTCTCCACAAGATCACCTAGATGTTTCTGGTTACCTTGGCTGGGGGGCACATGATCGGAAGCTGTCATTCCATCAATTGGAAGACGATCACACGATACTGAGGGAGTGAGGAACTGTCTGCTTGAGTGGGTTTTCATTGCAAAGAATAATGTTTTGATTCGAACAGGTTTGTGGCGCCCAAGCAGGCACAGGCACCGAGGGACCGGGTACCGGGATAGGGTACCCTGGTTGGGGGCACAATGGGATATGACAGCAATTAGAAACTGCCACAACTGTCGCTGGCTCTTTGTTCGCTCTACAGAGCTCTATGCAAATGGATGTGTATTATGGAATAGCCAGAAGCCAGTAGCCAGCAGAAGCACTTGCTTTGTTTGATCCGCTCGGCTTTTGATTGTGCTTTTTGTCGTATTTATTTAGTACTTTCATTTTGTGTCCACGTCCACCTGTCGCGCGGCTGAGAGGAGTTTGATTTAAAGTGTTTATCTGGGATTAGGGCACCCGCTGAGGCACCACTACTATATGGGGACTATATAATAGCTTTATAAGCTACTACCGACTGAGCCAGCCGAAGGGCCATAAAAATGTAAACGAATTAAACGACGGAGGAGAAGGCCCTCAACTCTCGACGTGCACATTCATTGCACTGAAAAATAACAAAAACAGCGATCTAGAGATATTTGCATTCTGCTGACCCCGACCGAGGCAAAAACGATAAAAAATAAAATGTATTTATAAGATTTTGTATTATTTGCATGCTAAATGCCGAGAGAGAGAACTACAGAGAAAGTGTCAGATTGGTGACCCCCAAAAGCAGCCAGAAATCGGCTCTCTATATAGGTGATTTCCCAGTGTTTTCGTTCATTATTTGTTTGCTAAATAATCGAACGCGTGGGGAAAACATGATATTAACTTAATTACTTCAGTTTCGATTATTTGTTATTTATTATTAATCAAAAACAAGTCAAGTTAAGTTATGCAAACGAGCAAAAATCGGGGGATTTTTCTGAGTTAATAAGAATTGTAAGAATAATGAATTCAAGTCATTTAATATTTTTATATCGTAGTAATACTCTGAGATTAATGAGTGTGTTTTTATTGAGCGAAGGATGAAGAGAATTTCTAGATGTTGCAAGAATTTTACTTATTCTGAGAAACGTCAGCCCTCGTTTAGGTGAAAATCTTCAAGGGGTTATTATGAAAGCATGCTTTTTTGAAGAAATCTAAAAATATATGCAAAGATTCTTCCCTTTTGTTCCGGTTTTAAGCTGCACATTTTCAAGGAAGGTCAGCTTGAATTCCTGTCAGATTTAGAGAACCATTGTGGATAACCCCCAGCTGGCATTGCAATTATGCAGCTAATTAAAGCACAATTAAAGCACTTGCCTTGCCCCGCCAACTGAATTGGCTATTTTCCCCCGGGAAAGTCGCTGCCCTGCCAGCACTCACTGTACCTGCAGCAGCTACTATGTATCTGTATCCGAATCTGCGGCTGTATCTGTATCTGTATCTGTATCCGTATCCGTAGCTGTTGCTGCTGTGTCGAAGAACTTGCGCTGACCCAAACCAATTCGAATTGGTTCGAGCCGCCTCGCCGCCCCCCAAAAAAATGCCTGAGCGAGGGCAACAGGCAGGGGCAGAGCTGAGCAGAAAATAAACAAACAAATAAATAAATAATTATGGCAGAGAGGCGGATCTATACGCGCTTTATTTTAAGCAAGCATGCCGCCTTCAAGGAGATGTTTGCCCGGCCAAAAATAAAGCGGCTCGCAATTTTCCGATTTCAAATTGGTCGCGTTTCAGGTTCAAGAACATTAAAGCGTCATGCGCGAGAGATATATGTTTAGGGATGGATTATTCTTAGATATTTGAGGTTACCTGGTATTTAGGCAGAAGAATTTACGAGCTAACTTTAAAGGGAATTCCCTCAAAATATACTTGTGATTATTTTTAAGAAAGCCAGGCTCGTGTTCCAACTTTAAAATATTTCCTGATATTTTAAGTAACAAGTACAAGTTGTTTTTTATTTGCAAAAGTGGCGCCCATGATGACCTTTCCTCTTAAGCTTCCTCCTTAAGCCCATAATAATAATAATAATCATCCGCATCTCCATCTCCATCTCGGCACGTTTCCTTGTCTTATCTGGCTGCAAATATTTTGATTAAATAGGATTTCCGTGCAATTCCGTTTATTTCTGTTACAGGGACTGCAGCCGCCGTCCCGACAGTGACTTAACTTTATTGTTTTATTGCCCGGCCCGGAGCGTGGTCGTAACCACAACACTAGCCATATATATTAATGAAAAATATTCATATTTGATGCGTTTTATGCAAAATGGCGATTCAAGTGCAATTAGAAGCGATTGAGTGGCCAATTATATAGGGGGAGTACCGATGCAGGGAAAATGTAAACAAGTTACGGGTGTATACCATCTAGAAATCAATACAAAATGTATTCAATCTGGGCTTAGAAGGGTTTAAAAGTGAACTTTCTAGATTTTTCTGTTACAATTTTTCAAAAGCTACACTGCTTGGTAACCAAGCTGTCCAGGCAAGCAGTCTAAGATGCTTGTGCAGCTCAAACTGTGCCATTATCCTAAATGAGTTTGTGAGTTAAGGGAAAACAACAACATCTTTTCTTTCTCCCTAAGCAGAAAATCAACAAATAATAGATTGAATAAACACATCATAGAATATCAAGAGAGAGAAAACGTGCCTTAATTTGATTATTTTGAATTTGCATCGCCTTGACTTTGAACTGCTTGCTTCTGTGCCTGCTTGTGCACACACTCACCTTATCTTGGCGTACTGCTTGCTGTGGCAGCGGTGGGCGTGGCTGTGCTGATGTCCCGTTATCTCCCTGTTCCTGTGGTTGTAGTTGCAGTCGTGTGTTGTGTCGTTGTTGTTTTTGTTGTTGTAGCTGCTGCCGCTGTTGTTGTTGTTGTTGTCTTGCGGATTGAGCTGCGATATTGCTTCCATTCAAATAGTTATCGCTGGATATTGGCTATCGTGATATGGGTTATCGACTATCGTCTGTCCTCCGGTATTTGAATGTTTTTCAAATTAATTTGTATTTAGACGCTTTTGATGCTGCTGAAAGCCTTGAAATTAAATAAGAAGTGAAAGTAGATATCAGATTATTTTGCAATTGTTTATAATTATTATTTAATTATAAAAACCAATAAGTAAAAATATAAATTCCCTTTGTAAAAAGCCAAAAATAGAGATTATTGTGTATATCGCATTTATCGAACATTTTCTACTGCATCTTCCAGTTATCGTTATCGGCCCTCACTTTCCCGCCATTTACAGCATAAATCCTTATCGAAGCATCCGGATTTGCACATGCAAATATCAAGAGATTCAAGCGATAAGCACGATCGCCGCAGGCACGTTTCACCCAATTTTCACCTAGCAGCGGATGGCGAAATGGCAAAAATATAAACAATACGCAACACGTGAATCGGCGGCGGGGAATCGTGCATCGTGAATCCTCATGGCCCCCAAAAGCGAAAGCGAAATCAAGAGTCTACAGAAATACGTCAGAAGCGGCGGAAAATAAGAAAAGTACGGAAAATACGAAAAATACAGAGGGAGGCAGAGACGTTCTGTGCGTGGAAAATTTGAATTTTTTGTTTTGCCAAAATTGTGAGTTGAAAAAAACTGATTTTATCTTGTTTATTTCGGACACCCAGTGGGTGAGTCTGCCTGTTATTTCGATCGCTTGCCATACTTATATACTCCGATTTGTTTATGTTTTTTGTTTTAATTTTGTTTCTTTTTTTTCTGGTACTTATTACGCACAGAAAATGTGTTTTGTCTGTTTTGAAATTCGAAAGTGCTGTCGATTTGTCTTATTTCCGGATAGAAATCTTTTGTTTCTTTTCCGGAAATTGTTTTGATTGGAATTTGTGGATTTTATTAAGGGGAAATAAACCTTTTAGTGGACTTTAAGGGATCATAAATACCATCTAGTCTAATGAGACCTTAATGGACTTTTTTTCACATTAAAAAAAATATAAATTAGTATTTTATTAAGTTCACTTATTGTAGGCTGTCTTCTTTATGGAAATCTATCATTTTATATGGTATAATTAATAATTTTTAGGACTTTAAAATAAAATAGAAATATCCTTTGCCATTCCTCTTTTTTCCAAGCTTTCTTTCAGTAAAACTTTCCCGCAGAGACGCTCTCTTTATTATGCCAAGCATTCCGAATTCAGAATTCCCATTTCACATATGTCCCATATCCCAAGGTATTTTTTGTTCAAAATTTTCCTACATCACCATTACCCGTCACCCGTTGCAACTGGTTTAACCGGTACAGATTCGACAGAATCGACTGCGTCAGCAGGGTGCTTCGAAAATAGATCAAATCTGGAAGAATGAGCAAGATCTACGAATATTTCTATATCGATCTCGAACTGTTGCCGAGTGGACCCCAAAAACTCTTCCGACGACGCTAAGGTTTGCTACTATATACATATTATATTATATATGTACTTATAGTCAACTCGGAAATCGGTGCGTCCTTCCGATTCCGACGGGAGGTCAACGGAGATTGGGAGATCTTGAGAGAGTGGCGAAAGAGCGACGATCGGACAGATTGAGGTGGAGACTCTGAGTAGGTGGTGGACCTGACCTGTTCGGTCTGGAATCGGGCGGATCGGACTCGCTATGGCTATATAACAAACAGATATAGCCCAGCACATAGACCTAGCCAGACCGCGATGAGACTGGGGTAAAAATACACACTCTTTCCGAAGAAGTCCCATGCTGACGTTGACATTGGATGACGTCCCATATGTGTGTCCACCAATAGCGTTGACTCGGAGGCGGATCCAGATACAGATTCCGAATCCAAATCCAATTCCGAAGGAACAAAGACACGTGCAAACGGGCAGTTTGATTGACGCGGGGGCTGTGTTCCAATTCGAATTAGCATGCTAATATGCGAGAATGGAGAAACAACGGCCAAGTGAAAATATTCCCACAATTTAAATGCAAATTTCGAGTAAACAAAACCAGGCAGGGAGGCAGGCAGGCAGGCTGGCACACAATATTTACTTGCGTTATTTTCCAAGCTGAATATGAAATGATTTATCAATCAGATTGTATGTAAATATTAGAGCAGTTCCAAGTACTAACTATTATACACATATATGCAAGCTGAGGTACAGTCTGCAGAGCTGCGATAACGATAACGATTGTCAACCTAAGCTTGCAACTCTGCATTAGAGATCCTTACTTTTCTGCTTATTTATTCCTCTGCTTTCTCGGGATCTGCTTCGGTGGCCAACTCAACTGGCATTCTAGAACTCGTGCTTTTGCTTTTTGTTATTTCTTTTAATATCTCAAAATGGGAAACTTAGTTTTCCGCTGTTTTTCCGATGCTGTTTTCCGCGCTGAAGAAATGTGTTTATAATTTGGATTACTGCCAGGTGCTTTAGTGGTTCGATTTTCGTTTTTATTTGCTTTGTTTAGGGCTTGCTAATGTTGTTGTATATATTTGTTGTTTGCTGTTTGGTTTCGCGCGGCTGTTTAGTTGTAATTCATTTATATTGATCTCTCTCGACACGCTCTAGAAACCAAATCGAATTGGATCTCGATCGGGGATTGCTGTGCGATTTTAGATCACTTTGATTTTGATTCGATTCGATATTGATTTGGATTTGTATTTTTATTCCTTTTTCCGTAATTGCTGGTTGCTGGTTGTATTATGCTTTATTTCGATTTATTGTGGCTTTCTTTACTCGCTCTCGTCGGATAATCGCAGATTTCGTGTGCTAATGTCGCGGCTTGAACTTTAAAACTGAAAACGAACGATTTTTCAGATGTTTCGCATTGTTTAGTTTAGTGCGCTGTGCGGGCTCGGGCTCTCTATTGTTGTTGTTGCTGTTGCTGCGGCTGTTGCTGCCTCTGCTTCTGCTGCTGCTGCGGCTTCTGCTGTGAATCCTCTTGTTGTTGTTTTTGTTATTGTATTATGTTTACTACTGTCTACTAAATACTAACTAGTGACTGCCGGCGGCGTCGCTGCCGTGCTGCACCTAGCAGCAGCAGCAGCAGAGTCAGCTCATCCTCGCCTACACCCGAAAAAATAAGTTGGAAGAACGCAACTAGCATTCTGTAACCATCCGGGTTGTTTTTTGTAGATTCTTAACATGAAAATAG
The DNA here is from genome assembly GCA_014170255.2 of Drosophila triauraria. Classification (NCBI taxonomy): domain Eukaryota; kingdom Metazoa; phylum Arthropoda; class Insecta; order Diptera; family Drosophilidae; genus Drosophila; species Drosophila triauraria. The sequence goes on along the minus strand of CM024333.1, from coordinate 5,809,296 downwards.
TTTTCGAATAGTTCACCAACAGTTGCCCAAAAGTTCACCAACGGTTCACCAATAAGTAACCATTTCACCAGTGTTTTCCCAATGTTTCAACAATGTTTCACCAGTGCTTCAACAATGCTTTACCAATGGTTTACCAATGTTTTCACCAATGTTTCTCCAATGTTTAACCAAAGTTTCACCAATGTTTCCAATAATGTTTCCACCAATGTTTCTCCAATGTTTTACCAATGTTTCCACCAATGTTTCAGCAATGTTTCACCAATGTTTCTCCAATGTTTTACCAATGTTTCACCAATGTTTCACCAATGACTCACCAACAGTTTACCAATGCTTCCCAATAGTTAATCAAAAATCCCTTTAACCGTCTGCATTATTATTTCCAATATCATCTACGAATATAAGACTTGTCATAGGCTCTTTTTCGAGTGCATTCCCTCATCAAATGGAAGATCCCACATACAAATCTCATCCCATCATTCCCATCGAATGTTTTTCTCTCTCTCTCGCTTTCCCCAACAATGGGAGCGCTCAATGAGCTTGAGTGTCATCCACTTAGGAAGCGCCAACCACTGAACTCGCCACAGCACCCACCACCGCCACCGCCACCGCCACCAACAACAACAGCAAGTAAGGCAGCAACAATATTAGCAGCAATAACAATAACAATAACAATAAAAACTAGGGACGGCGGCAGAGGTCGATGTCGACGTCGTCGTCGTCGCCGCCGTTGCCGCCGCCGTCGCAGATGATTATAATACAATGGACGATAATGCGAGCGATCATGTAAATTAGATTTGTCTCAGTTTGGCGACGTTTGTTAGGTGGCTTTGGCTTTGGCTTGATGGCGGGATCGCGGGATCATCGGGACTTGGATGTGGATGGACTTAGATGGGGCAGAAACAAAGCGCAAGTCGAGAGCCGAGAGCCTGAGCTCTCGGATTTATGGTGTAGTATGCCAGCGGCATTTATTATTGCATTATTCCGCTCAAGTGCTCTTTCTCGTTGAGTGCGAGATGCTTGGATTTTATTTGTTTTCTCCGCTCTGTGTTCCGCTGTGTATTCCCTTCCCTCGGACTGTGGCGGGGGCGGGAGGATCATCTTCAATGGAATTGATCAAGATATCAAGACATCCCAAGCGTTCGCTAAACGAAACGAACGTAAGTCCGTGGGCGTGGCTGGAGAAGCAGAAGCAGAAGGAGAAGTAATATAAATATGAATCGCTCGGCGCTGCGCTGCGCTGTCCAGCAGGGCAAATTGAAATAATTCAATTAATTTGCATTGTAAGTATAAGTGGCTGAATTGTAATCAACAACGAAATCAACAAAATCAACGAAATCAACTCAAAACCCAACTTGGGCTTGGGCAGTATTCGTTTTACGTGGAAATCGGCTTAAACGAATCAAACTCAAAGTTCATTTAAATTTAAACGAAACGCGCGCGTTTGTAACTCGCTGCTATGGCACTCGGAAGTGCTGACTCAATAAACAGTGCTGCCAGTTTTTTCGCTTTAAAATGATTAGTATACTAACTGAAGTAATTGGCGTTTTGTCAGATTCAATAGTCTGCAAAAAGGCAGGGGCAATAAGCTCTTAAGGCACGCTTTGCTAAAATCCGTCAAAATTCGAGTTCAAATTCAAATCGCTGACGGCAAGCAGCTCGCTGCTATGTAACTCAACCAGTGCTGCCAGTTTACTTGGTGTAAGATGCTCGCTGATATGTCACTCGACCAGTGATGCCAGTTTAGTTGCATAAAGCTGTGCTGCAAGCAGTGCAAACAGCTGATTGCCGGCGCGTGTTGTTTTCTTGTTAAATTTCGTGAATTAAATTACTTTTGGGGCGCAAAACGTAAATGAAGTAAACCGAAATGCAGCGAGCGCGCGTGTTGCCAAGTCTGTGCCTGCGCTGGCAGCGTCTCACCCAGCTGCCCGGACGCCTGGCGTGCTCTACGAGCCCCGGACTGCGTTATGCAATGGCACCACCGCCGGCTTGGACTTTCCCGGCTCATCCAGCCAGCCAGCAGCATCGGTTCCTCAGCACGGAGAGGAAAAGCAACAGACGCACCACAGGCACGTCTTCGCCGAGGACACCAGCTAGCATCGAGAACGTGTGGGCGCAGCTGGAGGCGTACTACCAGCAGCACAGCCTGCTCAACTATGACCACTGTCAGCGGGTGCTGGAGCACCTGCAGCAGGCCAAGACGGCGGAGAAGGGGACAGTGAGTGCCGAGCAGGTGCACTTCCTGCTGGGATCGTGCGTGCCCGAGCTGCTGCCCGCACAGAGCGCCCAGGAGCGGCTGCAGCTCTTCCAGAGCCTGTGGACGCAGCTGCTGAAGCTGGGTCAGCCCACGATGGCTCACTACCACACCCGGCTGCAGGTGTTGCGCCAAAACCGGCTACCGCTGTCCGATCACCGTTCCCTGCTGGCCGAGATCGCTGTCTACCATGGCGCGCCCGATGCTGCGCTGTACAGCGCCCTGCTGGACGTGGCCTGCTCCGCGGGCAACATGCGCCAGGCCACCGAGCTGCTGGCCGAGATGCGGGAGCACAGCTTCGCCCTCACCGAGCGCAACTTCCACTCGCTGCTCCTGGGCCACGCCCGCAACGGAGACTTGGCCGGAACGGAGTCCGTGCTGGGCAGCATGCGGGCTGCTGGCATTCAACTGGGCACCAGCACCACCGAGGCTCTGCGGTTCGAGGCGTTCGTGGAGAACGGCCAGCTGGAGCGGGCCAAAGAAGTGCTGCAGGCGGAGACGGGATTCAGCGCCGCCCAGCTGCTCCAGATGCTGCGCGCCGTGCTCGCCGGCAAGGATGTGGACACGCAGCTCGTCCAGCAGCTGGTCAGCGAGATGCCGCGCGACTTTCTCACCGGACTCGACGTCCCACCCGCCATCAAGAGCCTGTGCATCCAACTGGTGCATGAGGGGCGCGCCCAAGTGGTGATCCAGCTGGTGGCCGCCTTGCCCGCGCCCAACCAGAACCAGAACCAAAACGTGGACGAGTATGGCAGCCTGCTGCTGCAGGAATTCTTCCGCGCCCACGTCCCGGTGACGGAGACGCTTCAGTTTGCCCGCCAGCTGGTCCAGCGGGGCCAGAATCCCCGTGCTCTTCACCTGCTCGTTGAACTGGCCCTGCGCCGCCTGCCCTCGTCGGCGCTTGGCTGCCTGGAGGCACTCGCCGCCGCCGGCGAGGAGTTGAGGCCGCACTACTTCTGGCCGCTGATCCTGCACCATTACCGGCGCGAGGGCGAGAGCGGCATGCTGCGCCTCGTAGGGGAGATGCAGCGCCTGCGCGTGGAGTGCGACGAGGAGACGCTGCGCCAGTACCTACTGCCGCATCTCACCCAAACCCTGACGCAGCCGCTGGAGAGCGTCAAAGCACTGGAAGCGGTGGGCGTGAAGCCCTCGCAGACCCTGGGACCGGTGATTGGGATCTTGCTGCAGCAGAATCAAGTGCCCGAGGTGCTGGAGCTGCTCAGGCGCTACCCGACGCGCCTGGAGCTCGCCACGCTGCTCCAGCCACTGTCATCGTTGGCGGTGAATGCTCGGGCCACCAAGCGCTTCGAGCAATTCGCCCAGCTTGTCCAGGCGCTGCAACAGAAGGCGCTCCAGCGCGAGGAGGACTTTGTGGGCGCCCTGTTGCTGCAGATGTGCGGACCGCAGACGCGACTGCGTCAGGAGCCCGCCGCCCTGGTCCGCTTCGTGCACGAACTGCACCGCCTGGAACTGCAGCTCTCGCCGGCAGCCGCCGAAGCTTTGCTCTCCGTGGCGCGCCACGCCACCGCCGAGGACAACAGCGTGGTGCTCGAGGGCCTGGGCAAGACCTTGCAGAAGATGCGCAACTCCCAGCTGACGCTGCCGGCGGACGCAGCCTCCCTGCACGGTGGATTCATCAAGCATCCGCGCGACATGAGCCTGGACGAGCTGGAGTGCCACCTCGTGGAGCTGGAGTCCAAGCAGCTGAATCCTCGCGGCGTCCTGCGTCGCCTGCTGCAGCTCTCGGTGCGCAGCGGTCGCCTGGAGCGGGCCCAGCAGCTGCTGGCCAAGTGCCAGGCCCTTAAGGTGCAGTCCAGCGCGGGCATGCTGGCCTCCATCCTGGATCTGCACATCAAGCTGCGCGACCTGCCGCGCGCCCAACAGACGCTGGAGCAGCTGAAGAGCACCTATCCAGGTATGTATTCTATATACTCTTCCCTTGCCAAGCACCCTAACTCCTCTCCCTTTCAGCCTTCCAGCTCGACGAGCACAAGCTGATCGACTATGCCGCTCTGCTGGTCCATGGGGAGCAGCTGGAGGCCGCCAAGCAGCTGCTCCAGCAACGGTCGCAGCAGCACAAGATCGTCGGTGGCGACTATGTGATCAAGAACGTGTGGCAGCTTCTCACCAATGTGGCCCAGCTGGCTGCCTCACGCTCAGCCAGTGAAAGTGAGAAGGAAGTGGAGCCTGGAGCGAAGCCAACGAATCTCACACGCGAGATGCTGGACTTCCTGCGGGGCCTGGGCTACTGCCAGTCGCACAACGCTCTGCTGGGACCGGTGGTGCGCGAGTGGCTCCTAAAGGGTGACCTGGACGCCGCCGTGGCCGAGTTCCAGCGACTGGCCAACAAGCACAAGCACACACCCCTGCAGTTTGAGATCCTGTCGCTGCTGGTGCGCCTGGGCAATGGCGATGAGAAGGAACTGGCCCGCTTCCAGGACACGACCACAGCGCAAACCGCCCAGCAGCACTTGGCGACGGTCACGGCAACCGTGAGCCGCGTTCACGGAGCGGCCAACATGAACAGCGCCCTCTTGCTGGCCCTGGCCGAGTCTGGAACGGAGACTCAGCTGCGCCGACTCATTATTAACCCGGAATTCCGCATCAACCATGACCTGCTGGTGAAGAACTGCGAGCACTTGGGCCAGGAAGGTGCAGTGCGGACGCTCCTAAGGTTGGCGCGCGGCGTGCGAGGCGTTCAGCGAACTATTGACGAACAGAAGATCTACGACCTGCTGCTGGCCCAGTTCTGCCGCAGCAACGACTACGAGGCGGCGCTGGATCTGTTCGAGCGCCTGGAGGCCGACGACGAGATGAAGGTGTCGCAGGAGTTCCTGCGCAACCTGGTGCAGCTGCTAAATGTGAACCAAGTGGAGATTCCCAGCGGCATTGCCCTGCGCGCGCAGATTAGATAGTAGTAGGATCTCGTCGCTCTAGTTCTTAGTTAGTGCCTGGCTTTAAGCGGAGACCTGTCCTTAATTTGTTGGTTTTAATACTTTATTTTTTTTGTAAATGCAAAGTAAATATTAATGAAAATGTTACCTAAAGGAAAACAAAGCATGTTCCTATATTTATAATCGAGGGAGCATTTTGTACGGATGAATTCCGAGTCATAGTAATCCCTTATAAAGGTTCAAAGGCTTCCAAATCTCTAACCCTAGCAGTAGGCCCTGGAAAACACTGATGACAGCTGACCAGTGACATCGTCGCAGATGATTTTGAAACGCGTCGCCAGCAATTTCGTCAAACAAACAGCTTCTGCTCGTGCTCCGAATTCTGCGACGTACCCGTTCTAAATTCCAGTTCATCATGTTCCGAGCCTTATTCCGCCGGTTGAGCAAGAGGAAGCGGCCCCGTGGACGCGAGTCCGCCGAGCAGGATGCCCCGACTCTTATCCACTTCCAGGCCCAGACAGAGGGAGAAGACACTGAGGAAAACCAGATGCCGATGCAGATGCTAGCCACAGGTTCGTCACACAATCAGCAGCAGATCGGCGACCACGATGGTGGGTCCATCACCGACGCCACCTCCACCATGACCATCGTGGCCAGCGCTAACCGCCAAGATCAGGGCGCCGATCCCGTACAGCTAAAGGTGCTGGCCGGACGCCAGCAGATTGCCAAGCTGCTCCTAGACCTCTGCGACGAGGCAGAGGGCGACGGCGATGCCAATCAGATTGTGATGGAGCTGCTGGGCAACTGTGACAGTGCCTCGACACCAATGGCCCTGCCACCGCCTCTGGCCTCGTCCTCGGCCATTGAACGCGTGTCCGAGCAGCTGCTGGGCGTGCTGCGCGAGCAGACCCTGACCGAGGCCGGCATAGCCACCGGCAACGAGCGCTATCGCTGCTTCAAGTGCGTGCTCCAGAACTACACCAAGATCTATGCGGCTCGCCGCTTCATGGAGCAGCTGCCGACGCTGGGTCAGGTCGGACAGGTGGGCCAGGTGCTCGCCCGCGTGGCAGCCAACGAGGTGCTGCAGATACCCGAGCTGCTGCGTCAGCTCTGGTCCTCGCTCGATAAGATGGAGTTCTTCAACGAGGACACCGCCTTCAAGGCCTACCTGGAGGCCCGTCGCCATCCACAGGCTCGCATCCTGCGCGAACTCATGCTCACACGCATCTCGCGCGTCTTCCTCTGCATTGTCAGCTCCACCATCTTCCTGGAATTCACCGAGCACGAGCTCCTGCACATCCTACGCAACTGCTACCTAAGCGTAAACTCGGAGATCGAGGTAAGTTGGACTTGGACTTTTGCAGCTAGCATCTGGTATCCCTTGGTACTTTGCAGATATTCCTGTCGGTGGTTCTCTGGATGGAGCACAACTGGCTGGAGCGCCGTGACAGCGCCGAACGCCTCCTGGCCCAGGTTCGGTTCGGACTGATGCCCACATGGTACCTGTCCACCATGGACAGGGCCAACCGTTGCCAACACTTCACCCGGGTGATCCGTAGTCCCGGAGTGCAGCGCATGATTGCCCAGGGTTTGGAGTGAGTGCCTAGCTTTTGGGTTTTAGATATCAGTTACTAGATTATCCTCACCCTTTAGGGATGCCGTAACCCTGAAGAACAAGCACCGCTACTCGACCACAGAGATTGAGAGAGAATTACCTAAGCCCGAGGATCAGCCGCTGGAGGAGGCACACCTGCCGCGTGACTGGATTGCCGACACAGAGTGCCGCCACCACCACAAGTGCCACTGCGAGCGCTTCGTGTACCCCACCTATGATGTCTTCAAGGAATACCTGGCCCGGATCATCTGCTGCGCCCCCAGCTACTGGCGCACTTTCCGCCCCGCCCAGGAGGTATACCGCAGCGACTTTCGCTGCTGCTCGCCGCAGCACTTCCACTAAATGGAAATCCATGTGTCCATGCCACCGGAGCCCAGTCACCAGTCACCAGTTACCAGCCTCAGCTGTCCTCTGCTCTCTGGTTAAAATTTTTCTAAGCTAGTTGGTGTTCGATCAGGCGATCCTTTGCAAGCACGATCATAGATTTTATGGCAAAAAATGTATGCAAAATGTCTTTTCTAGATTAATTTTTATGTCTTTATTAAACCTCTGGTTGAGCCTAGTCTTGGAAGCGTGTCCGTGTCTATTTTTTTGGGACTGGAGGTTATTTAGGGGATGTACTTTTCCAACTTCAGGAAACCGCAGAACATTTAAAGAACGAGCGATCAGAAATCAGCAGAGGATCAGTCACTGCCGGCTGTAAACGGCCAGTTTCTGGAGAGGATCAGGCTGTGCCGGCTGTAAATGGCTAGTTTCTGCAGAGGATCGGTCTGAAAACCACCTGTTCCGGGGTTTCATATACCAGGCAACCAGAAACAATAGATAGAGGATAGCTACTTCTCCGCTTAAAATTAATATAACACTTTTAGGCCAGAGAATTTCCAAAGAGAGAGAGAGAGAGAGAGAGCAGAGAAATCTAAAAGAGAGAGAGAGCCAGAGAGATCCCTGTCATAAAGATAGCCTGAGAGTACAGCTTCTACCAGCTGCCATTTCTGCTCGCCTGGTATTTCATTCTCACCGATGGGGAAATTGGTTGGAAATTTGATGCAAATTGAAAGAAAAACACCCCTGTATGGGGTTTCAGGTACCAGGCGAACAGAAATACTAGATAGAGGATGACTCCTTCTGCGCTTATAGTTAATAGACAGTTTTAAGCCAGAGAGTGCCCAAAGAGAGAGAGAGAGCAGAGAAGTCCCAAGGAGAGAGAGAGCCAGAGAGAACCCATAACTTTTATAATAAAGTTTGGCTGAGCATTGAGTGCCCACCACCTGCCATTTCTGTGCGCCTGGTATTTCATTCTCATCGATGGGGAATTTGGGTGGAAATTGGATGGAAATTTAATGAGAAAGCACACTCTAAGGGGTTTCAGGTACTAGGCGAACATAAATATCAGGAGGAAGATCTGCTCGCATCACTAAATTCCCAAAATTGCGAGCATTTTGAGTTTAACTCAAAGTATTCTGCGCCTCTCTCAAGGGAATGGTTTTTTGAGTTTAACTCAAAATATGTGAGTCTCAGAATATTCGCAGAGTTGCCTACTGACATTTCTGTTCGCCTGGTAGTTTAAAATTGGGTGGAGCTGAATTTACCTATAAAATATTCAAATCGGAGCAAAAATTACAACAACTAACTTGGGCAACAACAAGGCCTAAGAATGTAATTGTTGTTGTTATTTTTGTTCTGATTTCTATATTTTTTATAGGCGAATTCACCCCTTTCCAATTTTTAACTACCAGGCGAACAGAAATATAAGTAGGCAACTCTGCAAATATTCTGAGACACAGAATTTGAGTTAAACTCAAAAAAAAAAAAAAAAAGGGAGGAGAGTTGCTTGCTGATATTTATGTTCCCCTGGTACCTGAAACCCCTTAGAGTGTTTTTTTCTCATTAAATTTCCATCCAATTTCCACCCAAATTCCCCATCGATGAGAATGAAATACCAGGCGCACAGTAATGGTAGGTGGTCAATGCTCAGCCAAACTTTATTATAAAAATTATGGGATCTCTCTGGCTCTCTCTCTCCTTGGGACTTCTCTGCTCTCTCTCTCTCTTTAGGCTCTCTTGCTTAAAACTGTTCTATTTACTTTAAGCGCAGAAGGAGTTATCCTCTATCTAGTATTTCTGTTCGCCTAGTACCTGAAACCCCATACAGTGGTGTTTTTCTTCCAATTTGCATCAAATTTCCAACCAAATTCCCCATCGGTGAGAATGAAATACCAGGCGTGCAGAAATGACAGCTGGTAGACGCTGCACTCTTGGTCTCACTTTATTATAACAATTATGAAATCTCTCTGGCTCTCTCCCTTCGTCGCAAGGCAGAGCGCAAAGGTATGAAACTTGAGTAGGTACCCCACCAAAGTTTAGCACCTTTAGCAAGGGTTTGAAACTTGAGTGGGTACCCCACCCAGGTTTAACACCTCTCCAATCAACTGCAGACAATGAAAAAAGCTAGTGCATACTTTTGGGGCTCTTTATTAAATCTTTGTGCATCTTTTAGGCTGAAGTATTGAGATTCGAAAATCAAAAAGTGTAGCCTACTTTTAGGGTGGTTATAACGCGAACGGAATATGAACTACCAAGCGAACAGTTGGTAAGTGCTATACCTGATCCTCTGCAGAAACTGGCCATTTATAGCCGGTTCACCCTGATCCTCTCCAGAAACCGGACATTTACAGCTGGCACAGTCTGATCCTCTTCAGAAACTGGCCATTTACAGCCAGCACACCCTGATCTCATCCAGAAACTGGCCATTTAAAGCCAGCAGCAACTGATCCTCTCCAGAAACTGGTCATTTACAACCGGCACACCCTGATCCTCTCCAGAAACTGGCCATTTACAGCCGGCAAAGACTGATCCTCTTCAGAAACTGGCCATTTACAACCGGCACAGCCTGATCCTCTCCAGAAACTGGTAATTTACAGCCGGCACACCCCGATCCTCTCCAGAAAATGGCCATTTACAGCCGGCAAAGACTGATCCTCTCCAGAAACTGGCCATTTCCAGCCGGCACAGCCTGATCCTCCCCAGAAACTGGCCATTTCCAGCCGGCACAGCCTGATCCTCTCCAGAAACTGGCCTTTTACTGCCTGCACAGCCTGATTCTCCCCAGAAACTGGCCATTTACAGTCGGCACAGCCTGATCCTCTCCAGAAGCTGGCCATTTACAGCCGGCACAGCCTGATCCCTCCAGAAACTGGCCATTTACAGTCGGCACAGCCTGATCCCCTCCAGAAACAGGCCATTTACAGCCGGTTCACCCTGATCCTCTCCAGAAACAGGCCATTTACATCCGGTTCACCCTGATCGTCTCCAGAAACTGGCCTTTTCCAGCCGGCAGGGCTTGATCCTCTCCAGAAACTGGCCATTTACAGCCTGATCCTATCCAGAATCTAGCCATTTACAGCCGGTACACCCTGATCCTCACTAGAAATCCCGCTAATACCGTTTTAGCTATTGGAGGCTCTCAGAAATACCTCAAATTGGGGCATTTCCGGTATTCGAAAAATATGATCATTTTTTGAATGAATCAAACTGAAAAAAATGCCATAACTAAGCTAAAATATCACATATTTTAATTTGGAATGCTTCTCTGGGCTAGTTTTTAATAGGTTAAAAAATCTGCATACTAAGTTAGGAAATTAAAAAAATATATATTTTTTGTAAATTTTTGAAAAAAATCGTGATGTAACCCCTTTTAAAATTTTGAAAAATTTGCTAATTTTTTTTTTTTGATTTTTTTCAATGTTTTGATTTTAAATAATCAAGATTTTAATGGCGAATCCGAAAATATACGGCTTTTGGCTATCGCATACTCTTTGGCCAGAACATGCCCTCAACAAGACCCCAAAATTGCTAAAAATAAACATAACTAAGCCAAAATAGCCTTAATTTCAATTCGGAAAGCTGTTTCATGTTTGTTTTTAGTGAAATAATAAAACTGCTTACTAAATTTAAAAAAATTTAAAAATTATTTTTTGAGCAATTTTTGATAATTTTAATGATGTAACCCCTTGCTAAAATTTCAAAAATTGATCAAAATTTTTTTTCTGATATTTTTCAATATTTTGTTTTTAAATGTTTAAAATTTCAAAGACGAATCGGAAAATATACGGATTTTGGCTATCAGTCTCTTTTTGGCTATAAGAGGCTCTTAAGAAGACCTAAATTTTCACATTTTTGGGTTAAAAATAAATTTTCAAAGAATGACCCATCTCCAGCCCCCTTGGGAATATACATATGTTATTTTTATTGACGGCAAAGGCATGATACTTGACATTCGATTTCTGTTGAAGCAAGTTCCTGTAGGTTCTACTCTCCCTTCGATCCCATGCTGGACTCGCTCATGTGGAACTGGATTAGGATAATCAGGTAGGTGGTGGTGGCACCCACAATCTGCAGGGTGTCATAGGATTAGCTTCCTCGTAATCGAATCTCACGTCAAGGGTAACTCACCGTGTAGAGGAGCGTGCAGTCGACGTTGAAGAAGCCTGCGGCACTGAAGTAGAGTCGCTGGTGGAGCAGCTGCAGCGAGAACTGGGTGATCTGGGCAAGGGAAGGGCAATAGATGATCTTTTTAGGTTCTCAGAAAGAAAACAAAACCCACCAGAGCGTTGTGGCAATCGTTCCGCAGATCCACGCTTACCTGGTGCAGGCTCAGGGCCAAGCGAGTGGCCTGGAAAGGGAGATGGGAACCTGGGTAAGCATCGGTTGGCTGGTTTCCTATTCCCGAAAGTTACTCACACACTGGGCCGTTCGGTCGCAGAGCAGGGAGAGGACGAGCACGTTAGCCAGGTGGGGAGTAGACCACACGGCGCTGGCCACGATCTGAAGGATGTCGATGGCGGAGGCCGCGGACTGGCGGAAGTTCAGAAACATCCAGTAGCAGTTGGAGGTGATGGCCAGGAAGTCGTTGCCCACCTGCATCAGCATGGAGAGGCCGAAGCAGCGGTTCAGCAGGGCCACCAAGGCCCACACCCGCTGGTAGACGACTCGCACGGCCATCAGACGTTCCACGGCGGCCTGCTCCTGGTTGCCACAATCCTCTGACCTTGCATCCTCCGCCGGTGGCAATTTCTGGTTTAGCTGAAGCTGCTGCAGGGCGAGAAGGATCACGTCCAGGCGCTGTCGCACGATCTGGACGGCGGTGAAGATCTGGAAATACCGCAGGCCACACACGAGCAGTGGCAGCAGGTAGTAGACCCAGTAGACCGGGAACTGGTGACCCGGAGCAAGCAGCTTGGCTCCGAGGATGAGGCTCTGACTGACCGCATAGCCCCACAGGATCCACACGGCGCGGCGCGTAGTCTGCCGGCGCATATGGAGTCGCTCACCAGCCACATCCACCCTCAAGGCCTTGGCCAGCAGCCGGTCGATCTCGCCCAGCTCGGCGTAGAAGTCCCGCTGCACCTGGCGCTGCCACAGTGCCTCCAACAGGGCTGCCATGTGTGCCACCCGCATGCCCACCAGCTGGATGAAGTCCACCGTGTGCCCAATGCTCGTGATGCTGCTGGGGCCGCCGCCCGCTGCCACCTGAATGCTGCTCTCCTGGAAAAGGCCGTAGGCGGTGAACCCGGTGGCTATGGCCAGCACGCTCCAGCCGTATAGCTCCAGCCAGCGGGATCGTCGCAGGAGCAGGCCGTCCGCAGTGTCCGGCGGCGGCGAGGGGAGGACGAGGTGCCAGTGCCACAGATTGCACACTTGGCAGACGCGATGCAGGGGCTCCAGAGCCCGCAGCGTGTCCATGGCGAAAGCGTTCCAGTTATCTTCTGATAGCTTCTCTTGGTATCTGGGGGGCAGGGCCAGATATCAATTCGATTAGCCTTATCTCTGGCCTGTTCCGCTAATCGAATTTCCGCGTCGTTCCGGGTGCAAGTAAACTCTTAAGGGAAATCTAGTAGCCCGGAGGCAGGACCGCTCGCTAGCAGATTCTGCAAGGCAATGTGGGCTTAGCTGGTGACTTCAGGTGGAGCTCCCAAGTACCTAAGTACCCGTCATCCATCATTATCCATTAAGCCATCAGTCCCCATCAATCATGGTGGCCCAACAAGGGTGGGCTCCAGGCTGAAAATAGATTTGGGAAACCCGGGTAGGAGTCTCCTTGGAAGACAATAAAAACACGCCGCCGGGCTTCACATAAATACGTTTATTATAATTTTCAGATTTTTGGTTTTTGAAATAGTTGAGATAAGCTTGACGTTCATAAAATGTAATACATATATATATCGATTTCTTTGCCTGCCCTATCCTCGGCTTACCACCTCTAACCATCTCTATCTCTCTGCCCATTTATCGATTATCGATCGGATTCTCATCTCTCTTTGTGCTGGGGGGGTCGTCGCTCCACCTCCACTCCTCTCCCCCACTCCTCCGCCGACTCGCTCCTGGGTATAGGCTATATATATGGCTACGGATATATCCTATGTATGCCATCGGCCGGTAAGGTTAGCGTTGTTTTTTTTGTTCTTATTTTTTTTCTTGTAACAATTTACTCTGCATGCATTTGTTGCTGTTACTAATGATTATATAAAGCACTCGCGGATCACACACACAGAACCCGCTTGCATGGATTATAGTTATCGATAATTATCGATCTTGGCTGGTTGGCAGTGTGTGCGAACCGGGCGCGTAGTATGTATATTTGATTTAAATCGAAAGCTGCTAAAAAGTAAAAGCAAATTCAACAAACAAACGCTCGTACAGGTCGTATATATATCATGTTTATCGATATACATGCTCGATATATATCGATACATTGATTCTTACGCTAGTATATAAGGTATATGGATGCAGATATCGTTTGTTCTCTGGATAATAAGGCAATGGATACATGTCTCGTGTGTGTGTGGTGTGTGGTGTGTAGGGTAGGGTGTGAGTGTGGTAACTCTGATCCGATCTGATCGATCCGATCTCTCAACGAAACTACATATATAGAGGTCGCAAAACAAAACGGGGCAAAAGTTAACAAGTTTTCATATTTCATATCTTTGTTTGATTTTTTTTTAAGGGGAAATTCGTTTCATGAAAGGCAAAAATGATCTTCTTCGCGGTGAGGAAGTGTCTTTTTTTTAGCGTTTTTTCTTTTTTTAGGTTTTTTGTTTAAGCAACATCAATACGCTCAAGTACATATATATATGTATGTATATATAGATATATAGTGTATATAGTTCATGTGTGTGTGGAGTATTCTTTATCTATATCGGTTCTTTTTTTTAGTTTTGTTTCGCTTAGCGCACGAATTTCGAAAATAATTAATATACGTAATAAAGTGTATGTTTTTTCTTGCTTTTTTCTTGCTTTTTTCTTGCTTTTGTTCTTATTTCTTGTTTTCTCGGTTATTACTTTTAAAAATCCTCGAAGCGGAGACTGCAATATGCTTTAGCTGCTTTGGTAATCAAAAGATCTCTCTGGGATCTCTGTGTAGTCGGTATATATCAATCACGGGACGAGTGTCCTGCTCTCGGGGATGACTCTCTGTGTGTGTTGTATAATTTCGCTTAAATTTCGCTTTTTTCGTGTGTTTATCAAACGCTTGTAGACTCTGGACGGTTTGCCAGTTGTCGGTTGTCAGTTATGCCCGCTAATCTCCTCCCGAATTTGGATTGGTTGCTGCTCCGTTGCACATATCATAATAAATACAAGATATTTTATATAAAAAGCAACACAAAAATATATACGCGTAGCCTAAAAAAAGTCTGCCGAGTCTTTTCTTATTTGTTTTTTGGTATTTTTTTGTATTTCTCATAATTGTAACTGGCTCGTTTTCTCTTATTTGTTGTTCGTTTGGACTGTTTTTCTTTTTTCAAGTGGCCTCGAATTGCTTGTTCCGTTTTTATTTGTGATTAAAATTGATTAAATCTGGTTTCTCTCGTGTCTCTGCATCTCGGTTTAGTTTGTTTTGTTTTTTGTTTGTTTTCTTTGCAAATTTGTTATTCTATGACTATGAAAAAGTAAAAAAAATATAGAAAAATAACCTTCATACATTCACTTTGTGTGTACCTTCATCTGTCTTTCTTTCTTCATATTTAATCGTATTATACTTATGACTCTCTGCTCTCACTGCCCGCCGCTTTTGTCTCACAAATAGCTCCAAAAACCAACCGTAAAAAACCAACCTTAAAACCCAGCCCCAACCCCCATCACAAGCCCCCAGTTCTAGTCCCCCTGTATCCTTATATAGTATCTATCATCAGCATTGACTTTGTCTTCTTCTCATTCCTATCATTCCTATCGTTATCGTTATCGTCACCAGCAACAGCAATCGATTGCCTCGCCTAGTCCCAGTCTCATCCCTAGCTCTTCTCTTATCCTTTTCTTACTCAACTTTCTCTCTCTCTCTCTTATCCCTTAGCTCCCTACTCTGGAAGTGTACGTATATCGTTTTTTACTATATAGAGCTGCTCTTGTTTGGGTTCAAGTCTTTCTTCGTTTCGTCTTTCTTCTTTCTGATACTTCGAAACAAAACAAAGGATTTAATTTTTAAAAAATAAATAGAAAATGTGAGAACGCAAATACGGTTTGGATATGGTTTATCGTCTTCGGGGATCATCGGGTTTAAGGTGTATTTGGTTTATGGGCTCTGCTCGAAGGGTTTTCGGGGTTTAAATATCGGTAATCTCATTGTCGCGGGGTTTGATTGAGTTCTTCGAGCCGGATCTCTCTTCCTGCTGTGTCCTATAACTACGTAGCGCTCCGACTCGATGCAGCTTAGTTAATGCTTCTTTCTCGCCTTTTTAAAATTCGAAAAAACCTCGTAAAAGTTTAGAGACTAATACATTAAACATGAATATTACTTTTTCTTTATATAATATATAATGTATATATATCGTGTTGTCTTTTCTTTACTTTTTTGTATTATTTTTCTTTAGATTCACTTGAGTTTTTCATGAGTTTCCTTTAGTATCCTCTTTGGTTTTAGTTTTTCTTTTTCGCTTTGCTTTGTATATTTTAGCTATTTTTTGATCTTTGGATTTCTAGACAAAGGTAGCGCTTGACTGGCCTCTTAATCCTCCTCGGCCTGAAGGAGGAGGAGATGCTTCTTCCTTGCTTTCGGTTTGGTAATTAATTTCTTTAAAATAAAATATCAATTAATTACGTAGCTTTGGTTGGTTAAGCGCGGCGTAAGCTCAATATATAGACGGCAATTAATGGCAAACAAAGTGGCGTCAATACCGGGACTCCGCCATATATCAGCTCCTGCCTGCTCCTGCTCCTGCTGCTTTTCTCCTCCGCCTCCTTGCTGTTGCTGCCTGCCAGAGCCCTGAAGTTGCATCCACTTTACAAGTTATAGATGGGGACTCCAGGCTCTGGCAGTGCCTCTCTCCTTTCTACTTCTCTTCCTGGTTGGGTGCTTGGTGTGTGTGTTGGTTTAGTTGGTTGGCTTGGCTTGGCTGGCTGGCTGGCTGGCTGGCTCTGGCTCCTTCCTAGGCATCGTCGAAGGCTATAAAGAGGCCTGCGGTGGCCTAGAACTCCAGACGATAGGCGGAGCAGGAGGTCTCGTGGTCCTGCAGGTTGATGGTGCAGCGCGAGGCGGAGGGCGAGAGGTCGATGCGGTGCTTGGCTAGCAGCTCCTCGTTTTCGGCCACCCAATAGCCCAGCACATCGGTGTCGTATGTGGGTATAATGGTGACCTCTGGAAGGGGGGAAAGAATGGAATATATATAAAAATCTATGGGAAAAGGAACTCTCTCTTGCCCGAAACTCACCCAACTCCTTGTCCTCCCATGTCTGCTTGGCCTCGAGCAGGGCATCGTACACCTGGCGGCTGGGCTCCGTGCCGGAGAAGACATAGTAGCGGGCACGCACCCGCTTGAAGAAGTCCACGTGGGCGTAGTAGGAGTTGCCGTTGTGCGGGACATAGGTGAGATCCACGTAGACCGGAGCCGGCTTCTTCACATTCGCCTTGTTGGGCGACTCGCTGCGCTTCCTCAGATTCTTCTCGTTATTCAGCCGCGTCTTGGTGGCCACCATCCGTCGCTCCTTCTTGGGCGTGGTTCGTATGTCGGCTGATCCACCCTCCACGGGCAGGGGAGCGGGCGAGGGCAGACCCAGGGGCTTGCCCCACTCCTCCAGGCGGTCCTTGGGCAGGGCGCCAGTGGAGGAGGTTGTTGTGGTTGTGGCTGAAGTTGTGGTTGTGACAGGAGCCGCCTCCTCCTTCTTCTCTGGCTGCTGCTGCTGCTGTCCTACGGTGCCAAAGCCCGTCTCGGCCACCCTCATCCTTTGGACATCACTCAATGGGAACCGCTGACGCTCTGCTGTGCCGCTGGCCATCTGCTCCTCCACCTCGTCGGCCTTGGAGGGCGAGTACGAGTATTTGGCGGTGACGGAAGACATGACCTCGGCGCCGCGCGCCTGCACATGCTCCTCCAGAGCCCGCTGGAAGTCCTTGTCTGCCTGATCCAGGAACTTGTGTCCTGCCGCCCAGGTCTGCTGTTGGCTGCTGCTCTCCAGGCTCTCCGACGACTGGCTATCGCCGCCGGACTGGATGGGCACTGGTATGGGCTCGGTGCTGCTTAGCTTCGCCTCGAAGCTATCGTCCTGGGGCAGGGCTCCGTAGAAGGAGGTGGCCATCGGGTCGGCGGTGCGGGGCGGCAGCATCATGATCGAGCGGGCCGTCGAGTGCTCCTCGCTGCCGTACTGCGGCGGAATGTCGTCCTGGCTCTCGTCGCCCTCCCCATCCGCGTCCAGGTCGGAGCGCTTGCTCACCCCCGAGCTGGAGTGCTGCAGCTCGTAGCTGGTGGCACTGCGCGGTGATCCCGGCAGCATCAAGTCATCCTCGTCCTCGCTGCCCGGGGTGCTGGCCCGGTAGAGGCCACGGAGCAGGGTCACCTCCTTGGGCAGCGGCTGCTGGTCGCGCTCGCTCTCGCTGGTGGTGCGCGTGGTGGTGACCATGGTCACCTTCTCGCTGTCCGGCTCCGAGCTGTCCGTGGTCGTCACCGTCTTCTGCTCGGTCACAATCTCCTTGCCATCCGCAGAGATCACCTTGGTCACCGTGGTGATCGTCGTGGTGATGATCTTCTCCGTGCTGCCGCTGAGGGCGGTGCTGCTCTCGAGGCCACGCAGTTCGTGGAGCTCGGGGAGGTCAGCCTCGGCTTCGGCAGCTCCTGAGTGCAGCTCTAGGGACTTCAACTCATCCTTGGACACACGGGGGAAGGGTGACGTGGGCTTGGGCGAGGACTCCGGGGTCTCTGTGTGCGACTCCCTTCCGAGCGGCGTGGGTATGGACTGGCTCTCCGACGTAAGCCCGCCGGGACTGGACTTGCCGCTTATGTCCTTGGGCGACAGGGGGCCAGAGGGGCAGGAAGAGGAGACAATGCTGGCAGCACTGGACTCGCACTTGCTGCCAGCTGCAGCTCCAGCTGAAGGAGCAGCTGAAGCAGCTCCTGTTGTGGTGGCCAAGGGCTTGACGCTGGGCGAG
This sequence comes from Drosophila triauraria, assembly GCA_014170255.2. Taxonomy (NCBI): domain Eukaryota; kingdom Metazoa; phylum Arthropoda; class Insecta; order Diptera; family Drosophilidae; genus Drosophila; species Drosophila triauraria. The sequence goes on along the minus strand of CM024333.1, from coordinate 5,791,123 downwards.
ACAGGAGCTGTGGGCGGGGTCTTGCGGTCAGCAGCCTCGGCCTGGGCCTGATCCTGGCCAGACTGCTCTGCGATGTGTGTAAGGGTGATGGACTCCACCTTCGAGGAGGAGGAGGCGGACTCCTCCTTCTTGGACTGCAGCAGAGTGGTGGTCTTGACCTCCTCCTGCTCGTGCTCATGCTCTTCCTCTACAATCGCCTGAATATCCTCCATCTCCTCTCCCGCTGGCTTGTAGATGCTGGTCATCATGATGGTGGCTATGGACTTGGAGCGTCCCTCCTTGACGCTGGCCCTTTCCTCATCATCCTCGTCGGGCTCCTCCTCCTCGGGATCGCTGTGGGTGAGGCGCTCGCCCTCGCTGGCATGGCTGAGCACAGACTCGCGACGGGACTCGTCGGTGCCCACGAAGAGCGTCCGCTGGGAGCCGGCGCTGGCCTTCTTCAGGCACTCCTCGGCCGTCTTGGTGGCCTCGGCGCTGAAGGTCTCCTTGGCGGCGATAATCTTCTCGGTGGCCAGGAACTCGGCCACGGTCTCCTTGATGGAGCTGCTGCTGGTGCTGCTCTGTGTCTCCTTGGCTGATGACTTCTGGGCGATGCTGGTTTGTATTTCGCTGACGATGGACTCGGAGGAGCACTCCTCGGACTGCACGAGGAGCTCCTCCAGCTGGGAGGCCGTGGTGAGGTCCTCCTTGAGGCTGGTGCTGGCGCTGGTGGCGACGCCTCCCTTCTCGGTCAGCAGGCTGGACAGGGACTCGCGGCGGGAGCTGTCCTCCACCTTGAGGCTGCTGCTCAGGGAATCGCTGGCGGACTCCTCGCTGCGCAGCTGCTGGACCGAGGACTTGGTCACCGAGCTGGACACAGAGGACTCCAGGCTGGTCTTTGACTTCTCCTCCAGCTTCTTGCTCTCCGTGGTCTCTGTGGTGGAGCTCGAGGTGGTGGTGGTTGTGGAGGTCGTGGAGCGCAGCAGGGACTCGAGGGCATCGATGGATGCCTTGGTTGCCTCCTTCTCCTCCTTCTCCACCTTCTCACTCTTCTGACTGGACGTCACCTGGCTCTCCTGCTTCTCTTCCTTCTCCTCCTTATGCTCCACGGAAGCCTGCTGGAGTTGAACCTTCTCCGACTGCTCAATCTTGTCCTTCTCCTCGATGGATATGGGTCCGGACTTCTGGTCAGGCGAGGACTTCTCCGACTCGATCTCCACCTTCATCAAGCCTATGTCCAGGCTATGCTCGCCCTCTTCTTCGGTGCCCTTCAGCTTCTCCTCCAACTCACGCTCATCAAAGTCGGGTATGATGTCGGTGATGTCCTTGTCGGACTTCAGGACCTTGGCCACCTCGGTCACAATCTTGGCCACCTCCTCCTCGCGCGGCGACAGTGGCCGTAGAGGCTGCGGGGGCAGCATGGCGGCGGCGGCGCCGATCTGGGGCGGCGAGAAGCGATGCTCCTCGTCATCCTCCTCCTTGATGTCGTGCAGGACGGGCTCGTCCCGCTCGCAGATGGTGACCGTGAACTCGGGCGAGCCCACGGTGGTGATGTGGGTCTCGCGCAGCTCCGAGAAGGTGCCCAGGTCGAGGCTGCTCTGTTCTGTGGTGGCGGTAGTGGAGCTCTCGCTCACCTTGGTGACCTGCTCCGTGGTTGTCTTCTCGGTTGTCTCCGTCTTGCCGGTTATCTTCTCGGTCACCTCTTGGACCTTCTTCTCGGCGGAGTCCACGGCGCTGCTGAACAGGCAGGTGACGCTGCTGATCTTGGTGTCCAGGGCGGACTGGAGCTCTGTGAGCTGCTCGCTGCTCTCCCGGCTCACCTGCTCAAGGGTCTCGGTCACAGTGCTCTCCACCTTATTCACCGAGCTCTCAACCTTCTCCTCCACCTGCTTCACGGAGCTGTGGACCTTCTCTTCCACCTGCTTGACGGAGCTCTCTACCTTCTGCTCCACCTTGGAGGATATGGTCTCGAACAGCGACGTCTCGGACTGCTTGGTCTCTGTTTTCTCCTCTGTCTTGGCCTCTGTCTTGGCCTCCGTCTTGGTCTCCGTCTTAGACTCCTCGAGGCCCAGCAGGTCGGCCACTTCTTCTTCAGCTTCCAGGACAGGCGAGGCCTCGTCCACGGGACTGGAAGCTGTGTGCGCTGCATCGGCCTGGGCCTGCTCCGCGGGCTTGGCAGGAACCGAAGGCGACTTCGACGAGGACTCAACCTGTGTCTTGGAGAAGTCTCCCTCGGCCACGTCAACGGGACTCGAGATGGTTGGGAGTTTGCCCTTTGCCTCGGCGGCTATCTGGCTCAGCGGCAGACTCAGGTCAGCGATGGAGCGTGGACCTTCCTCGATGGGCGAGGAAGCAGTCTCGGCCACCGATGCGGGCCGGGAAGGTTCCTTGGAGGCCACAGCTGACGACAGCTTCTCCGCCACGGACTCGGGACGCGAGGGAATGGGTGACTTGGCGTCCTTTGTGCTCTCCGCAACGGAGGCTGGACGGGAGGGTTCCTTGGACTTCTCAGCTTCATCTTTGACGCTTTCAGCTACAGATTCTGGGCGAGAAGCCTCCTTGGAGGCATCTTTGACACTCTCCGCCACTGATGCTGGCCGGGAAGCCTCCTTGGAGGCCACTGCGGACTTTTCGTCCTTTGTACTTTCCGCCTTAACACTTTCAGCGACGGATTCCCGTCTGGAAGGTTCCTTGGACTTCTCGGCCTCGTCCTTGACACTCTCGACCACGGACTCTGGTCGGGAGGCTTCCTTGGACTTGTCACCCTTCTCCTCTTCCTTGTGACTTTCTGTAACTGATGCAGGTCGTGAGGCTTCCTTGGAAGCAGCTGCGGATTTGTCATCCTTGGCGCTCTCTGCCTTGATGCTCTCAGCCACGGATTCCCGACGACTTTCTGCCTTCTCAGCTTCGTCCTTGACGCTCTCCAATACGGATCCAGGTCTGGAGGCTTCCTTCGATGCGGGGGCAGACTTCTCATCCTTAGTGCTCTCTGCCTTGATGCTCTCCGCCACCGACTCTCTCCGTGAGGCTTCCTTGGACTTTTCAGCCTCGGCTTGGACACTTTCCGCAACGGATTCTGGTCGCGAGGCATCCTTTGAGGCCAGCGGAGACTTGCCATCCTTGACGCTCTCCTCCTTTACACTCTCGGCCACTGATTCTCGCCGAGATGGTTCCTTGGACTTCTCAGCTTCGTCTTTGACGCTTTCAGCTACAGATTCTGGGCGGGAAGCCTCCTTGGAGGCCGCTGCGGACTTCTCGTCCTTTGTACTCTCCGCCTTGGTGCTTTCGGCCACGGATTCGGGGCGAGAAGGCTCCTTGGACTTGTCAGCTTCGTCCTTTGTACTCTCCGCCTTGGATTCGGGGCGAGAAGCCTCCTTCGACGGGGCAGCTGAATCCTTGACGCTTTCAGCCACAGAGGGTGGTCGGGATGTCTCCTTGGATGCGGCTGGAGAGGAGTCTGGCTTGACACTTTCTGCCACCGATTCCCGGCGAGAAGGCTCCTTGGACTTGTCGGCAGCGGCTGCGGGTTCATCCTTGACGGACTCGGCCACAGATGCAGGTCGGGATGGTTCCTTGGAGGCCTGGGCGGACTTCTCGTCCTTGGCACTGCCTGCCTTGATACTCTCAGCCACCGATTCCCGACGACTTTCTGCCTTCTCAGCTTCGTCCTTGACGCTCTCCACCACGGATCCAGGTCTGGAAGGTTCCTTGGATGCGGGAGCAGACTTCTCATCCTTGGTGCTCTCCGCCTTAACGCTCTCTGCTTTAACGCTCTCCGCCACCGACTCCCGTCGCGATGGCTCCTTGGACTTCTCAACTTCATCCTTGACACTTTCTGCTACGGACTCCGGACGCGATGCTTCCTTCGATGCCAGCGGAGACTTGTCTTCCTTGGCGCTCTCAGCGACGGATCCCCGATGACTGGCAGCCGTCTTCTCGTCCTCGTCCTTGACGCTTCCTGCAACGGATGCGGGCCTAGAGGCTTCCTTGGAGGCCAGCAGCGAAGAGACCTCCTTGACGCTCTCCTCCGCCTTGATGCTCTCAGCGACAGACTCGCGACGCGACGGCTCCTTGGATAGTTCCGCCTCATCCTTGACACTCTCGGCCACGGACTCCGGACGAGAGGCTTCCTTTGAGGCCTGGGCGGACTTCTCCTCCTTGGCACTGCCTGCCTTGATGCTCTCAGCCACCGATTCCCGTCGGCTCTCGATCTTCTCCTCTTCGTCCTTGACGCTTTCGATCACGGATGCTGGCCGGGAAGCTTCCTTCTCGTCCTTTGTACTCTCCGCCTTGGTGCTCTCTGCAACCGACCCGGGACGGGATGGTTCCTTGGACTTGTCTTCTGCGACGGATGCCGGCCGGGAGGCCTCCTTGGAGGCAGCTGCAGATCCTTCATCCTTTGTACTTTCTGGCTTGCCGCTCTCGACAGCAACGGACTCGCGACGGCTTTCGGGTTTCTCGGCTTCGTCCTTGATGCTCTCCGCTACGGACTCTGGTCTCGAGGCCTCCTTGGACGCAAGGGCGGACTTGTCACCCTTCTCAGCCTCTTCCTTGTGGCTTTCTGCCACTGATGCTGGTCGTGAGGCTTCCTTGGAGGCAGCTGGAGACTTGTCGTCCTTGGCGCTCTCCGCCTTTAGGCTTTCGGCCACAGATTCGCGGCGGGCCTCCTCCTTGGTCTCCATCACCGATGCTGGGCGGGAAGCGGCCTTTGAGGCTTGAGCAGACTCCGCCTCTGGCTTCTCGGCTTCATCCTTCAGGCTTTCCGCAACGGAGCCCGGTCGGGAGGCTTCCTTCGAGGCCACCGCGGACTTGTCATCCTTGGCGCTTTCGGCTACAGATTCTCGACGGGATGGCTCCTTGGACTTGTCATCTTTCACGCTCTCCACCACGGATGCGGGTCTGGAGGCCACAGGAGATGCCTTGCCATCCTTGGCACTCTCAGCCACGGAGGCCGGGCGACTCTCCGGCTTCTGAGCTTCGTCCTTGACGCTTTCCGCCACCGAGGCAGGTCGGGAGGCCTTTTTCTCGTCCTTTGTGCTCTCTGCAACGGATGCGGGACGCGAGGGTTCCTTGGACTTTTCTGCTTCGTCCTTGAGGCTCTCCACCACCGATCCCGGGCGGGATGGCTCCTTGGAAGCCGCCTCCTTGGTGCTCTCGGGCTTCACGCTCTCGGCTAGGGATTCCCGCCGCGATGGCTCCTTGGACTCCTCCTCCTTGACACTGCCAGCCACTGAGGCTGGTCGAGAGGCCTCCTTGTCATCCTTGGCACTCTCTGCCTTTGATTCGCGGCGCGAGGGCTCCTTCGAGGCAACCTCCTCGGCCTCAGCCGGGGATTCCGGACGCTCTGAGGGCGAGTCGTGCGCTCCGATCGGCGACTTGGCTGCCTCGTCCACCGGACTGGACACAGTCTGCTGGATGTCCACCTTGGAGAGCTCGGCAGGCCGGCCCGGGGCTGAGGTGGGCGAGCTTGTGGGCGTGGCTGTCTCGGGGAAGTCGCCATGGGCCACGTCCACCGGGCTGGACAGAGTGGGGAGGTTGCCCTCCTGCAGCTCCAGGCTCAGCTCTGGGAAGTCCTTGGCGGCTTCCTCAATCGGGGAAGAGGCGGTCTCAGCCGCCGCCGAGGCCGGGCGAGAGGATTCCTTGGACTTGTCCTCCTTGGGTTCGGCCACGGACTCCCGACGGGATCCGTCCTTGGACTTGCCATCCTTGGGACTCTCGTGAGTGGCTTCTGCCGCTGACTCGGGCCTCGAGGCCTCCTTCGAAGCCAGAGGGGACTTGGCATCCTTCTCTGGCTCTGCGGCCTCGTCAGGTGACTCTGGTCGGGACTCGTGCTCCTGGGCTGATGGGGTCTTCGGAGCCTCGTCCACGGGGGAGGAGACTGTGACCGCAGCGCCGCTCTTCGAGAGCTCAGCTGGCTTCGAGGGCACGGCGGCTGCCGAGGAAGAAAGAGGAGCCACGGCCACGTGGGAGAAGTCGCCTTCGGCCACGTCAACGGGACTCGAGTCCGTGGGCAGCTTTCCTGCGGGCACTGCCTGGAGATTGAGCGCCAGGCTAGCCTTCCTTATGACCTCCTCCGCTGCGGTTGCTGGGAACTCCAGAGCCGCCTCCTCGATCGGTGAAGACGCAGTCTCGGCCACTGATTCCGGGCGGGAGGCTTCCTTGGAGGAGGCCGAAGCCTTAGGCTCCACCTCGGCATGGTCACTGGCCACGGATAGAGGTCTGGGAGAGGCCTCCTTTGAGATAGCTGCCAGGGATTCGCGTCGTGAGGGCTCCTTGGACTTGTCGTCCTCCTTAGATACCTCCGCCACCGACTCGGGTCGGGAGGCTTCCTTGGAGGCCTGGGCAGACTTCTCGTCCTTGGCACTGCCTGCCTTGATGCTCTCAGCCACCGATTCCCGACGACTCTCCGCCTTTTCAACTTCGTCCTTTAAGCTTTCCACAGCGGACTCCGGCCGGGAAGCCTCCTTGGAGGCAATGGGCGATTTCTCGTCCTTTGTACTCTCCGCCTTAACGCTTTCGGCGACTGATTCCCGTCTGGAGGGTTCCTTGGACTTGTCTGCTTCATCTTGGACGCTTTCAGCTACCGATTCTGGCCGGGAAGCCTCTTTGGAGGCCACTGCGGACTTCTCGTCCTTTGTACTTTCCGCCTTGGTGCTTTCGGCCACGGATTCGGGGCGGGAAGCCTCCTTCGACGGTGCAGCTGCATCCTTTACACTTTCAGCCACAGAGGGAGGTCGGGATGCCTCCTTGGATTCTGCCTTCACACTTTCAGCGATGGATTCCCGCCTGGAAGGCTCCTTGGATTTCTCGGCCTCGTCCTTGACACTCTCCACGACCGACTCTGGTCGTGAGGTTTCCTTGGATTTGTCACCCTTCTCCTCTTCCTTGTGACTTTCTGCCACTGATGCGGGTCGTGAGGCTTCCTTGGAGGCAGCAAGAGACTTCTCGTCTTGGGCGCTCTCTGCCTTCACGCTCTCGGCCACGGATTCCCGACGACTTTCTGCCTTTTCAGCTTCGTCCTTGACGCTCTCCACCACGGATCCAGGTCTGGAGGCTTCCTTCGATGCGGGGGCAGACTTCTCATCCTTAGTGCTCTCTGCCTTGATGCTCTCCGCCACCGACTCTCGCCGGGAGGCTTCCTTGGACTTCTCAGCTTCGGCTTGGACACTTTCTGCAACGGATTCTGGTCGGGAGGCTTCCTTGGAGGCCAGCGGGGACTTGCCATCCTTGACGCTCTCCTCCTTTACACTCTCGGCCACTGATTCCCGCCGAGATGGTTCCTTGGACTTCTCAGCTTCGTCTTTGACGCTTTCAGCTACAGATTCTGGGCGGGAAGCCTCCTTGGAGGCCACTGCAGACTTCTCGTCCTTTGTACTCTCCGCCTTGGTGCTTTCGGCCACGGATTCGGGGCGAGACGCCTCCTTCGAGGGGGCAGCTGAATCCTTAACGCTTTCAGCCACTGAGGGTGGGCGGGAAGCCTCCTTGGATGCGGCTGGAGATTTCTCATCCCTAGTACTTTCCGCCTTCACGCTTTCTGCCACCGATTCCCGGCGAGATGGCTCCTTGGACTTGTCGGCAGCGGCTGCGGGCTCATCCTTGACGGACTCGGCCACAGACGCTGGTCGGGATGGTTCCTTGGAGGCCTGGGCGGACTTCTCGTCCTTGGCACTGCCTGCCTTGATGCTCTCAGCCACCGATTCCCGGCGACTTTCTGTCTTCTCAGCTTCGTCCTTTACGCTCTCTGCGACAGAGCCTGGTCTGGAAGGTTCCTTGGATGCAGGAGCAGACTTCTCATCCTTGGTGCTCTCTGCCTTGATGCTCTCCGCCACCGACTCCCGTCGCGACGGCTCCTTGGACTTGTCAGCTTCCGCAACGGAGGCTGGCCTGGACGCTTCCTTCGATGCCAGCGGCGACTTCTCCTCCTGGGCGGGCTTAATGCTTTCCACAACTGATTCTGGCTTGTCGGTGTCGTCCTTGTCGCTTTCCGCTGGTGATTCCGGTCTGGACACCTCCCGGGACGCCACAGCGGGTGACTTGCCCTCCGACTTGATGCTCTCTGCCACTGAGGCTGGGCGGGATGGTTCCTTGGACTTCGAGACTTCGTCTTTGACACTTTCGGCCACTGATTCGGGTCGTGAAACATCCTTGGACTTGGCGGCTTCGTCCTTGATGCTCTCCGCCACCGACGCTGGTCGAGAGGCTTCCTTGGAGGCATCCTTCAGGCTCTCCGCCTTGACGCTCTCGGCAACGGACTCGCGTCTTGACTCGGCTTTGACGCTCTCCGCTACAGATGCTGGCCGGGAAGCCTCCTTGGAGGCCAGGGGCGACTCCTTCTCGTCCTTGACACTCTCCGCCTTGACGCTCTCGGCTACTGACTCTCGACGGCTTTCGGGCTTCTCGGTTGCATCCTTGGTGCTTCCCATAACAGATCCTGGTCGCGAGACGTCTCTTGAGGGCAGCGGCGAGGGCTCCTTGGACTTGTCAGCGACTGACTCGGGCCGAGAGGCTTCCTTGGAGCTCTCCGCCTTTGTGCTCTCTGCCTTGATGCTTTCGGCGATAGATTCTCGGCGAGAAGGCTCCTTGGACTTGTCTGCCTCATCCTTGGCAGCTGACTCTGGCCTGGAGGGTTCCTTGGAGGCCTGCGCTGATACCTTTAGCTCCTCGGCAGCGACCGACTCCCGTCGGCTGTCCACCAGCTTCTCAGCCTGATCCTTGATGCTCTCGGCGACTGACTCGGGTCGGGACACCTCCTTGGAGGCCGCAGGGGACTTCTCGTCCTTGGTGCTTTCTGCCTTGACGCTTTCGGCGATGGATTCTCTGCGAGATGCCTCCTTCGACGGGGCAGCTGAATCCTTGACGCTTTCAGCCACTGAGGGTGGGCGGGAAGCCTCCTTGGATGCGGCTGCGGAGGAGTCTGGCTTGACGCTTTCTGCCACCGATTCCCGGCGAGAAGGCTCCTTGGACTTGTCGGCAGCGGGCTCATCCTTGACGGACTCGGCCACAGAAGCAGGTCGGGATGGTTCCTTGGAAGCCAGAGGGGACTTCTCATCCTTTGTGCTCTCCACCACGGATCCAGGTCTTGAGGCTTCCTTCGACGCAGGTGCAGACTTCTCATCCTTGGCGCTCTCTGCCTTGACGCTCTCAGCCACCGATTCTCGCCGGGATGGCTCCTTGGATGGCTCCTTGGACTTGTCTGCTTCCGCAACGGAGGCTGGCCTGGAGGCTTCCTTGGAGGCCAGAGCGGACTTGGCTTCCTTGGCTTCCTCCTCATCAATGATACCTTCGGCGGAGGCTGGTCTCGAGGGCTCCTTGGAGGCCATGGGAGACTTCTCATCCTTGGTGCTCTCGGCCTTGATGCTTTCGGCCACGGATTCCCGTCGAGATGGTTCCTTGGACTTGTCAGCAACTGACTCGGGCCGGGAAGGCTCCTTGGAAGCCAGGGGAGACGGTTTGGTGCTCTCTGCCTTCACGCTCTCCGCCACAGATTCCCGGCGACTCTCTGCCTTTGCCTGAGCTTCATCCTTGACGCTCTCAGCCACGGATGCTGGCCGGGAAGCGGGCTTCTCCGCAACGGATTCGCGGCGCGAGGGCTCCTTCGACTCGGGTCGGGACTCTGCCTCCTTCTCTGGCTCGGTATCTGCCTCTGGCTGCTTCTTCGGGGCTTCCAGCTTCGACTGCTGGGTCTGCACCTGCACCTCCACCTCGATGGCCTCCTCGATGGTGGCTGGGCTTTCCATCGAGACGGTATCCTCGCGATCCTTGGCCTCCTTGGGCGGAGCAGTGGGAGCAGTCAGCGGGGCCACCAGCTGGGCTGGCAGCTCATCCTCGGAGGTTATGTCGCTGGCCTCCTTCTCCTCGGGCGTGCTGGCCGACTTCTTGGCCTCCTTTTCGGTGATGGTGACAGGGGCTGCTGCTGGTTCTGGCTTCTCCTTCTCCTCTTCCTTCTCCTTTTTCTCTGGTTGAGCTTCGTCCTTGTCTTCCTTGGCTTTCTCTTCTGTCTTCTTTGGTTCCTCTTCCTCGTGGCTCTCTTCAGGGGCTGTGGCTTCGAGGATCACCTTCTCGGCAGCCTTGACCTCCACCACCTCCTCCTTGGCCACTTCCTTGGGTGAAGGCGAGACAATGACCTTGACGGCTTTGAGAGGTTCCTCTTCCTTCTCTTCGTCCTTTTCCTCCTCAGCCTCCGCCTCCGCCTCACCCTCTGCCTCCTTGGTCTCCTTCTCGTCGTCGGTCTCCTTCTCCTCCTTGGCAGACTCTTCCTTGTGGGAGATGCTCTTGGCGCCGGCCGCATCCTGGCCATCCTTCTCGTACAGCCCCAGATCGGCCTCCTCGTGCACGGGCAGGTCGGCGACCTCGTCGGGCGTCTTGATCACGTCCCTTAGGAGGTTCTGCTGCGCCTCGAAGGTCATCTTCATGGGCAGCACCCGCTCCCCAGAGTCCCCGGGGAGGTCGCCCAGAAGCTCGACCTTGGGCGCCTCCTTGGCTTGGGTGGCTGCGCTGAGGATGTCGGCCTTGAGGGCCGCGGGAACGGCCTCGGTGACAGCCTGAACGGTGGCCACCACCACGGCAATGGCCTCCGTCTCCTTGGTCTCCTCCTTGACGTACTTCTCCTCGATAACGAGGTCCTCCTTGATCTGGTCAAGGGGAATGCGCTCGTCCTCGGGCAGGGTGGGTGCCGTGGTGGCTCCCGACTCGATGGTGGCCGAGAACTTCTCCTCGGGCAGGCTCTCCTGGAGGTTGACGGGCAAAGCGTCGACGGCTGGCTCCTCCGCGGGCTCGTCCTTGGTGTCGGAGGTCTTCTTGCTGAGCTTCTCCTCGGGCGTGGGCGAGGAGAGCTCCGTCTCTGTCTCTGGCTTGGCCACCAGCTGCTCCTTGGCCAGGTCCTTGGCCGTGGCAATGATCTCCTGGACCTCGGCCTTGATGTCGCTCCTCTCTTGATCGGCTTCGGCGGCGGCTTCGGCCTGGGCTTCGGCCTCCTCCTGCCTGGCCTTCCTCTCTGCAGCCTCCACCTTGGCTATGGCCGCCTCGATCTCCTCTTCGGCGCTCTTCTTGCGCTTCTTCTCCGACTCCTGCGAGTCGCGCTGATGCTTCTGGATCTCCTCTTCCTCCTTGGTCATGCTGCTCTCCTGCTCCACAATGGAGTCCTCGGTGTACTGCTCCACCTCCTCCTTCTCGATGATCAGGTACTCCTCCTCCTCCTCCTCGGGCTCCTCCTCGCCATCGCCGCCGCCGGCGGGCATCTCCCGGAGCTCGGCCTTGATCTGCTGATGCTGCTGCTGGTGGCGCTTCATCTCGTCCCGGCTGAACACCGCCTCGATCTCGCGCACCACCTCCTGCTCCTCCTTGAGGTCGTCCAGCTCGCGTTGCTTCTCCGCGTCGAGCTCCTGCGAGGCACTGAGGTCCTGCAGCAGCTTCTTGGCGGCCGTTGCCTCATCCGCCGACGGCGTGGACACCAAACTCGAGTCGGTGGTGGTGGTGCCGCCGGTCTTAGCCTCCAGCCGCGTTGTCTTCTTCAGGCTCGACTTGGCTTGCTTCACCGGGCTGCCCGGGGCCGGTGCCCGCTTCGAGGGGGAGACGCCACGCGGTCTCCGCGATATGGGCTTCCGCTGGGCGGCAGTCGTCGCCGCCGCTGCTGCCGGAGCCGCCTTTGTCTCGGTCTGAACCCTTCTCTGCTCAGTGCTGGTGGTCACCCGCCTGGCCTGGACTGTGCTGGAGGCCTGCACCCGGGCCGCCTGCTGCTTGGACTCCAGCACCTTGCGGTTGTTGGCCTCCTTGGCGCTCTTGGCCGGCGTGCTGCTGGGACTGGACTTGGTGGCGGCTGGGCGGCTGCTCAGGGCTTTGGTGGCCTTGACGGCTGCCCGGGCGGCGGGCGTGGCCGTCGGCGAGCTCTTCTTCTCGTCCCGCGGCTTGGCCAGCTTGCGGTCCATGGACTTGGGCGGCTTGGTATCGATCCGGGAGCGCACCACGGGCTTCACCTCGGCCCGCGGCTTGTCTGCTGCCTTGGGGGCGCCGCCCTTGGCTGATGCCGCCGCTGCCTTGCCGGAAGAGGGCTTGCTGGTGGGCGTGGCCTCGGTTGTAGCTGCTGCGGCCACGGGCACGGCATCCACTGCGTCCTTAGAGGGAGCTGCTGCTGCTGCTGGCGCCGCCTGAGGCTGAGGCTCTGCCTTCTCCGCCTTCTTCTCCTCGCCTGCATCCTTGGTGTTGTCCTGCTCGGGCTCCGCCTCGGGTGCAGCCTCATCCCCGGTCTCCGCCTGCTCCGGCTCGGGCTCTGGCTCTGGCTCCTGCTCCGGCTCCGCATCCGTGTCAATGGAGTCGGCCTTGGTGCGCACAATGGAGGCAGCTATTGCTGCCGCTGCTGCCGCCTCCTTGGCCGCCGCCGCTGCCGCTGCTGCCGCCTCCTTGGCCTTGTTGTCCTGCTGCTGCTGGGGATGAGGAACGGGTCCGAACTTGGCGCTCTTGTGGATGGCACTGGGCGGAGCCGGTGTGGCCTCAATGGCCGACTTGAGGCTCTTGCGCGTGCTGGCCACCGTTTGGTGGATGGCCATTGCCGGGGCTATGGACTTGGCCGTGCACGTCGAGTGCTTCATGAACTCCAGATGCTTGAGCTTCTCGAGGCCCTCCTGGATCTTGAAGTCGGGCGTGCTGCCCGGGAAGAGGATGCGCGTGATGGTGTCCTCCGGATTGGCAGGCTGCCACACCAACAGAGCGCAGATCGAGACCAGGTTCTGTAGCGGAAAGTTGAAATCGCGCGACTCGCGACCCGCAAACAAACGCTGATCGCCGGCATGCCACTTCTGGAGGAACTCCTTGACCTCCTTGGAGTCACGGGCGGGACTTATCACATACATGTCCAGGGTGCCGTGCCCGACCTTGTGGTAGAGATTGACCGGCTCCTGGTTGCGGTAGCAGACCTGCGGCTTCAAGTCCAAGGCCTTCAGGTCATTGACGATGCCATGGCCGCGCTCGAAGAGATCGATGAGCAGCGGATCGCGATCCTTGTCGCCATCGGGGCTGCTGGGCAGGCAGCCGCGACGGTCAGGTACGTTGCCAAAGAAGTGCCCGATCTGGGGATAGACATGGGCGTCCCTCTTCCGAGCCACCACGGCGCCCAGTCCCTGGACATTGCTGTTGTTCAGGCGCGTCATCAGCACGGCGTCCAGGCGGTCCAAGTGGCGGGCAAAGTCCCAGAAGCAGGCCTTCCGATTGAAGCCGCCATCAACTGGGGGAGGGAGGAGGCGTTACTAGCTACTTAAGACCTCCAACCCAAACCCAAACTCACCCAGCATGTTGAAGCCATTGATCCCGAAGAGCGCTGCATCGCCCTGGCCGCCGGGGAAGACGTAAAGCGTGGGATGCGTAAACCGGATGTTGCCCACCACATCCGAGGTCTCCAGCAGTTCCCTCAGCGAGGTAGGCATCACCATGGGCGCCAGGTAGTCTGAAAATACATTAAGGTTAATCTCAGAGGTAATCCTAGCTAGAAGAAAGCCCTTTCTCACCTATAAACCCATTGATGCACTCGCTGCTCGTCTCCAGCACATCCACTGGGTTGATCCTGATGCGGCACTGGCGCGCAAAGGACTTCTCGGGCAGCGTGTGCCACAGACCCGCGTCCGCGCAATGGATGTTCATGGTGATGGTGTCGGCATAGGCACGGATCACCCTTTGTACGTCGTGCTCCTGAAAGGCCTCCGAGAAGTCGGCCACCGAAAAGGTTCCATCCTTTAAAGACAAAGAGAGAGAGAGGGTTAGAGAGTTTTAAGGGGTTCGCTCTTGGGTGTTCTCTCTGGGGGTTCACTCTGGGGGTTCGCTCTGAAGGTGTTCGCTCTGGGGGTTCGCTCTGGGGGTTCGCTCTGGGTGGATTCGCTCTGGGGGTTTGTTTTGGTGGGATCTCGCTCTGGAGGGACCTCACTCTGGGGACCTCACTCTGGGGTGTTAATTCTGGAAGAGGTTCGTTTGGAGGGGTTCGCTCTAGGGTTTCGCTCAGTGGGTTTCGCTCTGGGGGTTAGCTCTGGGAGTGTTCGCTCTGGGAGGGTTTGCTCTGGAGGGTTCACTCTAGGAATATTCGCTCTGGGGGGGTCTAGACCCACCTGAAGTATCCAGGAACCATTGCCGCTAAAGGTATAGCCGGCATGGATGATGTGCCGGTGCCGGGTGAAGCTGCTAAGCAGGTTGCGCATGCACTGGATCAGCGTATTGTACTGGGGATGGATGAGCACCTCCGTCACCAGGTTCTCGCTGGCATACTGTATGAGTCGTTCGCCTGCAAAGATTAAAAAGGGGAAAAGAGGAGAAGCTATATCAGTAAGGTTTAAGAGCCAGAAAACTCCCTTTTAGCCAGAAAGGATGACCTCGTTCCGGACTTGGACTCGAGCACGCACGGCGCATCAAGTGGATTTCGATTGTCAAGCTTCAGGCTTTATTGTCTCGACACATACCCTCCTGGGCACACTCCCTCGCTTATAATCATTTAATAAATCTTTAATTTTAATGCTTTAATTAAGCCACCGAGCGACCTTGCTGGCGACCTTGGTTCCAGCCCCAAACCAGCAGCCTGCCTGATGATGGGGCTTTTTTCGGTTGCCTTTATGGGGAATGCGCATGTAAGTACGTAAATAATTTACGCATTTTCCGCACTAAATAGTCGTTGACAAAACCAACAGCCAGCTGGCAGTCCTTGTCCACTGCATCCCCTTTCCCTCGCCCCTCATCTGCATCCACTTCCCGGGGGCAGCGGTCAAATGTGCTCACGTACGCGTAAAAAATACAAGCAAGGCAAGGCAAGGCAAGAGAGGTGGCGTGTTGGGTGGGGTGTGTATCCCTTGTGCTTTTTACAAATGATAATCTCTCTCTCTTCCTCTCTCGGTTGCGACCTCCTCCACCGGCTTATATTTATCGCAGCGAGCTGGGAACACGCACGGGGAACGCAGTGACATGTATATGCGGATGTTAAGGCAAGTCCCAAGCCCCAACCTGGCAGACCGTGCGTATACGCAATATTCGTGAATTTAGGTTGCTGTCTTCTGTCACTTTCACGCTGTCGCCGTAAGAAAATATAGTTTATAGCCAAGGCTGTGCAGGAGCGGAGCGTGTCCTGGGAGAAAAGGTTAAGAGGGAGGCAAAGGAGGAGCTAGTAAAGGAGCAGTAGGAGGCAAAGCCCTAGGAGAAGGACATTAGCATCTTGTCGGTGGCAAGTGGGATTCCCTCCACAATGGACACCAAGTTGACATGGAATGCGGACTCTGCTGCTGCAGATTGCAATAAATTCCCATTTGAAATGGGTCTCCGGAATGGAATTCTTGGCAGAGGCAGGCAAAACCAATCGAACTTGTCTTTCCTCAACTCTTTATTGTTCTGCCACGAATTAGAGCTGAAATAAGCACTTCCTTCTGCTTGTTAAGCCTGAAAGCCACCTCAGTTCAGGTTGGAACAATAGAGGAAAGCTGCACCAAAGTCCTCCAGACTCCTAGCTCTCACGGGCCTGCCTTGATCCTGCCCTCGGGCACTCACTGCTGTCCGCACATAAAGTGGCAACATGGCGCCAGATTAACCGTTAATAACTGCACCAGGCGTTGCCAACTTTTTTCTAGTTTCTTTTTGTTCTTTTTTTGGAAAAACAAAAGTTGAAATAAGTGGAAAAAATGAAGGGAGGAAAAAAAATAAAATCTACATAACAGCACAGCCGCCACAAACCGGAAACTTTTTGTGTTTTATGATTTCGTTTTTGTTTTTCGTTTTTTTTCGGTTCTCTCTTTTTGTTTTCTGACTGCAGAGTAATTACAGTCCCAGCTCTTGACCAGTCTCCGGCGTCCCTTCGCCTGGTCCTTTTCTCCAGTTCAGCTTTAGACCATCCTCTGTCCCTCCTCCTGGCAAAAGTTAGCTGTCAAGCCAACGCGCGCCGCGCACGTGTAAAAAAAAAGTTTGCAATGACCTCAAGCTGCTCCTCCTCCTCCCAAAGAGAGAAAGGAAGTAAGTCTTCAAAATGAAATAAGGCAGGACTTGGGTTCCCCCCCAAGAAAAATGATTACCAAATGATTAAGTCTACTTTTTTATGATCTTTTAGGAAAGACAAACCATATGGAAGTGATAGAAGATATCTTTAGTAATAGCTTATGAGATATTTTTAGGAATAAAAGGGTTCTTCAGTCATTGTCTAAGAGATATATAAGCTTCAGTGGGGGGTTAAGTTGAAGAAAGGGTTATAAATTCGTTACTTTTAAGAAATATCATTAAAGGAATGAGGAGTGACCTGATTTCTTTAAAGATATTTCTTGGAGAGCAGGAGATAATTAACAATAATAATATTTAACCTCTGATACCTTTGATTTCATCCACATATTTAAGGCTACACTATTCTAATAATATAAAAAATAAGCTTAAAGCTGATCTCTTTAAAAACCATTCTAATATTTTCACTAATCAAAGCTAAGAGTAATTATAACTTAGCCAAAACAGCTTTAATTTCAATTCGGAAAGCTGTTTTATGTTAGTTTTTATTAAAATAATAAATCTGCATATTCAGTTTAGAAATTAAAAAAATTAATTTTTCTTCAAATTTTGACAATTTTAATGATGTACCCCCTTATAGAATTTTCAAAAATCGGCCGAATTTTTTTTTCTCATTTTTTTCAATATTTTAACTCTAAATAATTGGGATTTTAATGGCGAATCGAAATATATATGACATTTGGCAGTCCTTTGCTTTTTGGCTATTTTATACCCAAAATTATACCTTAAATATGCGTTTTTTGGAGACTTCAAATCTATATTTATCGATAAATGCAAAACACACGAAGATATCACCAAAAACACACTAGATGGTAAGGCCAGAAAGCTAAATTGGCTGCTAAAAGACAATAAGCCTGACCATTAATGTTACTATCTACAAGACCATCCTAATATCGTTACTCTGACTTCAATTAATTAGTTTTTCACATATTAAAGTGGGTTTTTTAACCCCTTACTGTTTATCCTTGGCCAAAGAAAGTACCTTTCCCTGTTAAACCACATTAATAATGTAAACCATTCACACAGAGATGGCCAGGAGCAGGTTAATCCCAAAGGCTTTATGTGAATATTCATGTGGTTATGGGTTTGGCCACATAGCTCATCTTGGAGCTACCACTTCTCCCTGCTCAGCCATTCCCAAATCCCTTCTCTTTTCGGATGATGATGATGATGATGGACCTCCTTAATTGGCTGCGCTTATCCCGGCCGGACAGCTGGCCACTCGGCCATCTGGCCGTTGCACTAATCCCCCGGGTATTACGCGATGATGGTAGTTTAATTAGCGGTTTCGGTTGCATTCGAAAAAGGACGTGGGCGTGTATCCTCGGCGAGTGAGAGAGGAGCATCATTAATCAGAGGGACACATGATATAATATCTCCTTCTCGGGAATCTCTCTCGCTCCTCTCCTGTTGTTGGACAAAGCCAATAACATGTTGTAACATGTCAGCAAGCGGTGTGTTCTCGCCGAGCTCCTCCTCTTCGCTGCTCTGGAAATAATTAAAAGGATGCGGTGCCCGCCAAGAGTCTCCGCAAATGACAGACGTCAGCTGTTCTTCGCTCTCTCGCTCGCTGATATTAATTGATGTCCTGTCACATGTTGCGACACGTTGCGACATGTCCACGCTGGCACAGCACAGTTTAGTCGCTTATCGCTGCCAAGTTCCCCTCCCTGTTCCCTGTTCCCTTCTCTCTTTTATGCAAATCGTGGCCGCAGTCTGCCTTCGATATTTGCCCAACTTTTGTCTCCGTCTCCGTCTTTCTCTCTCTTGAATTATGCATGAACCATGCCCAAGCACACACACTCGCACGCACGGCGGCCTTGTGGACCTCCCACCCACCTCACTCACTCGCTCGCCGAGTAACTGTATATCCGTACATCTGTCTATCGGTGTATATTGGCACTAGTCTGTGTGTGCGTGCGTGGGCGGCGCACGGACTCTATCTTTCTATCAATTTTGCATACGTTTTATCTCAAGAACTTGTACGGCTTTTGAGGTTATGTGTGTGCTGGGTCGTGATACGGCGGCCGTCGTCCCATTGTGCCCCGTTGCCACGTGCCACGCCCCTCTCATCGTCGTCTATTCAAAGCTTGTGTGGGATTTGGCTTAGGCACGATAAGAATGTGTCCAAGTCCTCCGATAATCCCGAGAGGGGGTTGAGCGATGAGGAAAGAGTTGTGGCAAATGGGGGAGAACAACGAGTACCGATAACGAGTATCGATTGCAAGGACAAGGTGAGGTTGATAGAGTAGCGAGAAAAGGGATGGAGTAAGATGAAAAGGGAAGCGAGAGTCGAGTAACTAGTAAATTGTGTAAGTACAAGGTAAGAGATAGAATGGAGTAACGAGTAACGAAAAATGAGTGTCGAGTGCATGGACTTTAAATAATGATTGTAAGTACCAAATAAGCAGAAAGGGTAAACGAGAGAGGAAAACGAGTAACGAGAAGAACAAAGAAAGCAAGTGCCACGTATCGAAAGTGAGAACATAAAATAACGAGTAACGATTGTAAGTACGAGGTCAGAGATAGAATGGAGTAACTAAAAAGAGAGAAGTGTAAAAGGAAATGAAGGAAAGTGATAAAATGGAGTAACGAGTAGAGGAAAGTGAGTGCCGAGTGCGGTGACTTTAAATAATGATTCCAAGTACAAGGTACGCAATAAAGATACTCGAGAGAAGAAACCGAGTAACGAGAAGGGGACAACGAGTGCCAAGTAACTACTGTAACGATTGCAAGTACAAGAAATATAAACGAGAAAGGAAATCAAGTAACGAGGTCCAATAAAAGCCATAGGTAATGGTTTACTTTTAAAAACGGTAAGAAAAAGTTAAAAAATGATACAGAAAAGATAATGGAATCTAAAAAGTCACTTGGCATAAATTAAAATGATCTGATAGAATAGGGAGAACAACCTTTAACTAGTTGGAACATCCACCAGCGCCTTTTAATGACACAAAATCAATCACACTGAGGTCCTGCTCTCACCCTCATCTCCATCTCTCTCCTCCTGCCCGTGGGAGCGTTTTCTTGATGGGATGTTGCTGTCAAAGTTGGTCCAACTTTGTTTTCCCACCAGGAAACTTAAGTAAACTGCATCAAACTCGGTGTTTAAAGAGCAGGAGCAGGAGCAGAGGCAGCAGCGAGTGGGTGCCGAGGGTCAGTGTCAAGTCATCGGTCCAACTTTGGACATAACTTTGACAGGAGATGTCGACTCGGAGACGGAGAAGAGTTGGGGACACATGGCAGCAGTCGCAAAACATGAATTATGCGCTTGTTAACGAGTATTCGTAATTGGAGCAGCTTTCAGGCCGGGCGAGAGGGCATCTCTGGCAGTCTGGCCAGCTGGACGACGTCTTTTTCCGCGTGGCGAGCACAAAGTGTCCGGCGAAGCGAGTGCATTCTCCGTACACTCTCAATCGCGCCTCGAGGGTCTCTTCCTCTTGGGGCACCTCCTCTTGGCTGTGTGGCACCTTCACCATCATTATTGGGCCATGGACCGCTCTGTGGCGGCGCGCCACTTGAGAATTTTGTTTGAGTTTGAGTAGTTTCGA
Organism: Drosophila triauraria; assembly: GCA_014170255.2. NCBI lineage: Eukaryota > Metazoa > Arthropoda > Insecta > Diptera > Drosophilidae > Drosophila > Drosophila triauraria. The sequence continues at coordinate 5,771,588 of CM024333.1, read as the reverse complement.
GTCCATAGAGGGAGGCGGAGGAGAAAGCAAACAAAATGCGATTGCGAAATGCAAATGGAAAATGGAAAATGGAAAATGGAAAATGGAAAATCCGCTGGCGTTGCCAACTTTTGCCTTGCGGACAATGGGCTGAATGGAGGGCATTGAGCGCAGGTGTTGCACTTAGCATGTCCTTCAAGGACAACGCCTCGGCATTGGCAAACGAGAGGAACGCGCCTTATCACTGCCAGCTCTGGATCGGGGTCTGGGTCCTCCTTGTTGCCTTTAAAATAATGGCAACCTATTAAAGGAGAGCTCGGAAGCCTGAGTCAGGAGTGGTTTCAATTCATTTTTGGGCTTCTAACAGTTAACCTCTTTCTCTGAAAATCTGTGACAAGATTTTCAGCAATTTACGCCACTTTTGGAGGACTCTGCTGGCTGATGGCGAAGCTAAGACCCAATCAGCGCCAGAGAGCGGGCGCAAACCAAGTGTGCAAACAGCAAAAAACAGGAGCAAGCACAGCCAGGATATCAGGATGCCAGCCGGGATGCAGACACTTGAGTGCGTTTTAGCCTAATCCGCAAAGACAACAGCCGCACCGTCGATGATGACGAGGATGAGGATGACAAGGATGAGGATGATGATGCCGCTGCATTCGGGCGAAATGAAAGTGCAGCTCTTGGGCCCCGGATTTATCAACAAAAGCCAAAACAGCAGGCAGCCAAACAACAAAAGCTGGCAAGCGTTGAGCTTTCCTCGGCTTTTGTGCATCCAATTGTTGTTCATCCAATCCTGGCAATCCTGGCAAGCTGCCTCTCTCCTGACTGCCTGACTATTGTCATAATAATTCGTTGGGATAACTTGTGTAATTTGCCCCAGCACATTGTCTCTCTGATCTTCGATTAAAGATTAGGGCGGAGTAATAGTAACGCTAACTTAGGGTACTTAGAGCTTAGGAACTTGGAACTCACCGTGACGAGCCTCCTCGCCCTCGGGCGCATGCTGTGTAATTGTATTGAGCTCCTCTTCCAAGTCGACGTGACAGTCGGAAACGTCCCAGGAGAGGAAACCTGCAAGAGTCAGAGGAAGAAGAGGGAATAAGTTTAATTTAAATAAAGTTAGATAATAGGAAAGGTATCGGGAATTATTTGTAAGATATATTTAAGATATTAAGTCTAAGTATGAAGGGTTATTTATTAAATATTTCTATGCTTTCAAGTCCTCGTTAAGAGATCTAAAAATATCCTTGTCCAAACCATTACTCATTATCCCTAATGCACATTTTTGCATTAGTTGGGCAAACAAGGAGTAGCTCTCCTCCTCTCAATATCTCGATCTCTGGCACTGGTCATACATCATTCCCATTAGTTTATAGTTCCGCCTCTATAATTATTATGAAAAATGTCTCCTGGTATTTTGATAAATGAGCGGGATAAGGCAGTGGTGCTCGCATTACGCATACGCCCTGTTGGCTTCGGGTTTCCTTTTGATATTTACTCGCTGCTCCCTCGCCCTCGCCCGCCCTCCCTGTGCATATATTATGTCATTTAGTCAACAAATTAAGTCAGCAGCAGTCTGCTGCCCCTCAATGGCATTCAGGGTGAGTATTTGTGAGTATTTGCAAATACAAAAACACACAAATACGAATACAAATGGCAAAGGGGCTCTTTTTTCCCATTTTCATCCATTTTGCACCCATTTTGCACCCATTTTCCCCTCACATTTTCCATAGTTTTCAGCGAGGCTTCTGTTATGCGAATGCAGCGCGGCATGAAAAGTGAGTGGTGGGTGTACACACTGGGTCGGGGGTGTAAGTGAGGTGAGTGTGCAGGTGAATTAATCGAATTACTTTCGGAAGAAACAGGAGCTGGAGCCGGGGCTGACTTTAAGCTCTCCGACGTGACAGGCTGCCTCTTTAATTTCCTTTCCAAGTGAGAAATCTCCTGACAGATTGCTGTCTTACCAGTAAGTCCCCTCTTTTCTGGGAACTTTTCATTTAATGAATCTTCCCTTCTCGTAATATTGTTGTTACTGATTCCTGACTGATTCCTGAATAACTGCCTTAATGAGTGCTTAACTTTCATTTTTATGACACAAGCTGTCATGCAAATGAAGCGCTTTTCCACGAGGGTGATATCAGTGAATGGCATGTGGCTTCAGATCAGCATCTTTCTTTCCATATATATATATATCCCAGTATATAGTATAACAATATTACCCTTCCTTCACTGCGGCAATTTGCACAAATGGCTGGCTGAAGAGCAACAAAGGCAGGGTCCCAGCAAACAAAAAGCAGCTAAAATTGTGCAAAAAAAATGTAAAATCTTAACACTTTTCTCTCTCCTTACTATTCGGCTGCAGGATCAGGAGGACATTGTGTGTGGGGCCTAACAAAGCGGAGGATGCCACAATGGAGGCAGGAGGAGGAGGCAGGCAGGCGGCAGTCAAAAGCGCCTACAGCGATTGCACAAAAATAATGAGGAAGCGCGCGCCCAGGATATGCGACGCCAGAGCATATATATATATAGTATAATATATATATAAGAGAGGAGAAGGATATATGTGTGGCTAGCTCCTTGCTCGTGCTCTTGCTCTCCTCTCGAGCAATCATCGGGCGAATGAAGCCACTCAGACGGAGGAGACTGGCAACTGGCAACTGGCTACAGAAACCGAATCCGAATCCAAGTTCCCGGCCTCGTCCTCGTCCTTCTCTCTCAGCTTTTCATTTAATATTTATGCGTTGATATCTGTGAGTGAGACTTCAATTTGCTCAGTGCCAGGCACAGACTCTCCTCAGACTCGGAGGCGGCGTTCACTTATTTATTTATATTTAATTTCTGAAGCTGAACTCGGCAGCTCGGAAGCTGCTTGGAGCTCTTAACCCCGGCCATATCTCAGCTATTTCAGTCAGTTGGCGGATGACTTAAGTCCATTAACTTGGCCAGTGGCATTATTTTTAAGGTTTAATTGTGATGGAAGTGGGTTTCTTTGAAGAGTTTCGATTATTTTTAAGGATTAATTGTGAGTGAAGAAGGTTCTTTTGAAGGCTAAAGGCTTATCCTTGTTGGTTCAGTGCTTCCTGGAACTTCCTAAAATAAGTTATAGTCGTAATAATCTGTTTTCAGACCTTTTTACTTCCCCTATTTAATAGTTTTAGGAAGAATTCTTTTATAGTTTCTCCCAGAGAACTCAGAAATAATTATAAAATATCCATTTGTTCTGATTCAGTGACTCAGAGACCTCTTTAGGTTAAGATCCTCTTGTAATAATAATTTTTCAGGCCTTTTTACTTCCCCTATTTAATAATTTAAGAAGAATTCCCATATAGTTTCTCCCAGATAACTCAGAAATATATATAAAATATTCATGAGATCTGTTTTAAGGACTCTAAGACCTTTTTAGTATAAATCCCCTTGTAATAATCCCTTTTCTGTCCCTTTTACTTCATCTTGTTAATAGTTTCAAAAAGAATTCCCTTATAAATTCTCCCAGAAACCTCTTACAACATTTCTTCTCCGTTCCTCTAACCACTTATCACTACTAACGAGTCCCAGTTAATTGGAACTCATCATTAGAGACCTGTAACTAACATATCCTTGCCTCCAATTTAAGTTGCGAATCATCAGCACCCTTTTGGAGGCTCTCACCTTACCCCTGACAGCCGCACACACATCCTGGGATGTCGTTGTCGATGCCAAGGTAATCGAATACAGAGACGTGTCAGACAGACAGACACCTGTTTCCTGTCCTTTGGCACCCCCGCTGCTATGCCTGCTATGCCTGCTGGTGGCGCCGCTTCCGCTTGCCATGGATGATTACTGATAGGCGCCGCCAGTGCCTGCCTCGTGCCTCCTGCCTCATGCCTCCTGCCTCTGCCTGTGTTCTGCGCTTGTTTGCACAAAATAGTTGCATAATTCCGAGCACACTCCCACCTAAAAGCCACTCGGGGTAGCTGGGAAAAGGCAGCAGGAGCAGGAGGACCAGGAGGAAGGCGTGTTGATTTTGATGTAGCTAAAAAGCCACTTGTCGTTCGTTGGGCCCTTGAAAGGCAGCCAGAAAAGCGCGTTGAAAAGTTTGCACAGCCAAATGAATGCTCCTCTTCTCCGACTGCTCCTCCTGCCCTTGCTCCTCTTTCCCCCAACTGCAACTGGGGAACTAAATGTTTGGAAATGCATAAAAATAAACACATTAAAAAGAAATTAAACACTTGCACTCATTAATTGCGTATTGAGTGAAGTGGCTCCCAGCTCGAGCTTGAGCTCGGGCTCAAGATGAAGATGAAGATGAAGAAGATGAATGGGTCAAAGGGTAAAAAAGCAGCTGAAGGAAGCAGCAACTCAAGGATCCTGGCCAAGTGCAGACACACAGAGGGACCGAGAGACAATAACAATTAAAGCGAATCGAAAGTAGAGTAAACGAGGCAGAACAAATAACTGGCTTGCTATCCTCCCAAAAAAAAAAGAAAAAGAAGTCCTTTTAAAGGGTAAAAACGCAGAGCAGCCAGGCAACAGGAGAGTGGGAAAGCGGAAAAGTGGGGAAAATGGAAAACTGGCAAGTAAAAAAGAATGGCTCAAAGAGTGAGAGGCGAAAATGAAGGCGAAAACAATGCTGCGCCTGATTGCCCCGTGCCGATAAGACGAGCCTGATGAGCCAAGACACACACAGAGAGGAGAGAGCAAGGACTATCGGACAGGGCAAGGGGGACAGGCAGAGGGGCATGACCAGGATAGAGGTAAGGACATCAGACTATGGACATTGGACACATTGTTGACGTGCCGTTGTTTTCCCAACGATGAGACTGAGACTGAGCGAAAGACGAGCGCTTATTGCGTACACAGCGATATGTAATTCGCGATAAGAATTGTAATTAATTGGAAGCGTGACGCGTGTCGAAGCCCAGAGGAGTCTCAGTCTACAAATAATTCATACTTAGCCCGATCTGAGTCCTTTCTTTCATAGCAAAATGAGTTAAATATGAAGATCAAGTCTTATTTGCTTAATTTAATAAATATTTTCAAGGAAATCTAGACCAGAAAGTTGAATTTTTAATCTCGAAAGGCTCGTTTTTTACTGGGTATAAGTTTTGAGTAGGACTTACCCAATTTTCCTCAGTTTCAACGAGTTTAATATAAAGATCAACACTTTTTTGCTTAATTTTATAAATATTTACCAAGAAATTTAGCCCAGAAAGTTGAATTTTTAATCTCAAAACCCTCGTTTTTTACTGGAATTAATTTTGGAGCAGGACTTGCCATTTTTTTTCTCAGTTACCGCCTGTGATTTCTTGAATCTAGCTCTTTTCCTGCTCTTTAATTCATCAGCCAGGTAATTGGAAAGTGTAGAAAGCAGAGTGGAGAGTGGAGAGTGTAGAGTCTGACCAGGGAGCATTGCGTCAGACCTAGTTGGGAACATGCGTCATTGTCTAATTGTCTCTCCTGCCATTTTTTACGACCATTTCCCCGTGTATCACCTCCAGCGCCCCCATTGTTGAGTCATATCTCAGTTTGGTCACTCTATGAGGTCTACTCTCCACTCTCTACACTCTACCACTCTCTCTCTTCCATCACCACCTCCCAACCTCCACTCCTCTTCTTCATTCCACTCTTCTTTCTACACCCTCCTTTCTACACTCTTCTCACTCTCCCTGCTCTACTCAACACTCTCCTTGCTACACTCTCATTTCTACACTCTTCCCTCAACAATCTTCTTGCTCCTCGCATCTCTCTCCTCTAAACACCCTCCTTTCTACACTCTTCTCTCCACACTCTTCTCAATACACTCTCCTCTCTATACCCTCCCTTGGCATACATGACGTATACGCAATTTAGTTTGAAGTGTTGTTCCCCTAATGGCTAATCAATGTTTATAGGCTACCCACGAAAAACAGCGGACAACAATAAACGAAAATTTGTGTGTGTCTCTCCTTCTCTTAGCCCGACAATAAACGAGGCCAAATGATGGGACAGCATTTTGGCCAAAAGTATACAAGTGGCAAATAGCACAGAGGATGAGGGTCCGAAATATGAACGAATGCGAGTGTGGAGATGACTCTATCTATGCCGGAGGAAGGTGGAAAACTAACACAGAGGAGGAGAGTCCTCCTCGTCCTCATCCTTCTCCCTATATACATTTATACATAAATATTGCAGTGGCCTGACACAAAGGCCGAAAAGAATGGTAGCAATGCCGAGGATGCAGGTCGGACAGGATGGGAAGTGAGAGCGAGCGAGCTTCGCATAATTTATGTCACTTTATCGATTCACACAACACGGGAAAATACTCAACGGAAAATGCGAGGGGCGAGCAGCGAACCTGCGGCGGCAGCGAACTCTTTTCACATTTTATAGCCCTGCATAAATTGCTCCATAAATGTTTCCCTCGGCCACGTGCTGCCGCTGCGGTTGGCTCTTCTGCAAAATGAATCCCGAAAATTCTATTATCTCCTCCGGCATGGCATGGCTCTTCCTTGGAATGTTTTACCTGCCAGCGCCACCCGGTGTGAGCCCCAGGGTCAGCTCCAGCTCCTGTCCCGGGGTTCGTGGGAGATTTTTTGACTGTTTCTGACAGCAGCAAAAGCCGGAAAGCCGAAAGACGAGGTCGGAGGGGAAAAAAGACACACACAGAGCCCCAGCACAGTTCACAGTTTGCATTCCAATCCGATTGTAGGATTCATTCTCGCTTCAACGAATTTTCCCCTGTTTTCTGATAGTCTTTTTCCTATACCCTATCCTATATCCTGAAGGGGGAATTGGCCGCATTTCCTAGGCCATAAAATAAGGCAATTCTTGGTCTGGAGCTGGTTTGATTTAATAAATAATATCTAAGGTCTCCACTTTTGTAGTAACCTTTGTTTTAAATGTTTTATTAATCATTTATTCGCTCTGTTCAGCCTCTGCCGCCCCACGAAAGCTATAATCACAATGTTTACCTTCTAAAAAAGCTGACAAATTGTCAGCTCACCCTCAATTCCTTTAAATCTTCTGCAAAGATATTTTGGCTCTATATCTTATGGAAAGATCTTCTCTACAGACTCTATATAATTCTTGGCAGGGCATAGAGTCTTCGGTTTTCAGTTCCTGTCTCTGGTTTTCCATAAATCAAAGCACTTGGCAACACACAATCCCTTCACTTCATTCCGAACCTCCTGCCACATGTCTGCCGCCGCCTGCTGATGCCTCTTTCTACTCCTGCTCCTGGTGCCTCCTGGTGCCTCCTCCTGGTGCCTCTTCCTACCCCTTTGGCTGCCCTGGGTCACCTCAGTTTGTTTATATTTCTTCGATTTTACTGCCAGCCAACGCAGCTCGCGGTGGAGTGAGCAAATAGAAGCGAAACAAATACTGACAAAGCCGAAAAGGGAAGCATTTCTGACAGAGACTTGCGCCTGTCACAATGACTGCTGACTGCTGCCTTTTCCCCTTTTCCATTTCCCCATTTTCCAACTGCAAACTGCGGCATTTTCCGCTGGCCAACTAAAAATAAATTTGCATTTGCGCGAATAAAAAGATTTTAATGCGTATGACAGCCGCACAGGCTCTGAATTTTCAAGTTTCAAGTTTACAGGAAAAATCTTTACACACACAAATACACCTCCCTTTTAATTCAATTTGCAAGCTGCAAACTTTTGTAATTGCCACCTGGAAATGCCACTGTTTAGCTGCTAATTACCTGACACACCTCCTGCACGTGGAGCAGTCACACATTTGCCACTGCCACTTACACCTCCTCCTCTTCCACCCCCTTAATTGTTTGTCACTAATTGCATAATTGCAAATATTTCGCAGGATGCTAGCCAGCCAGCTTATCCCTTTTAATGCCACATCAAAACGTTAATAACGAGGACAGGACGGGACATCAGATATTGATTGGCCACTTGAAAATCGCCATTCAGGTGGAAAAATCATAAGCATTCCATTTATTCATTTATCGATTCAATTATTCAACGCTTGATACACACACGAAGCGAGTGTGTGCGTGTGTCCACAACTAATGAAGTGAAATGCATTGACAATTTTTTGCTTCAATGCATAATTGTTGGTGACAGTGAGTCTAACGGGGAAAATGGATTAAATTGATTAATAATTGGGAAGAGATTTTAATTGGAAAACTATAGTCTGTGCTTTATTATTTAAAGAATATATGGATTTATAGGTAGGATAACGAGACAAGAACCATTATTCTAGGCCATCTGACTCAGAGCTACAAAAGAGAGTTGGGGAACGCTTAAGAGATACTTTCCTGGCTCAATTAATGTCCTTAAATATGCATTTTTTTAAACAGAGAATAGCATTTAATTTGTAACTATATTTTAAGGTCTATATTACAAAAAGTTTATGGATTTAGCGGCAAGAAAATAAGTATTCAACCTTAATTCTGAACTTTAATTACAAAAAAACTCTTTGAGGGTTGGTTTTCTGGTTTCCATCTATTGCCAGAGAAGAGCTTTTAATTAGAAACTATATTCTATATAATAGTTTATAAAGAGTATAAGGATTTATAGGTAGGATTACTAGGCAAAGAACTAACTTAAATCCGAGCTACAGAAGGAAGTTAAGTAAGCCTTCAAGAATAGTTTCCTAGCACATGTAATAGTCCTATTAAAGCCCATATATTAGCAGAGAATAGCTTTAATTTTGAAATAATTTAAAGAATAAATATAAAATAAATATTTTATAAAGAGGATAGCGACTTGTGGGTTTATTTTCAGGTTACCTAGACAAGGACCTTAATTCTAGGCTTCCTTTCGTCAGAGCTAACAGAGGGAGTCTTAAGTAACCCTTCAAGGATAGTTTCCTAGGCCAAGTAAAGGCCAGAATATATTAAATAAATTACCCTTAGAAGTGCGCTTAATTGGAAATTATATTCCATGTTCCATATTATAAAGAGGATAAAGATTTATATGTAGGATAACCAGGTAAGAACCCGGATATTCAACTAAGGTAAGAACCTCAATTCACAGCTAAAAGAGAGCGAGTTAAGAAGCCCTGCAAGAATTATGGCCTTAATATATTCCATCTATTACCACACACATGTTCCTCTGGGTTTCTCTGCGAAATAAACATAAAATGTGCAAGTTGTAGCTCCTTTCAATTCCCACCAATATTCTTCAGCCTCGTGTGAGGGCAATCTGCAATCAAATATTTACACCAACTCCTTTTCTAACCCAGCAGAGGAAGAACCTCTTTGAGTTATGGTTGCCAGAGCCCCAACCCTTTGCCTTTGCCTCTTGGCCTCATCATCAGCTGGCAGAACACGAACTACGCTTGCCACGTGTGTGCACTCTGTGCCTCTCAATATATAGTAGATGGAGATATATATTGTACAAAGGATATATGCACATTTGTCCGCCTTTTATGTTATGTGCCATTATGGATTTCCAATTTCATGCCTGACTACTGCATCAGGGCGAATGCATCAATGCGGAATGGGGAGTGGGACCTACACATAGTGCTCCTCCTGCCTGCCATATCTCTCCACGACCACAATGGACAACGTAAGTCTTATCTGGCGCAGCCAGTCGTCATATATACAGTGTAGGGACACTAAGGGAAAAATTCGAACTAAACTAATAACTAACTAAAGAGCATTTCAAGCTGAACTTGATTAACCGAAAGCTGCTTATACTCAAACAGAGTCAAAGATCTGTTAAAAGCTTAAAGGAAACCCTTATTTTCTTCACTCATAAGTGGCTTTACTTTGAAATTAAATCAAAACCCAGAAAACCCTTTCTAGATTTTCCCTGACATTTTCTCTCAGTGCTCAGTGCTTCCCCCTATACCCAGGCAGACAAAGGCTGAAAGCGTTAGCCATGAGGGCAATAAAAAGCATTCGAAATGTCTTTTTGAGTCTGAGGTGATGCCCAGATTGAATCGAAATGAATTTGTATTGAATGTTGAATGTAGAATGTATATTGTATGTAGTATGGGTTGCTGCCAAGGGGCCAAGGCGCTAATGCGGGCACGAAAGGTAAAAAGTCAGTCAGGAAAATGGCTGGCAGGCAGGCAGCCTCCTCGTCGAATGCAATTTGTCAACGATTTTTCGCAATTTCCCAGGCAAGGCAAGGCGACAAATTGGATCCCGAGAGCGGGCGAGGGCGAGGGAGGCTTGGAAGGAGGGCGCACATGCTCAGGATTTCATCATTCATCCTGGCATTGGTTGGGAAATTGAAAATTTCATGCATTTTACACTCTCACCACTGAAACTTTAATTGCCATTAAGTGAACATGAAAATTAATAGAGGAAAATGCATTTTCCTCAGTCAATCAATAAAGGCGAGAGCTTGCGTTTTGAGGGCTGTTCCCGAGGAGCCCATAAATAAATAAGGTAGAAAAGTGCAATTTACATGAAGGCAGCGAGAGGGAAAACAAAGTGGAAAGCGGTTAAGCCAAGCCAGGGAGGCGTGAGTAAATAAAGTGAAAAAATAAATAAATCAGTTTGTGGCAGCGCAATCCGCCTTAACCTAAGCACTTTAGAAGGTGTACAGGGCGTTATATATATTTTGTATAAGGGAAAAAGGCTTTAACTTGATTTAATTTCATTTTTTCAACCCCCAACCTTGACTCATCATTCGGCAAACAGTTCGCAAGATGAATCAATTCCAGAGATTGAAGTATTTTTTATTGACAAATCACAGCACAAAGCAGACTCTGCCCAGAAGCGACCATTTCAGGACCTGACCGGGCTCTCCTTGTCCCTGAAATCCTGAAATCCTGAACACACATGTGTGTTTGTGTGTGGCCTGTCACCAGCTGCACTTGGCAGGCGACCAACAAATCACTTGATGACTGCTAACCACAACCAACGACGACAGCAATGGGGGGGAATCCCAAAACGAAAACGATGATGAGACTGAACGCCGGCTGAGAATGATGCAAGAGGCTTTTTAATTTCGCAAATGCGCCAAGCGAAAATTGCAGCAGCAGCAGCAGCAGCAGCAGCAGTAGGAGCAGCAGGGAAATGGCCACCAAAACCGAGGCACCACCAGCCTCCACCAACCAGGTCCAGGGGCACCTCCCTGACAGCAGCAGCTGCTGCCATAAAATTACGAAATATGTGTGCATCATAAAAAAAATCAGACAGAGAGGCAGGCAAAGGAATCAAAATTGCAATTTTATGCGAGGCAAAAAACCTGCAGAAATGTATCTGCCAGATACTTATTATTATGCAAAGCGAATTTATGGCCACTGATTGAATTCCAATACCACACACACTTCCGACTCCTCCTGACTCCCTGGAACAGGAAGGCAAAGTTTTTCGCCGGCCGCAGATGGGAATTTATGCGAACAATGTCAGCTGGCAATTAATTGCGCTTCCATGTAGGCCCAAGGACACCGCCTCCAGAAGACACTAGAGACTCCGCTCTATGTTGACTTCCCGTAATTGAGGCAATGTCCTGAGTTATGGACGCCCACCTGCGGCAGGCGTAAGCTGGGAGCGCTGGTAATTGCGCGAAACTCGGAGCTCGGAGCCCGGAGCTCGAGGCTAGCTTTAATAACCTCCTGAAAGTCGGCTTAAGCTGAGTTTAAGTTAATAAATAAATATAAACTACAGGAATCCGAAGAATTTCTGGTACACAGAGGACAAATTGAGGCTTAAATTTTCAAGGGAACATTGGAAAAAATTAAGTTACAGTTCATTTAGCATTTTTGAGATGAAACAGCATACAAAAATGAGTGAATGTTCATTGACTTTGTATGAATAAGTATGAAAGCCTATATATTCCTTGAGAATTTGTGTCTTTTTCTATTTATCGAGATGTTTATCGATAAACAGGGTCACCACTAGCTACCTAAAAATTAGCTGTTTCTAAAAACGGGAAAACTTTAACAGCAGATATTTAGTTCCTTCAGGAAAAGGTGTTTTATAAAAATCTTTAACAGCTGATATTTACATTTTTACAGAAACAGCTGTTTTTGGTTAGTGGTGACAATGTTTATCGATAAGCACCTCGATAAATAGGAAAAGAGACACATAATCGGCTTTCATATTTTTTTTATAGAAGAAATTCAACATTTTTCCAAAAATAAAGAAATAGAAAATGCAGTCTTAATAGAAATAGAATCGAAAGCTTAGGTATTTCCTCAATAATTAAAAAGAAATCAAATTAGCAGCAAAGTCTTGATATATTCCCTAATAAAGGTAACTCCCCATCTCTATTAGCAACGCTCTAAGTGAAAAGAATTGTCCCTTCACCAGGATTAGGCTGTTCCTTAGACAGCTCCCTCACTCTTCTTTGACCCTGCGCTACCCTCTCCACCTTTGACTCGAAACTCAAACAAATGAGTCCGAATCAATCAGAAAGGCAAATAGAAGGAGCTCCCCCTTCGGCGAATGGAATTGGAATTGGAATTTTGGAGCTGGCAAGCTGGCCAAGTCTGGCGAGGATCGCGGAGGAACGGGACTAGGGACTAGGACGAGTGAGTAACGCAGTGCTTCCGCTTGACCGACTTCTGTTGGACTTTCCGAGAGTTCTGTTGGAGTTTTCGGGGCAAACATTTGCATACGACGGCGACGGCGACGGCGGTGCTGAGTTGAGTTTGAGGAGCGGCTGCAATATTCAAAATGGCGGCACATTAATTTGTGCCAAGCTCAGCAGGAGCGGAAAATGAGCGAGAGAAGCCCATGAAGGAAAGAAGGAAGCCCAGATTGCCAATTAATTTTCATGATTTTCACGTTGCGGAGCGACTCCAGGCGAGAGTGAGTGAGTGAAATGTGCTAGAGTCGGCACTTTTGCGGCTGAGTCGCTTTTCCGAGGCGCTTTTCCTCTCTCTTAGTTCTTTGCCACCAGTTTTCGGAGGGTCGTAAAGCCATTTTGCAGCTATAGGAACGACTACGACGACGACGGCACGTTAATCAAAATGAAAGGCTTTAGAGCTACGTGAGTGTGTGCACGAAGAGTCCTCCCTCTGCCTCCTGCTGACTGCTGCCTGCTGTTCGTGTGCCAATTGCATTAGCCGAAATTGTATTTCACTTTAAATGTAACGAGATAAGCAATTTTTATGGCCATCCAACGTACTCCTCGGACTGACCAGCCGGGAACAGGGAGCGGCCCATTTTGCAGTCCAACTTTGCGCTCTCCATTTGCAGTTTCAAAGCAAAAATGTGCCTGCCATGCGAGTAATACATTTCCAGTGCCTCCAGGAGCAAGCCATGTGTGCTTGGGAGGAGTGTGGATAGGACCCCAGGCCAGCATATGTTGAGTAAGCCTTCGCTTTCAATTCAAGTTATCTTCAGGTTTCAGGGAATACAAGGGTACCTTTCTCGTCGAGTTGGCTCACCTTTGGCCCCAAGGAAAAGCCAAGAATTTACTTAAGTTTTCGGCGCACACACACGTGAAATAACACACGAAATAAACAAATATATATGCGAGTGTATATATCGAAAGGATATACTATTTTCTTTATGGCATTGCCAAAGCAGTTGAGAAAATTCATGAAATTGCCGCTCGGAAATGGGTTTTATTTTCCTGTTTCTGTACTTCTCGCTGCCAAAAAACTTTTGGGCCAAAAAGCGTTTTGGGATCAGAGATGCGAACAGCATTGGGTGGGGGATGTGGATGTGGTGAGTGTGAGTGCGAGGGGAGGAGGCAGGTTTCCCACGACATGCACACATGGGCGACACTTTCCTGCTCCCCTTTGACCGTTTCCGGCTCATGAATTTCGCATTGAACATTTCAATTTGCGGTCAAGTGGTCTGCGACCAGGGGGCACGGTCGGCGGCGGCTTTGACTTTGGCTTTGGCCATCAACAAGCAGTTAGCAACTAATTAGCACACGTCCCGGCCGAAATCCTTTCACGAACTAAACTCAACTTGGCTTCTCTCAAAAGGCCAAAAGTCACATAAGCAATCGAGGCGCAAGAATTTTTCCCAAAATCGATGCTTAGGTGTTGGCTTAATATTTTATAAATATTTTAAAAAAAATTCCAGAAATGCTACATATTTTAGTCATAAACTATGACTAAATTGATTTTTAATTGATGGTTTGTTGAATAAATAATGTTATATTTTATTAAATTGTTAATTTGTTGGTGAAATCCAGATATGTTTAAGTGTTGAATTTATATGAAATTGTTGTTGAAAACTTGATTTGTTAAATTGTTGAATTCTTAAAGATATTAAATTGATAAATTGTTGAATTGTTAATTAGTTAAATGTATGTTAGACTTATATTAAATTTATATTAAAAGTATATACAATTTTATGTTGAAAACTTCTGTATGTTGAAGTGTTTAATTGTTGAATTGTTGGTGAAATTTAAGATACATATGTTACAGTGTTGAATTTATTTTGAATTCTTGTTAAAAACTTGTTGTTGAATTGTTGAATTTCTATATTAATGAATTGTTGAATGTATGTTAAATGTATATTAAATTTATATTAAAAGTATATACAATTTTATGTTGAAAACTTCTGTATGTTGAAGTGTTTAATTGTTGAATTGTTGGTGAAGTTGTTGAATTCTTAAAGATGTTAAATTGTCAGTTGTTTAATTGTTGAATTTCTGAATTGATGAATATTTGAATGTTTATTAAATTTATAATAAATTTATATTAAACTTACATAAAATTTTATGTTGAAAGTAATTCTATTGTATGTTGAAGTATTTCATTGGTGAAATGTTGGTGAATAGGTCGAGTTGTTGAATATATGTGAAAGTGTTGCTAAAATCATGGTATATTGAATTTTGCAACTCTTAAACTGTTGAATGTATGTTGAAACCATGATATGTTGAAGTGTTAAAACTTTGAATTATGCATTTTTTGTTATATTGTGTTTGAGTGTATGCTAAGTAAATTATTGGGATGTTTAAGTGTTAGATTGGAAAATTGTTAAATTGTTGTTGAAATGTTGTTGTTTATTTATTGATAAATTGTTTAAAAATTCGTTAAATTTAGACCCCTAATACTTAATTTTAAATTTTCCGGAACAATTTATAATTAAATTCACAACCAAAGCAAGACCTAGAGCCTTTTTATAATATTTCCAATATTTATCCTAGCCTCAATATTAATTTGGAATCCCCTTTAAATATGCAGAGTGTACGCATGACCTCGTTCGGGTCCAGTTTTCGGTTGGCTTGGACATTGAAACTAGAGCCTCGGTCCTCCTCCTGCATTCGCTCATTAGAATAATGACAAATTAAATTGCAAATTTAATGACACGCTCGTCACGGCGGCCCTCCGCCCTCCGCCCAGCCCCAAAACTCAAACTGAAACTGAAACGACCTGGCGAGAAACTAATTAAAGTGAAACGAACATAGAACGTAACGTGAGCTGGGCCCAAAATGGAGGTGGACCGGGGGATGGTGCAAAGTGGGTGTGGTCTGCGGCTGACCACGGGTGCGTTGCATGATCTGTGCCCCTCCAGAAAGGGTCTAGACCTGTGAGTGGCCTCCAAATGCACTTCAAAGCAATTAATTTGCAATAAAAGCATTTTTAATGTCCCTCCCCCATACACCTGATGTGTCCGTGTGTGTGTGTGCTGATTGATGACGCAATTGCTGACCACAGACCAGCCCCACACCGCACCGCAACCTCCCCTTTAAGCCGCTGCCTGCAATGCCTGCTTCGATGCCACACATTGATTATTGCGTATACGCCGCATTGGTCTCCCGGGGCAAACCAAAGAAAATACAATGGTTAGACCTCAGGAAACAGTTCGATTTCCGAGCCGATTGATTTATGATTTTATGCTAATTTAAGCAACTAAATCGGGTTGTACTATACTTAACTCTTTACGTATCTTAAAGGCTTTGAAATAAGAAAGAAACTAAGAAAAGAAATAACTAATCTGGGATATAACAAACTATTCCTTCGATAGCCCAAAGGTTTCTTTCGACACCTTGTTAAAATTACATCAAATTTTCAAGGGATTTTAGAGGCTAACATTTTCGAGTGACTTTCCAGGCAGAAGCCTCACACAGGAAATGCCACATAATCGAAGGGATCGCCTTCGCCTGCAAAATCTTTGTCCCTAGCTCCACTTTCGGAAGCCGAAACGAGTGGTTTAGTGGCTCCATGGACTCCACCTTCCGAGTGCAGCTAGAAAATGCTGTCATTGCATTGTCAGCGTGACTTTGTTGTCCGGGTGAGAACGTGTCCGGTCGGAGGCGGAGACGGACCCTACTGTGAAGAGCGGTCACGTAGCAGCAGGCAGGCAAGCCCTGTGTGTGTGTGCTGGCATCCTGTATCGTGTGTCCTGTCCTCGTCCAGCTGTCACACATCCCGCGCACATTGTCACGCAATCAACGTTCTCCAAATGGGAGACGACGTCTAAAAATATCAGCAAAATCGAAGCTCGTCACGCGTCTTCTCTGCCGCTGCCACTGCCGCCGCCGCCGCCATGTCTCGTCTCTGCCATGTCTGCCCCTCTTTATTTGATCGATTTTCCGGCCTAAAACCCTTGCATAGTATTTCCATAGTATACTGGCCACGCCTAGTCCTCTTCCGCTTTTCCCCTCTTCTTTTTTTCGACAACAGTTGTCATAATAATGTTATGTGATTCGCCTGACCTTGGACGACGCCTCTAGTCGTCGTCTTTTTATTGATTTATTTTTAAGTTAATTAAAAAAAAAAAAAAAAAACCAAAATTGGCAGGGCGGCAGAGCGGGAAGCGTGACTGCAATTGAGCTTGGTAATTGTCATAATCAAGTGGCAGGGCGGAGCCACCAAAAGAGCCCAAGGAAGTCAAGTGCGCGATGAGGAGGAGCACAAAGTGGCCAAGTGCCCAAGTGGCGTTCACTTGAGGGCCATAAAAAAATTTTGTTTAAATATGTAAAGCGACACCACTCTCATATAATGAAAGAAAAAACGTTGGGAACACTTTTTTTTATATTTTTATAAAAGCAAGCTAATTTATTAAATTAAATAATATTGAAAAATAATTAAAAAACTATTTTCTATACAGAATGAACTTATTTTCTTTAGTTTTTTAAGCCTAGATCCAGCTTAGATTTAGCTTTGATTGGTAAGAATGTTTTTTAGATCCCAAAAGAAGATCCTGGCACCCACCTCACCTTTATTTACATTTTTTTTTTTATTAAGAGTCATGGAAAATATTTGTTAAAATATTTTTTGCACGAAACTAACTGGTTTTCTTGAGGTTTAAAAACCTAAAAACAAGATTAGATTTAACTTTGATTGGTAATAATCATCTTTAGATCCCAAAAGACGATCCTGGCACCCACCTTACCTTTAACATATCTCTATTTATTTTTTAATTAAAAAGACCATAGACCATTGACCTTTTGAAGCTCTCTGCCCTTTTTTTAGAACCAATGTCAGGCTATTTGTTGGCCAACTCATTTATCGTGTTCCGGCTCTGTTTGTCTGTTTGTCCTGGGCGCCGTTTTTTTTTTTTGCCTTTTCCCAAAATCAATTAAAAAAGGAGGCCGTCGCAGTTTGTCCTCCTTCCTGCCTGCCTGCCGGCCACTCTCTCTCTCTGTTTGTTTAGTGTAAACCGACGGAACTAAGCAAACATTGCAAATTTTTTCGCCACTTTTTGTTTTGTTTTTGTCGCCGCCGCTGCTGCACCCAAACCCCATTCCACCTTCAGGTAATCCCCAACTGCCTCGTCGACTCGACTAATTTTCAGTCCGCACGAGTCGAGTTTTAGTAATTTCCGGACGGAGAGCATGCACAGCCTTCCACCGAGTCCAACGAGTCCAACGAGTCCGGCAATTATGCCACGCCCTCGGCATTCCGTAATCTTTATGCCGAACTCGTACTCTTCAACACCGATGAGAAGGTTCAGGGTTAGAGGTTTTATAGTTAAAGATATAGAAATATTTTTCCCCACATTTAAGCCTGTTTTCGAAAGAGTTCAAGTGTCAGCACTTTTGTTTACCCAGATTTCGCTCTGTTGTCGCCTCGCCTGGCATTCTGGTTCGTCGCCTCTTGCATAAATCAAATATTTGTTAATAATCTGCAACAACAAGTGGATGCAGGATGCAGGATGCAGGATACCGGATGCATCGCACTGAACTTTGACCCGACTGGCCTTTTCATTGTCTCCTGCTCCTGCTCCTGCTCCTCCTCCTCCTCCTGCTGTTGTCATGTTGCTGCCTTGTAATGCAATCAACATGAAAATAATTAATACAATTAAATGCAAACAATCCGCGCCTGTTTGTGCGATGATTCCCAGTGTGCCTGCCGCCGCCGCCCGGTTGCGAGTGTGTTTTCAATTTTAATTAAGCCCAAGTGAACGTAGGCGGAGCGGAGGAGAGTCTCATCGTCCTCGCATTGCAACGCTGCATACTTTCATGCGCAATTTGCTTAAATCGAATTACCAGGAGAGCATTCCGCTGCCCAACCAGCCGGGACAGGACAGGACAGGGCGCTCCAGAGTAGCCGTTTCCATGGCCAGCACCAACGGTAATGGGAATTCGATTAACAGGCTGCCAGGTAATTGAAAAGTTCACCGCCCTTCTGCGTTCAAGGGAATTTTACAGCAGGGTTGGTCACTGCAGGTGATGATCGGAGCTCGTTAACCACAAACTAAGCTGGGGAGCGGTTTTTGGACCTGACAACGCACAGGTTTTGATTTTGTACTTTTGAGAAAACCAAAAAAACTCTCCAAAACATAACGGAAAGAGCAGCGCTTAAGCAAGCGTTGCCTTTTCCCGAGAATGTGAAGGTTTTGTTTTCAAAGAGAGCTTCGTCTCTTACGAAACTTGTCAATTTAAGGAAAGTCTCCAATTGAACACAAGTCTTAAATTTCACAAAAACTCTCAAATACCTATTTATGAAAACTCTCCAATTTAATGAAACTCTCAAATTTAATAAAAATACCTTCATAGAGGGCGGTTTTTGTAACCAACAATGTGTATATTTTATTTTTCTTACGATAAAAAAGAGTTCTCTTAAGATGATCTTTTAAATCACCTTAATCCGTACCTCAAACTATTCACACTAGAAAAAGGGGCTAATTTCTAGCAGAAATCCCCGAGTGGAAACCTATTATTTAGATCCAGTTTCCCGAATAATTTCCAATTTGCTAGAATATTTGCAAATTACTCTTTAAAATGTTTTCCCATTAACTGGATTGCAAATGCTAATGAGTGGCAAAAGCTGAAATAAACGTCTACTTAAAGTCGGAACTTCTCTGGCAGATTCTCCTCTCGCCACGCCCCATCCTCAGCTCCGAGAACCCAATCTGATCCCCGCTTTCGCGCGATGCCCGTTTTGATTATTATTAAGAACCAGAGAAACTGTGTCAGACACGCTGGCTGGAGTTATTGCAGCGCGGAGGGGGAAAAAAAAAGTGAAATATGAGAGCAAGAAAACGGCCAATCCCTGGACAACCTTCCGGATTTCCCCCGCTGCCAGCTCCATCTCCATCTCCAGCTAATTAGAAGCAGCAGACGAGGCGACGGCAGCTCCAGCAAAGTGTGAAAAGAGGAGGAGGCGAGGCTGGAGCTGGAGTGGGTGCTCTTGATTGGACTGGCGTGGATCGGACTTGGACTCGAACTCGGACTCGGACTCAGACTGGACACGCGACGCGAGTCGCTGAGGCCTGACGACCACGGCGGGCGTTCAATCGTTCAATCATTTGCATACCCCGAGACTTTCTAGCCTGGCATTCAAATGTGCATTTGCAGATATTTTCCACAGATTTAAAGATTAATAATTAACGATTTAAATATCACATTTATGGCAAATGGTCATTCAACTTGAAGCCCAATTAATTTATGATGAATGCCTTTTAAAGGCCAATTAAAGCAGAGCCATTAGGTCCACAGAGAAAATAACCTTGTTAGAGACCCTAATAGATGCAATTTCTTTTGGTATTTAAAAGCCAGGATTATTTGTGAGTAAAAAGGTGAATATTTGAGCTTTATTTTAGAATGTTTTTTATGCAAATTAACTAGTTTTGTCTGTTAGGTGAGTTTCAGCACAAAAAAAGGAAGTGAAAGGTGGAAAAGCAACTAATAATATCTCTGTAAAAACCTGAATAAAGTTTCCATTTAAAAATTCTACTTTTCCAGACCTTCTTGGAATTATAAATTATAAATAAGATCCCTGACAACCTAAGAACAAGTTCTTGGAATATTTAAGGCCCCGAAAAATATTTTAAAATAAATAAATAGAAATTATTTCTCACTCACCCTTGAGCAGATGCTGCAAGATGTTGTCCTTGTGCTCCTCCGAATGCGGCTCGCCCAGGACGATGAGCAGGTAACAGCCTGTCAGCGGGCTGGGCGGACCCACTATCCCTCCGGCCAGGCTAGAGGCAGCGCCACCGCCATCGGCATCCGAGCAGGCCGTGTCCAAGGGTGCCCGTCCGCCAATCTCCGAGGGAGGCAGCGAGCTGGCCCCCGCATCGGTGGCAGCATCATCGTTGGCATCCCCGGCCTCGGCCTCGGCCTGTCCGCCGCCAGGCTGCTCCTGATCCTCCTGCTGCTGCCCCGGCGGCGGTGGATTGCCAGCAGCTGCCCCCCCGTTGGTCAGGGTTTCCTGGGCTGCCATAACGGCCGCTCCTTCTGCTGCTCCTCCTGCTGCACCTCCTCCTACTCCCGCTCCAGTTGTGGTTGTCGTTGCCTTTGGCTGATCTCCCATCACAGTTGGTGTTGTCTCCTTGTGGTTTGTGGTTTTTAGATCACACAGAAAAAAAAAACTAGTTGGTACACTCGAAAAAAAACGTAGGGAATTGCACTTTTTGCTGCTGTCTGAATTTCGAGTTCTTTTTGCGAACGCAGAATTTCTGGGAAAATCTGCGCTGCTTCACTTCACTTTTCTGCTGCTGCTGCTGGTTGTGTGTGTGCTGTGTGTGTGTGTGTGTGTGTGTGTGTGCCGAGTGTGTTTGCTTTGGTTGCTGGCCGTGACTTTGGCGCAGTTTCTTTGCTTTGCTTTGCTTCGACTTTTGCTCGCTTAATTGGTTTTCGTGTTTCGTTTTCGTTTTCGCTTTTTTGTTTTTAGTTTTGTTTAATAATAATTTATCTTGGTTTTGCTGTCTTTTCTTTGGGTTTTTGTTGTTATTTTGTATTTGTTTTTAGGCTGTTATTGTGCACACTTTGAAGCTGTGTTTGGTATTTTTTGTATTTGTTCTTTTTGCGTTTTGCGTTTTGGTTTTATGGGAAAATCTCTTTTTGGTTTTTCAGGCTTGGAGAGTAAGTTTTTGTTGTTTGCGGCGTGTTCTCTGAAGTTTAAATTTGTTTAAATATATATAGTATATACGTATATATATAAATATATGTATATATATATAGTGAAGATTTGGACTAGCTTTTACTTTAGTTTTGCTTTTGGTTTTGGTTTGTCTTTCGCTTTGGTTTTTCTCTTTAATTGGTTTATCGATAATTTCTCTTTTTAATTTTCTCTTTAATTGGTTTATCGATAACTTTGTTTTTCGGTTTTTGCGTTTTAAACATGAAAATTCGTTTTTGTTTTTTTTTCTGCTTTATTTTTTTCGCTTTTAGTTAAACTTTAGCTTTCTCCGCCGGGGCGACACTGTCTTCTATATATCGTCGGATATCTGCAAGAACAGAAAATCGGTTGAGTTAGCCTATATGTGGGATATAAAAGGGAGTTATGGGGGGTTATATAGACAAATACCTAGAGCCCTAGCATTCACTCAGCCCTATTTTATGAGGAGTTTTTTTCCCTTCTTAATTGCCCATCTCCTGCTCTGTGTATTTCCCTGTGGAACCAGACAGCCATTTCATCCGGGCGAGGAAGCCAGCCGGAGGAGCCGGCTATAAAAAGACGCCCCAGGCAGACAGGAGAAGGAGTTGGCAACTGAAGGAGGCAGGAGGGGCCCAGGAGGAGGTGCTGCATGTGAGATGCATTGAACTTTGCCCGCCTCCCAGCCGCCCAGATATATATGTATGTGTATGTAGACCAAGACCAAGACCATGTGGGCAAAAACAGCAGAGGATAAAATCGCATTAGAAGGTGGCATAAATTTCACTCAGAATATTTTTAAGAGAAGTTTAAATACTCTTTTTCTTTTTAGAATTGAAAAATAATCCCCAAAAAATGCATAAATCGATTAGGAAAAGGGTTAACAAGGAAGCACTTAGGGCATATTTTTATAAATTTTGCCAAAAACTAAAACATTTTATGTTATTATGGTTGAGGTTGACTTAAAGACCCGGCATCCCAAAACTGGTCACCGAACCCTGAGCCATCTTTTCGTAAAATGGAAGGTTTAATCAGCACTTAAGGAATTTTTTTTGACAAATTTCACGACAAACTGAACTATTTATTGTGCTTTATATCCATGATGGTTCAAGAACCCGGCATCCCAAAATTGGTGGCCGAACCACAAGCCATCCCAGAGATCAAGGCTTTTAAAAAACCCTCTTCTCAATCTCTCTCAATTTCTCTGTGGAAAGAAAAACAGCAGTGTCAGCGCCCAGGCAAGGGACATGCACACGCCCAGCAAGAAGATGTCGTCATCGCCGGCCGGTTGAGGGTGCTCGCTCCATGGCAACGATGCCGATGGAAGCCACGACGACGTTGAAGGCGACGTCATCAGCCTGTGCCGGGGCCATGGACGACGGCGACGACGACGACGACTCACCCTCCCCTTTTGATGGCCGGGGCCTGACTGCAGGCGGCGGCTATATAAAAACTATAAAAAGCAACTCCTTTTTCGGTACGTTGTACGTTGTTGTCGCAATCCTTCAAGTATCCCCCCGGATTCCGTCCGTCTCCCGGCAACTGCAGTTTGGTCGCGTGCCCGTCGTGGCCAAAAGCGTTGCGCTCCACTGCGCCGGAGTTGTGGCACGAAGTCGTGCGCCGTCCGTGTCCGTGTCCCTCGTCCGTGATGATGATGATTCACCGGACAAGCAAGTGTTCCCTTTTATATTTTTTTCAACACAGAGCAAGAGAGAGTTGCAGGGAGTTGCCGGCATTTCACACATGGAATATATGTGTGGGGAATATATATATGGAAAGGGGGAAGCCTTGTCCTCCTGCTCGTCCTCAGCCTCAGCCTCGTTCTGTGCCCGCCGCCGGCTGGTTAGTGCGGAAATGATGGATGAGGCGGCTATTTCGGGACAAGAGCCGCGAGGCCTACAGCAGTTCCTTTGATCTGATCTGGAGATCTCAGATCTCAGCGGAAGGCGGAGCTTCTCCAGCTCCCCGTTGCAGTTGCAACGGAAGTGGAAGTGGGCAAGTCGGCGGAATCAATAGGTCACACTCTGCACATACACGGGGACGGGGATAGGGACAGGGATTGAGGCAGGAACAGGGACTGTGACAGGAAGCACGTGTTTTTGGGGTTGTCTCTGGACTATAATCGCCACCGTTATATGATATCACCGCAAGGAAGCCACAGAAAAAAATGTGTGAGGAGGCACTGGCAAAAAAAAAGGTTCCATTCCATTCCACATACACGCGGCACACACACCGTTAAAAAATTGTTAAAATAAAGAAGAATTAAGCTCGGGGAAGGAAAGGCAAAGATTTCCTTTGCTTTCCTTTCCGGCTATCCCCGCCCCGTGTCCCGCCGCCTGCCAATTTACTTTTGGCTCTCTCTCTCCAGCCCCGTCGTCGTCTCTCTCGCTTCGGCTTCGACTTGGACTTGGACTTGGGCCTGGACTTGGGCTTGGAGTTGGAGTCTGGAGTTTGGAGTTAGAGTTTGGAGTTCGGAGTTGCTTCTGTCTCTCTGTTGGCTCTGTTGGCTCTGTGGCTCTGTTGCCTCTGTGTGTGCCTGTGCCTCTGGCTGTGGCTGTGGATCTGGATCCCTGGCGGTGCTCTGCTCTGCGCTGCGCTCGCTGCAAACGGTGTGAAAGCTCGACGACGACTGATTCTCTGCTCGAGCCAGCGCGCACCACGAAGCGAGCGGCGTCGTCGTCGGTGGCGGCGGAGGCAGTGCAGCACGGGCAGAGCAGCGACGCCAGTCGGCTGTCGGCAACTCCTACAGTTTTCTGTTTTTTTTTTTTTTTTGCCGCTGCGGTTGAAACTTCCAGCTGGGCGCAGGCTCGCTCTCTCTCCCTCTCACTCTCTCTGTATTCCTCTCTCTTTCTAGCTACTCAGCTGTCGTCCTTTGTGTCCTGTGTGTGCACATACCCTGTTTTTTTGGTGTGTGTGTGTGTGTGCAGGCAGGGGTGTTTCTGTTCCATTCAGAATTTGTATATTTCCTGAAGTATCTCTCTTTGAATCCTGTAAATCTATATTATTTCCCTCAATGTATCTATATATCTGGGTATATTTCGTAGATCTTCTATATATCCTGCAAGTCTATAATACCCCTTAAGGTATATATCTTTCCCCAGATTGCTTTTAAAGGAGATAACAATTATTTTTTGAAAATATAACTATGCTTCCTCATCTACTTTCTTACTTGGCATTTATTGCTGGTACTGGTTGGGAATTCCAAGGTAAAAACGGACAATTGGAAATCCTGGTTATGAAAATTAATAAATATAACACTCAAATACTCTTAATTAAGATGATTTTTCTATATAAGTGAATGTTATTTAAATTACTTTAAAATATAACGAGTCTCCTTTATCAGCTTTCTTACTTATCACTCAATGCTGGTACTAGTTGGGAATTCTAAAGACCACATAGTTAAAAAACAAGCAATTAAAAGAATATAACACTCAATTTACATGCTTTTTTCATTATAATCCCAGGGTAATCAACACTTTATCCCCATTTCGGTATACCCTTCGCTGCAGAGACCGGGCTATGATTTCGTGGCGCCCGAGTAGCCAACATTCGGCAATTCGCCGGACTTGGACTCGGTTTCGGCTTCGGGTCCGGATTCGCTGATTCGCCGCTTCCAGTTAACGACTTGGCTTCGTCTCGGCTTCGCGTTCGCGTTTCGTACCGGCACCGGCACTGGCACCGGCATCGTTATGACCCCCAACCATCTCCCTGCTCCCTGCTCCTAGTTCCCTAGTCCTGCTCTCTGTTCCCTTGCCAGTCATTGTCGATTTTTCGCCTGCGGCAAACTCTCACTCCTCACGCCTCAGATCCTGGCCAAAGGAAGCTTAGACTGGAGCCTGCCTTGCCTTGCCTTGCCCTGCACGTGGTCAGCTGTTGGCGCCGGCTGCTAGCGGCTAATCAACTGCACAAGACACTCGGAGAACAGCGACTGAAAGCGGGTTCGGACTCGGCTTCCAGAGACCAGACTGAATGGCTGGCTGGGAGTCGGGAAAGCCGGCATCCAGCCGCCTGGACTGGCCTGGAAGTCGGCTTAGCGCTAATGAAATTACGCAATTTCCAGTTTCCCGAGGATCAGCATGGTCGTGGGGCTTGCAAGAAGATACTTAAAAGGGGTCGGGGAAATTATATTTATTTTTAATTTTAAAGGGAAAAGAGGGAATAATAATAATATTTACCAAGTTATTATTGTATTCAAGGATATTATTTAATAGCAGAAAAAAATATTACTGAAAGTTAAGCTACTAAGAACCCAATTTGATTTTAATTAAAGACCCTTCCAATCCCCATCTCTCAGTGATCCCTTTTGGGGCTGCTGCATTGGAATGAAATGGAAATGGCAATGGCTGGAGGCTGGTGGCTGGAAAGGGGAGCCATTCCCCCCGAAATCCGAAATCCAACCATCTGATTTTGCACGCCGGCACAAGTCCCACTGCGAACAGCTGCCAGCGGCGGAGTGAGATATCGATTTTGCCTTCGCCGCCGACTTCGGCTGCTTGCCGGCTTCGGGGGGGGGGCGGGCGGCGACGACGAACAGCTGACTGCTGTGCTGTGCGCTTGTCTGTGCATGTCGCTGCTGGGGCTTGTGTAACGCTCAGCTGAGCGCGAAGGCAGCCGACCGTTGGATTTGAAACCGCGAATCTTGGGAGATTGGAATGCAGATGCAACATGCAGAGAGCGAGAGAGAGAGAACTGCTGATCGAATAAAGCTAATACCTGACACTCACCTTTGTCTCTGCCTCTAATGTGGAGTAACGAACACTGGCGATTGCACTGATTATTTGTCACTGGTTATTGGTTATCGGTAATTGGTTATTGGTTATCGGTTGCTGGTTATTGGTTATTGGCTTGTTATTTATGGGGAGTGGCTTCTTGTGGACTTTTACTTTGTGGCATTTATTTGGATGGAGCAAGTAGTTCTTAGTAGTTGTCTTTAACTTTAACTTTATCAATATTATTCAAGCACAAAATGGACACACGATTAATTTCGAATTTCGAATTAGCACAAAGCGGACGCGATTGGCAAAAAGCGTTTTATTAATTTTAATAAACTTATAACTCCGTTTTTATCTCGTTTAGTGTTCTTTAATTTTTTCTGTTTTGTTTTCTTTTGTTTTTGTTTTGTTTTTACGACAAATTCAGCTTTTTCTTATTTTTGTTATTTCCCGGTTGTTGCTGGCAACTTCTTCGGGCTTCAGAGTTTTTATGTCTCCGAAACCGAATAAACTTTAGACGGATATTGATTTTTAACTGCTGTCACTGTGCCTCTCTGTCTCTGTCTCTGGCTCTGGCTCGGGCTCTGGCTCTTGCTCTTGCTCTGTTTCTTGCTCGGCCTCTGTCTCCGTCACTCTTTGTGTCGATGCCTCTCCTGTGTCCTCCTCCTGCTGCTCCTGCCTTGTTGTGTCTCTCAAGGAGTGCGAGTGCGAGCCTAATTGATTGATTGCCGCTGGTCCGAGCGCTGGCATTTAGCATTTAGTGGCACAGCTCCACTTGCTCTTTCTGGCCTGCTCTCTATCCTCTCTCGCTCTTTGGCTGTGCTGGGACTCTGTGTCTGTGGATTCTGGCTTCTGGCTTCTGGCTTCGAGTCTGCTTCCGACGCTGTCGCTAACTGTGGGGCCTCTGGTGCGGCCGTCGTTCCCATTAGCGCTGCCACTCCGCTTCCATTCCGTTCCATTCCCATGCAAACACACTAACACACTGCGGCCGCCCTTCGGCTCCGCTTCGTCTTTGCTTCGGCCCCTTGCCTTTGCTCTTTTTTGGCACACTGGAAGGCAAGCAAGCGCTCGTGCTCGCTCGGCGTTCGTGTGTGCATGTTCGAGCCTGTCCTCCGTAGAGCCGAGAAACATGTGACAGAGCCGCCGGGGCTTCCAGCGGCGCAGGCGCAGGCTTAGCGCCCCACAGCCGACAGCTGCTGCTGGCGAAGCGGAGCCGAACAGCTGATTGCCACCCAGCCAGAGCGTCGTCAGTAAGGGGGGTGGGAAAGCAAGGAAGGGGGAAGGGGGTAAGGTTCAACTCAGACGCCGCCGGTCGCAAAAGTATAAAGCGTCTGATGCCGTCGGGAAATGCGAGGAATGCAAATGCGGACGGCCATATAGATTGGCTATGGATAAGTTTGGCGGAAATGAATACATATAGAAATTGCTTCTCCCCCCTTCACCCAAAACCCCAAAAAAAAAGGGAGAAAAGTTTGGCTTTTACATAAATCCTCAGATGTATAGCACAGAATGGAAGAGTAACCTATTACCGATTCAAATTCAATAAAACAGAAAGTAGGACGTGAGCCCAGAAGAACTTTGGCTTAAGGGAGAATAATGTATGCCATATCAGTCTGTAGTCCGTAGTTTGTATTAGAAGTGGCCCTACAATTATCCCAAACATTTCGTTTTAGGGATAATAATAAGGATATTCCGGCTAAAAGTTCAACAACAAATAGTTTTATCCAAGTTAAGATGGATAGCTTCCTTGAAAAGGTTAGCCAAGTTGATTGTTGTCATTTTAGACATGAATACGAGATAGTATCAGGAAGTTATATAGATTTTCTACTCTCTTACAAGCTATAACTAGATGAAACTTTTTAAAAACTGATTTTATTATGCTTTTCAGGCGGCCCACACGGCGTATACTCAATGTAGAAATATGCCAAGTCGAATAAAGCCATTTTGGACATGAAAAAAATATTGAATTCCAGCTCAGAAACGTTATACAGATAGCTTTAGAGTATTATTTATTTATAACAAGCTATACCAAGATAGAACTCTCTTTAAACTTGGCTTATTATGCACTTCATTCGGCCAACACGGCGTATACTCCATGTAGAAATATTCCAAGTTGATTAAAACCATTTTAGACATGATTAAGATATAGTATTCCAGGCCAGAAGCTCTAGACAGGAAGCTTGATATATTTTCCACCCTATATCTAGATAGAACTCTTTTAAAAACCGACTTTATTGTGCTTTTTAGGCAGCTCACACGGCGTATACTCAATGTAAAAATATGCAAAACAAGAAATTCTTGAATTTTAAGCCATAAAATGTGAACTGAAATAGAAGCCTTTCGAAATATTGATTGCCTGCCTTGGCATTTCGTTACACATGTTCCTACATGTAGGATATATGTGGGATATATGCACGATATATGCACAAAATATATATACAAATACATGTGCAACTCAATCCGCGCTTAACGAGGCAATTCTGTTTTGGTTGCGGTCGCTTTGGAGCCAAGTTTAGCGACTACGACGACTTCGTCTCTTCTTCGTCCCCCCCTGAAAAGAAAACTTTTCTGCCAGCGAAATTCTTTGGATTTCGGCTCGTCTGTTGCTCGAGACGGTGACGGAGACGGAACCCGGCAGACACGTAACAACAAGCGACAGGAGCAGGAGGAGCAGGAGCAGAAGCTGAAAAAAAAAGGGGGAAAAGAGCCACGGCCCGACCACGCCCAGTTTAATCCAATCAAAGGCCTACATTTCCACTGCCACCACAGCGAGGGAAAAAATAAAATAAAAGAAAAGCCCGGTGGAAAACAACAAAACAGAGAAAGAGAAACAGAAGCGAAAAACAAGAGCCGGCCGAAATTCGAAATTTGAATTTGAATTCCGCGCTGGATTTCATTTAATTATAACTTAACACGAACACAACCGGCGCGTTGCATACTCGACGGCGGCGCCGGTTGCAGGACCACGAAAAATGCCGACACAGCAAGGCACTGGAAACAAAAAATTACGTATACGTAATATTTATTGTAGAAATCACGTATACGACGGGTGGCAACTGTTAATTATATTTATTTTTCGGGGCGTCTATGAACAAAGGCAAATAATGTGTACTAAAGACAATATTATTGGTCAACAATTATTATTTAAAAATTTAAAAAAAAAAAAAATTTAAAGAAAAAAAAAAATGTTTAATAAAAAAAAAATTTTAAAGAAAAACATCAATTTTAAAGAAAAGGATACAAATTGTTTAACAATTGTGATTAAAATGTTATGTTACGTGAATAAAAGCCCTTCAGAGATCAAAGAGTCCTTTAAATATACAAAGAAAATTCCTACAAGCCTGGCAAACACACTTAAGGATCATAACTCATCCCAAAACCCGAAACCCACCTGAACTATAAGCCATAAAAACTAGAAATTGATCTCGAGTAGCTAGCCATTAAGGGCCCAGGATATTTAATCGATATGCGATACTCCTCTTCTGTGTGTATTGTCCTCCTTTATCCCCGCTTATTCCCCTCCTTCCTTAAGCTTTTAAAAAGTTTTCCTGCGACACGACACACAGGCCAAGAACTCCAGCCTAAAGGGGGGTAAGAGGAGCCTAAAAGCAAGCCAAAAATATTGAAATGTAATAAATACGGGCGCAAAAAAAAAGAAAGAAAGAAAAAACAAAGGCGGCGGTAAGTACAAGGGGAGTACAAGGAGTCTAAAGCAATGCACCTGCATCGCGTGCGCAGCTCACTTGCAACCACCAGCCAACAAATGCGATAAAAAACAGTTTTACCAAAGTATTTTCGGGGGAGAAAAACGGAAACAATTTTCCAGGTTTGTGACGTCATTGATGGCATAGAATATACTAAATAGTATACAGTATTTATTTCATAGTATTGCCGCCTCAATTTCCCCCTGCTTGTAGCACTCCTCGCCTAATTACGTTCATTATAATTGTATTAAACATTTTCTGGCGCTTTTTAATTATAGCGATACTCCAGCGGCTCCTCTCTCGCACATCGCTCTTTTCCGCTTGGCATTTGCGGAGCCACCTGGCCAGGTGGTGCCCTGCCTTGGCCCGCCTAGGTGGGGGCCAGGTGGCAGCGCAATAAATTGCGTTTTATTAATTAGAAGAAATGACTCCGCGCCAAAAAAGGAAGAGAGAAGGTAGAAAAAGTGAGTGCGGGTAACAGGAATAGGCTAAGAAATTGAAAATGCAACGCCAGCAGCACTTAACCCCAGAAAAGTGGCCAGGGTTTCGGACTTACGGGGACTTACTGGTCCTTGTAATTTTTTATTGGCTTTTAAAAAAGATAAAGTCTGCTTTTCAGCAAAAATTTAGTTGAAGTAATTAAATGTAGTCTTTCTAGTTGAGTTATTTCATAAAATAAATACATGATAAATATATTAAATAATAAAATAAGCTAAAAGCTGATCTCTTTAAAAACCATTATAATTTTTCATTTATCAAAGCTAAAAATAATCATAGCTCAGCCAAAACTGCTTTAATTTCAATTCAGAAAGCTGTGGTATGTTGGTTTTTATTAAGATAAATAAACTGCATATTCAGTTTATAAATATAGGAAAATAAATTTTTGCCCAATTTTTGACAATTTTAATGAAAAATCGACAAAATTTTTTTTTCTAATTTTTTTCAATATTTTAACTATAAGTAATTAGGATTTCAATGGCGAATCGAAATATATATGACATTTGGCAATCCTTTGGGTTTTGGCTGTTATATGCCCAAAATTATACCTCAAATATGCGTATTTTAGGGACTACAAATCGATATTTATCGATAAGTGCAAAACACACGAAGATAAAAAAAAACACACTAGATGGTAAGGCCAAAAAGCTATATAGGCCGCTGAAAGCCAACAACCAT
This sequence comes from Drosophila triauraria, assembly GCA_014170255.2. Classification (NCBI taxonomy): domain Eukaryota; kingdom Metazoa; phylum Arthropoda; class Insecta; order Diptera; family Drosophilidae; genus Drosophila; species Drosophila triauraria. The sequence goes on along the minus strand of CM024333.1, from coordinate 5,740,900 downwards.
CTAAGCTTAGCAAATATCACAAACTCAAAACACAAACACAAAATAATTGAAACTTAGCGGCATCTTGAAGAATCGCAGTTTGCACAGAACCATTGTTCTTCTAAGGTTAATGGTCGCGTATTAGATTAATTTCCCTGGGAAAGCCACCCTTTTTTTTTATGTATTTTTTTTGCGGTAAGGTTTGGTTTTTTATTCGGTTCGTTTCGCTTTGTCTCATTTCTTTTCTTGGCAGTTGGTTTCTGTTTGTCGTGTCCTTGCTTGTTTTCGGGCCTGTTTGCGGCGTAATCCTAATAAATTTCAACAGCCGGGCCCGGGAAAATGTCAGGCGGTGTCCCTTGGACGGAGGGGCGATACTGTTACTGTAACCGTAACCGTAACCGTAACCGTGGTCTGCGGCAATTTCGGATCGTTTTCGCATCGATTTTTTCTGTGTGTGTGTGTGTGCTCCTTGCACTTTGACTTCGCGCCGCAACGCCGTTTTCCGGAAACGGAAACGGATGTTGCAAGTGGCATGCGTCGCTGTCCGCTGTCAGTTGTTCGCTGTCCGTTGTCCGTTATCCGTTGTCCGTTGTCCGTTGCTCATGAGAAGTTCAAAATGCCATCTGATTTCCCTACATACCTTTCCCCATACCTCAGACTCCGCCCACCTCATTTCTCATGCTCACGCTCTTGCTTCTGCTCCTGCTCCTTTGCTGCTCCTGCTTGTCGTCTCCTCCTGCTCCTGGGCTGCTCTGCTCCTTGGCGCATTAATTAAGGACGCCGGCAGAAGATGACAGCCTCAAGCGTCCCCAGAGGAGAGAGCACAAGGAGGAGCTGCGTCGCCGCTAATTCCCCAGATTGAAGCTCAGAAATTGCGGCATTCGAACTTCTGGCACCAAACGACGGCCAGTGAGGGGAATACCCTTAATCCTTCGCATAACTTCCATGCATTTGCCGCTGCCAAGAGACGAAGGGAGTCAGTCGTAAAAGGGGTAGCAGCTGAAGTCAGCCAACTAACTTTCTGGCAATCAATATTGTGACCCACTTGTCTAAGTGCTTCAAAACAGGCGTCGCTGGCTACACAGAGCCAAAAGCATTAAATGGGAAAACTAATCGAAATTATCGATCAATTATCGAAGTAGAAGAGAGTTTAAGTATTACAGGGATGCAAGTCCTTTTTAATTCGTCAAAAAAAAATACAATAAGAGGAAATATCTATCGAAAATATTGATTTAATCGGGAAAACAACAAAAGGAAGTATTAATCAAGATAATCGATTGACCAATTATCGGTCTTAAAGAGTGTTCTGTGTATGTTTTTAAGTTTTACAAGGCTAAATGTCTTTTAAAGTTCGTTTAATGGGAATTATTCATCGAAAAATAGATTAAATCAGTAAAACACAAAATGGAAATAATCGATTGACCAATTATCGGTAAAACAAATTTATTTTTTACGTTATAAAGCAATTAAAGTTAGCTTTAAAGTAAAAACCAAATCACAGCAACAAATACCTATCGGAATAATCGATTTAATTGGCCAATCATCATAAGGGAAAACTAATCGAAATAATCGATTAACCCATTATCGGTAAAAAAGTGTACTGTGTGCGTTTTCTAGCATTGAAATGTTATCGAAATAATCGATTTAACCTGAAAAGATATTATAAACGCCTTGACATCCACACGATTAAGGGACAAACTTCGTGAAACATAAGAATGGGATAATTATCAGCAAACAAAAATAAAGGAAAAACCATTATTCATATGGAAACGCATTGATCCGTGCGTCCAAGTTGTCGATTGACCCAATTGATGGCGAAAGAATAATAAATTGTTTGCGCTTGTGTACTTAAGTATTTAAGCAGTATTATAATGATGAGAGAATAGTGTCACTGAAATCATCAATTAAGCCACTGAAAAAATCCAACAGTTTTCCCGTGTTTCCTCCGCTCCTCTCCTCCCCAGGCTGACTCTGTCTTTAAATATACATCCAGTCACTAATTAGCCTCGGGACACTCCGCGCTACCGGCTATTTATGGAGCCACTTACGACCGCAGGCCCAAGTGCTCAAGGTCGAAGTCGAGCCGGAGTCCTGGGCCTGGGCCTGCTATCCCACCGTCGATATCCGCTTTCAGTTATTTTTATGACGAGTCCAGAAGGCTGGCAGAGAGTGAGAGACGTCGTGGTATCTTGATTTCCTCTGCCGCTCTTGTTGCTTTCATTGTTATTAATATTTCATTTCCTTTCGGGGCGACTTCTCCTGCGCCCTTCCCGAGCAATTGCGTTTTATGGCGCTCCTCATCCCGCGCTCCACTTCCAGTTCATCCCCAATCTTGTGGCCCGAAATGGCGTCGTAGCCTAAGCAAAGAACAACAAAGCACGCATTTTTTTCTTTTTTTGGGCATTTCGGTTATATCGAGTTACGAATTTCAAGGTCAAAGAGCCAGCTGTTGGCAGTTTTTTTTTGGGAACAGCACGCACATCGTAGGAGCAAAGGAGTATGGGATTTAGGACACAAATTTACATTATTAAAATTTAACGATTAGCAGCAAAGGTCCCACAGCTCTACAGCCTTGTCAACTTCCCAACCGAAAAAAATGAAAATAAAAATAAGAACCTAAGCGAAACTCAAAAAACTATTTAGCAGCATGCTCGGACGGACGTGTTGAATGAATCTTTAATGCCGGCCCATTAAACATTAAAGGCTACTTACTACTTACCCGGCATTCGGGGTTAAAGTTGAGACGCCAGCTAGTGGCTTTATGGCCACCTCGGGCTGGATAAATTACAAACAGTTTGTGGTGTTGGGGCAGAAGAGCTCATCGGGCTCATTAATCTGGATCAAGAGGAAAAGAGGAAAAGAGGAGCTCTCGTCTCTGAAGCTATTTACTTTTAAATTGTTCACTTTAGTACGTGTAGTGTCATAATACCATAATCGATAGTTTCGATAAGTTTTGTTGAGCGATTAATAGAGCAGTTATTGCCAGCGACCTAGGTCGCTTAAATTATGTTACAGTTTATATAAAGTTAATAATCCAATCGATATTTTTAAGTCCTAATCACTCGATACTTTCGATAAGTAACACTTAAATCGAATGTAATCTGTTTATTTAAATTTGATGCAAGATGAAGGACTAGCGGAAATTCAGTGACGCTATGTTATAATCGATAAGTTCGACAGACAGCCATCGAACAGTTATTAATCGTGAATTGTTGTAAATCTATCGTTGTTAAACTATTAATCGATATTATCTATAACTACCACCTAAATCGAATAAGTATTTGTTATCTGTTTCTTAAAATGTAATGGAAGATAAAGAGTCAAAGATTATAATCGATATTTTCGACAGAAAACAACCTATCAAACAGTTGTCAATTGATTAATCTTTAGCAAAGCAGTGCCTTTTACAAGCGCTTTAATTAAGTTGCCCCTTTTGGGCCACGTCAGCTGGCATTAAGGCCAAAAGCAAAAGGTGTTCTCGCCGTTGTTATAGCCGCTGCTGTTACACTATTAAGGCGCCACCTGCTGGGCGTTCGCCTGTCGTACGTTGTTGCTATGCTTCTTACCATGGCTCTTACGCTTCTTGGCCGGGCCAGGAACGGGGAGGGGCACAGGCACGGGCACAGGCACAGGCCTGTAGCTGGAACACTGCAGGGGCTCATTGTGGCGCAAGTTTTTGGCGTAAATCGATGCGGCAGCCACAGCAACCATAAAGTAAAAGGCAGCACACCACGGCACACACACCCTGCACTTATGGATAACATTTTGTACCTTTTCGAGGCCCCCCCCCCCCCCTTCGCTCTACAATTTCTTGGTCGCGGGGAACCCCCCTTTTTGAGTGTCACTTTGGATTGCGAGCGGCTTTGACACGTGGCAAGTTAAATTGAAATGCCGCCGCCGACATCGCTGTACACATCTATTAGGCCAAAAAATACAACAAATACAAAAAAAGAAGCAGAGAAAGTACCAGCTAGTGGCAGCAGGGGTCCGAAATAGCGAAGGATACGAAGCATACTGAAGGGGGTGCCGCCGCCGCCGCTGCTGCCGCTTCGAGGCAGCACTTAGCAATGTGGCAACTGTTCAAGTGAAGCGAAATGTCAGCAGCGGCGTTGTCTTGGGTGCACCGGGAGAAACTCTAGGGCCTTGATTATATTATTAAATTTAGGGAATATGGAAAAGTTGTTGAAATTCCTATACTTTAATTTATTTAGATTTTGGTCCTTCGAGCCGGATAACCTTGTTTATAATTATAAATAACAGAGTTCCTTTTAAACACTTATATTAAAGATTTAGAAAAATGTAACGCTTGAAATATATTAAATATATAAATTTTGGTCCTTCGAGCCGGATATCCTTGTATATATTTATAAATAACAAAAAATAAAAGGCCCCTCCCAAAATTGTCTCTATGCTATTTATACATTTTCAAGTTCCTAAAAGCCCTCAGTTTGAGCTATACTTTTCGCAGAGTAATAAAAACTAAGCCTTAAAGATCACAGCAGCAATCTGATGGCCGCCGCCGGCCTCTCGTTTTGCCTTGTTTTCGATTTCTGGTCCGCCCACGAGCCATTCCCATTCCCATTCACATGGAAATGAAAATGACGGGGGTGTGCGCTCTTGGCTCTGGTCAGGATGATAACCGCAGGAGCCGCGCCGCATCCGCCATTGTGTCGCAATTGCTGCTGCTGCTGCAAGTTCCAGTTGCTGGCCAAAAGAGCAAATTCAATAAAGTCGGCGTTTTCGTGCGGCATTTGTCAGTTGCCAAATGGCTAACATGTCCTTCTGCTTCGTTCCCAGCCCCCAGTCAGCCCCGCAGACAGTCAGTCAGTCGGCGGGTCCGACTTTTGGCCGGCAGTCAGTTGGCCAATTAAACGAGGCACCCTACGGAGGGGCAGCTGGCTGGACTGGCAGCCTGGCAGCCTGGCAGGCCGAACGAGGACGCACATTAGAGCTTGGCCAGGAGCAGGAGAAGACCAGCAAGGGAATAGGGCCCAAAAGGATTTATGCAGTGCGGCACACACACCACTGCTGCCCGGAGTGGGTCATATCGGAGCTGGCTGGCAGCGTGTGAGTGCGTGTCTGCCCGAGTGTCCTCAATGTTTATTGGGCAAACCATAAATAAATAAGCCATAAAACGCTAACGAACGAGCGACGTCAGCCAACAACAGACGAGTGCCAGGACATATCTCGATCGGATCTGGGACTTGCAGGGCCCCCGACATATAATATAAACCCAAACCAATTACATCGATTGCCCAAAGGCAGTGAGACATTATTTTGCTTTTGATGTTCGTATTTTACGATCTTTGATTCGAAATTCGGTGAGCAGTTGGCTTTTTGTAATTCCCAACTACGAATTCCCAGTACTGCCAGCATAAGTAACCCATCTCTAGCGCATAGTCGCCACTCTTTTCCACTCCTAACCAAGGTTCCATCTCTATGGCGATAGTTATCGATAGATACACCACCTCTAGCCCACACACACCCCACTCTTCCACTTTTTAAACCCCATTTACAGGGACACATGCACTTTTATAATTAAAAGTTTAAAACTAACATATTGCCAGGACTTCTCAAACCCTTTAGCTTGCCACTGGAACTTTTCTAGGAACTTATTTCTCTGCAATCTTATGCAACCTTCGCCACCCCCCGCCCGCACATTAATTAAGAAATGTCAATGGGCAAATGTGCATTAATTAAGCCACCACCCAGCGGCCCCAAGCAAATTGCATAAAATGTTGCCCCAAAGGGGGAAAAAAAAAGAGGTTAAAGAGGCGACTGAGGGCTAGGTTACGGCGCTTGATTGATGGAGGAGAAGCTGCCAGATTGAGCGCCGATCGATGGGTTAATCGATTTAGCCCCAAATGAAATTCAAATTACAATCGAAATGAAACTAGAAATTTAAATAGAAATAGAGATTCAAATTTAAATTCAAATTGAAATGGAAATTTCAAATTCAATTGCACTGCGGCACGAGTGAGGTCAGCCGGACTGGGGCTCAGATTACAGGACGAGGGCCAACCGGCCTGCGCTGCTTGCCAAACGGAAACAGGATAATTGCAGATCGGGAATTACTTAACCCACAAAATAGGTTTGCCAAAAAAAAAGCCTCAACCAAGAAACAACAAAGGACAAAGAACTGCAAATTGAAACAGGCTGGATAAGTAAATTGGATTGTGTCGCATAATAGTTGCTTTGTTAGTTTACATAAAGTTATCTACTCCTAAGTCATGTCTAAATAAATGCAACCATCAAAGGCTACTTAAAATGCTTGTGTTTTGGCCAAAGGCTCTTAAATATAATATATTAATACCCTTTTAAGGGCTAGCTGCAGCCTGTCAGCTTACGCACAGACGCCCTTCCCTTTCCTCCTCCCGGGACTAAACTTTTCGTTCTTCTCCTCCCAACTGGAGGCCACTAATATGTATGCATCTTCAGCATCTTCGCCTGGACATTGTTTCTGTGGCCGTTGCATAATTGTATGCAAGTCTTGACTTTGTTTTCCCCTTATAATAGGTACTAAGCAAAGTCAAGGGGTATTTAGAGTGGATAGTTTTTGGAATAGGGATTATATAAACTTTTCAATCTGCCAAATTCCAGCTCGATCGGTTATTAAGGTCACAGCATCGATTTCCTTGCTCGCCAGCTCTAAAGTCGAGTGTCGCCAGCAAGTATGCAATGCTGTTTGGGGTATTCCTCGGTCGGCACACACCCAACCAGCTTTGCTCCTTCCTGGCTTGGGGTTGGGACGATGGGGGTCAGTGTGCAAAGCCAACTTTAGTTTGAGTTCTACATTCAAGCTTGGAGCAGGGCTAGGCAGAGGAGGGGCGAAGATAGGGCTGGTGCTTGGCTGGCCGGGCCGGGGCATGTTTAACGGCTTGTTGGCCACTTTACGCCCCGTTGTACCGTTGTACGTGGTACGTAGGACGTGGTAGGTGGTACGCAGCCCACAGAAAGCTGGAAAATATAGAAAAAAAAATATATAAAAGCAGAACGAGCTTTAAAATAAAATAAGGGAAGGAGAACCAAGGAAATGAGCAGCATACACACCTACTTTTAGTTAGTGTGCGTCCGCGTGTGTTTGTGTGCTAATTAAGGGTGTTCCAACACACACACCGAATCCCTTCGATGCAGCTGCCTTAAATCCAGCAACCAACGAAATGGAATTCCAGATGAGCTGTAATTCCTGACCTCGGAATGAATATTGCAAATTATAATAGCGAGTTTTTGGTTGCAGAAAACAAATATAAATATTTCTGGAATACCAAGAATCTTTTGCTTATAAATAAATCAACGTTAGAAATTAAAAGGAGAGAGAGAAGGGTAGGCTTTAAAGTGTGGCCTCACCAAGAAAATGGGAAGGAGGGCCGGGTCGCCTGCTGCCCACGCAGCGCGCTGTAAGGTTTACAGGCAGCTTAAGGCTCTTCCTGACCTCCGAATGAATATTGTAATTATAATTGCGAGTTTTTGGTTGCAAAAAAAACCAATATAATTATTTCTGTAATACCAAGAATATTTTGCTAATAAATAAATCATAAATAGAGAGACATTAAAGCAAGACAATTACAAGCACGGCTCCCTGCTGCCCATGCAGCTGCTGAAGTCTCTTATTAATTTGCAGTTTTGTGGATCTTTTAGTTTACGCTTGAACCGCTGGCATACAAGCTGGCAAAATGTCCCCGGACAGATGTCAGGAACATGTTCTGCCTTTGCCTTTTGCGTGGGCGCGTGGTGGTGGAGGCTGGCGGAAAATCAAAGACCGCATCGGTGGTGTGGCAGGTGAAATGTTTTAAATGCCATCCACTAGCTGGGGGAGCCGGGGGTAGAGCCGGCTTGGAGCCCATTGAAAAGTACAAGCAGCACACACTCACTCCTGGCACTCAGCTGGCAGCATGAGCACATGTGTATACATATATATTAAAATACACAGAAAGAAAAAACTATATATATTAACGTATAATAAAATAAATAAAAACATATCAAAGGAATATTAAGTGTTTTTTTAGAAGCAGTTTCAGCTAAAGTTTCAAGGTAATTTAATTCAATTTAAAGCTCTTAGATTGCCTTATTTTTGCGCCGTGCTTAGGTGCTTCATCCATCGACATCTGTACACCTGTGCACCGGCACACCTGCATTTGTATTCATATTTATATTTACACTCGTATTTATGTGCTATTTGTTTATTTTATTTTTTCTTTCTTTTTGCAGGGTCTTGCAACGCGCCAGCAAGTTGGCAAGTGCTCTTTGGGAAACTGCAGCGGAATGCGAAATGCGAAACGCGAGAGGCGGCGACAAATGAGTTTGGGTTTGAGGTTGGCAGGATGGCAGGTCCTCCTCCTCCTCCACCTCGTTGAATGGAAAATAATATGATTTTTCAGCCAGCATTGGCAGCGGTCAAGCTTCCATAACTTTGTCGGGGAATCAATCAATTAAACCCATTCATCCATCAGCGAGTCATACTTCAGGCAGTCAACTACCAGCCCAGCAGGTGGCCCAGACCCCAGACCCGCAGCAGACCCCAGACCCCAACTCTTTGTCTAGACATCTGTCAGAGCCATCATTTGGCTTTAATCGCTTTTTTCCTCCTCTCTTAACCCCTTGAAGCCATGGCGTCATCGGGTCGTGCCTCCCGACGGGCCGCGACGAGGGAAAAAGCTTCCACGGACATATGATTTGTTGTTGGCCAGTGGAGAGAAAAGCTTGCCCAGACTGGAAGCCAGCTGGCTCTGTCTTGGCACTTGGCCAGTGGAAGGACTCCCTTGGAGAAGTAGATCCCCCCGAACCCACAGAAAGCTCTGGCTCCTGCAGTCAAAGCTCTCGCCGAAGCCGAAATGCCGGGTGCCGAGGTGGAGAGCAAAATCTGGAAAACGGACATATGGCAAGTTCCGAACAATAGAAACTCCCCTTTCGAAGCTTGGAATGTATTCGGGTTTGAGGCTATTGCCATCAGCATAATGTCCCGAATTATGTACGTCTGCTGGGGCTGAGGGGCACTCCCCATCCATGTCCTTGTCAATGTCCTTGTCCTTGTCGATGTCGTGGTCGTTGTTGTTGTTGTAGCTGTCAGCAGGCAACAAATTGAAGGCGTCACCAGTTTTGTGCTTCGCTCAAATGTGAAGGGATTTGAATGGTCGATTTGGAGACAGATTTCCCAGAATCAAGATGGAATTTAGGCACATTTTGGATTTCCAGAGGGGAGAACAATTACAAGATTTGAACTCTATACGAAGCTTGGCTCTAATTTAACTCAAGAGGTCCTTTTAAGACAAAAGCATGTAGTTAACCCTTTAAAGCAGAGGTGCCCAAGCCCCCGCCACATGTGGTTGGTAAAAACTCTGCCGGCTCTCTGCTGCTACACAGACAGTGTAAACGTGACGTGAGCAGCAGCAGCAGAGAAGAGAGAGAATGAGAGGTTGAGTGTGCGGTTGTCAGAGCAGTGCAAAGCATTTAAATTTTAATGTTTTGCACTGCTCTGACAACCGCAACGTCTCGCGCGAAGCCAACTTCGTTTTTCTCTTACGCACACAAATGCAAGTCACATGTCATTGTATTTGTGTGGGCACCACTGCTTTAAAGACTTAGTTAAAGACTTCAATTAAACCCAGCATCACTTTGAGTAATTGAAGGTCAAAGGTAAAGACAATTTCACCCTCATTTCGGCTCCAAAGTCTCCGTTTCAATGGAAGCCGGGTAAGACCCAGCGATTACTTGTGTCATGTCCATTGCAGTGCTTTGCAGAGCGTTATCCCTGCGGGAGTCCTCAAACATCATTCAGGCGTTTCCATTTATTTTCTTTTAATGTTTTTTTTTTCTTTTCGGAGGTTGACTCAACGAAAACTTTCGGGGGCTATTCACAGCGCCGAATAACCTGTCTCTAGTCAGTCGAGTTCCGTCGCCTGCTCCTCATTGCCGCCAGCTTAGCACTCGAGGAACGAAATCCGCTTAAATGCCATTTCCGGTACGGCATGGCAGGGTGTTGCATGCGTTTTTTTTTTTTTTCTGCTTTTTTGTCACCATTTCTGGACGGAACATTGAAACGTACGGCCAACGGGGATGTCCTGACTGGCCTGGCTGTCCTGGCGGGGTGGTATTTCCTCGAATGGCGACGAATTGAGTTGAATTTAGTGTGGGGACAAGTGCAGCTGCCACAGAGAGTTGCCTTTTGTTAGTTTGCTAGGGGCTGGCAGGCTCTCCCGCAGAAACGCCCCCGCCTCGGGGCCAGCTGCATTGCAGTTGCCATATATTCATTGCACCATCACCATTACCATGCCCTCCTGCCTCCTGCCTCCTTTCGTATCTCCTACACTCGTTGACCAAATTTTATTTCCCTGCACTTCAATGGGGTTTAGGGTTTCAAGGGGTGCGAGGTGCTGGGAACTTGGTGCTTGGTGCTTGGTGCCCGAGGCGCTGGTTGCGCGGCAGCTTAAATATCAACACTTGACACTCACCATTGTCGCCGGCACTTGGCACCCGGATTTTCTTTGTCCGCCAGGACAGGCGGGGATTCGGTTCGCCGCTGGGTCCATCTCTTCCGCCTCAGAGCTCTTTTTCTTCCCCGCCTTGACGCTCCGGGTCGGTCCCAGTGACATGTTAATTGGACTGGTAACCTCGCCATCTAAAGTTAAGTGAGATTTAATTTTTAATTTAATTCGAATTAGTTTTAAATGCTTTATTTTGCAGTAGATAATTTTTATATAATTATTATTATCAATAAACTTACATTTCTATCGAACAGACTTCGATCGGCATTAAATATCGGGAAAATATAGTGTTGGTAAACGATAAAAACCTCCTGGAATAATTGTTTTAATTACATTTCTCCGCTTTTACATAATTTGATCAAAACTTAAAACAGGAAAATCTATCTGAAAAAGAATACAAATAAATGTAAATTAGTAAATAAAAAAAAAGTCAAACTAAGAAGAATGTTGATTAATTAGTCATTCATATCAGGATTCTTTTCTTTACATTAAAAACCCACAACTAAGCAAAAAACGGAAGGACAATCAATCGATGAATAAAGAAAATGCAAAATGCAGGCAAGTTGTTGCTTTAAGCCGAGAGTTTTATGTTTGCATGTAGTTGTAGTTGTAGTTGGCTGGCAATAAGAATAGGAATAACAAAGCGCGGCCACAAAAAGAGAGTTACTCGAGCCAGAACTCGTTGTTCGCTCCACATTCCACATTCCCGCCGTTCGCAGTTTCCAGTTTCCAGTTCACAGTTCTGCTCGCCTGTCCGAATTGGAGCACTTATTGTACAAAAAATGACGGACGCACCACCGGCAAAGGCCAGGGAATCTGGCCAAAAAGGCGGAACCTCTTCCATGTGAAGATTGCTCTTATAATAGCTCCTTCATTCATTCATTCCATCCTTCATTCATTTTGTCTTGAATTTTAATTTCGCGCCTTTCGTTTGCACTCAGTTTTAACGAAAACTTGTAAGCTTAATTTTGTGTTAAAAGCTTAGCCGAGTCACAAACCGCCCACACTCACCCACTCTCTCTTATCTTCAGCTGCTACAGTTGTCCCACTCTAACCAACCACTACAGCAGCAGTAGCTCCCCAGTTCCCCATGTGCATTGTGAGAGTGGGCGAGCAAGAAGGGAGACAAAGACAAAGACAGAAAGAGGTTCGCTCCACTACTTTCCGCGCTTGTGTCGCTCCAACGGATTCGGATTCAGATTTGGGTCGTCGCGTTGCCGCCGCCTGCTGTTCGCCTGGTCATCCGTCTAGGGCAAGTTCCTAGAATGTTCATTCCAATAAGACATGCCGATATGCTCCATGGCGGCCATGGTTGCAAGTTGCAACTTGGGTTGTTTGTAAAGTGCATTAAAAATTTAACGGATGCAAGCAACCCAAAGATTATGCGTTGTGATCGCATTTTACAAATAATAGAAATCATCGGAATATCACTTTTTTAGTTATAAGACTTTTCTTTTAAACTTTTTGTCAATCTCTTTATTCCCTTGCAGTCGCAGGTCGCTAATTGATCTCGATAGGCATAATTAGTTATTTTATATCGCACTTATTGTCCCCCATTTTGTATGCAACTCCACTTGCTTTAAATTGGTTGTAAATAAAAATCACAACTTACCATTTCGTTGGGGGCTTGTGTCTCCCATCCGGATTCCCCCATTTGGCCAACCAATTAAGTGTCTTCGCCACAGACATCTCGGGAAGAGCCGACAACCCTAGTGGCGATGTTGCAACGCAAAAAACGGCTCCAACGGACGCCGGCAAACTCGTAGAATTCACCCGAACAGAGCAGGTGACCAGAAGCGCCAGCAGCGGCGGAGGCGCGACCAACATGTTGCGGCGACAATCGAGACAGCGATTGTGTTCGGGGGGGCTGCTGCTGCTGCTCCGGCTAAACTGAATCTGCACTCCACTCCATTATAACTTCCATTACTTATGTTTTAATTACCGTTATTTAAAGAACTTATTCACAACTGGAGCTTGTTTTTGCCGACACCGGCTGACTTGCCGCCTCTGGTGCAGGCAGGATTACGGTTTGGCAGCGGATTTGGAATTGGGGAGCCGGCGGCGGCACACACGCGGATGCAGTGCACGAGCGTTAACACTTTCGATTTCTTGTTCCAACCTGGCGCTGGCCGCTGACCAGGCGCCCAGCTTCGCGCAACCGACGACCGGCAACAACTGACAACGACTGGCAAGCAGCTGGGCAAGAGCGAGACGACTCTACTTGGCTTGGCCCCACTGGCATCTCTCTCTCTCTCTCTAGTTCACTACTCTCACACATACACAAACGCTCAGACAGAGAGAGCGGCACACACACTTTGGGGCTGCTGCTGTTGCTGCGTGGGCGTGCGCAATCTCTCGCTCTTTCACTTAGGGTGGCCATGAGATGGCAATGTCCTTGTATAAAAAACAGTTTTCGTGCACAGGCGCTCATCGAACTGCAGCCGGTGGAGGAGGCAATGTGAAACAGCATTGGCAAAGGCTCCATCTCGCTCTGGCGCGCTAACGGCAAATCGCAACATGTTGCCGAGCAACATTTTCTGGGGCCCCTCTCTTCATAAAGCTTACACAGAGTGAACGCTCGTTAAATGCAAAATTACAGTGGAACTCTAATATGTGGAAAGTTAAATTGGAATCAAAGGGAGCTAATGCGAATTAATAAATAAATATTTGCCATAAATCATTGTATCTTTGGATGGAGGAAGAGAAGTTAACTAAGAGCAGAAAATGCAAGAGCTTAGAAAATCGTATAAAGAACACACCCATCTTTATATTCACTAAATATCTAATAATATAAAATAATAAAAATTATTAACGGCCACTGGCTTAATAATAACTTATCATTAAAACAACGAAACCAGTTTCCAGATTGTGTGCTTTCCCTGGCCTTCATACTGCTGATTTCCCCTTCCACCAAATTCCAGTTCCAGTTGCCCTTTTTTCCAGCGCCCACTGTACTCGCTCTCTTGCGGGAGTTTCGAGTTGTCTGCCTGCCCCTGCAGATCCAGGGGCGTTCCAGCCAGCTGCCGCTGCTGCGAGCCTGTTCGAAAATCGACTGACTGAAGGCCCCTGAAATCGTCGCACGAGTTATCGACGACGACGACGACCAAATGGCAAGAGACGGGCGCTGTCCTGACCATAGCCGGTGGACGCTTCGGATACTTCGGTGCAGCGTCGGCAGCGACTACGACAGCGACTGAGAAGGGGCCTGTGTGCAGAAACTCATTAAATGCTCCTTCGTTTAATTAATCCACCACAACTGCTGCTCTGCTGCTCCACCCCTCCTTTCCTCCCCTTTTCCTTTCTTTTTCGCCCCAGCCAATTAGTGGAAAACGACCCCCGCAACCGTTCCCGTTCCCGTTCCCACTGACCACAGACGACGACGAGGGCTTCTTCATTAGCCGCGCGCACATTTCGACCTACGGATTTCGCAGCGCATCTTCTTCTATCCTATTACGCTAACATCTTCTTAATTAAAAGCTGACAACGCCCCCCCCCCCCCCCCCCGGCCACGACCCCCGCCCGCAGGCTGATTTTTAATTGCTTAATTGGGAACTGCGTGGAAATCCCGTCGAGAATGGCCAACGCATCCCAGAGAGCACCACACAGCCGGCGCCTGTTGCTGGGCAATTAAAACGCAGCCGCAGATGCTGGGGGAGGCGAGGAGAAGGAGGAGGCGCCAAGGAGGAGCAAACTTCGTCAAGGTCGTGCGAGCCGAGCAACCACCACGCCCTAGATACGCCTCAAACCCGGCGTGGCTAACAGGAGCCCAGTAAGCGACAGGACACGGAGCAGGACTCGGAAGCACGAGCACGAGATGCTGCTGACGCAGGACACGAGATGCTGAGATGACGTCGGATGCGGACGCGGATGCGCAGGATGTGGACGGCGCAAAGTTTTAGCCACCGCTAGCCCCGGGGTCCAAAGTTCCAGCTGAAAGCTTTTGGGGGGCAAAAAGCTCTCGTCCTGGACTGAGTCTAATTACTCTGGGAGTGGTAACGGGGGAATCCCTGGTCCAAGGCAGATATGAGAAGGTTGCGTCATAATTGCTTATCCTTGTGCTTGTTCCGGCCTCGAGCTTTTTGGCACCAGCTGCCAGGCTCCTTAGTTTTCCTCATATTGCATCACCCAAAGACAGAGCTGCCCACACAAGGCACCCGAGGTTCGTGAGCCCTTCGGTGAGCTTCGTGGAATAAGCCGAATGGTTTGGGGTGCTCGGGTGCTCGGGTACTCCGTATGGGCAGCTCTGTCTTTGGCTAGCAATTTGAATTCCCAGAATAAAAGACCCAAATCGATGTCAATTCTTCATAAGTTTTATTTTTGATGGTTGCTCGCGGGGAGCCGCTCATAAATTGTATGTACGTACAGGGATCAGCCTGGGGGATGTGTGTGTGGAGTCGACGCCCGTTCCGTTGCACTCTCCTCCGGAAAGGACTCCACGCCGCCTCGGTCCGGTCGCTGCCTCCGCGTTGTCCTCCAAGTGACACCCCGTTGCTTGTACGATTTTACGCATTTAATTTGTATAATTGTTGCCTTTCTTTTTGGTTAGTCATAGTTCCATATAATACGGTATTACATAGTGTATATAGTAAAGTATTGTAGGAATATCCCTATTAAAATAGGGATGAGTCAAAAGAAACAAAGATATCGTTTGTGAGGTGAATCGATACACAACACGATCGAGGTAGATTCCTCATGTTTATTTTTACCACCTCTAGCTTCCTTCTCTTCTTTTGTGAACCTTTGAACAGACAAGTCGTGCATATTGAAAACAGAATTAAAAACTAAAATCTAAATCAAAGTGTTTTATTATATTGGGCTGGTTTCTTAACAGGTTATGGGCCCAGTCACCAATATAAAATAAGAAGGGAAAATAAAATGAAAGTGAAACTACGAATTTAACATACATATACTGAAGTGAAATAAAGTGTGTCTGTGCGGAAAAACTTCTAGAAAACTTCCTTTGCGTAAAAATTCGCAGAAAATAAAAATTCTGAGAAATCTATGTGGTTCTGTATACGAAATCAAACGCGACTTTGAAAACTGAGTGTGCGTGGAGAAACTTCTAGAAATCTTCCTTCTTGGAAAATAAAAATTCTGAGAAATCGATGTGTGTCTGTACATGAATGCAAACGCGACTTTAAAAACTGTGTGCGTGTGTCTCAACAAGAAAAGTTAATCGAAATTCTTAGAAGTCTGGCATTTCCAAGAACTGTGCTTACAAGAACTTGTTTATTTGGTTTGTTTTTTCCATCTAATTTATCTGAACGCGCGCTACAAAACTATATTTAATAAAACTATTAATATGGACAAAATTAAAAGAAATATAAGGCCTTTCGATGGCAAAAATTATTCGATATGGAAATTTAGGGTCAAAGCTTTATTGGCCGAGAATGATGTTCTTTGTGTTATAGAAAAAGAAAAGCCAGCTGAAGAAAGTGAACAGTGGGAGAAAGCAGAAAGAGTTGCAAAAAGTTTGCTAATAGAATTTTTGGGTGATTCCTTCTTAAGTTTCGCCACAACAGGCTGTACCGCAAAAGAAATTTTTAAAAATTTGGATGGCATATATAAGCGCAAAAGTTTGGCGTCTCAGCTTTCAATTAGAAAACAACTCTTATCATTAAAGCTTAAACCTAATTCGTCTCTTATGAACCACTTTAACACGTTTGATGATCTAATTACTGATCTTGTTTCATCGGGTGCTAAAATTGATGAGATGGATAAAGTGTCACATCTTCTACTAACTCTTCCTTCTTCTTACGACGGAATTATAACTGCAGTGGAAACTTTATCGCAGGAAAACCTCACTTCAGCTTTCGTTAAGAATCGACTATTAGATCAGGAAATCAAATTGAGATGTGCAAACAAAGAGACAAGCTTCAAAGTGTTACAAGCTGTGCGAAATGATAGAAAATTTGATAATAAAATAAATTCAAACAACAACTACAAAAATAACAACAATTTTAATAACAAAATAAATAAAAGAGTCAATTTAAAATGTCATTACTGTAATAAAATCGGTCATATAAAGAAAGATTGCTTCATTTTTAAAAAGTATCAAAATCAAAATAATTATAATAACAATAACAATTATAATAAAAACAATGAAAGTGGAAAGCAAGCACAGTCGGCTACTGCACAATCCAATAATGGTTTTGCTTTTATGCTCAAAAGAAAAATTAACACAACAAATAAAAGTTCGGGCAGTATTTCGTTTATATTGGACTCTGGTGCTTCAGATCACATGGTAAATGATAAAATCTTTTACTTAACTGCACTGAGTTGGAACAACCAATTGAAATCGCCATTGCCAAATGCGATGAATACATACATGCAACAGCTAAGGGTATCATGGAGGTCCAGAGTGACTGTCAATCAAAGATCACTCTTGAGAACGTATTGTTCTGCGAGCATATACCACAAAATTTACTTTCGGTCAAGAAAATGCAAGATGCTGGCATGGAAATTGTATTTTCGGCAGGAGGTGTTAAAGTTTCTAAGAGTGGCCATACAGTTTTTGAAGGTATGTACTCTTACAATGTTCCTCTAATACACTTTAAACTAAGTCAACGGGCTTACAGTACTAATACAAATAATTTTAATATGTTTAAATTGTGGCATGATAGATTGGGACATATTAGTAAGGGAAAACTAGCAGAGCTTAAGAGATGTAACATGTTTGAAGATATAAATTTACTAAAAGATATAACATTTGATAGTTCTGTGTGTGAAGCTTGTGTTAATGGAAAACAAGCTAGATTACAATTTTCTAAATTTAAAAATAAAGAATACATTAAAAGACCTTTGTTTATAATACACTCTGACGTTTGTGGTCCAATTACACCCACAACAATAGATGCTAAAAATTACTATGTTGTATTTATCGATCAGTTTACTCATTATTGTGCTACATATTTAATGTCTCATAAGTCTGATGTCTTCTATTTTTTAAGGATTTTGTTGCGAAAAGTGAAAGTTTTTTCAATCTTAAAGTCGTAAATTTGTATATTGACAATGGCAGAGAATACCTTTCAAACGAAATGCGTAGTTATTGTGTTGAAAAGGGAATTAGTTATCATTTAACAGTTCCACATACGCCACAGTTAAATGGTGTGGCCGAACGTATGATTAGGACAATAACAGAAAAGGCTCGTGCCATGATAAGTGGATCAAAATTGGAAAAATATTTTTGGGGTGAAGCTGTATTAACAGCTACCTACCTAATTAATAGAAGCCCAACTAATGCGTTAGCTGACAAGAAAAAAACTCCCTACGAAATGTGGCATAGACGAAAACCAATTTTGAAGTATTTAAAAGTGTTCGGCTCTACAGTATACATCCATAATAAAACAAGAAAGAGAAAATTTGACGACAAGTCAATTAAAAGTATTCTGGTAGGCTATGAACCAAATGGGTTCAAATTATGGTCTATCAAAGATAGAAAATTTGTTGTAGCTAGAGACGTAGTGGTGGATGAAATTAATATGATGAAGTCTAGAGCTGATGATTCTCTAATCCAGAATGAAAGTATGGATGAAGAAAACTGTTTCCAGAAAGAAAGTATGGATGAAGAAAATTGTGTCCAGAATGAGAGTATGGATAATAATAATTGTTTCCAGAATGAAAGTATGGAAAGTCTTCGCTCTTATGTCCCGAATGAAAGTACGGATCTTGAGGTCCAGAATGATAGTACTGGAAATGTTTACCAGAACTTCCCGAATGAGAGTACGGATTGTAATGCCCAGAATGATAGTAAGGGAAAAGAAAACAGTGTAAGCTTAGAAGAAGATTCTGAAATTCGCAGAAGTGAAAGAATCAGAGATAAACCACCAGTTCCTTATAGACTTTTGAATAATTGTTTATTATATTCACAAACCGTTTTTAACGACATACCAAATACATTCAATGACTTGAAAGATAGAGACGACAGGCTCAAGTGGGAACAAGCTATTAAGGAAGAGCTAGATGCTCACATTACAAATGAAACTTGGACTCTTGTTGATAAACCTAAAAGTAAAAACATAATCGACTGTAGGTGGGTTTTTACAATAAAGAATGATGAGTCGGGTAATCCTATAAAATATAAGGCTAGACTTGTTGCTCGAGGTTTCACACAACAATATTTAATTGACTATGACGAAACCTTCGCACCAGTAGCAAAAATAACTAGTTTTCGGTTTCTTTTAGCTTTGTCAAATCAATACGATCTTAAAGTACATCATATGGATGTAAAGACAGCATTTCTAAATGGACAATTAAAAGAGGAAATTTATATGACCATTCCTCAAGGGTTGGATTGTGATATTGACAAAGTTTGTAAACTAAAGAAATCAATTTATGGCCTTAAGCAAGCTGCCAGATGTTGGAATGAGATGTTTGAGAAAATATTAAAAGCAGCTGGGTTTGTTAATTGTGCTGTAGATCATTGTATGTATCTCCTTAATAAAGGAGATATTAATAAAAATATATACTTATTGTTATATGTAGATGATCTGATCATAGCTACCTCAAATTTAGATACGATGTCTAGGTTTAAGAACTATTTGAAAGGACAATTTAGAATGACTGATTTGGGGGAAATCAAATACTTTATTGGCATAAAAATTAATAGATGTGATGGTAAACTTGAACTGAGTCAAACTGCTTACATTAATAATGTTTTAAATAAATTTGGTATGAATGATTGTAATCCAGTTAGCACTCCACTTCCGAATAAACTAAATTATGAGGCCTTGAATCTAGATGAAACTTATAACGCACCATGTCGTAATGTCATTGGGTGTTTGATGTACATAATGCTATGTACTCGACCTGATTTATGTACAGCCATTGGTATATTAAGTAGATATACAGTTAAGAATAATAAAGAACTATGGCAGTGTCTTAAAAGAGTTTTGAGATATCTGAAAGGTACTCTAAATTTGAGTTTATGTTTTACAAAAAATAATAGTTATACAAATATTTTTACCGGATATGTGGATTCAGATTGGGCTGGAAGTGAGAACGATAGAAAAAGTACTACTGGTTACTTATTTAAAATGTTTGATTCAAGCCTTATTTGCTGGAATACGAAAAATCAAAATTCTGTTGCAGCTTCATCTACTGAAGCTGAGTATATGGCATTATTTGAGGCCACAAGGGAAGCTATGTGGTTAAAGTCTTTAGCGGAAAATATAAAACTGCAATGTGATAAACCTATAAAGATTTTGGAGGACAACCAAGGTTGTATAAGCATTGCTAATAATCCCACATGCCACAAGAGAACAAAACATATTGATATTAAATACCATTTTTCTAGGGAACAAATTGAACGAAAACTAATTTCTATTGAGTATATTCCCACAGATAAACAACTGGCCGATATTTTGACTAAGCCCCTGTCCGGACCCCGATTTAGTGCACTCAGAGATCAATTGGGCCTTCACTAATGCGGAGTATACCAAGTGGATTTGATTTCTTAAATTAATACACTTTTATGATATATTATAATGAATTTTATATTTTTTCTTTTCTTTAGCTTCTTATTATGATATATGAAAAATAATATCTAGCATTTTTTTTCTTTTCTTTAGCTCCCTATTATGATATATGAAAATAATATTTAATATTTATTTTGCTCTTTTCTTTATATATTTTCTTTCGTTATTTAATTTTAATAATTACTATATGAATATTGTAATTAATTTAAGTTATATTGGTCTGGTTGGGTTTTATCTGGGTTTCCCCAATCCCTTGCAACGAATGTTGGACTAATTAATGTAATATTCCCCAGAAGCTCGACTTGTTTTAATATTATAAGCTTAAACATTGTACTTATTTTATATAATATAATAATAATCTATGTTTATTTTGAGGAGGTGTGTAGGAATATCCCTATTAAAATAGGGATGAGTCAAAAGAAACAAAGATATCGTTTGTGAGGTGAATCGATACACAACACGATCGAGGTAGATTCCTCATGTTTATTTTTACCACCTCTAGCTTCCTTCTCTTCTTTTGTGAACCTTTGAACAGACAAGTCGTGCATATTGAAAACAGAATTAAAAACTAAAATCTAAATCAAAGTGTTTTATTATATTGGGCTGGTTTCTTAACAAGTATATTATGTATAATGCATGTGTATATGTGTATATAAATTTAGTTAACATTAATTCACCAAATACTCAATGTCTCTCTCCGTCTATCGTCTTCATCTGTAGCTCCTCTCGTGGTCTTCTCATTCAAACGATCTAATACTCTTTGTTAGTCCATCTTAACGCTCATATTTTTCAAATGTATAAAAGTTCAGTTGCCACAATTTGTTGTAATTGAAACGAGAGATTGATTGTTGGAGAGATTGGGGTGCAGATTGGGTTGGGTCTGGGTCTTGGGTTGAGGCCTAAGCGGGTCTGACAATTAGTCTTTGGCACATTAAAAATCGATGCAATCGACAAAGCTGATATGTTACGGAAATCAAAGGCCCCCGGCTGCTGTCTGGGTGTGCTTCGAGGAAGCAAGAGGAATCAAGAGGGGAGTGATACGAAGCTTGAAAGACTGGGGTTAGTTCGATCTTTAGTAATATTTTTATTAGGCAGTCGTAAAAGGGTTGAAGGAATTAAGGGTTAAGCACAGTGACAGCTAATCTGGGGTTCAAGAGCTCCATCTAGAGATACAATATATATTTGCTAGAACAGCTATTTGCACTTCGGACATCTTCGGCAAGCTTCGTGTGCGGGGCAGCTCTGCTTTGTGGGGAATATACATATTTTTCTCAGCACTGGGAAAGCAAGGATTGGGCATAGGCGGTAACAACAATTTAAGAGCGAGAGAGAGCTGGTCAGTTGGTGGCTAAGTCTATGGTAAAACTCTTGGCTAAAACATTCGCTGATATTCTCTTTATTTTTCTTTTTTTGCTGCGCTTCTAATGCGTTCAATGGAATCTAATTTGTTTAGTTTGCTTTCGTTTAGAGATAGAGTTTAATTCAATTCAACAAACAATGCGCTAAGGTTGTAACGTTTGCTAATAATTATATATCAATTATATATGTATATATATATATTTTTGTGTCTTTTTCTGGGTTTACCATTTTCTAAACGTTTGCGTATTCTTTTTGATAAATTTGTAATATTTGTATAAGGCCGCTTGGGGCAACTGCTATGAGAATGCTAAAAATACCTTCCAATTCCAAACAGATGTGTATACTCATAGGGGTGGGGGGAGAGATAGCGATAGCGGAAATAGGGGCGATAGGATCGGGGCGATAGTTAGACTACGGATAATTGAAGCAAAAACCTTCTCATTCTTCTTACACTCTCTAAAAACTGGGGTCCCACCGAACCAGAGTCCTCTTCGATTCGTTTTCAATTTGATTCTGCAGTTAGGGCTTGATCGTTACTCGTTACTCCCTACTCGTTATTCGTCTCTCGTCTCTAAATTCATTAAAACTCACTCGGCAATCTCTTTGCGCAATATTCTCTTGATCCTGTTCTTTGGAACACTTGCATATGTCTGTATGGGCGTGTTGTGGTTGGTGTTTGGGTTTTTGGGGTCTCTCTTACGTGGTAGTCGTTAATTTAAAGTTAGAATAAATACAGAGTACAAACGATTCAAGTAAAGTTAGGGTTAGGGTTAGGCGAAAAAAAAATACATACAAACAAAAACGTAAACCTGTATTACGTAAATAAAATCGCATAACAACTTAGAATTACGAGGGCACAGCAATCGAGTGTGTAAACTATGTATGTACAGCTCAGGCGGAGCAGGTAAATGGCGAGGGACAGGGTCAAATGGAGGAGGCACTTGGCTAAACTAAACCATAAATTGTAAACCGTAATTCGTAAATCGTATATAAATAATAAATAAATAAATAAAGATAAATATGCAGGGGGTGCGGAACGGAACGGAATGGAACGGAAACGGAACGGAAAAACCGAAAAACAGAAAACAAAACAAAAGTGTGAAATGCACGCCAACAACTCTGATGCTTTTATGGGTGGCGCTTACTTCGCCGCCTCGGAGGCGGTGGCGGAAACGGAGCCCGGCGTGGCCGACAGTGCCATCTTGGAGAGCGTGGCCAAGGAACGTTTCGGGAATGTATTGTTGCCGTCCGATGGGTCCGAGAACAATTTCCGGAAGCTACAAAACAACGGAAATAAAAGGCAATAAATAACAGTTTTTCTTTGATATTGAATTTTGTTCTTACAACTTGCGAATGCCCGACTCGGAGCTCTTCTTCCACGGCGCATCGTCCGGCTCGTATGGCAGCGGTCCCTGCACAGGTGCATCGTGACCAGGCGGCCTGCAAGTGAGATAAGTATTGATATTACTAACAAGTACATGTAATAAAATAATAAACAAAAGCTAGAGGCATTTGCTCGACCCTCTATCTACTTTCCGGTTATTACTTCAATGATCGCATATAATGACATATTTAAATAAGGTTTAACCTTGCATGGAGCACGCAAATGAACGCCAACAACTGATGAATCACCTGCTTAAAGACCGTTTGCATCATGGGGGCTATTTGAATATGGTTAGCACTTCACAAACTCAACAAAACGATGAGTCACGCCCTAATAGCTGCCCATTAATCATGTTTTTGCAATCGTAAGTCATTGTTTTAAGTTTGAAAACATGATGTGAGCTTAATTTTTGACACTTCCAGCCTCTTTTTATGCAGGAAACCTATTTTTTCCCCACACACTTACGTCTCTCCGGCTGCTGGTGGCTCCACTTCATCCGCTTCGGTCGCCTCCTCTTCATCGTCGTCGTCATCATCATCGTTGTCCGCCACATGACCATCGTCATCATCGTCGCTGTCATCGGAGCTGGAGAAATGGCGCTGGCGCTTGGCCTTCGCTTGGCTGGCCGGCGGTGGTGGCTTCAGCTCCGCCAGCTGCTCATTGAGGCCATCGATGGTGGTCAGCAGCTCGTCCCGCTCGCTGATCAGCTCCTTCAGTTCGCGCGTGGTATAGCGTGGCCGGTTGGGATCGTTCTGGCCGTCATCGTACGAGGCCACCAGATCCTCGTTCTCCTTCTCGGCCAAGCCCAAGCGCTTGCGCAGTTGGTTGATCTCGCGGCTCTGGTCCTGCAGCTGGGCCAGAAAATCGGCACGCTCCTCGCACAGCGTCTTCACCTGAGCCTGCATCAGCTTGTGGCGCCGTCGTGTGTCCCGCTCGGAGCCTTTCAGCCGCTCCGCTTGGATATTAAGCTGCCAGGGGATCGTTAGGGATCAGAAAGGCTTTAATGGCGGAGTCGAGGTGTTACTTACATGCTCCAGCTCGCTGTACTTGTCCTGCAGCTCCCGCTCGCGTTGCTTCAGCTCGTCCCGCTGCTTGTAGATCTGCTCCTTGAGGCGCTGCAGCACCTGGGTGTCGGATAGGGCGCTGTGCAGCTCATGGTTGGTCATGCTGATGATGCTTTCGGTGAGGCTGGCACCCAGTCCGGAGCTTTGGGCGGACGACGACTGCAGGTCCTGCGTCTGCTTGACCAGCCGCTTGTTCTCGTCCTGCAGCGATGAGACCAGATCGACCAGCTCGTTCGTCTCACTGCGCCACTGCTCCTCGATGAGCTCCAGCTCCTTCTCGAAGCGACGCCGGAACTCGGCCTTCTCCAGCTTCTCGCTCTCCAGCTGCGTCACCTTGTCGCGGAGCTCCTGAATGGTGGCATTCTCCCGCTCGTTCTTCGTGGCCAGCGCCTCCAGCAGCTCCAGCGTGTTGATGATCTTCGGCATCAGCCCGCTGACGGCGTCCGTTCCGAAGCGATCCATGATCCGCTCATACTCCTTGCCAATGTCCGAGGCCAAATCGTACACATCGACCACGCCGATGTCATCGATGGCGTCCAGGACCATTTCACCCATCTCATTGAGGTGGAAGCCGGGCATCCAGGCGTTCAGCAGCAGCAACGGCGACGAGGTCGGGACTCTAGATCCTGGCTAATCCTGCTCCGCTGAAGACCAGCTCCAGCTGGGAGTTCTATTCGCGTCTCCTGGACGCGGCAGGCGGCTATCCAGATGGTCTCAGCAACCTAGAGGGTCTCCGCACAGGTGTGCTCCGCCAGGTGTGCTCCCAAACGGTGGCGGGGGATGGGTGCAGGGGGTGCAGGGGCGACGGCAATCCAAGTCCGAACTTCGCAAACACACACACACACTCGCAATCTCGACACGGACACGGGTGTGTGAGAGTGGGAGAGCTGCGGCGTACGGGTATTGCTGGTATTTCGCGTTCACTTCATTGACTAATTCGTTGTTTCTGCGTTGTTTGCTGCATTCCCACCGCCTCTTTGCTTTTCGCAATTCCGAACTTTTTTTTTGCGAGAGTCGAAGACTGCAAAAAAAACAATCGTTTTCGACAGTATGACCCGCTGGGAAGGCCCGCTTACTGGTGGAGGATAATGACAGCACCTGCGACTGGTCACTCTGCTTTCAAGTTTATCGATAAATCAATGTTTTTAAGTGCAGGGCGCTAACTTTAACTTTATTTAAGATTAAGAAGTATTTCTTGAAGTTTTAAGCTTTTCTAATTATTTAAAAGCTTAAACATACTTTCGTTCATTTGACAAGTAACATTTTTAACAAATTCGTTGTTTTAACTACGGTTATTTACAACTTTTAAAAGTATTCTTTTACAAAAAACAAACTTAAGTTTATACGAGTTTCCCCTTGCTAAAATATTTAATTTTACAAAGTAAACAATAAAAGTTGGCGTTGTTTTTAATATTATATTTGTTATATATAATTTCTTGGCAGTTATTAAACATTGCATTTAAATTTAAGGAACCATAATTAGCTAGGAAACCTTTTGTCAAGAATTCCGCTTATATGTTTAGAAAATATTTAGTTTTATTAATCAATTCCCAATGCATAAACACAGAATTGATTGATTATTTTTTGGTACATGATCGCAGGTTGTTCGGAATTTCGGTTGCTGATCTTAAAGCTAGGATTCGAGGATTCGAGTGCTCTTACACCCTAAATATACGGCATGGCATTTGAGAACACAGAGATTATTCAGTATGGAGAAGGATAGTGATCCTCCTCGCTGTCGCTATCGCCACCGCTGTAGCCATCGTAGCCATCATCCCAGACAATGGGCCACACGGCGTTGCGGGAACAGCTGCCGCCGAGCGCCTTGCAAAACGTATTGAAGGTGCTGGCCTGGCTGAAGCCAAGGATCTCGCGCTCCTCGTAGATCCGATAGGTGAACGTGCTCTCGTAGGTGCCCACGAAGTAGCGGGCATACGCGCACACCAGCTGATCCACCACGGCCACGCCGCCATCTTTCAGCGCCCGCCGCTGGCCATTCGACTCCGGGGCAAAGTGCACGAAGCGAAAGCGATAAAAGAGCTCCTTCAGCTCCATCAGCTCGTAGGGCGTGGCGTCGCTGGCCACGAACACGGTGCTCACGTTGAAGGCGCGCATCAATTGCTTCATCTGCTGGGCGGCCGCCTTCAGGCTGGGCGTGGTCGCCTCCCTCGAGCGCACAAAGTCGCCACGCCTCAAATGGGCACAGAGGTAGTCGCCGCCGCGGGCATTGCGCTTGGGCCGCTCCAACTCCCACATCGCTGGCCGCTGGACTCCGGCAGAGGTGTCTGTGGTGGCCAGCGCCTGCTGGCGGAAGTCGGCGGCAACCTGACTCAGGCGCGGGGCGAAGCGCATGGAGCGACGTGCCATCCAAAAGTGCTCGTCGCCCCAGTGGTCGTGGAGCACGGTCTCCGCGCTGAGCAGGGCGTAGGTGCGCATATCGTCGGCGTCCTCCGGTCCCGTGGTGTCCTCGGCAATGGCCACGCGCAGCAGCTGCTCCAACAGCCCGGCGCTGCCCTGGAAGCGGACGCAGTGGAATCGCTCCACTTGCAGCTCCGGTCGCTGCAGCAGCGGTCCGCCCGCCAGTGATTCCTCGCTGCACGGCTTGTCCGTCACGCGCTCGAACTTATCCCGAAAGATGCCCTGCTCCAGCATTGTCTCGTAGTGCTGCAGGCGGAAGGCGTGCGCTACGTGCACGAGCGGAGCGCCCGGATTGCCGAAGAGACGCTGCTCCGCCAGGAACTCATCGTAGTCCAGCACGGGAGCGTAGCGGCGCAGGCTGGCCAGGTCGAAGAAGTGGCTCCACGGCAGCCCGTTCTGCTGCAGGCCCTGTGAGTGCCAGTGGTAGAGGCGTGGCCACGGCGGCAGTACCAGGCGCACATTTCGGAAACGCCTTCGCCGTTGCCGCAGCCGGCGCACAAAGACCGCCATGCGGATGTAGACATCGCGACGCAGGTTGAAGCCCTCGGATATATTGACGTCGTACAGGATGTACACGGTGCCCCTCAGTTGTAGCACCTCTGGCGGGCAGGTGTCCGGCGGCGGCAGAATCCGTGCGAGAAGCCGCCGCGGGCAGGAGGCACTGTAACTGCGCGAAATACCACCGCCGCCCCGGATGGCGGTGTCGTTGCGGTGGGTGGCGGCCTCCGTTGGGGACAGCAGCAGCAGGAGCAGCAAGTGGAGTAGCAGGAGCAGCGCCCGGGGCCCAAAGACTGGACAACACCGTCGTCGCATCTTTGTTTTCCGCCGAATAGGGATGTGAAAAATGTACGAACATATCAGTTATCGATATCGATATCTGAATATCGATTTGTTCATATTGCTTTTTTAAAACTTTGACCGCCTTAACAGTTTCTTTTTTCAAAAAAACGTAAACAGCATTAATATAATTGAAAAATTGTAATAAATGATGATCTCTCTCATCCACTTATTGTTTTTAAAGTGGGAATGGCAGCCCCTGCAGCCCCCGCGAAAGCTGGGAAAGCTCAGCCTGATGGGGAAAGCTTTCGCTAATCTCGAACAGCTGACTTTAGCAAAACATTTCAGATTTTTCGTATTTGTTAGAGAACTCGGAACCGAAACGGTGCGATGCGGACGCCGTGCGTAACAACAGTACAAACTAGAATTCCAATAAGTTAGACTAGGGCTAATTTCCCCTCCCCCTTCTCGCCCACGACAATAAAACTTCTAAGTAAGTAAGATCCAGCCGCCTAGCAACAACAACAATAGCAGACAGCTGACAAGAACAGTGACGTCAAATTATATTGCCCTGTCACGATCCGTTAGTTTACTAGCGACGTAATCACTCTCTCTGTTTGTGTAGTGACTGGGCTGAGCGCCAAACGTGCCGTTATTTTCCATTCATTCAGCCTCCCTCCCTCCCGCTCTGTTACATAAAGTCCTTGCGCATCCACTTCCGCTGGCTCTCGGCTGCCCACTTGCCTCTCTTGGTGCCATCCCGCTCAGTTTCGCATTGCGTGAGAGACTCTCACGCGACTCGCGTGTTGTTGACACCCACTGGGAAATGCACTCACTGCACTTGCAAACATATGTTGCGCTCCTTGCACCAACAGGTGCAGATGCAAGTGTTGTTGCTCCATCTCGCTCGCACTGAGCACCGAGGGTCAAGATCGGCGCAAGGAGCTTAATAATTGCAATTGTTCAAATTTAGAAACTGCACTCATTCGGCGCACAACGGCACTTTTAGTTTCCGTGCAGCGTTCGCAGCGTCCGAATATCAATCAACGAGGAGAGCACAGCCACAGCGCGCAGCAAGTATCCAATGGGGATGACCATGGCCATGGCCAGCCTGCACAGCCCTGCACCTCTCGTTAGCGACCTTGGGCCATGTCTGGCTTTCTGCTCCTCCTCTGTCGCCTCTGCTGTGTAGTTGTTGTTGTTGTTGCTAGTTCCTGGTCAAGATCTTCTCCTGTTCTGCCAGATTTAGGTAGAATCTAAGACACAATGGTGCCACAGACCGTTAGGCTGCTGCAGGCCTCGTTGGTCTCCCAGTGGCGCCGGAGCTCCAAGCTCCATCCAATGGCCAAGGGCGCCCTGACATACGCGGTGATGTGGCCAACTGGCAGCCTGATCCAGCAGGCGCTGGAGGGACGCAAGCCAAGTGAGTAACTGCACCGCCGCCTTCATCCTTACGCAACTCGCTATCGGCCTCCTCCACCTTCATTCCCTACTCCTGCTCCTCCTCCCTTGCAGGAGACTACGACTGGGCGCGAGCCCTACGCTTCAGCCTGTTCGGAGCTTTGTACGTGGCGCCCACGCTTTACGGTTGGGTCAGGCTCACCAGCGCCATGTGGCCGTACACGAATCTGCGCACGGGCATCGTCAAGGTAAGTTGAAGCCTTCACCTTTCGGTGGCGACCAATCTTGCTTACCAGGACACCCTTGCAGGCCATAGTCGAGCAGCTATCCTACGGACCCTTCGCCTGCGTCAGCTTCTTCATGGGCATGAGCCTGCTGGAGCTAAAGAGCTTCAGCCAGGCGGTAGAGGAGACCAAGGAGAAGGCCCTTCCCACCTACAAGGTAGGTAGAACCTCTGCCCTCCTTCTATGCCTATCCTCCGCTCTTCATAAATAATCTCCATGGCTAACCACATCCCACATCCAGGTCGGCGTGTGCATCTGGCCCTTCCTGCAGACGATCAACTTCTCGCTGGTGCCGGAGCACAATCGCGTGGTATTTGTGAGCATTTGCAGCCTGATGTGGACCATCTTTCTGGCCTACATGAAGACGCGCCACGAGGAGGAGCCCGCGGAGCAGCTAGCTGCTATCCCCTGTACATAGTTTCTCTCCCGGTGACGTGTTCTTCACTTGAATTAGATAGACTTAGCTTACATGCATCGTTGTATTTATTGTGGGTAGAATCCTCTAGAACTCCTCATTATCCTCTGAGCTGGTCAGGTTAGGTGGCGAGCGTCCCACAATGAGCTGGCCAATCAACAGCGAAGACGGCGTCGAGGAGCTGCCCACCGTCTCAACGATCCAGTCCACGTAGGCAGAGACCTCGGTGAAGACGCCGGGATAGGGTGGACGGGCGCAGGGCTTGATGCTCCACGAAACGATGCCAATCTGTGTGTCGCCGCCTAGCATTAGTGGGCCTCCAGAATCGCCGCTGCACTGGCCTTTGCCGCCCTCGGGCAACCCCGCACAGATCTGGCTGGCATGGAGCTGTGTCTGATGCCGCTCGCTGCACTCCTCGTCGCTGAACACCTGCAGTTGCACCTTTTGCAGTTGCTGCTGGACCACGCCGCCCTGGGTGTAGGACTGAAACAAAAGGATATATAGTTCCTTGGTTCCTTACGAAGATAAAGAACTCCATCTGCTCACCGCATTCAATCCCCAGCCCGCGAGAATGGCGCTGGTATTGCCGGGCGTGGCTTGCCTGGGCTCCGGCAGACGCACGGGCTGGACACGTTTGCCGAAGGTAACGCGATCCGCTAGCTGCAGCAGGGCAATGTCGTTAAGGAACTTGTCACCCGGCTCGTAGTCGGGATGGATAAAGATGGCAGCCACGCGGACTACTTGGGTGGCATTGCGCACCAGTATCTGGCTGCCATACTGCAGGTTCAGCTGCTCCGGCGAGGCGCCACGCACACAGTGGCCGGCAGTCAGCACCCAGTGGGAGTTGAGCAGCGTGGCGCCGCAGGAGTGGTGGCCACTCTTGGCGCGGCGCAGCGATACGATGAAGGGAAACTCTCCAGGTGCGGCGGCGGTGCCGTTGACGATCTTGCCATCGTCCGCAGAGGCGACAGCGGCGAGGGCCAGGAGAAGCAGTGCGAGCCGTGGACTCGGAGCCATGGCAGCCTTCTTCTGTGTGTTTGACGGCAAGCCAAGTGGAGCAGGCGAATTTATTGGGGGGCAGGCACTGGGCTTCGCTTTCCGGGGCTTGGGACCCGCATTTGCACTGCTGGAGCTGGCTGGCCATGCCATGTTCCACATTCCACATTAGCCATGCTAATGAGATGCCAATTCGGGTGATTGTGATTCCGCAGCGTTGAGATTGCAATAATGGCGGCTCACCATGCCCCACAACTGTGGCAGAAGCTCAAGGTGCTCGTCAGCCGCTACCCGATAATGCGCGGCATGATATCGTATAGCCTGATCTGGCCCACGGGCAGCCTTATCCAGCAGACGGTCGAGGGCAGGAGCTGGGGTGAGTAATGCAGTTTCGGTTTCTCCTCATTCTCGCATCTTGGCTTCCTCCCGCAGGCACCTACGACTGGTGGCGGGTCATGCGCTTCAGCATGTACGGTGGCCTCTTTGTGGCGCCCACTCTTTACGGCTGGGTCAAGGTGAGTGCTTGATTCTACGAGTCCATCTCTTCATCTGTCTGATCCTGTGTCGCCTAGGTCTCGAGCGCCATGTGGCCGCAGACATCGCTGAAGACGGCCGTGTGCAAGGCGGCAGTGGAGACCATCTCCTACACGCCCGGCGCCATGACCTGCTTCTACTTCATCATGAGCCTGCTCGAGTCCAAGACGGTGGAAGAGGCAGTGGCCGAGGTCGGCAAGAAGTTCCTGCCCACCTACAAGGTATTATTGTATACAGTTCGATGCACTCTCTCCAGGTTTCACTCACCTAATCCTCCTTTTGCAGGTGGCTCTGTGCGTGTGGCCGCTGGTGGCCACCATTAACTTCAGCGTGATCCCCGAGCGCAACCGGGTGCCGTTCATCAGCGTCTGCAGCCTGTGCTGGACATGCTTCCTGGCCTACATGAAGCATCTGGAGCACCATGAGGTGGATGGCGTTATTTAGAGCTGCATTAAAGTACCTTAATTATTAACTTTAATTAAATTAAGAATTATTTAGAATCTTAAATCAAAATATATTCGATAACCTGGTCGTAAGTATCGAAAGTATATTCGATATATATCGAGTGTTCGATAATAGTTCCGGTTCGTAATTTTGGAATCAGTTTTAATATAGTTGTAAAATATATTGAAAATAAATTAATTGTAATAACAAATAAGAAGTTGTTTTGTTAAATACATAAACTCTAACCAATTCTGTCCTCCAACTTATGCAGAAAAAATATTTTTATAGAACGAAAACAATGAAGTTATGAAAAAATTCTCTTCGTGTGCTGAACTCAAATCTAATTGGAACCAACCATGGAAGATAAATAGAGAGAATGAAGAAGAGAGGAAGAGGTGTCCCTCATCAACATTCAGCGAGGTTACCACTTCTTGACAGCTAGAACTCGTTGGGAATTATACGGCAATGCAATTGGGAATTTTTGTTTTACCAGGAACAAGGAAAAGAAAGAGGAAGAGGAAAAGAAAAAAAAGGAGGAAGAGATAGAAAGGAAAAGAGAGTTCCAACTCAGTATTCACTTATTTAAAGCCAGAACCCGTTGGGAATTATAGTGCTATCATCGTAAAATATAACTTTTTCATTGCTTAAAGAATATAAAAATTTTCGGCTGATTAATTTATGTTTCTTTGACATCTTTTGTTAATTTCCTAATTATCATTTACAAAAATGTTATACCATGAATAAGACCAGCTTATTTAATTGTATCATCGAACCGGCTCTCCGAAACTAGATCGACCTAGAGAAAACATCGATTAATCGAGTGGAGAATCGTGGCCACTTCCATCACTAGATAGGGTGTGTGCGAGGCTCCATTTGTTTACGCTGCGTTAATCGCCCAAGAAAATTATTCTTCCGTCGCTCCAATTGCGCGATCCTCCAGCCTGCACAGCCTCGAGCCCCGAGCCACACCATGCGCGAACTGAACAAGCAGCAGTCGCAGGACACCACCGATGCTGGCATCGAGAAGGGCGACTATCCGCGGGCCACAAGTAAGTGACACACCTCGCCCCGCCCCGACACTAATGCGGGCGGGTGCTCCGCTCCAGAAACTCGATCTGACGCTGCATTTATATATTTACTTACCTCATCTTCCTACAGACGGCGTGGTCTTCGGTGCGATCGTCACCTTTGCCAGCTTCTTCGTCCTGATGATGTCCTTTTGCTCGCCCTATTGGATAGAGTCGTATGAGGAGACGCGCAGCAGCTTCAAGAACATGGGACTGTGGCAGTACTGCTTCAAGGACTTTGTGTACCCCAAGTATCCGTTCTTCAAGCAGTTCACCGGCTGCCACAACGTCTTCTCGCACGTAAGCACGAGGATACGTCCTACTTCTCTGTCCCGGGCACTCACATCCACTTTGTTTTCTCTCCCCTTCGCAGGACTACTATGTAATCCGTGCGTACCTGCTGCCCGGCTGGCTAATGGCTGTCCAGGGCTTCGTCACCATGTCGTTCATCATCGTGTTCTTCGTGCTGTCGCTGCTTGCGCTGACCATCATCCGGCTGCCGCTGAAGCCCGTGCTGCAGTATGAGTGGCTGCTCGTCCGCCTCTCATACATCGGAACCGCCGTCTCCTGTACGTACTTGTGCCTGACACCTGTCACCTGATACCTTAGCTAACCAAGACCTACTCACACACAGCTCTGTTCATGTTTCTGGCCGTGTGCATCTTTGGTGGCTGTGCCTACCGCCGCGACTGGCTAATGTATCCCAAGTTCAATGTGCTGGGCTGGTCCTACGCCCTCGCCGTGGTCACCTTCATGCTGCTCGGCCTGGCCGCCCTGATCTTGCAGCGCGAGGCCCGTCAAGCCTTCGAGGCCCGTGGCGAGCAAAAGAACCTGGTCATGCAAATGGAGATGCAGGAGCCGGGCTATCAGCCGCCGCGTCATCACCACAGCCAGTCGCGCAGCCTGCAGGGCTACATATAGGACTGCCACCAGCCGCTGGCTGCTTCAATGCATTCCAATCCACTTGGATACGTAGCCTAAGTAACCCTCAACAAGCAATCTCCTCCGCTATCGACGCCGTCCAAAAGTGCCTTCAACAAACACACCTTCGAGACCGAATCTCTCCACCCCCCGTCGCTAACCATCAATATATACATCATATATATTTCCATTTACACTCGAAGAAACGCAAAGAGCTCACATGGTAAGAGAAAAACATATCCAAACCGTCCAAGGTGTTCCGTATGCCTTTCCGAATATATTTTAATTTAAGCTCATTTGTAACAAAAGACAAGATTATATCAAAATTATACACAAGAATATCATAAAATTAAGATAGGTCCGGAATTTATCCCGGATTCATTTCACTCTTTTTATATATTTCGAAACTCAAGGTATCACTTTTGACCGAGGCTCAAAAAATACAACACAAACACTATCTTTGCAATTAAATTTGTACACAATACGATTTAATATTAAACTGAACTGCATTTTAAGTTCGAAAAAGTTAAGTTTCTTACTGGTTTTTCTTTAAATTAACATAAGTTAGAGTTTGGAGCCTGACAGAATAGTGGAGAGAATGGGACGAAAGACTAAAATTTTTCTCTGTGCCAAAAAAAGAAACAAGTAGTAGTAGCTACAGTCGAGTGTGACCGACTGTGAGATACCCGGTACCCAAAGCATTGTGGGTGAAATTTAATAGAGCATGGACATGGAAAAAGAAAATGTGGACAAATGAAGAAAAATGTTGCTAGAAACATGTTGAGCAACACCCAACAAAGAGAAATGTTGCTAGAAACATGTTGAGCAACACGCACGTGCACTCTCAACAAAGAAGAAAAAGAAGCATACACAGGATATGCCTCCTTCGGCCTGTTACATGCATTCTCGGTTGGCACTAACTTATAATACCCTTGTTCCCTATGTGTACCGGGTATAAAAAGACAACACCTCGCTTGTTCTCCGATGATGAGGCGTCATCTTGGCCTAATATGTTTGTGTTTGCCCTTATCGAACTGATAGTGGCGGCAGCGACGCTGCCCCCCGGCTCCCGGCTTTCCAGCTGCCTCAACTCCAACTCCGAACCCCAATTCTTTCCCAGCGAGAGTGGCGCGCTGACGCAACTCGGTTTCTCCATCTGATCTGATGACTCGCCGCATCTGCTTCCTCCTCTGGCTGCTGCTTCCCTTTGTGGCAGAGGCTCAGGAGCAGGAGCCACGCATCATTAATGGAAGCATTGCCCGTGTGGACGAGACACGCCACCTGGTCTCCATACGTCTGAAGCGGCA
The DNA here is from genome assembly GCA_014170255.2 of Drosophila triauraria. NCBI lineage: Eukaryota > Metazoa > Arthropoda > Insecta > Diptera > Drosophilidae > Drosophila > Drosophila triauraria. Next base: position 5,706,593 of record CM024333.1, on the reverse strand, counting down.
CGACAACAACTTTGGGAGTGGCCACATCTGTGGCGGCGCCCTCATCGCGCCCAACAAGGTGCTCACAGCCGCCCACTGTCTGTACAAGTGAGTAGGGATTTCCCAAGCTCCTACTCCTGCTTTTCTGATCAAACCCTTGACCGTAGCAACCAGAGAAAGCGCTACCGCCAGGCCAGCGAGTTCGTCGTGGTCATGGGCACCCTGAATCGCTTTGAGCGACACAACGGCACCATCGTGTCCCCGGTTAGCTCCATGGCTTACATGCACACCTTCAGCCCGGACAGCATGCGCGACGACGTGGGCATACTGTTCCTGAGCAGCGGCTTCCCTGGTGGCGACCATCTGGCCGTGGCCCCCATCCAACTGGCGGGTCAGGTGACGCCGCCGGGGAGAGTGTGCCAGGTAGCCGGATGGGGCCGCACGGAGCGGGTAAGTAGACTTCCTTTTTATCAATAATTCGGCATCTTATTCAAACTTTTATTCCGCCCCTGCAGAGCTCCCTGTCCAACGTCCTGCTAACGGCCAACGTGAGCACCATTCGCCACCAGACTTGCCGAATGATCTACAAGTCCGGCCTGCTGCCCGGGATGATGTGCGCCGGACGGCTGCAGGGCGGCACTGATTCCTGCCAGGGCGACTCCGGCGGCCCGCTGGTGCACGACGGGCGTGTGGTGGGCGTAGTGTCCTGGGGCTATGGCTGCGCCGAGCCGGGCTTGCCGGGCGTCTATGTGGATGTGCAGTACTATCGTCAGTGGATCGAGGAGCGTAGTGCAGCCACGAGGATCCCTCCCTCTGTCCTAGTCTTAGTCCTTATGCTGCTGTGCTGTAGATGCTTGTGACCGAAGGATTACCTTCGATTTACTGTAGAGTTTAGCCAAATAATGTGTACGAATACTCCTGCTCAAAGAAGGTGTTGTCTCTTGGGGGATAAGGGAAGAGGCAAGGTCAAGGTACTGCCATCAAATCTCTGAATTCCGCCACCGATTCTCCTCCAGTTACAAGCTTCCTCCACGATGCAATCGTGCCATGTAGTTATTATCTGGCAATCGGATATTTATCACGACTTCTCCTCCGCCCTGCTGCCGCTCACTTATCTCCGAGGTCGGGTTTCTTCTTCCCCATAAAAGCACACATCCATTTTCCATTCAACAATCAACATTTATTTACAGCAAAACACACGTAGAGATCCGGAAACAGTAGACGAAAAACAACGCGGGTGCGGGTGCGGATGAGGACTGCAACTGGGGACTGGATGGGACGTTGGGATGGGTTGGAACGACGATTAGCAATTGCGACAGTTGCGCCGCGGTGAGGCTGGTGGCTGATCCGTCCGTTCATGGAGACGTAGCAGCTCTGGCGGCCCGTAGGCGATGCTGGGCAGGCAGCGCGATTGGGTGAGCAGCAGAGAGAGCTCCCGATTGCAGGCAGCATTCTCGATTCGCTCCATAACGCGGCCGACGAGCAGCTCAACGGCCTCCTGGACATTGGCGCCGGTGCAGGCGCTCGTCTCAATATAGGGCAGCCGGTAGCGATGGGCCAGGGCAGCCACCTGGTCGCGGCTCACCACGCGCAGCTCCAGCAGGTCGCACTTGTTGCCGCAGAGCACCACGTCCGCGTCCTCGGAGTAGGCGTGCGTTCGCAGCTGTGACAGCCAGTTGGCTGTCTCCAGGAAGCTCTTCTCGCTGGTCAGATCGAAGATGAGCAGGAAGCCCATGGCATCGCGGTAGAAGGCCGTGGTCAGCGAGCGGAAGCGTTCCTGTCCGGCGGTGTCCCAGATCTGCAGATGGATGCGGTGGCGACGACCGCGGGAGTTGTACACCTGCGAAGGGGTGTGGAGAAAACTTAAAGCTAAGCATTCGAATGTGATCTCTTGAATATAAGCTAAGTCCAAGCAGGGGTGCCACAGAAATCGCTGTCGACTTAAGATTTTATTAAATTGTCTCCAAAAGTATGCCACAAAATGTTAATTCTCAATTAAAGAGTGATATCTTACTCTCTAAGAGCGATCTAAAACTCGTAATACTCTGTCTTTTGACATTTTAAAAAAACCGTGACTGTACTTTCGAATCCAACTTGTTTTTTGGTCCTGTTTAAGCTTGTTTAATCGTGTCTGATTTCATTAATCTGTCAGATTCAGCTCACACTCACCAGCCGCTTCTCGCGAAAGTCGATGCCCACGGTGGAGATGAACTGGGAGTGGAAGCGGCCATCCGTGTACTGATAGAGCAAACAGGTCTTGCCCACTCCGGAGTCGCCCAGCACCAGGAACTTGAGCAGATAGTCGTAGTCGATGTTGGCGCCCGTCATCATGCTGCTGCTGCTCGGGATCTCTTCCGTTCAGGTCTCGTTCAGGGCATCCCGTCCGCCTGGAAGCAGGGAATCAAATGAGCTGCTGTCTCTGACCGAGCCTTCCCATGGCTGTTCCTGCTTCTGTTTCCGTCCTCTTTCTGCCCCTTTTTAAGCCTAGGCTTTGGGTAACAAGGAAGAGGGATGCGGCGCAGGGCATTCAAGTCGAGAGGCATCTTCATAAGCATATTTCCCCCAACCCCCTTCCACATCCATCCCCAATAATGCGACCCCACTCTCACATACAAGCGCACTCACACACACAGCTACCCGCACCGTGGCAAATATTTGAAACTCATTAAATCCCGATTTATTGATTTTCTGTCTCGTTCTTGGCGAAATTTTGGTTCTGTTGAATGGGCTCAATAAGGGAGGGCAGAGAGTGGATATGGAGAAGGGGGCAGGAGTACCTTTTTGATGGCTGCCACAACATCAAACACAAAAAAAAAATCCCAAGATAAGCGCACACTTGGGATCTTCTTCCTTTTGTCCGTTTTGCACTCCTGGCCCCACCGATCGAGAATTCGGGCATGCCCGCCACCAAATTAGAAGGGGAGCTGGAAGATGTAACGGTGGTATTCCATGACTTTGCATGCGAGCCTAAGAAAAGGAGGGAAGGAGAGGCCAACCACAGCAACAAAAGCACTGGCTTAAGCTCAAAGAGCAGCCCAGGAATGCGTCCCTCCTTCTCCTCTAATTAGACAAAACGGCCAATGTTCAAAAGAGAGGCGTGGCGAGTGGAGGGAGGCCAGCATAACTGTAAGCTGGCCTCCTCCACGTGCTAAGCGGATTACAGACTCCGACTGCGGTCGACGGCGTGGTGGGGGGTAGAGGGTGACAGGGTGAGAGGAAGTGGAACTGCGCCATCAAGTGGTTGCTAGACAACACAATCAATCAGGGGGACAGGCGAACAACAGAGATCGAGGCATAAGTGGAGCAAGTGTAAGCTGTCGGTAACTAATAAGCAGAAGCTGTTTCTCGTTGACGTTTTCCCACCTCCCACTCCACTCCTCATTCCGTATTCATCGCAACTGGCGAAACCCAACCCGACTGCCGACTGCCTGTCACTCTCCCTCTTATGTTGCATTGAATCCTTTGCTGTCGCCGCCGGATGATGTCTTGTAATGTAATTTCCTCTCACTTCCTCCCGCTGTCACCGGCCATCTGTACCGCCACTTCCGCCCAACGCTAAAAGAGCACGCACAAGTTACAGTTATTCTGTCGTTCGTTGTTTTGTCCCCCAGTACACGGCGAAAGGGAGAAAGGAAAATCGAATTAGCATGCACGCACAGCTATCGCCATCCGCTCTGCCAGCTTCCAGGACCTAACTGACTGACGGTTAATTTTAAACCTTTATTGATTCGCAAGATCTTATTGTCGTTTCCGGGCTCAGGTGGTAGGCAGCAGGAGCAGCCCTTCGACGAAAATAGCATCCCAGGGGAGGCTGGCAATTAGGAGCGCAAACAAATGCCCGGCCCTTCAAGGCCTCTGTGGCTGCAATTCTCGGATTCCAGCAAGACCACCACGACCTTTCCAATTAAATCTAGAGCTGTCACCGTAATTAGCTGCCTCCGGTGTGTGTGTCTGCTGCTGTGGCTTCAATTGCAACTGTGTGCAGGCCGCGATTTAAAAATAAACCGAGCTCACCTGTCGTCCTGCGCTCACCTCGGTTCATCCGGATCCGGTTAATTAAAGAGGAGAGGCGCGTTCGCACGCATTTCCGTCCCAACGCCCAACGCGTTCACAATCTTCTGTTGCCTTTGACTTTGGCGCCCAAGGCGACGCGCTTCGATTTGACGCTTCCAAGGATGCTGATGCTGTTGTTTATTGAAGGCACAGCCAGGCCTCTTGCTACGCTCTTTGCTGCTCGCTGGTCCCGGAGGATAATCCGGGATTTCTTCGGAACTGGGCTCGTTACAGTGATTCCACAGCGAGGTAGGCGAAAGTACGCGTTTTGCGCCTCCGACACGGGCTGAGGATGCGAAAGCAAATGCTCCGGGCGTTGTGCTGCACGACCTGTTGCCATGCGCTGCCCAGCACAGACTACAAGCGCACCGCCAACTGCCTTTGTCCTGCTGCAGGGACAGGGACAGCTGACAGCTTTCCGCTTTTAGCTTTCAGCCAAAGCCCGATATGGCAGCTTTCAAGGTGCTTTCAAGGCTTTCAAGAATCCGCAGAGGAGCGACAGGTGCACAGGTGTTCCAGGTTCCGTAAACGGCCCCAGGGGAAATGAAGATGCTGTCAATAATGTTTGCAAGGACCTCCTCTACTCAGTTAACCTTGTCCTTAATCCCGATAGATTAAAGCGCGCCAGAGCAAATATTAAATAACGCAATGCGTGTGGAATAAGCTAACCTTGTGGATCCTACTTAAAGTCCTTGATTGAGCATTAAGATAAGTCATCGCAAGGATATTTCCTATTTAGGTAATCGAAGCCGAAACACAAACCGTTTTCAAAATTACCGGTTATATTATTAAACTGCACTTCCAGTTTGCCAATCGAAATCGATATACAGAATCAGTGCTGTAAAACATCGCAGTAACGACAGTTATTGAGACATTTAAGCGGTACACAGCCTGCGGTCACACTGAGCGTGATCTTCAGTTTGAAATTTTGTTCCTATCGTTCGTACCCTATTTTTTAGTTGGTAAGGTCTAAGAAAATGGCCAACTTAAACGAAACTTTTGAGAAGCCGGAGTTTGACTGGAGTGCCATCAGCGTGGGCGACTACAAGTTGGATCACTCGCAGAACTTCTTTGGTAAGTACTTCATGCTTCAGCCCTCCGAATGCCCGTGTAATGCAGACGCGCCATTTTCCCGCTCTTTTCCCCTTTGCAATTTACTGCACTTTCCAGGCAACAAGGAAAACAACAGCAATTTGAGCAATGAGAACCGCCAGCTGATATTCAGCAACTGTGCCACTCCGCTGGCGCTGAAGTCGATCATAAAGATGGAGCCGCAAATCAAGAGCACACCGTTCAAAAACATTGAACCTACACAGGAGACGGAGCAGCCCGAGCTGGCAGCGGGTCCCGTCCAGCAGGAGGAGCTCGAGGCGAAATTCGCGCAGGAGGCGACCATTAAGACGGAGCCCATCGCCGTCACGCGTACTTCGCCGGCGTTCAGCAAGCAGGAACCCACAGAACAGCAGCAACAGCAAATAGTAGAGCAACAGAGGGAAACGAAGGTTATAATGGAGGAGAATGAGATTGAGAATATGCCCGAGGCTGATAAGCCAGTGGCCCGCGGCAACCTGCGCATGCAATGGAGCCCAATTCCTCACAGGCAGCACAACTACGAGCAGCATGATGAAGGAGCCGCAGCCGCTGCGCCAAAGGCGTACGCTTTCAAGGATGTCTACGAGTGCAATCGCCAGCAGGCGCTGAGACGGCAAGAGGAGGAGGACCGCCAGGCGCGGCAATTTCACAGCCGGCCCATGCCCAATTTTAAGGCGCTACACAAGCGCATCGAAGACAGGGTGGTCGTCCACAGGATCACACTTCCACGAACGCCCGAAACGGTCAAGTACTGGCAGGCGTGCGTGGAGCGGCGGCGTCAAATCAAGGAAGAGGAGGAGCAGGAGCCAGCGCCTTCGCGCCACAAGACCTTTAGTCTTCGCAGCGAGCAGCGCGTGCGCGACCGCCGGGACTACGACTCAGCCGTCCAGGTGAGGCAGGCTCAGAAAAAGAAGGAGGTAAATAAATTAAGACTAACTAACTGCATGAATAAGTGAAAATCTATAGATCTGTATCTAAAAGTGGGTGCTGTGCTAGGTCTTTTGGCTGTTAATTTTGAAAATAGAGAACAGAAAGAATACTTTTTGTTTAAAATAAACCTCGCACGCTGTGCACACTGGCAGTTATCGATAAGCGATAGCAGCGGAGCAGCATCAACAGTGCAATTTTCTGTAGCCAGGCCAACGGTCACACTCTTCAGAGCTCCAGCAGGAGAGTGCCTCGGAATAATTTATAAATTCGAAAATCCGACATTCAATCAGTATCCGCTCCAGCTCCATTCATTCCCCCCGGTCCTTTCGGGTGCCCCACGCGTCTCGAGAACCATAACAGAAATAACAGCAACAACAAAAACACAGGGCTCGAAGACATTTTGACAGCTGCAGAAGGGGAAAAAAAAACAACAATAACAAGACGGCGACGACGCGAGCGAAACACGGGACAATGTGAAAGAGAGAGCGAGAGGAGGCGAAGGAGAGCAAAGAGCGAAGAAGAGTGAAGAGCGCCGAGCGAGTGTCGCAGTCAAGTTTGTTTTTGTTGTTAGTGGTGTGAGTGAGTCATGACGTTTTCGGACGGCGTAGAAAAAGCCAGTTAATAGTCGTGCATTGCATAAAGCGGGAGCAGCCACCGGACGAGCGCGGTGCACTCGACCAGGACGACCCGCCATTAGCAGCAGCAGAAGCAGGAGCAAGGCGCTTCACAGGATTTGCAACAGCTGCGCCCCATTATATTCCCACTTGCTCGCACTCATACTAGCTAGCGCCCTTACCAACTAAACCACACACACACACATCCGCACTCTTATAGCAGCGAGTGTCACACACAGACGCCCGCGCTGTCACAGTCACAGCGCACGCACACACACACAGCCGCACAGGGCCCCCCTCTCGTCTGTCGTCGTCACAGTTGGCTAAATTTCGGAATTCGGATTTCGGTTTTCGTATTTCCGAGTTCGAAGCCATTTTCTGAGAGCGGCGGAAGGCAAAGCAACAGGGGAGCAGCAACAGCAGCAGCACCACCAGCACCCGCAGCAACAGCGGCAGTAGAAACTTTCGCCACAACTCGAACGAACCGCCCAAGACACCATGGTTGACCGTTTGGTCAATTCCGAGGCCAATACGCGACGCATCGCGTCCGTGGAGAACTGTTTCGGCAGCTCCGGCGTCCCACTGGCCATGCAGGGACGCGTCCTCGTCGGCGAAGGTGTCCTGACCAAGATGTGCCGCAAGCGTCCCAAGTCACGACAATTCTTCCTGTTCAACGACATCCTCGTCTACGGGAACATTGTGATTGGGAAGAAGAAGTACAACAAGCAGCACATCATGCCGCTGGAGGAGGTCTCGCTGGAGTCGATTGCCGACAATCAGCAGTATCGGAATGGCTGGTACATACGCACCACCACCAAATCGTTTGTGGTATACGCGGCCACCAGCACCGAAAAGCAGGAGTGGATGGCCCATATCAACAAGTGTGTGGAGGATCTATTGCGCAAGAGCGGCAAGAAGCCGGTGGAGAATCATGCCGCCGTCTGGGTGCCCGACACCGATGCCAGCGTCTGTATGCACTGCAAGAAGACCCAGTTCACCTTCATCCAACGGAGGCATCATTGTCGCAACTGCGGTGCCGTCGTCTGTGCCGGCTGCTCGGCCAAGAAGTTCTTGCTGCCCCAGCAGAGCACCAAGGCGTTGCGCGTCTGTGACGCCTGCTACGAGCGCTTGACGCATGTGCAACCCAGCTCTGCTGGCGATTCCCTGACTGCTGGCGGCGCCTCCACCGGCGCTGGCGACAACAAGCTCAACAACACATCATCATCGACGACGACGACGACGGCTGCCGGCGATAGTTCCAACGATGAGGATTCGGACGAAGAGACCGCCTCGCCCGGCGGCGAGTCGCATGACGAGCCGCGCTTCTATGGCGACAACAGCGTGCTCTCGGCGGCCGATGACTCCTCAACGATAGTTGCCTCGCCCTATTCCGCCACCTCTGCGACGGCATCCAGCAGCAACCAGGTCGCTGGATCGCTGGATCAGAGCGTCCAGAGCACGCCTGCTGCCGCTGCCGCGCCCTCAAGTCTCTGCTGAGCCGATCGAACTGCTGGAAGGTTGATGATAATGGTAATGATCTTCACCCACCCACACACACATCATCATCATCAGCATATCCTGCAGACAAATCCAGGCAAATCCGTTGCTCGTGACTGTCACGACCTTGCCTTGTCTTGGTTTCGTTTTCATCAGTTTCTCTTCTTTTTTTTCTTTAATTATTCATCTCCATCTCTTTTTCCCGCGAATGGCATTTGCGCGATAATCTTATCAGCAAAGTGGCTGCGGCGACTGCCTGCTTCTGCTTCTGCTCTATTTTCCGCTGGCAAACAAACGGGCACGGCCGGAGCGCAGATATTAAGAGAGGGGCCGAACAGGGACAGGCACAGCCCCAGTCCAAGGCTGGCTTATCGCCCTGAAACTCCCGCTGTGATTCAGCTGTAACAAGGCGGAGATAGGGTTAGATGGGGGGGACAGCACAGGGGACAGTTTGCGGAGATGAGTCAGGCGCCCGCTCAGTCCAGTCATGCTCGGTCTCAGACTCTGACCCAGGCCCACCACGTTGCATTAATTGATATTCCATACGTACTAGTATTCAACCTTCTCTAACGAGCACCTTTCTTCCTATTTTGCAGCAAGAAGAACAACGGAAACGATGCGAGGTGGAGGAGATTAAGGAGATACGCAAGATGACGGTCTTCAAGGCGCGTCCCAATCCATTTAAGTAGTGCTCGATGGTCACCCCGAAATTCTTTAAATACATATATATATATTATTACCTATTACTTTGTCCAAAATTAGAATGATGTGAAAGCGTTGCATAGTTATACAAATGATTATTAACAAGCATTTTTTTTTTTTGTCTCTAACTCTTAACTTTACGCGCATTTTCCGTTTCCCTTTTCTCTGTTTTGTGTTCGGATGTAAAACCTAAACTAAAATCGTACTTTTGTCGCGGAGAACTAATAACTATATGGAGATATGTATACAAAATATGAGCAATTTGCTAATTGCTAAATCATAAAAAAACTGTTTTCTATTTGTACAAAAATAAAAAAGGCGAAACAAAAACAATAAATTAATAATGTAAAATTTAACTAACAGCTCTCTATCTCGCTCTTTCTTTGGGGTCTTCTTCCATCTCTCTCATCTCTGTGCAGGCCATCTCGTTCTGATTCGAGCTGGAGGCCCATTAAGGCTTGGCTGAGGATCAGCTTTGGATAGTTTTTAAAATTTAAATGATATTTTTTTATACCCTTGCAGGGTATTATAGTTTTGTCCAAAAGTTTGCAGCGCAGTGAAAGAAGCATCTCCGATCAACATCACCAGCCGAGTCCATTTAGCCATGTCCGTTTGTCCGTCTGTCTGTCTGTCCGTTGCTACGAAAACTAGTCGGACTTTTTGAGCTATCTGAATGAAACTTTGCAGATAGTCTTCTTTCTATTAAAGTTACTGTATATGTCGGAAAGATTGGAATCCGACACACAAAATTGATCGATTTTTAATAATCCAATTGCAGACAGCAAAGGTATACAAACCTTGGCTTACCGAAGTTAGATTCCTTTCTTTTTTGTCCCCAAAAGGTTATCATATTTTTCATAATATATTCGTAACTCCAAAAATGCGCGAATTTGATGTTATCTTGGTAGCCTCTTATAGCCAATAAGAAAGGGATGGCCAAAAGCCGTGAATTTTCCGATTCGCCATTTAAATTCTAATTATTTAACAACAAAATATTGAAAAGTATCAGAAAAATAATTTTTTTCCATTTTTTTAAATTCTATAAATTCATTTAAATTGTCAAAAAATGGCAAAACATTTATTTTCTTAAATTTCTCAACTTCTAAAGCAGATTTATTATTTTCATAAAAACTAGCATAGAACAGCTTCCTGAATCGAAATTAGGGCTGTTTTGGCTTAGTTATGACTATTTTTAGCTTCGATTTTTCCAAAAAATGATCATATTTTTTTTTTAATATTTTTAAGCTAAAAATGTGAAAATTTGAGGTCTTCTTAAGAGCCTCTTGTAGCTAAAAAGCGAGTGATAGCCAAAAGCCGTGTATTTTCCGATTCGCCATTAAAATTCGAATTATTTAGCATTAAAATATTGAAAAATATCAGAAAAAATTTTTTAATCGATTTTTCAAAATTTCATAAGGGGTTACATCATTAAAATTGTCAAAAAATTGGCCAAAAATTAATTTTAAAAAATTTCAAAACTTAGTAAGCAGTTTTATTATTTTATCAAACACAAACATAAAACAGTTTTCCAAATTGAATTTAAGGCTATTTTGAATATGTTAAGCAATTTTTGGGTCCTCTTAAGGGCATAATATGGCCAGAAAGTAAGTGATAGTCAAGAGCCGTAATATTTTCCGATTCGCCATTAAAATTTTATTTATTTAGCATCAAAATATTTTAAAAAAAATTTAGTCGATTTTTGGAAATTGGATAAGCATTAAAATTGTCAAAAATTGAATTTTCCAAATTAAATCATATGCAGTTTTGGCTTAGTTATGCCTTTTTTGAGAGGGCTTTCTGTAGATTTCCTGTAGCAGCAGGAAGGATCATTAGAAAAATTCTAAATAATCTTTAGAGTTACCATTATAGGTTTTCAAAATATAACAATTTGCCGATTTCTGAGGAAAATTTGTTTGAAAAACCTGCTTTTTAAGGGGTTCTAAATAGATGCAACCCCTATAAAGACAAAATTCAGAGTACAGAATATGCAAGCAAGCGACAGTATTGTTTCTGTAATTCCTTAGTGCTTGTCGTCGACGATGTGTAGATTTAGTTATTGTACTTTTAAACTCAGAAGAGAAAGTCACTCTGCACGCACTCAGGGTGTTAGCCTTAAAGGCTTGCTTTCCTATACATTATCAGCCATTCCATTCCCATCAAAAACAAAAATCAAAGAGCGCTACAAGATTGCAGCCACCAAAACAATAAAGAACTCTTAAATTTTTAGATGGAAAACATAAGAAATGTTTATTTATGCCCCGACAGAGGCGTCGTTCGACAAATGCAGGCGTGAACACGCCGCGCGCTTCTTAGAACTGACCATCGCTACCCCAGGAGGTCTTGACGGTATCCTCATTCCAGTCCTCGACTCCTCCAACGGTCTCGGCAGCGCCGACCTCATCGGCCCAGTTGGTGGTCTCCTCGACCGGATGGTCGACGGCCTCCTCAATCTTGGGTGGCGGCAGCAGCTCCTTGGCTGCGGCCTCCTCCTTCTCAGCCTCCTCGGGATCGCGGTAGAAGAACAGATCGACAACCACGGGCCACTCGACGCTGCGCGAGATGGTGCCGCGCAGACGGAGCACTTCGCGGGCCAACAGCCACCACATCAGACCGATGGAATGGGCCGACTTGTTGTTGCACGGAATGGCAATATCGATGTAGCGCAGAGGCGAATCGGTGTTGGTGAAGGCAATCACCGGGATGTTCACGTACGAGGCCTCCATGATGGGCTGGTGATCGGTGTTGGGGTCGGTCACCACCAACAGACGGGGCTCGCGGAAAGCGGGCTGGATCTGATTGGTGAAGGCACCGGGAGTGAAGCGGCCAGCAATGGGAGTGGTGTCCGTATACTTGGCGAACTTCAGGACGGCGCGCTGGCCAATGGGACGCGACGAGATGACGAAGACCTGTGGCGGGTAGAGGAGACACATAAGTAAGTGCTTCCGAGGAAGGAAAATGGGGTACGGGGCCGCCTGTGAAGGCTGTGAGGCGTGGCTGGTCAGTGGTGAAGTTGAAATCATTGCATTTCATACCCGAAAGATTAGTAGTAAACTCATCATATGAGCCACGCGACACAAGAGGTTAAGGGAGAGGAAAGGGACAGGTACTCACATCCGAGGCGTTATCGATGGCGACGATAGCGCGAGCGGCCAGCTGCAGTTTCTCCCAGGTCTTGCCCAAGTTGATGATGTTGACACCGTCGGCGCGGCGCTTGTACACGTACTGCTCCATCTGGAAGTTGACGTTCTCCGACCCCAGATGGGTGGTGGCCACCAACATCTTGGTGATGTCGTCCTCTTTGAGGGACAGAATATCTAAGCCTCCCGACATGTTAACGTGCAAAGAGTTACGGAACCTGTGGATTTATCAAGAACTCGTGTTAGCACAGTCTGCTGCAGTCTCGACCTAACCCCAAACCACGTGCACATGCACGCACATTCAGCGGCGTTTGCAAGCCATAGGTGAATCTGTGCGGGGGCATCCTTGTGGCCTGGAGTCTCCTCGTGTCAATGTAAGTTATTTTCTGGCATTTGCCCCAGTAACCACTGAGTCTTGTGCCATATTTTTGCTTTTTTCGGAGAACTTACGTCTGGATGCCGCTGGGAGTTTTGACAAAATGGCCGAATTTAGGGCACCAGTGTTGCCAGATGAAAATTTAGCTTTCCCCCTAAAAAATCTCTAAGAGTTTCCTCCTAAAAAATCCTGAACAAAACTGTGAAGATCTAGTGATGGGTGAACAAAAACGTGAAGATTTAGTGATGGACTGCATCGGTTCAGAGTCAATATATCGATGAGTAGAGATTTTTGACAAAATGGCCGAATTTAGGGATGTCCGTCAAATTAGCGTCGGTGAGTTAGCGTCGAATCGGAACGGTGGGAAATGGAACACAGAGGGGGTTTTTTATTTTTGAATTATTTCGTAAATAAAGCATTTAATCGAACAAACTAAAGTTCCTACTTGTTAAAAATTTAATTTACTAATGTTTTTAATTGGGTTGGGGCGGATTTGGCACCCGCGGGGCCTTAAATATCCATTGGAAAAATCGAGTCCCCACCTTTTTCAAACTGCTCCCCACAGAGGATGAGCCGCAATGCACGGTAAGCCAGGTTTGGGGGCATTTATTCAAGTATTACCCCAAAAGTTTCATCGAAATCCCAACGACAGTTTTGAGAAAATCGCTCAACAGTGGCCAAGCCTATAGAACCCGTCCATACAAAATCAAGCAGCAAAAATTCAATGTCATAAAACTTCTCTCTCAGAGGATGAGCCAATATGCACGGCTTATAGGCATATTGGGGATCGAATTAAGAATATTTGGTGAAAGTTTCATTAAAATCGTATCGACAGATTTTGAGAAAATCGCTTTACAGTGGGGCGTTGAAAATAGCTGTTAGGGAAGGCGCGAGCTCCGGAGCTGGAACCAGACGAAGTCGGTGGTTCAACCCCACTGGAACCACTCTGGTTTCGCATTCAAATATTTGGCGGGAACTAGAAAAACTAATTAATATATGAATCAATTTAATTAATTAAAGTTAAAGAAATGGCATTGTATGTCATTGGCAATATGCGTTGGGGAACCGATAGCTATTTTTCCTATTTGTATGATATTTGCAGCTCGGTTGTTACGCGGTGGCTGCCCAAATAACATTTTCGACGCTAACTTTAAAAATTCTTGCAAGTCTCACAGAGGATGAGCCAACTTGCACGGTATCTTAAACAATGGGGAAAATGATTATTAATTTCGGTTTAGAGTTTAATCAAATCTTATCGACAGTTTTTAGAAATTCAAGTTTTCTCATTTCTGACCCCATTAATGAACACTAGTTCGCAGCTGGTGCCAAAACAAAATTTTCGACGCTAACTTTAAAAATTCTCACAGGATGAGCCAACATGCACGGTATCTTAAACAATGGGGAAAATGATTATTAATTTCGGTTTAGAGCCTTATCCAGTTTTTTCCATTTTAATTTCACGTTTTTCGCCAGTCAAGAGATGCACGGCATCTTAAACAATGGGGAAAAATGATTACTAATTTCGGTTTAGAGTTTAATCAAATCTTATCGACAGTTTTTTAGAAATTCAAGTTTTCTCATTTCGAACACTAGTTCGCAACTCGGTTGGCCACGCGTGGCTGCCAAAACAAAATTTTCGACGCTAACTTTAAAAATTCTTGCAAGTCCCACAGAGGATGAGCCAACATGCACTTAAATGAAATAATTTCGGTTTAGAGTTTAATCAAATCTTATCGACAGTTTTTAGAAATTCAAGTTTTCTCATTTCTGACCCCATTAATGAACACTAGTTCGCAATCGATTCGAAAGATGGCTTCAAACGCGCAATTTTTTGAAAAGGCAAAATTGGCAAAGATTTTGTCAAGGAATAATGCCAGTTTTGGTGCGGGGTTTACATGACCGCATCGACAGCCGGTAAGAAGTTTTTGCCATTCGAGCGGCGCAGCCTTTAGGTTCCGCCCGGCAGCCGCAGCATAAGCCGCCGCAGTGAAGAATGCGAGTAAAGCAGCAGCAGAGTAATACAGGAGGTCAGCAGCAACAGCAGCAGCATTCCGCATCGGCAGCTGTGATTTCGCAGCAGAGCAAGCCGGCAGCCACGCAGCGCAACAAAGTTAAACCAGCAGCCGCAGCTGCAGTGACCCCGCCCATCGATTCCAGCAAAAATTAAAATTATATATCTCTTTATTTAGGAATTAAATAAGCGTGGTCAGCACGGGATCCCGCAGGATAGAAACGTATCAGTTATCTTTTTTGGCGTAACCCCTGGCGGGGCTTTAGATGGCTTCCTATCCTGCGGGATCCCGTGCTGACCACTGACTTAACCCTATTTCCCAATTCCATTTAATAAAAAGATTTATATATAATTTTAAAATTTTTGCTTTATTTAAAAACCTAAATTTGATATGCCATTGGCAATGCTTTCAATGGGGTAGATCGATGCGACGGGGTCCCACTTGCAGCTGCGTCTGCTGGATTACTACTGCTGCAGCAGCGGCGGCTGCAACACGCTGTCGTTGCTCCTGCTGCTGCGGCTGCAGAATCACTAGCTGCCGATGCAGGAATACTTGCTGCTGCTGGTACTCCTGCTGGTAGTACTCCTGCTGGTACTCCTGCTGCTGCTGGTACTCCTGCTGATGCTGGTAGTACTGCTGCTGCTCCGGCTGGTAGTAATTTTGCTGCTGCTGCGGCTGCAGGAACACTTGCTGCGGCTGGGACTCTTGCTGGGACAGGTTTTCCTGCTGCTGCACTGGCCGCAACGCCTGCAGCACGGCTCGCCGAACTTGGCCCTGTTGGCCAATGGGTACATCCTTCACCGCGTTGTTGGCCAACAGGAACCGCTCCCGCCTGTTCAATCCGCCAAGCCCTTGACCTTGCGGTCCGCGGTTAGAGACGCCGCCTGGACGTCCACGACCCCCGCGACCCTGCCGCCCACCGCGGCCCCGGCGACCCCCGCGACCATTGGCGCCGAAAACCTGGACATTTATATACATCTACAGAGAAAATTAACAAATTAAAATCTTATTTGCCAAACTAAATAAACACTTACCTTTCCTCAAAATTGCGCGTATTTCTTTACTCCCAGAGTTGCACTGAAGTAGGAAACCGATATCGATATAACATCGAATATCGAATATCGAATACATCGTCTCATCGATATGGAACTAGTGTTCAATAATGGGGTCAGAAATGAGAAAACTTGAATTTCTAAAAACTGTCGATAAGATTTGATTAAACTTTAAACCGAAATTAATAATCATTTTCCCCATTGTTTAAGATACCGTGCATGTTGGCTCATCCTCTGTGGGACTTGCAAGAATTTTAAAAGTTAGCGTCGAAAATTTTGTTTTGGCAGCCACCGCGTGGCCAACCGAGTTGCGAACTAGTGTTCATTAATGGGGTCAGAAATGAGAAAACTTGAATTTCTAAAAACTGTCGATAAGATTTGATTAAACTCTAAACCGAAATTAGTAATCATTTTCCCCATTGTTTAAGATACCGTGCATGTTGGCTCATCCTCTGTGGGACTTGCAAGAATTTTTAAAAGTTAGCGTCGAAAATTTTGTTTTGGCAGCCACCGCGTGGCCAACCGAGTTGCGAACTAGTGTTCATTAATGGGGTCAGAAATGAGAAAACTTGAATTTCTAAAAACTGTCGATAAGATTTGATTAAACTCTAAACCGAAATTAATAATCATTTTTCCCATTGTTTAAGATACCGTGCATGTTGGCTCATCCTCTGTGGGACTTGCAAGAATTTTTAAAAGTTAGCGTCGAAAATTTTGTTTTGGCAGCCACCGCGTGGCCAACCGAGTTGCGAACTAGTGTTCATTAATGGGGTCAGAAATGAGAAAACTTGAATTTCTAAAAACTGTCGATAAGATTTGATTAAACTCTAAACCGAAATTAGTAATCATTTTTCCCCATTGTTTAAGATACCGTGCATGTTGGCTCATCCTCTGTGGGACTTGCAAGAATTTTTAAAAGTTAGCGTCGAAAATTTTGTTTTGGCAGCCACCGCGTGGCCAACCGAGTTGCGAACTAGTGTTCATTAATGGGGTCAGAAATGAGAAAACTTGAATTTCTAAAAACTGTCGATAAGATTTGATTAAACTCTAAACCGAAATTAATAATCATTTTTCCCCATTGTTTAAGATACCGTGCATGTTGGCTCATCCTCTGTGGGACTTGCAAGAATTTTTAAAAGTTAGCGTCGAAAATTTTGTTTTGGCAGCCACCGCGTGGCCAACCGAGTTGCGAACTAGTGTTCATTAATGGGGTCAGAAATGAGAAAAACTTGAATTTCTAAAAACTGTCGATAAGATTTGATTAAACTCTAAACCGAAATTAGTAATCATTTTTCCCATTGTTTAAGATACCGTGCATGTTGGCTCATCCTCTGTGGGACTTGCAAGAATTTTTAAAAGTTAGCGTCGAAAATTTTGTTTTGGCAGCCACCGCGTGGCCAACCGAGTTGCGAACTAGTGTTCATTAATGGGGTCAGAAATGAGAAAAACTTGAATTTCTAAAAACTGTCGATAAGATTTGATTAAACTCTAAACCGAAATTAATAATCATTTTCCCCATTGTTTAAGATACCGTGCATGTTGGCTCATCCTCTGTGGGACTTGCAAGAATTTTTTTAAAAGTTAGCGTCGAAAATTTTGTTTTGGCAGCCACCGCGTGGCCAACCGAGTTGCGAACTAGTGTTCATTAATGGGGACAGAAATGAGAAAAACTTGAATTTCTAAAAACTGTCGATAAGATTTGATTAAACTCTAAACCGAAATTAATAATCATTTTTCCCCATTGTTTAAGATACCGTGCAAGTTGGCTCATCCTCTGTGAGACTTGCAAGAATTTTTTTAAAGTTAGCGTCGAAAATGTTATTTGGGCAGCCACCGCGTGGCCAACCGAGCTGCAAATATCATACAAATAGGAAAAAATAGCTATCGGTTCCCCAACGCATATTGCCAATGACATACAATGCCATTTCTTTAACTTTAATTAATTAAATTGATTCATATATTAATTAGTTTTTCTAGTTCCCGCCAAATATTTGAATGCGAAACCAGAGTGGTTCCAGTGGGGGTTGAACCACCGACTTCGTCTGGTTCCAGCTCCGGAGCTCGCGCCTTCCCTAACAGCTATTTTCAACGCCCCACTGTAAAGCGATTTTCTCAAAATCTGTCGATACGATTTTAATGAAACTTTCACCAAATATTCTTAATTCGATCCCCAATATGCCTATAAGCCGTGCATATTGGCTCATCCTCTGAGAGAGAAGTTTTATGACATTGAATTTTTGCTGCTTGATTTTGTATGGACGGGTTCTATAGGCTTGGCCACTGTTGAGCGATTTTCTCAAAACTGTCGTTGGGATTTCGATGAAACTTTTGGGGTAATACTTGAATAAATGCCCCCAAACCTGGCTTACCGTGCATTGCGGCTCATCCTCTGTGGGGAGCAGTTTGAAAAAGGTGGGGACTCGATTTTTCCAATGGATATTTAAGGCCCCGCGGGTGCCAAATCCGCCCCAACCCAATTAAAAACATTAGTAAATTAAATTTTTAACAAGTAGGAACTTTAGTTTGTTCGATTAAATGCTTTATTTACGAAATAATTCAAAAATAAAAAACCCCCTCTGTGTTCCATTTCCCACCGTTCCGATTCGACGCTAACTCACCGACGCTAATTTGACGGACATAATTTAGGGGCATGGGCATTGTAGGTCAGCGTGACCGCGCCGGAAAAAATCGAAAAATACACTAAAATACACCACTTCATATATCACTATATACCACTAAAATACCATAAAAAATGTCTGTAAAAACGTGGGAATATTTGAATTAGGTATACAAATATATCAGAGATATTGATAACCAAATATTGTTTTATTAGAAGTACGTAACAAAGGCTCCTTTTTTTTTAATTTCATTTTATATTACAAAATCAATATTTGGATTCAATTTATTAAGATATCGAATTTAGGGGCATGGGCATTGCAGGTCAGCGTGACCGCACCGGATAAATCGAAAAATACACTAAAATATACCACTTCATATTTCACAATATACCATTAAATACCATAAAAAATGTCGGTAAAAACGCGGGAATATTTGAATTGGGTATACAAATATATCATTTTATATTACAAAATCAATATTTGGATTCAATTTATTAAGATATCGAATTTATGGGCATGGGCATTGCAGGTCAGCGTGACCGCGCCAGACAATACCATAAATACCATCGAAAAATACCATTTATCCCTCAAAAATATACTACTATGCCACTATCGATGTTTTAAAGAAGTCGATATATCGATATATTTCTTATAATCGATAAGCTTCTTTTAAAAGCTCATTTATAAAAAGGTGGGAAACTTTGCTGTGCACAAGAACGTAATCAAACGTGAACTGATCAAAAACGTAATCCCTTGATCATAAACGTAATTATCTTGAATTTTTCAATAAATTTTAATTAATAGAAAACGTTTCTTTTGGTAATATCTAAAGTTTTTGCTTAGTATGCATTTATTTACATGCTCTCCTTATATTTTAAATTCTTTCATTGAAAGTTTAAAAAGAACCTGGACCCCCTTTTCACCATTTTAAAAACGACAAAATTTAAAAATTGTGAATGCAACTTTATTCAAGTATATTCATTTTGTTTTTGTTGTTCATTTTTTTCTCTTGTTATGTTTTCAGTTTGTTTTCCTTTTCGTCTTGTTGGTGTCCGTGTTTTTGTTTATAATCTTGTTATTGTTAGTGTACATCGAATATTACCATACATAAAAATGTATTTCAATCTTAAGTTTAATGCGAAAACAATGGTTAAACGTATGTGTGCATGTATTTTAGACGGAAGAAAAATCAACAACGAAAAAAAACAATTTTAAATTTCGACTAGAACTTACCTTTTATTAATTAATATTAATTAGAATAATATATTTATCATGTGAGGCCCGTGAGGGCGTGGGTGTGGGCGTGGAAGGGAATAGGAGGGAGGAAGGACCAAGGATTGCGTGCTGCGTTATGTGCCTGGCAACGGGTCGTGTGTGTATGCCTCATCATGTGTGATTTCCACATGCGTATGTGTGTGCCGCCGCCGCCGCCGGGTGTGTATGCGGTCCTTATGTTGCTGGCCATGTCCGTTTTGGGTTACACACATATGGGGGTTGATTCCAGGCCAGGGATTCCTTCATTAGGGTGCCTCAGTAGCACGAGATTTGGAGCCAAGTCCGAGCTTAGGCACTTGTTGCCTGGACCCTTGCCTTAGCCGAGGTTAGACCGGGGATATATCCATGAGTTGCTGCGATTTTACACCCTGTTTATGTACAGTGAGGCACCCTGTAAGCGCTTCCTTCCTCCTCCTCCTGGGGGGCTGTTTGAAGTTCCGCCTTTTTTGGGGGTTCGTGTGTGGCGTGTGTGTGTGTCGTGTGCTATGACTATTCTAGGTGTGTGTGTGTATACATAACTATATATATAATATATATAGATTTATGTATATATATTTATATATCGTACGAATATAATGCATGCATTATAAAAATACTTTACTTTATGTTTACGTTACGTTTTTTCTCATCTCGTTAAATGTTAACTTAAAAAAAAAATTGCCAGGCCCTAATCCTAGAAAGGCGCCTGCTGCCCCATTTAACTCCTGCTCCTACATCCTAGCTCCTAGCTCCTAGCTCCTCCTTGCTCCTGGTTCTGTTTCCGTTTCTGTTTCGGTTTCTGTTTCCGGTTTCTCCTTCCTCAGCGTTTTCTTGACTGGATTGTATACAATATATATTATTTATAGATGTGTGTGTGTTCCGACGCCGATCCTGGCCAGCTACCATTGCTCCTTCTCTTTCTCTTTTTTCTCCTCCTGCTGGAGCCAGCTCCAAAAATGGTTTTACCTCCTTAAACTCCGGCTTAATCCTGCACGTCCTGCTCAGTGCTCAGTGCTCAGTAGCCCTTGAGCCTATCGGCCAGCGGCGGCTTGATGACCTTGGGCGCACTGGCCCGCGCCACCCGCATCCTTTCGGCGGCCTTGGCCAGACGCTTCTTGCGCTCCTCAACTGTCTCCGAGGCGCGGCGCAGCCGCTGCCGTGCGGCATTCTTCATCAGTCTTAGGGTTCTTTGTACTTCCGTTTCGTTCTGCCTGCGCACACGGTTCGCCTCCGCATTCTTGGCCAGCC
The DNA here is from genome assembly GCA_014170255.2 of Drosophila triauraria. Classification (NCBI taxonomy): domain Eukaryota; kingdom Metazoa; phylum Arthropoda; class Insecta; order Diptera; family Drosophilidae; genus Drosophila; species Drosophila triauraria. The sequence continues at coordinate 5,686,029 of CM024333.1, read as the reverse complement.
GGATGCGGTATTCCGCCTCCGATTCCTTCGATCGCTTATCCCGCATTCGGGCCGCGTTGCGCTCCAGTCGCCGTTCGCGCGCCTCAATCGATTCGTTACTCCGCCGCCTGGCTGCCTTTTGCGCCCGCGACGATTGGCCCAGCGATATTTGCTGGCCGAGATGCGGCACGCCAAGATTGGCGAGGCCTGGAACACCACCGACAACGTCGTTGACGCCGCCACTGCCGACCACCACAACGCCCGTGGATAGATGATGGTGCAGGGGATGTGGCTGCTGTTGCTGCTGCTGCTGCTGTTGGGTGACCTCCTGCTGATGCTGCTGCTGCTGTTGCTGGTGGGGATTCCCACCTTGAAGCTGCTGCTGCTGCTGAGGGAAGCCGTTCTCTAGACCCAAGACCGCCGCCGCCCCTGCTGCTGCTGCTGATGTGCTGGAGCTAACTGTGGCGCTGCTGCTGCTGGCTGTGGCCGCCGAGGAGCCCGACACGGAGACAACGGAATCCGCACCAGCACCCGTTACGGATACAGATGAGGCTGAGACGGAGGCGGAGGCAGAGGCGGAGGCAACGGCAGCGGCGGCGGCCGCCGAACTCGTATAGTTGTTGTACTCTATGAGGCCCCGATTGCCCGGATAGAGGGCATGGTGCATGGGACTCTCATAGCTGAGATATTCCGGCTTGATGAAGAACGGATCGCGGCCCGTCGGCGAGTTGAGGAAGTAGAGGCGACTGTGGTGCTCGGTGGTAATGCTCCCTCCGCCACCCACACCCGCGGACATCGGGGTATATTTTGTGCGCTCGCTAGCGACGACTCCTGCTGCGACCTGGTTTCGTTTTGGTTACGGGCCTCGTCGTTGGTCTGCCTTGCCTCCCTTCCTGTGTGTGTTCCTTGGCGGAGTTGCGGGAGCAGCTCCTGGCCTGGTGGTGGTGCTGCTGCTTCAGCTTCTGGGCTCTACACGTTCGGCGTTCTCTGCTGGTGTTGCTGTTGGTGTGTTACTCTGTGTTCGCTGGGCCCGTCCCGCGCACCGCTAGGCACAATTAACTGGCAAAAATGTGGCGAGTAAACAACAAAAGCGACATAACTAATCAATATGGAAAAAAGCTCTAGCTGCGAGTGCAAGCTTTCGCGCGCAAAAGCTTTCGCTTCCAGGCGCAACCTATCGATAGTGCTGTTATCGATTGTAAAAACGTTTGCAAAATATAACCGTTTGTTTTCAATAAGTGAGCAACGAAATATAAGGTTATTTTGTGCTACTTTTAGCTCATACAATTATACTGTACTTATTTCAAAACAATACATTCCGATTTAAGCAATTTCTATATATCGTGGTGGTATATATCGATAAGACTATCGTATTTTGTAGTATTTTTTGGGAAAAAGCTCTAGTGGCACCAAAAAATGTTTATCCGATGTTTTCTGCCTATCGTTAGACTATCGCCACTAGCAACCGTAAGCCATTGGCGGGAAAAGCAATTGGCGGGGAGTTTTTGAATTTCAATCAAAATTAACCCTTAGTTACCTCTTAAAATGTCTAAAATAAACACAATTTTATACGTAGAAGGACTTTCCTTGTATTCACTGGCAGCTTAAATATTCATTTACAAATATACAAAGTACACGTACATTGCACAGGCAATATAAACACATCGACCAAGGTTCGATTAAATGTTAGGCCTGGGATATAGAAATTTAGCGTTCTTAGGTCCTCAGATTCTCTTTATGGGTCTTCGCGCTAGCGGGATCCCCAGCTTCGACCCGAGTACCTTCTGGCATTATCAAAACATGGACCATGGATCGATATTGCTCGATCAAATGTTAAGCCTGGAATGTAGAAATTTTGAGTTCTTAGTTCTCCAAACGGTTTTGTTATCAAATCTCACACTTCTCTTTATGGGTCTTGGCGCTAGCGGGAGCTGGAGTAGTTTCTACCGGAGCAACTGCTCTCTGTATATTCCGGGTTTCGGTAGTAAAACTGAGCGCTGCGTCCACGAGGTGCACGGTATTCCTCCTCCTCTTCATCCTCCTCCCATTGGATCGACGGCCTCACAGCTGTCTTATTAGTTTTGCGCCAAAATATACCGAAAAGCATCTGAATAATGACAAAAACTTGTACTATCATAATAATCAAATATGTTAATATATTAGGTGCCATGATTTTGGGTTACTTAAAAACGAACTTAAAAAAATATTGTACTAGAAAATTTATACTTGATGCTGATGCTTCTACTGAACGAAAGGGAATGAGAAACTGTAGCAGGGCAGCTTGTTTCTGGCTTGGATTTTAAGTCCAAGGCATACTTGAATTTAAAGGAAAATTGATGAAATATAAAAAGAAAATACAAAAAAATATATATATGTTTTCGTTGAGAAAATTTGTATTTATTCCCTGGTAAGTTCCGCCTCCTACCTTAAGGATAAGCTGGCTCCTTAGAAGGCAATGTGTTGCAATGCGCCTGAAGGCCTACAAAAATTATACCTATTAAATGCGCAATTTATGCCAGATGGAGCCCAGGTAAAAGCCCACGGGCCTGAGCTTGTATTTACCTGCTGCAAACAGCCTTGAACTTTCACCAAGAGCAGCGGCCGAGCCGGGCCGGGGCATTGGCGACCCACGTGTGTGTAGGCCTCCTCTTTTTTTTTTCTTCTCTTTTTTCCCCCTCTGTGGGTGTCGAAAAGCTGCGCGCCGTGCAAGGTAAATACCACACAGAGACAGAGCCAACAAAGTTGATAAAACACGCGGACAGACAGCAGAGAGAGAAAAAAATTAAACACCGAAATTGGCAGCCAAGGTGCGTTTGTTTAGCCGCCGCCGGCGAAGCCTTCAACTTGAATTAAGCGTTCGTTTGGATGGATCTGCCCATGTGATCCGGCACAGGCTGCTTGTAACTGGCTATTTGTTTTCAGTGCATTCACAATTCCCCAGCAATTAATTAAGTAAATAAGAGATTAATTAAGCCAGGACGTTTTTAAATCCCATTATAATTCTTAATAATAAATATTGGAGTTTAAGCCACAATAAGTCAGGAAAACTCCTTAAAAATGTACTAATAAACAAAAATAAATAAGACACAATTCGTTTTTCAGTTCTCCTCTTGAATTCGTAGCACTTTCGCTTTCAAAGAACTGGAACGAACGCTGACGGCTTTGGGAAACTGGTTACCTTTCCCCATATTATTTTTAATACATTTTTTTTCCATTTCCCATTTAACCGGCGAAAGTGCGAGAGACACCCGAGAGATGATTCACGATGCATTCGAAAAAGAAATTCCAAATTCCGCGGCGGCGACTCGGCTGCATTTTTCACATAACTCCAGTCCCCAAAGACCTGATCTCGGAGACAGCTGGCGGGGCGCAAAGAATTACGATATTGGGCCCGAGTCCGGGCCACGACCACATGGAGGAAAAAACCCCCAGCAGGAAAAACCTGAGTTATGACCCGAACATGGGTTGAGTGAAAAAATGCGATAAATAAACAGCCAAATTTTTATCGCTGACTGTCTCAGCCATTTGATATTAATAAGGCTAAGTTACAAGAAAATATTTATACATATTTGAAGCAGAAAAAAAAGGGTTACAAAAATTCTAGCAAAAATTTCGACTCTTAATTTTGATATATTCCCATAATTCGTTTTAAATAAAGCTTAATGGTGATTTAAATTATCTATTAATAAGTAACATAAAATAAATAAATAATCGATCCGTGTTTTGTTTATATTTATTCATTCAGGCATGGCACTCGGAATGGAGGCACATTACAGAGGAGCCCCATATGGGGTAATTGTGATTAGATCCATTCCATGCTCGATTGCAATTCGATTAGCGTCATAATTTATTGCACTTCGGGTGGTCGGGGGGTGGGCAGGGCAGTGCTGGCAAATCATCTGCAGAGAAAAATAATTCTAGGTCTCAGGGGGATTCTTTTTAAATATTTATAAATTTTTTTTATTCAGAAAGCTAACTTTAAGTGCAAGAAAATATATCCCTTAAGTGCTCGAAAATATATCCAGCTCGTTGGGGAGATTTCTGAATATATTTTGTATATATTTTAAATTTATTTAAATAATTTTATTTGTTACTTATTTTCTGATATTTATCTATTATTTTCGCCTACTTTAAAGCATCCAATGATATTTCTTTTTAACAGAAATATAGCCTGCTTATTTTTAAATTATTTCAAATTCTTAGCTTTTAGCTAGCATCCACGCTTAGTTTTAAAGTAATTTTAATCCCCCTAGCTCTAAATCGTTATCTAATTTTAACTTAAAGTATTTTTTGCTTTGAAAATATAGATTTTAAAGGCAAAGTGCCCTCTTCATAGCATACTTTTGTGCATATTTTAAATAGATTTAAAATCGCTCACCACTTCCCTGGCTTTTAAGTGTGATTATTTCAACAAGTGATCATATTTTCTGCGTGCTGACACAGGAACCCCTTAAGGTTTATTTTTTTTTGTGACCATATGATACGAGCATGTCCATATGGAGGCGCACATATCATCTCGCAGCACTCATATTGCTCCGTTTTGGGTAATTATGTCATGGGGCTCGGGGCTAATCGGCGAGCCGCAGCGCAGCGAAATTCCCTCAGTCGATGCCAACTATCACGTCACCACGTCGTCGTCGCTCTATGCTTTTCTATACTATATAAACAATATAAACTATATAGGCGATATGCCACGGAATGACGACATTTGAAAGGCGAACATGTAGAGTTTGTTTACATTTGTGCCTTGGCGCAGTGGAATAAAAATATAACACCTGGCGAGAGCTTAATGTTTCTGAGAGATTATTTAAATATAAATAAATGTAAAGACATATAATAATAATATAATATTTTGCTAGAACCCTACTGTAAGTATAATAAATATAATGAGATTTATAATCCATCATTTGGCTTAGTTTTCAAATACAGATTATGCCTCAAATTGATTTCAAAAGTTAATTCAGTTTTAAATAATTATTCTATAAAACCATTAAATAAAAAGAATGAATATCTAAATATCTAGGTTATTAAAAATACATTCAAAAGCATTTAATTGTATTTAAAATATATTTTATTATATTTTCCCGCTGAATGTTAAACTTGGCTTCTTTTAAAAACCAAAAACTCTGCAAAGAACTCCACTTTTGGCTGAAGAAATCAATGGAAATCGCTTTATAGGCATATATGAATGGCTATTTATAATCGCGATCGTAAACAACAACAACAAGTGGTGACGCCAAATGGCAAAATAAATAAATATATCTTAGTGACGACGACGAGACTTCTTTTAAGAAATGCTGACAACGCCTCCTCCCTCGGCTGTGAATCATCCCATCGACTTGGCTTGGTCGGTTTTGGGGAACTCGATTTCGGGGTTTCGCCTTATTTGGTTAATTCCGATAAAAATTTTATTGCGATTATTACACAAAATCCATGAATCATTTGGTGTTCCACTCGGCCTTATGATCAGTCAGAGTCAAAGTCTGAGCGGTTGCATTGGTCAAGATACACGTATATAATTTTGGGCATGAGATAATTTACTCTACCGACTTTCACTTATTTTTTAATCATTTAGGTAAAACTTTAGTTGTTTATCGATTTAAAATCGATTTTTGCTTAGAAAAATATTAATACCTTTTGATTTTTTACCAGCTTTTCTTTAAAATGAAAATATTGAAAGAGAAACTGATCTGTATCGACTGATTCTATGCCGACCTTCGCTAATTATTGAATCATTCAATTCAAAAACATCCTTTATCGATTTAAAATCGATTTTTGCTCAGAAAAATATCGATATTTAAGATTATTTTCCAGCTCTATTTAAAATAGGAATTTTTGAAAGGGAGACTGATCTGATCGATTAGGAAAGAACATTTTTTTAAGGGCATTTTAGAAAATGTTTATAAAGGTTTCCCAATCATTTTTGATACTTTTTTTCCTTTACCTGTAGAAAAGAGTAGGCCTTGATAATAAAATCCTTCAGTTTAACTTTTCATTTCCCTTTCTGTTCACTTCTATTCTTACTTTTATCAGTATCAGTTCGTATTCAAATCATTCTAGTTAAAAATTATTATACAACATGTTTGTTCTCCAAATTTTACTTTTCTTTTTGGCATTTATACTAATATCCTTGTTTAACCATATAATTTCCACACAAAGAAAAGCTCGAGAGGCCGCCCGGCAGCTGGAACAAGAGCAGTCAGAGGTGCAAGAAGAGGAGCCTCTTGATGATGACCCGGAATATGAGGAGCCCGAGATGGAAGATGAGCCACCAGCTGAGCCGCATCATGGGTATGGCTATGAACATGTGCGAGCCGTGGTGCCGCCTAATGAGTATGGGTATGAATATGTGCGACCCGAGGTGCCGGTACAGGTGCCACCACAGAGGGAGCTCGTAGAAGGGCCACCTCGTATTGGACTTGTTCTGCCCCCGTCTGTCCCAAGGGAGCTATTGCTGCCGGATGAATTCCGCTCTCCGTGGGTTAACCCGAACCCGGCCTACGCTCGTCGTCGATTTGACAATTCCAGGCGCCTGATGTTTCAACCCCAAAATCCCTTAAGAGAACCCTTAGAGGACAATTAATTCCCATGTTCCGGGCTTAATATTTGGATCCTTCCGATGTTCATCGAATGTTTATATGTTTCTATGATGCCTGGTCTTTTGGTATACATTTTAATTGCATTATGTTTCCGTTTGAAATCGATAACATCCGGAAATCCCTAAAGAGGATCTGCTGGGGACTTCAAATTACTGTGTCCCATGTCCCATGTCCCCGAAATCCCTGAAGAGGATCTCCAGGCTTGATATTTGGATCCTTCTGATAACTATCTTATGTTATGTTTTTATGATGCCTGGTTTTTTGGTATAAATTTTAAATGCCTTATGTTTCCGTCTGAAATCAATGACACCTCGAAATCCTTGAAGTCGACCTCCTGAGACAAAAAATTGCCATGTTCCAGGCTTAATATTTGGATCTTTCCGATGACTTTCGTATGTGAACCAATCTGTTACATGTTTCTGATGATGATTTATGAAATTTATTACGTTTTTGGCGTCTTGAGGTATCTAAAAGTAAAAAAATTAAAAAAAAAGGATACCTTTGGATAATAAATCCACCAAGTTAATGAGCAGAAGCCAAAGAACAGACCTTTGAGGACGGCACAGACCACCTGAAGCCTTTGGAACCAAATCTGAGTGGCATCGATCTGCGGGCACAACCCTCCTGCCAGTGGGGAATCCAATATATGGTTCAGTACCTGGACGATCTGCAGCTGCTCGTCGACCTCCTGCAAGTCCTCGTGCTCAGGCGCAGCCCGTTTGGATCTGTTGAGACATATGCCCGCAGGACGATGCCTTGCCCCCGGTTTGGCCAGGACTTTGGCGTCTGGTCTGGCATCTGGTCCCTCGTCGTAGAAGGGCCGTGCAAGATCAGTGCGTGTAAGATCAGGCTGGTGCGGCAGCGAGGACTGTGCGGATGTGGGCAGACCCAACAGAAAAGATGACAACATGAACAAGACGTGATCACAGCTCCGCCAACTAATTCCTTGCAATGGTTGCACTTGTATGGCTCCAGCTCCTCGGCATGAAAGCGGTCCAAAGCGGGAACAGGGCACTCCTCCGGTACAGTCAACTCTGGCGGGCACTGGAGCAAGAGGAGGAACTCCATCACAAGCTATGATATTGCCCCGAAATCCCTAAAGAGGAGCTCCAAAGGAAAACAAGTAACCATGTCTCAGGCTTAATATTTGGAGCCTTTTGATGATCCATCTTATCGTGATCCATCTCCTTCGTTAATATGTTCAATTGATGAACAATTTTAAATGCATTTTATTTTGATAACCCAAAAAACCTTTACTTTCGTGTTGGCATATTTTGGTGGCTTAAAAAGCGAAGAATATATAGAAGTAGCTCAGAAATTGGAAAATATATATAGAAGTAATTATGGTAAATGCTTTGAAACGCATGCGATTTGGTTCGTAGCAGCAATTTGGCATCGTTAAGTGTGTCATCTCCCGTAACGACTGCAAAATGGACGTTTAATTGCAGTTTTTAATTTGGTTTTTTTTTTAGCTACAAATTTGCATGCGACTCTCATGGGAGTCGCCGTCGCCGACTGTTTGTCTGGGCCAAAAAGTCTGAATACGGCCATTAACAATACGTAGTCTCTCCCCTCGCTTTTCCTGTTAACTCTCCTCAGCTTCAGATACAGATACGGATTGCATAATCCTCATACAGATCTACTGCCATAGATTTCGTTTTCGTTTTCGATCTATATATTTCTATATATACATATATAGGTGGCGGAGGGTATATAGCAGACAATTAAAACAATTGATGCGATTTCTCGCACAAATGTGCCAAACACGAACGTTCAATTTATATTTAGTCGATCGCCTTCATCCGTCAAATGGTCATCAATAGTTGTTGGATCAACCGCAGAGCCAGAGCCAATCCAATCCCAAATCCAATCCCCAAATCGAAATCCAATTCCCCCTCATCGTATGTTTGTTTTTGTATTTTTTGTCACGATGCAAAGGCAAGAAATTAAATCGATTAAAAATCGATCAGTGGTTTTTTCTGTTTTTTTATTTTAATTTTTTTTTTTTAATTTTTGAGTCAAAAGCAGCTTTGATTTTAATGAAATGAAAGGTATTTCGATTCACAAAAATAATTAAAAACTAAGTTAAAGTTAAAGTTTGTAAATAAATAAATTTTTTATTATAATATCATATTAAGAAATATATTTAATATATCTAATCTAAATATATTTAGATATACGTTTTTTTTTGTCAAATTAAAATGTTATTTACTTTAATAACCACCAAGCTTAATGCACACAAGTTTCCGGTTTAATAATTAGGCTTTTACCGCTTGTCGCACTAGAATTCCCAATAGGTTCTAGCTGCAAACGAGTGATATTTACGCTAAATGTTGGGATTTTTTTTGTGGTTGTTGTTGGTCGTAAAACAACTCTTTATTTTTTTAAACAAAATATTTTAAGCATACTTATAACACTAAATACTTATAAATAATTGTAAATAATAATTAAATGAATATTATAATTAGGAAATAATTGGATATTTGGTTTAATATCCGAATGTTATTATAAATTTTAAGAAATAAATAATTTTTAATAATTAAGTATTTTTTATTATTAGTATTATTATAAATAATTATTATTTAGTATTTTTTCGAGTGCACATGTCTAACAGCTTGGGATTTCGTCATCATCAGCATCTCAGCGTCAGCTTTAGCATCATCATTAACATGCCGCCACCTCTTGAATCACTTTCTACTTTCACTGCTTTACACTGCACACAAATCGTAAATCGTAAGCTCAAGAAAAATAAATAAAATAAGAGAAAAAGACACACCACACACACACAGAGGCATTTTCTTTTCGCACTTCAACGCTAACATGGCGAAAATGGACTGACGTCAGCGATGCCTGCTGATAACCTTTGCTTCAGAAATGTTAACTAACAGCTGTTGCTCGCTCTGTAAGGAGTCTATGTATGTATGGGATTACCGCGACGCAGAAATACCTGAAATACCTTACCTGATCTCTCAGGCATCAGACATCAAACATCAGGCATGAGGCGGCACTCGCCAATAGCTAATTACTTAGTTGGGCAAACACTATACATATATTTGGCTTTAATTTTCAGTCAGTCAGCCCTCAGCTGATCACACAGATGCGAGATGCTTCCGCAAGTTGGCATTACAGCTGTTGGCCACCACCATAGCGAGATGATGCAGATGAAGTACAGTGAAGGCTGGCTAACAGCTACCTTGAGCTTTTCTTAACTAAAAAAAAATACGTAGAATCTCTGGGGCATGTTTTATGATATTTAATATACATATAAATCTTAAAAATATTTTATTTATTTTTAAAAATAAATAAAAAACTTAAAAATATTTTATTTATTTTTATTTTAAAATTTGGATTCTTAGTATTTAAGCTTAAGACAATAAGCCGATCGAGGTTCAAATATATGAAAAACAGCTGCTTTAAAAGGAAGCCACCTTGTTCTCATTAGTGTCCGAACTTCAACTTGGGAATTCTAGAGCAACTTAAGCGGTTTCCAGAGTATCCCCTTGTGTGCTTTGGGCTTTCAAGCATTCTTAAGTTTAAATCAGAGTCTAGTCATGTAAAAAATTAAGTATTTTAATATCATATAGAACAAATTAATGAAAAAAGAAATATCTACTAAATAAAATATAGGGAAGTACATTTCCAAGAACTTAAAATGGTTGTTGTATCCAAAAAAGATCCCTTTATAGACTATAAAATATGGATATGATCTAAGCAAAAACCAACTTATATAACCAAATATTGGTGCAGTAACTTCTAAGAGGATTTTACTGTATCATCGTGTCGGGTTTACATCTCTTTTATGCACTGACCTCGCACTGCAGGGCCGGCATCAGTCAGCTGAAAAGAAAAAAAAAATGCTAAAAAAAACAGAGAAATAAAAAACACATGCGGTTTGATCTTGATCAACGCCGCACTAAGGTAACACCGCGGTCTGTAAGCGTTTGGCCAAGGTAAATATATTCCCCCGAACCGAGAGGGGCCTGTGTGTTAGCATATTGAACATAAGCTTGTGCCTCCCTCCTCCTGTTGGTGTTTTCCAGAGGCAAAAATCTGTATACAAGGGACAAAAGACAAGAAGCGAAAATTCCCAAAAAGATCTGGGGGAGATTTCGGAGTGGCGTGACGTTGATTTCTTATTTTATTTATTTTTATTTTGCGGGTCAACGTGCCTTTTGTCACGCTTCTTACATATTTCCCACTCGATTTCTTTTCCGCTTTAAAAAAAATTACTCATACGACAAGTGTGCTGTGACAATCAAGGGGCGTGATCCTTTATTTTTGGTGACTTTAATTACAGAAGCAAGTTCCCGATTTAAAATCGATGTTTGCATACCAAAACATCGAAAAATTTGATACTTTTCCCGCTTTTTAAGAACATAAGGAAAATATAACTCATCCGCCAGGTGTGCTGTGAAAGTTAAGGGCGTGATCTTTTATAATTTATCACTTTTTATACAGAAACAAGTGTCCAGTTTCCACTTTCCACTTCCGAGTTAGACCTGGAAACACATCCATGTATATCGATTTAAAATCGATTTTTGAAAAGTTCGATTCTTTCCTAATAATGAAAATATTACTCATCCGCCAGGTGTGCTGTGAAAAATAATGGAATGTTATACTTTATTACTTATCACATTTTTTACAGGAACAAGTGTCCAGTTTCGTCTCCTTTTAAGTTTATCGATTTAATATTTTCATCCGAAATCATCGATTAGTTCGATTATTTTTTCCGCTCTTTTCCCACTTCCCATTTCCGGTTCAAATAAGAACAACAATGTGCTTTAAGGTGATATTTTAAACAAATCATTTGTTTCTTTTATTCTCGTGTCAATTATATCGTTTTGTGCAGTGCATTTTGTGCACCGCTATATTTTTTTTTTTCTTCTCAATAATAAAATATATATCAATATATATATATATATTTATAAAAATACATGCATACTACAGTGTATTTGTTTTGTGCTCAACTTATGCTGCTAGGAACATCGATTTTCGAATAAAGTATTCCTCTCTCTAGGGGATCTCCAGGAATAGTGCTTAATCGTCGATAGTTTCGATAGAAAACAAAAATATATCGCTTAGTCTCTACGATGTGTGTGTGTGTTTGTGGGTTGTGTGTGGAGTTCAATGTGAAAAATTATACACTTGCAGTAAATTTTCCAATGAACTTTGTCGGGTAAAAAACTCGTTAAATAAATAATCAAAACGAAATAAAAAAAAAGAAAAACCATAAGCATAGGATAAAGAGAAGGAACTAACTTTTATGCGCAGTGTATAAAGTAGTTACGGTCACACTGAACTCGATACCGAATTAGAGATGGAAGCCAGTCGATGTTCGATTAAACTTCGATTATTTTCCAGCTCTGTTCGGCATGCCCTTCTCTTCTACGAATTCCTATATTTATGTCTTATGAGATGCTTCATTCGTACTCGAACTAAAAAGTAATAGTAAACGTAAGATAGTAATCATAATGTTTAAATCGAAACGAAAACCTAAAAGTTAACTATGCTTAAATGGAGTGATTTTTTGCTTTGAAAGTTTTGGTCAAAAATAAAAGTATTTGGATTGCCTTTCGTGTCTCTCATAAAAAGATTTATGTATTTTTTGTATTTTTCTTATTTTCTTTTCTTTTTGTTGTGTGTTTGGGTGTGTGTGTGTAATATGTGTGTGAGAAAGTGAAAAAAAACATCACAGCTAAAACTTCAGTACATTTTCTCGTGGTTCAAAAAAATTAAACACTTAAAAAAAAAAAAAAACAATATATATGTAGATTAAAGTTCTATTTTCTTCTCTATAAATATATACGCTTACAAAATATATATATATTATATGCTTTCTTTACTTTTTCTTTTCTTTTTTGTCCTTTTTTTGTTGTTGTCATTTGTTGTCGATTTTATATAGATATATATATATATATGTATGTAAGCGCCGCGCCCTCCGGCTGGCCATCGAAAGGGGATGTATCCTGGCGGCATCCGGATTGGGTACACAAGCGTCGTCCTCCAGATGCCCGGCAGCATAGATATCCTTTGATAGCCAGTTGGCCGGCACCGGCTGAGATTTTGGGTTTTTTGTTTTTCTTGTTTTTTTTTCCTTCTTTTCTGAATACGACGAACGACGGCTAAGTGGCTACTGGCTAGTGGCTAGTGGCTAGATCCTAGATCCTAGATCCTATAACTAAAAGTACTTGCTGGCCCCTCCCTCCCTCTCTATCCTACTACCCCTCTCTGATACCCATCAGTCGTCCCAGCTCCAGGTGGGATCCAGGAGCTCGCGATTGATCCGCCAGAGCATTAGCTCCATGCAGGCGCGCGAATCCTCGAAGCTGCTGTGCCCGGTGGTGCCGTCGCCGCTCTGGATCTCCCGCTTCAGATGGACCTTGGTGAGGTGCCGCAATGCCCGGCGGTAGGGAAAGCCGCTGCAGTGCGGAAACGAGATGGAGGTGTCGATCAGGGTGTTGTGCACGAGACGCAGTGCACGCAGATCGTTGTCCAGACCATGACCCACCAGTATGGTGTCGGCCGAGATAAGCTGCAGGAGATCGCGCTGGACTTCGGCGAGGCTCTTGGCGCCGCCACCGGAGCGCAGGTCGCGCTCGGTGATGCCCGAATAGCGGGTATTGTAGTCCACAATGTCGCACTCGGGGCGCACGAAGTGCTCGTAGACCAGCTGCCCGTTGAGGGCCACCAGGGAGACCTTGGTCACGTCCAGTCCCCGACCGGTATAGCTCATCTCACAGTCCAGGGCGTAGACGCGCTGCTCGTGCTCCTCGCGATGCTGGGTCCTCACAAAGTCATAGTAGGGCCCATTGACGCCCACCACGGATCCGGTCCACACATGCCGCTCGCTGTGACAGCAGCCCGGCGAGGACTCGTCGCTCTCGCTGCAGCAGCTCCAGCGGCCCATGCAGACGCCGTCGTAGTAGCGCTGATACTTGCCCGAGTGATACAGGCACTCCTCCTGCGACAGATACTCGCCGGTGAGCTCGTCCACCAGAAAGTGACGCTTGCAGCGGGCACAGGGCTTGGCCAGGCTGCGCTCCACCTGCACGTACTGGCAGTACTTGAGCTCCAGACCCAAATCCCCGGAGGTGTTGCTCGCGGAGGAGCCCGAGCTGGACTCGCATTCGCTGCCGCTCCACTCTCCGCCCGACTCCGAGTCCAGGGAATGCGGCGAGCTATTGCCCGAATCACTGGACTCCAGTTCGCGCTGCATCAGTCCGTCGTGGGCGTTGATCACAGTGACCGCCGCTGGAGCAGTCTCCGCTGCCAAGGCCGCTGCAAAGCTCATGTGCGGCATGCACTTGAAGATCTCAATGGCCCCATCATGGACCACAGACTCCACGGGGTAACCGTAAACCCTTAGCAGATGATGATCGATGACATGGCGGCGCAACTGCTGCACCAGCGTCCTATCGTCCAGATCCAGTTGCTCGTACTGCCGGAGGGGTGGCACCATGAAGTTGGCATTCTGCCGGCCACGTTCCCGCTCGCGACGCCACTCCAGAGCCGCTCCCGGCATCAGAGATCGCTCGATCCGCTTGCGATTGCCGTTCACATGGGGAGAGCTGGTCGGGGAGCTGGTGGGCGAGCTCAGGGCCGAGGAGGAGGAGCTGCTGCTGTCGGTGCTGGTGCTGGCCAGGTGCTTGCGTGTCGGATTGCCATTCCCTCCATTCTTGCCGGGATTATGGTGGGAGTTGCCACCTCCTCCGTTCGAAGTGTTGCACTTCTTCTTGTTGTTGCCACGCTTCTGTTGCTGCTGCTGCTGCTGCTGCTGGGGATTCTGCTGCTGGCGATTCCACTTGCCACCGTTGCCCTGCTGCTGCTGCTGCTGCTTGCTGCCCTTGCTGACTGGCAACTTCTGGCCGGCATCGATTAGTGGCTGCTGCAGCTGCTGCTGCGGCTGTTGCGGCTGCTGCTGCTGCTGCTGCGGAGACTGTCGGGACTTTTGCTGGCGCTTCGAACGGGATTTGTTGGCCTGGCCGACTTGGTTGCCGGCACCGCTGCCAGCAAGGAGGACACCAGCCTTGGGTCTGTTCAGATGCTCTCTACTCGATTCTATGTCCTCGCTGGTGGCCTCGCTGCTGGTGCTATTGCGGTGCCCCGGATTGTGCTGGCCCAGGAATTTGTCTGCAAAAAAGAAAAACAAAGGGTAGAAATTATTAATACAATATTTCTTTTGGTGAGATAATTAAAAAAATAATAAATACTATAGTTTTTTAGGTTTTATATTAAAGAAATATAATTTATAAAATTAAAAATCAACTTTAAAATATAGGTTTGATCTTCTTTTATATTATTTTCATCGTGTATAGCTTTTTTTCATCTTAATTAAAGTAAATATCCCTTTTAAAATAATTATACACATTTAAAATAATATTCTCAAAAAGAATTAGCATTTTAATATCATCAAATTATTGTTTTGATTAATTTTAATGGCCTTATTAATATTTCTACCATTTAATTTAATTGCAATCAATTTAATATAATAAACCCAACAAAGTTAGTGTAACAAAATGCCCATTTTAGGTCAATTTAGCAGTTAGTTCGCATTTAGAGCCATTATTAGCGGCAGTAGATCATGCAATTACCTTTGATTTGATTTAATTTGATTTAATTTGATTTAATTTAATTAGTTAATATAAATGTTGAACAATTTGTCAGCTTAAAAAGTTATTTATACATTATTAAATGATTTAATTTATGAGGAACTGAAATTTCTATTGTTTCCTATCTGATATTACTTCTTGGAACAATTATTTGATAATAAATATATTTTCTGTGATTTTTCATTTGTTGATAATTTTTCAAAACAAACGTTTCTAGCTAAACATTAATAATCTACTAATTTTCAGCATAATTTTATTAGTCAAATTCCCACACCTTATCTACCCTCCTCCATTTAAAATTCTTGGTTTCTGGAATTTCGGCTATTAAAATAAAATAAATTCAATTTAAATTCGGAATTCAAATTTTTAGCTAACGCAAATTAACGGTGATAACAGGGCGGGCGGCCAGGCACACACGCTCGCGCTTTAGCACACACGCACGCACACACGCAAAACGAGGCTTATCAACACTCGCCACGTGCTTTTCGATCTTTCGCTGTTTCTACGTAACATACTGCGTACCTCGCTCTCTTTGGAGCACTCTTTGGCGCTCTCTCTTTGCCTCTCTCAATGTCTTTTTAATATACAGAGAGAAAAATTCAGAGTTTGATTTGGATTTATATATTAAATTTTAATTTGAACAAGATTGAAATGTTAAACAATATTATGTTAAACAAAATGAAAACTAATATTAGTGTAAATAAGAATAAATATTTACATTACAAAAATACAAACATTTTTTTTCAAGTGTACTTTCGAGTTAGGGAAGGTTACGCATGACTGGAAAATTGACGCATGTGTGTACGGACGGAACGGACCGATGGTCGGCGGCTCTCCTACCTCGAATTTAGCTAATTCAGCTTTATTTGGTTCTGTTGCCACCCGAAAAGGGGGTGGGGTGGGGTGTGTTTTGGGGAGTGTGTGTGTGTTGACGCATTACAATTATAAACATTTTATTGTGACTATTATAGATGCCGCCTGCTATTATTATTTCTACCTATTAAGCGCTTCATGCTGTCGCGGCTTCCGCATTTAACTCATCATTTCCCTCATTCGCATTCGCATTCTCATTCTCCTCATTCTCATTCCCATTTCAATTCTCGTTCTCAACTTAATCATTCAAAAAAAAAAACGCAAAAAAAAGGGGTACGTGGTGTTGTCAAGGGGTTCCAAATCCCCGCTTGTGACCTGTTGCCTAAGTCTTTCGTGGGGTTTACATTTATATACAATTCGTATGCTGGGTAAAAAGCGACAAGGCGAGGCGTCCCCTTAATTAATGGAAGCTGTTAAGCCAGAATTTATGAATATTAATTCAAAAAGCTCACTGTTATTGGACGCAATCTATCAACGCTCTGTTACCTGTATTCATATCATAATTATGCATACTGGGGTTTATATTTAAATATGAAATAATATAGACTTTATTTCCATATGAATATACATATATTCAAGTTTTGGCGCAAAAAGCTTTCGAATTTAAAGATCGCTATATTAACGATAAATTATCGATAATTATCGTTTGCAATATATGTATATTTAAATATATGTAATAATGTAGACTTCATTTCCATATGGATACAGTTTTAAGTTTTGGCATAAAAAGTGTTTACATTTAAAGATTGCTAGTTGAACGATTAATATATGTACATATATCGTAGTTATCGCATCGCTCGATAAATATTTAATGTAGCCTTGATTTCCATATGAATATAGTTTTAAGTTTTGGCATAAAAAGTGTTTAAATTTAAAGATTGCAAGTTTAACGATAAGTATATCGTAGTTATCGCATTGCTCGATTGATATTTATCGATAATTATCGCTTGCAAAATTGTTTTCTTCGATTATTTCGATTTCCTGGCCAGGATATTCAAAATAACAGCCCAACTCGACCATGTTATGCTTCATGTACACACGTACTTATGTCTTCCGAGTCCGTCAAGTGTCATCTGTCAGTCAGGGAGACTTATGACGCGCTCTCGACGACATTTTTCTTATCTCTGGCACTCTGAATTTACTCAGCAGCAGCAGCCGCTTCCTACCCGCATCTCTTTCGCTCCCCCGTTTGGAAATTGTGAAATTTGCAAAATTGCGAATGTGCAATCCGCACAATCCGCTTCCTTGTAGTGAAAAGCACGCTCGAGCACTTCCTTAACTCGCTCGCTTGTATTTTTTGTTTTCCCCCTCCAGAAAATATATATAGACGCCAGAGAAGAGCTGCTGAAAAATTGAATTTCAAAGCGCGCATAGATAAATCATATGGCGAGGTGGGTTTGTTGACTTCACTCCGCTCGAAGGACGTCGGACGTCGTTGGACTAAGCACCCAGACGTGATCTGGATCCAAGATCACGGGATCGTTCGGGGGGAGAAATGATATCAGCTGGGGATCGATCGAAATATTGTTTACATATGTGCGAATGATACATTATATAGTATAGTTATGGCTTAAGTATGTCCCTCACGTATGGCTGGGGTACATGGGGCACCGCGAGTGCGTGGTCATCGATTAGATAAGGCGTGGCCAATTTTGGGGGTTCGGTTTTGGTTCGTTTTTGGCTCGGTTTTGGCCATCTGTCAGAAGCCAGAGCCGAAATGTTGTTTTTAAACGCTTTTTATGACGGGCCCTATAATGTCGCCTTTATCGCCTGACCAGCCAACGCACGCGCCAAACTCTCCAAAGAGCCTTGAAGATACATATAAGAATATATGTATATAGTATATACATCCGACTAAAACGTAAACATAGTGAGTCTTATGCGGGGTATGCTCGAAGTTATGAATTTATGATGGCTACCTACGCAAAAAAAATATGTAAAACTTAAAGAAATCAATTTTGAAGGTAAAAAAATATATTAAAGTCTAGGAAATCAATTTAAAACTTTAATTTTATGATTATAAAATGTTCTAAGCTTTCTTAACCTCTCCTTATACCCTTGCTTAACCATAAAGTTTCTCTAAAAAAAACTGACAAACACTCGAAAGCCCCCCAGCGATTAGATAGTTTAGTTAAATAAGTGAGACTAACGTGTCAGGAGGCTAAAAATGATTATCTATGAATATATAAACCATATACACACATTGTAAAAGGTGCTCGTGACATATTATAGATTATACGAGTGGCACAGAAAAATTGATTTAAATATATTAACTACTTAACGAGATGTAACCGTTTTTCAATCTTGTTACGAGCCGGGAAACACGCAAGGCGGGCTGGGATTTTTATACCCTTGCAGAGGGTATTATAATTTTGCCATGATATTTGCAACGCAGTGAAGGAGGCATCTCAGACCCCATAAAGTATATATATTCTTGATCAGCATCACCAGCCGAGTCGATCTAGCCATGTCCGTCTGTCTGTCTGTCCGTCTGTCTGTCCGTCTGTCTGTCCGTCTGTCTGTCCGTCTGTCTGTCCGTCTGTCTGTCCGTCTGTCGGTTTCTACGCGAACTAGTCTCTCAGTTTTGAGCTATCGGGCTAAAATTTTCAGCATAGTCTTATTTCTTTAGCACGCAGTATATATGTCGGAACGGCCGAAATCGGACCACTATATCCTATAGCTGCCATAGGAATGATGGCGAAATTAATGTACAAAAATTTTAATTTCTCTGTTTTTCAACGAATTTCTATAAATTTCGAGATATAGTCGTTTTTATAGTTCTAGAATTACGGTTTTAATTTCATTAAGATCGGACAACTATATCATATAGCTGCCATAGAAGGGATCGGTCGATTTATATAAAATGTAAAATTCTACATGTAAAATGTAAAATTTACAAAATTTACATAATTTGACATTTTTTTTTACATTACCAAAATGGATCGATTTTTAATGATCCAATTGCTGACTGCAAGGGTATATAAACTTCGGTTTACCGAAGTTAGCTTTCTTTCTCGTTTTTTATTATATTAAATAAGTGCCAAGTAATTAATGTTTGAGATCTAAACTTTGTTTTCCTTTAAATTCGTTTAATTTAAAGTGCATTTCAACCCAGAACCAACCCAAGTGTGGTTTCCCGTCTAGAGTCTAGACTAGAGGCTGAAGGCTACCCACATTTGGTTACCGGGCAGTGATAAGATGTGCGTGTCCAGTAAGAACTATACTATATATTCCAATATTTTTTGTTTTCAGTTACCTACGGCAACAGTGCCGCCGCCGTGATTGTTTCCGTGTGAAAGTCGCAAAAAAATCCTAATCAGCAACGGGCGATGGTGATGCGGCAATCCCGAAAAAATAGAAACAAATCGGAGTATAAATTCAACAGCTGTTCATAGTCCCTCCTCCTACTCCGATGATGAGTCGTTCGAGCTCGTAAATTACTTTAATTCTATTTACTCATCTCCGGCTGGAAATACTATATAATAAAGCCAACACTTTTGGGTTTCCATGCACCGATATTTAATTAGTTATCGCCCCGCGTCAACTGTCAAGATAAGTTCATAAATATGCATTAGTTTTTATCGGGCCTGAAATATAGTGACGCAATCGATGTTATAACTTCGGGTTTGACCCATTTCGAAGTCGGCATCCTCATCTTACGTATCTCAGGTAATTTTTGTAGATATATATATAATTTTCCACAAGTACTTGCGATGGCTGGAATGGCCTTCAAGGCGCTTCCTGTGCCAAAGAGACGCGTCTTGTGAATTTTTAATGAGGCCCGAAAACCTGGCTTTGAGCTTAGCCAAATAGCAAAAAAAATAGCAATAACAATAACGATGATATATACTCGTAAAACATCATCGCGATAGTTAATTGTGACCGAAACGAACACGCTCACGTATGTCACAACATCCCGTCAAGCCGAAAAAAGATGAAAAAATGATTTTAGCATAGAGAGTCCATAGGCCAACGGCGCGAGTCGCTTTTAATGTAAACTAATATGAGTTTTATTAATCAAATATATATATATAAACGAGCTATGGCGTGTATGCAAAATGTGGCCATTGAGGTCAGCAGAAGGGGGCACAAAGATTTAATAATTTTCAAGCCAAATGCGAGCCGTAAAAAAGGCAAATCAAAACGACCGCCGGGGCACATTAACTTAAAACAGTATCTAAGGGTAAGCTAGATATAGTTTATATATCATATATATCTCTGTATATTTACGCTTACGCTATCTGGACATTGTTGTAATCAAATCATTAGATAATACTTTGTATTTTCTGTTTTTTTATTTCAAAATAGCCCCCCGTTTGGTAATCTTTATATCTTTATGTCCTAATTAGTACTATTCTAAAAAAAAGAGAAAAAACAATCTACAATAATATTTACCTTGTGATAAAAATTTCTAAGAATAACCTTATGGCTTTAAGGGTGCTTTTTTTTTGGTATTTGGTTAAAGTTTAAAGTTTACAGGCGGTTATGGAAATCGTTGGTTCCTTGAAAAAAAAAATGCCATAAATGTCTTGGAACGATAAGAAGGTGGTTTCAGAGAAAACTCATATCACGAGACCCTAATTCTTGGTTTAACTTAATTCTTTTACTAAGAAACCTAAACATAAGCCCTGTACTAGGGAGGTTTATGGTAAAGCATCAACCTTTATGATTGTTAAAGGATAAACCTTTCTTAGAAAAACTAACACCAATATTTAAGTTTGGAATTGCAAATATTTAATATTTCAAAGGTTTCCCATTGATTAATTAATATTTCTGACCAGCTTAACCTTTGAACCTGGAACTGTCCAGCTTTGTGTGTGATCTATCCAAGATCTTTGGTTGCCAAGTTCGGATCAGACTGGAGATGGGGACGAGACGGAATCCGAGACGGGTAAATGGCCGTTGTTTGAGCGGCAAACATGTTAACCTTGACTATTGCCGGCGGCGGCGGCGGCAGTCGGTGAATCTCGGACGCAGACACAGCCGCGGGGCATTGAGGGGTTAAGTGGCGAAGCTATTCCAAAGATCGCCAAAGAAATGCGATGATGATGAATGCTTGCTTGCTGGCTGCTGCTGCTCAGAGCAAATAATAAACGGAATTGCGAGCACTTTTTACGATTCTTATACAAGCAAGATTTCCACAGTGGCGACTATCTTTAATGGGTTAATAATGCGACCAGGCATTCAGGCTACAGTGGTGTTCATGGAAATATACACAGCGTAAGGCTGGGATTTTAAGCAATAAAAGTATAAGGATAAATGTTAAGCTTTGTTTTAAAATTAAATAAAATTCTTTGGATAAAGGCAAACTTTTGCTAAATTAAATCAGACTTATGCTTTCTAGCCACACTGTCTTACAGGTAAGTGTTATGTCGTCTCTTTTGGAGCTTCTCGCACTCGAATTACCACTGACTAATAATCGAGGCAGGAGAAAGGTGAAAGAAATATTTATAAATTCGATCCAGACAGTGGGGCGTGAAAAATGCATTCGCATTCGCCACAAACCGCTGCCGTGTAAGCCATTCCTTTTTGGCCAAGACAATTATCTAATGAGTGTGTGGAGTGTGTGGCGAGTGTGGCTTAATTGCCAACAATGGTCATAACATTTTAATGGGAAATGTGTGTGTGGGTAAGTCTTAGCTTCTGTAAATTATAAGCCAAATGAGGAAGGTTTTTGGGGTAAAAATTAAACAAAACTTTGAATCTGTTTGGACAAGAGCTTAACATAAAATAATAACTTCGTCTAGACAGGAAATGTAATGTAATTTTAATTAAAATATGTTTGCCTTTAAAGTATACATGTTTAAAAATAAGAAATTAGTCCTTAGGAAGGCTTTAAAACATGTTTAATTTAGTAGTTGGCTTACTATGCTTTTAAATGAGTATTAAGTATTAAGTAGTATTTTTTGTTTAGATTTTAAATGAATTACAAATATTTTTCTAATCAAAGCTAAAAGTATTTGAGGCTCTTGACTTTCAATAATTATTTTCAATAGCTGAGATCGAAGTGGCTTTGGGCAGCTGTCCTTCCACGATTGCTCTAATTGTGGAAACGGAAGACTAGGTGGGTTCTGCTCTCGTTTTTTGTTATTATTGTTATTTATTTCATATTGTTTTTGGCACTTAACGCAGCCGTGCAAATTTTTGCCCCCAGCTTGTGCAATCTCCGGAGACCGGAGATGGCGAATTGAGAATCGAGCAGCTTTCCGGCCAAGTGCTAATCAATGACAAAACGATCAGTTATGCAATGATATTGCTCCCTCACAGAAACCGTATTTTTAGAGCCTAAATGTACATGTGTTCTCCTCTCCCGATTATCAGTAGTTCATCGTTTGACCAAAAACCCGCCCAACAACCTGCCTGCCCGATCCGATCGATCGACGACTGATACTATAGCCAATATAATACACCTGATACGGGGTGACAAACATATACATAAGTGCGCGAGTGCTCAGGGGTGTACCTACTATATATGGTCTAAACGGCGCCAGCTGACTGAGAACTGAAAAATCTGAACGCTAATCAGCTGCTCCTCAATTGCGTCTTAGCTTTCCCAACGGCAACCTTATGTACAATATATATATTTCAGTCCAACGATAACAAATTAGATCGAGGCATGATTCTGGAAAGTTTTTTTTTCGTTTTGATTAAAGATGTGGAAAATTCGACACAGAACAGGTAAATATATTTACTGATTAATGGGGGTTTTCGGGGAATTATGAGCCAGGAGAATGAGCAGACGGATGGATTGTTCAAAAGAATTATAATCTGATAAGATATAACCTGGGAAGGTCACTCAGTAATAGAGCTTGAAAGGAAATAAGGTTTTCGATATATTTACAGACTACAATCGATTTTAAATCGATTAACATTTATGCTATTTCGTAATTGCCTATCAATAAACTATAAAAAAAAGATCAATAACTATAAAACAATATTTTCGGTAGTAGGTTTTAAGAACAATCAATGCTTTCGATACTTTTACAAGCTAAAATCGCTGTTAAATCGATTAAAATCCATGTTCTTTTCCATCTCTAAACAGTAGGCTCTCCTCCCCATCATAATTGCCGATCAATAAACATCTAAATCCATAAGCCTAATGACTTTGTTGTAAATTCCGAATGCGCATAAATTATGAAACTAATTCTCGATCGATTGGCAACAGAAATTCTGAATATTTTATTTATGCTTCATGTTTTTCTTTGCCGATGATTTCTTTACGATCTGTCCGTTTGCCCCACCTTTCCTTTCCGATGCTTTCTTGTTTGTTTATTTAATTTCCTTTTGTTTTCGTTTGGTCTTTCATTCATCCGATTTTTAATTGATTTTTAATGCGAACGAAAGCGAAAGCAAAAGCGGCGGCGTCCCGAGTTCCGAGTCCAAGAATAATAATAAGAATCACCTGCTGATCTCGCTCCCTATATAAATGTGTGTATATACATACATATGTGCATACATATATCTCGCTTGAATAGTTCCGATACAAGGTTCATTAAGCTTAAGCGAGGATTTCCTGCAATTTTCTTATTTGTGAACAAAGTCAAGAGCCGTGTCAGTGGGCACACAGTGACAGGCACATAAGTAAGTACCCTTCAAGTGTCCAGAGAGATATCTCAAAGTTAATTGAAATGTTAACAACTGAGGTTTTTCGTGAGGTTTCAGTTGTGGATGACTATACTTATAGATAGACCGGACCCAGATCGATAAGAAAAATACCCACTGATACCTTTTCAAGTGTGCCTTGCCTTCGCGGGGGGAGCCTTTATATAATATTCCCATAAACGCAGTAGGTTAAATTTAGAGCTCAGTTTGTTTGATTATATATATTATATGGTATAGGTGCCTTGTCATTGTAATTACTTGAAATCGTGAAGGGGAAAAATTAAAGTAGTTAAATTGCGAATAATAGAAACTTGAGCTTGGATTTTAATATTTAAAAATATGCTAGTAACAACTCTTTTATTTGCAGATATTTGTACAAGAGTATTTTGTAACCTTTTGGGTTTTTAAACAATATTTAATAATTAAATAAATGCCCTAGTTCCTTCTTTTATTAGAAAAAAAATTCCCCTGCAACCGATTTACTTTTCCCCCGTTTCCTATTCCCATTCCCATTCCCATTCCCGCATTTCCATTACCGATGATGACGTCGATTTTGCGACGAGTGATTCATTTTAGATGCCGGCCCGATTTGCTTGGAATTTTATTATTTAAAAAAAAAACAAAAACAAAAACAAAAGCGAATCGTGTGAATCAGCTTGGCCGGGCGGGGTTTCTGCTGTCCATCGTCTGATTTCATGTCTCACCAAGCTATGTAAGATATGTGGGCGTAAAGACTGACTAAATCGGCGTTAAAGCCAACGAAATTCGTTAATGATATGGGTAGAACGCGACAAAATGCTTCAGCCATGATTCATTCACACGTTTTAAATAATTAACAGATTGCCCACTCGAGAATGGCTTACAACGTAAATAATTTAGTATTTAAAAATGTATACAAAAGAGAAGACTCACCTTCGATGCATGAAGAATTGACCAGCCGGTGTCCGTAGCCCCGTTCCAGCCAGTTGTTGTTCGGCGATGAGGATTCACTTCCGTTTCCGGTAATGCCACAGTTTCGCTTCTGAATATTCCCAAAGGATTGCTGCTGCTGCTGCTGTTGCTGCTGCTGCTGCTTGTTGTAGCGGCTCTTGCGTGCGCCGTGCTTGTTGCCGTTGCCATTGGCAGTTGCTGCGGCATTGCATGTGGCATGCTGCTGCTGCTGCTGCTGCTGATAGGCCATGGCTAGGTTGTTGTTGCTATTGCCGGTATATTTCTGAGAGCAGCGCTTGTTGCTATTATTTTGATTGGCGGTGTTGTTGCTGTTGCTGCTGCTGCTGCTGTTGTTCTGATTGCAACGCTGCATCTTGTCATCTGCAAAAAATAAACAAAAAGAGTTAAGATTAGTTGGTGCCTTGTAGTTTATATAAAATATAGATAAAGTAACTTTTGAAGAATTTCTTATTTTTTTTTGGCTTTGTAATTCTTAAACTTACAAATCTTCGGCAGATGTAGCTGCAAGAAATCTTCGAGAAAGAAATGCATCGCACCGCTGCAGACATAAACGCGCTCGAATTAATTGTGTTTTGTTTTGCTGAATATATTATATATTTATTTTGTATATTTGCTGTGTCTCTCTTTTGTTCGATTGGGGAACCGCCTGCACTTGCAGTTGAAAGCCAACTAAATGGCGCGATTAGCGAACGCTCGCGATATAAACAAAAAGCTGGGCGCCAAGAAAACATATACGCGAGCGCGAGTGCGAATGAATAAAAAATTCAAAAGAAAAAAACCCAGAGACACAGAGCCGCACAGTCCACTTTCCGGTGACGACACAGTGAATCACCCCGCTGATAAAGCGGGAATACGGCGAACTCTGCGCCATCGCCATCGGCCCGCACTTGCTGCTATCTCTCTCTATATCTCTGTTGTCGTCTCTTTCGAGATAGAAAGACCGAAAGCCACAGGGAAAAGCAGGGCAAAGCATAGCGAAAAACCTAGGCCAAGTCCCACCGTGTTTGTGTGGGGCTTTTGGCCAGGTTTTGACCACGTGCCCCCCCCACAAGCTTCCTACTTAGATAACGAGTATGCATATCAGCGAGTTGTATCTGTTACTGTATCTGTTTATCATAGTGGGTGTTTCCATACCCTTGCTAGTGGGTGTTTCCATTACTTGAGGGAGGATCTAGGAATTCTATCGGTTAAATAGTAAATAGTAAGCTAGATATGATTGAAGGATCTGTTATAAAAGTAATAAGTAACTAGTACCTATCTCAAGTAACGAGTAAATAGTACTTAAGGTATGTTAGGATTGTAAGGAGTAATTGATAACTAGTAACGAATGGAAAGTAACGTGTAACTAGTCACAAGTAACGAGTAAACAGTTCTTAAGAATCTGATAGGATTGTAAAGAGAAACGGATAACTAGTAACGAGTTCTGAAGAACCTGTTAGGATGGTAAAGAGTAACTAATGACTAGTAATAAATATCGAGTAATGAGTAAATATATCACACAGAACTCCTTTATCATAAATATTAAGCTCTTTTTAGGTAACGATCCCAAATCTTACAAAAAACTGAAGATTATGATCTGCAAGGGTATGTAAATATCGGTTAACCGATTTCACCAGTTTTCGTGTGATTTTCCTTAATATATATTTTTATACAACTATTTCCCCCTATTTATCTGAAACCAACTTAGCCGTCCTGCCGAACTTCGCTCCCTGATGCTGCTGAAGCCGTTTCATTCTCTCAGATTACGTGATGATTTCCAGCCGATTCGATTTGATTTCCGATTTCCCCCTTCCGATCTTTTGTGGAAAACTAGGATAGAAGACGACCGAACTGGGCTCGATTCGATTCGAACCGCGATTGTGTTGTGAGTGGTAAGTGTAAGTTGGTAAGTGGAAGCGAAACAAACGGCTATAATTTTGATACTTTTGGGCAAATGTTTGAATTGTTTTGAAAGTGCCTTGAACTGTTGCCGATAACATGTTGATAATAATATTCCACAAAAGCCACTACTAACGTCTATCTACCGGGTCATGTGATGGCAGGTTTTTTTTTTCGTGTTTCTAACCTTTTGATTTTTTGTTTTTCCCGATAATTGGGTTTATGCTCCGCCCAACTATATTATATTGTGTGCAAATGTTGACCGCTCAAATCCAGTTTGTCAGTTAAATAAATAAAACTAAAGATACAGCCGGCAAATATCGAACAAACTCGTTTTTTGTTTTCTTTTATTGTTATTTTGCCTGCATCTTTGTCAAACTTTAATAGTTTTTATGTTCTTTTTTGTTCAGTTTTAAATTTAAGTGATTGGCAAATCCTTTTAAGACATCAATCACATTTTATGACTCTAAATGCATCGCATTTCTTAGTTTATCGCTGAGAAATATCTAATGATTATTTGGCATTTTTTACTCTAATTTAACTTATGTATTTTATATATTTTTTGATTTATGTCCAACTGCATTTTATTGCTTCCTGAAACTTTTAGACATTGAATTTTTCCACGTTTTTTTTGGCTGCTGTTAGAATTTCGCCAAGTCTTTCATGTTTGCGTGCGAATTTTAACACTCAATAAGAACTCTTGGCCCGTATTTTTAGCCAGAGCCAGCACATAAACGAAAAGTTCATCATCTGGTTCGCTTTCACTGAGGGGCCGAGCGTCATAAATGGGGATCTTGGAATTTCGGCAATTTGTTGTTTATGGCGAGAAATGAGCATCAGAAGAAATGAAGCGCACATAAGCCAGAAAGAAACAACAACTATATATATATATATATATATATATAAATTATAGGCAAATAAAACAAAAAAGGAAAAAACACACAAGACGTCGCCGAAAGACAGTCAAAATGACGACTGCGAGAAACAGGTACCAGTTCGTGCCTAGCGCCGTTCCATGTGCGTACACCTGCCAAAAAACCACCCCCTTCCTCCCATACACAGTAAGAAATAGAGCCTTAAAAAATTGTACTTCAATAACAAATATATTTGCTATTTAGGGAATAAAATTCAGCTTGATTAAGAAATAAAAAACATTTAAATTGGTCAATAACAAGAGACAAGCTTGGTTATGAGTTTCTTTAAGAAAATTAATAAACATTGAATAGATTTTTTGAAGAATTTTAATTTAATTGATTTTATATAATTAAAGTCCCTTGTTTTATATATTCATTATTAACACTTTGTTTTCAGTGCCTCGCCACGAGGATGAGAGTGAGTGAGAAGCTCTTTAAAAATTGTGGGGTAATTTGTTGCTATTTGCGAATGCGAAAAAAATAAATAAAATTTCGCAGGCGGCGGTCACGCCCCCTTGGCCGATCGTCGTCGCTTAGGGCGTGTGATTTATCGAGGCGCCCCGCGCTGAATCCAAATCCGAAACCAAATCCAACTCGGAATGATAAAATTGCGTAAAAAAAAAGATAAAGGAAAACCAGTTTGCGACAAAAGTTCGATGATGAGATCGTTGTGGGCACGTGTGTGCAATCAGCCCAAGCTAACCCCTTAAGCATTATTATTAATATTATTATTATTACTAAGACCTCTCCTTCTGCTATTTATTTCTTTGTGTTAGTTTAATTTCCTTCTTTTCTGGCCGCATTGCCAAAACGGAAATGCAAGACGCGCGTGTTTCTATTTTTGTGGCCACCGAACTCACATCAACTGCATCGTCATCATAGGCATTATCATCATCATCACGATCATCATTATGGCTAAATACGATTCATTCATATTCGTTCAAGTTAGCAACAACAGCATAAGTTGAATGAATTCCAACGGATATATATTGTGAGTATATACAAGCACAAAATCTTAAGATCCCAAGGGAACGGAGGCACGAATTGCGACCGTAAAGCGCGAATATAAGTATATGTAGGGTATATATAGCATATAGGGGGGCCAACTGAAGCGAATCATTAAGGGAAGACGACCAAACGACCAACACAATGGGGGGAAACTTCTAAAGAAACTGTGCTCCCAGAACACCAAACACTGAATACACTTTAGGCGAAACTTCCTTTAGACTTTGCCTAATTTTAGTTGATATAAATTATATCTTAACTTCCAAGTAGGTTTTGCGGTCTTTATTTTACAATTAAGACCCAAAAAATCGAATGCAATTTATAGGTTTCTAGAGCATCTCATAATCGTGGTACTTTCACCCTCTTTTTTCTTAGCTTTGTGTGTATGTTTGAAAGGCTTTTTTCGTTGGAAACTGGCATACATCCTATGAGCAAATAAAGGGCATGTGCGATTATGGGGGGACCAACCCGAAGACGAACTTCAATATCTGGTGGCGCATGGCAACAGCTGAAGATCCGAAGAGCCGCAGAGACCCAAAGATATTTAAGCCTCGACGATGACGACGCATTCACCGCATGCGTGTCTGCTGCGCAGATTCACAGATACAGATATGAGCTACAGATACAGATGCGGATACAATACAGAGATACAGATACAGGCCGGGTAGTTTTGCATGCAAGTTTTGCCAAAAATCAAAGGCTTAAAGTCGAAATAAAAATATTTAAAAGAAGCTAACATATGATTAAGGACTTTTTATAATTTATAAAACCTACCAAAAATACTTTTTCAAGCCCAAAACTCTTTTTTCTTCATGAAATGTATGTTTAAAAAATCCTAAGGCTACTATTTTTTTTTCGCATAAAAGTTTTCCCCAAAAATCAAAAGAAAAAATCCAAAAATGCGAGTGGAAAATCCCCCCGAGCCTTAGCAAGCCACGAAACGAGTTTCCATAATGGGTTTAATGGCACCACCGGGGTTACGTGTGCTAACGAACTTTTCTCCGCGGTTTTCGGCGCTTTTTTTGAGCTCCCAAAAAATATGAAATATAAAAGAAACGCCGAAAGTCACAGCCATACACGTGGGGTGTCTCGAAAAGAAAAAAACCTTAATTTCTGTAGATTTCCACCGAGCAGGGCGAGCGGGGAGCGAACTTGTAATAAGCGATGTTCGCGGAGGACCGGAAATGTTAATGCGGCCTTAATGTATTGTATAATTGCGGTCAGGCCATAAAAATGAATAGAAATCCATAGGAAATTAAGTCATTCGCATTCGCATTCAATTACGTGCCCGCGCGCGAACATCTAGAACGTTTTGCCATTTCGAATGGTGGCGGTGGTGGCGGCACATAAACGTAAATTAGATTGATGTAAGGCAGTGCCAAAAAAGCAACAAATTTAAATACAGTGAACGCTTCTCTTACGTTTAGAATAATATATATAATTAAATATAATTATAATCAATTATTTCTCAAGCAAACAACCTTCAAAAGGCATTTATTTGGTTTTGAAAGGTGTTAAAAATCAAAGAGAAATATATATTCATTTTTTTATATTGAATCTTTACTGTGGCAAGTTAAGAAAATAGGAAGACTTATCAACCTGGTACGTGCCGCTGTCGTTCGGTATTTTATTCGGGGATTGGTCTGCTGTTTTTTGGGTTGGTCTAATCAACCAAAAAAAAAAAATAGAGGCCATAAATCGGAGAAGACGGAAGGAGATCGCTCCGATCCGATGCGATGCGATGCGATGACGTTTGCTTTGCCGCTCGGCAATTAGTTATTTAATGCTTGACTGCCGACTTATCGCCCAGTGATCACTGATCGATAGCTGGGCATGGTTGCCCTAGAAAAAATAAGGGGATCGTAATCATAAGGGGATTTTTTTAGACTTTAATTGAGGAAAAGGGCTTCTATTTATATTAAACTTCAGGGAATAATTTTCAGATTTCTTTATTTGCTAACAAACCCATTACTTCACCCCTTTTGGGACACTTCACTGCCCTTTTTTTATTTCTATAAAATGCTCTCTATGGGGGCATAGCCTACAATTAAATGCGAATGGGGTGTGCGTGGAGTGTGAGTGGAGGGGCTTACTCGAAAATCGATAAACAAATCACTTCCGATGACGACATTGAGCACATGGCGTATGCGCAATCAAGCTTTTGACAAATTTTCGCCGCTCACCTGATATCACAACGCCGCGGCGGTCAAAAGTAATTTCCTTCAAAGGAAGAAAGTTGTAAAAATTAAAAGAAAACAAGCAGAGCTTCCGCTTCTTTGGGATCGAGATCGGTTATCGAGTTTACAATCGATAAACTATCTAAAACATAATCTAAATAGGTAAAAATACTCATAGTTCAGGAATAATTTGGAATAACTCGATTAGATTCGCCCGATAAACCTGAATCACCTTGTTTTCGTGTCGGAATCTTTCGCCGGAAAAGTCTTAGACAAAATTCTTGGACTTCCTCCAGTCACAATTTACACAATCTTTAACTGGAATCGATAAGCTAATCAAGAAACGGTCTCCCAAGTCCCATTCTAAATATAGAAAAATCGGCTGGCGTTTCTCACATGTTCTTTCCACATCATTCCCGACAATTGTTATTAATTGAAAACATTATGGAATTTGCTGTTTACTTAAATACTCTAAGGCAACCAAACAAATCAACTAATTTCTTCGAAAGCGTATTTTCTCCCCTCTATATATATATTCTCTTGATACATATATATATCTTTTCACTTGGATTTGTTTATTCGCTGGCTCTTGAAATTAAAATTGGAGGGATGAGTTCATTTAAGATGAGAATGAGTATGCGTCCGCGTGCTTGCTGTCACAATTCTGCGATTCTGACACTTTTCTGACAACTCGAAATGAACAAGAACAACAACTACAATCCAAGTATCGTAATAATATTGTGAACCAAAAAATCTTGACACTTGTCAAAACAAATCATCTTCATTATATGCTGTGTCTTTATTAGAAAAAAAAAAGGAAAAGCATCTTGAATTGTGATGAATGCATTTTCCATGTTAAAAATATTCAGTTTAATAATTTATTTAAGGCTTTTAAATATTTAATTTAAATAGCTCTCTTTTTTGGTAATGTTTGTTAGGTTTTCTTAATGATTTTCCCTCTTTTTTTTAGTTCACCTAATTTTCTTTGATCTTTATGGGGCTTTGCTTTATTTGGTTATTATTATTTTTCTCGCAAGAACTTTAACTAGAATTTTAACTAGAATTTTAACTAGAATTTTAACTAGATTTTCCCGTTGCTTTCTCCCCCCGTTAATTCCACAGTTTTGCTTCGAAGCAAAACGCTATATTTAATCGCTTAAATTTTCTTCTACAGTAACGGGCCAGAGAACAAGTGGCTCACAGCACAGCACAGCACAGATTTCTATCTATTGAGGATGACCCATATTTCTATTTCTCTAGTTTATCACAATTTGCAATTGCTTTCGACGTCCACGGTCTTTGCTTCCTCTTATTCGCACGCAGTTTCACGGCCCACACAAGCATATACACGGGGAGAAAAATAGGTTGCGATTTTAGGGATAAAATGTAGAAAGGAAAAATATTTTTTAATAGGGGAAAGGTATCAAATCAATGCAGATCCTTAAATATAGCGGCATATAGGGGACTTGACAAATATTGTAAATGTAATCTGAACCCCTGCGTGGGACCTCAGAAGATAAGACGAGCAGATGTGCGGTCTGCGTAGGTCATAGAGTAAAATTAGAATCCAATCTCCTTTATAAAACGGAGATCGTTTTAAATAGAATCAGTTTCTTACAAAAACTCACATATAAACGTCTTATATTTTGGGACCGCTTTACAATCAATTTTTATTTTATATTGGTTCCAAAACTATTTTAATTTTTATTTCCAGCAAAAGTAAGGATTTATGAACCTGATTTCACCAAGAAAAATCGAAATATGAAGAGGGACGGTACTTTCATCATTATTATATTTTTTAACCAGTCTAAATTTCGTACAGTGCCTTGTACGGCATTTTGTTTTGGTCGCTCTCGTTGGGAAATTACTTTTGACAAAATGTTTTCGCATTTTGTTTTGGTATGTTTTGCATTTTTCTTTTTCGGAGCGAAAACGCGACAGATTCTCGCCTTCATTCATACAGAAAGAAAGAAGAAACGCGACAAAAAGAAAGTGGCGAGCAAAAATAAAATATTTATGGTAATTATTATTATTATTATAATATAGAACCGAACAGAACAGAACGCGGCTGACGTATGATATATAATATTGTTATCGCTGTCATTGCTCTTCGGGGGATATTATTATTTTTAACACGCATATATAATGCAGAGGCGACCGCAAACCTCGATGATTTATTTCTCGCCTCAAAGCCAGAGCGAGCAGCCAAGTAATCAAAGTAATACAAATGGGCGCCCACAGACAGAGACACACCACACACCACACACACAGTTTATAAAAATAAACAAACCAAACGAGACAAAATAAAGCGAAAGCCATGCGATAGAACACAAAACAGTAAACAGCAAGCAGCATCCCAGCATAAATAAAATAAAACAAAATAACAAGAAGCAAAATACTAACGAAATCTCGAGTGAACAAGGGCACGACAGCTCGAGAAATGATGGCAAATTTTGATTTTGATGCACGTCGCCAGCTGTGCAGTCAGCAAAAAAAGCAAAAAAGCAAAACAAAGCCACGAGTTTGGGTGGGAAATGGGAAATATGGCAAAACATTAACAAATTGTGTTAAGTAAGCAAGTGCGGCAGCAAAATTAGAGCAGATCTCACTAAAAATTCAAGAACTTTGGGCAGGAAAGGCAGGCAGTTGGGAAATAATGCACTTCAAAGGGGTAGAGAGGCAGAAAAGGGATTATTTCTTTTGATCTTTTGATGGGAATTTAATTGTTAAGACTGTAAATAATTACAATTTAATACAATTCCTTAATTGCATATATTTATTATATATTTATAAGGCAGGAAATAGTATCCGAGAATTTTATTTAAATATTTCTAAAACCCTTCCCATATTTTCATATATTTCTTTCCAGCAAAACTCTCTGAAAACATAAATTTCCTGTAGATTTTATCCTTGAAGTATCGCCTTACAGACTTCTGAGCCGCAGCTGCTACTCTGCGGCGAAGTGAGTTACCTGCTGCAGCTGTTAGGTCGATACGACAGGTGCTCAATGCAAATTAACATACAGGTGATACACACATGTATTATGTGTATTTTATTGGGGCTGAAGTTCGAGTATTTCCCCAAAAAGGGGAAAGACTGGCAAATGTACATTTTTGGCCAAGAAAAAGGCCAGCAAAACGGAGAAACCAAGAAACCAAGAAACCCCAAAGAGACTCTCCGACTCTCTGACACTGTCTCTGGCCCAAAACCCCGCATTTGCATGCACGTACTTATTTATTTAATTTTAAATAGAAAGTAACCTCAATTGCACTTGTAAAAAACATAAGTAAATAGCGCCGTCGAATACATAACGAAAGAGAGAAGTCAGAGCCAAGTACACAAACAGACATATAAACATTTCGAGTAAGTGCCCCGATCTGGCGATCTACCGATCCACCGATTTTTTTTTTGTAGACTCTGTGTAGACAGTGAAAGGCCCCTTCGGCCTACAAAATCAAACGAGGAAAATATACAAGGAAAGAAAAAGAAAAAGTAATAAAAAAGAGTTAAAAGCGGGAAATAACACACAGAGGAAAGAGAGGCGAATTGCATGATGGGAAAGTGAGTAATAATCGTAGTAAGTAACCATACGAAAAGATTGTAAGATTTGGCTTTCTTTCGGGCATGAAATTTAAAGCATTGCGGAAATGAATCTTAAGCCATGTTATACAGACATAAAACCAGGGATTATATAGCATTTTATTATAAATAAACAGTTTATGATATGAGAAAAGTAATAGAAACTGATTAAGGCCCACAAAAAATTAGTTTAAATTTAATATAATATTATAATAAGATCCTCTATATATATTTAAAGCTTTAAATGCAACTGAAACCTTGATATACATATATTTCCAAGTCGGGGAAGGCAACCACTCAACCGCTCAAACACTAATACCTTTTTGTACTTTTTAATTTTGAATGTTAAGCAATTTTCTTGCTTTTTGTTTTCGGTTTTCTGTTTTCGGTGTTCGGCTTTTGTTGCTGTTTTTGTCACGCTTGTCATACGAGGCGTTTAATGTGCAAATCAACAAGTTGGTGGCAGAACAAAAACACACAAAAGAAGCATAGTTGCAATAGCAAAGAAAATAAAACAAATAGAGGAATTATAGAGGGAAATTTGCGTACAAATTTGCTGTGAACATTTTTGGTGTGTTTGGAATGTGATCAGAAATCGGCGGGGGGAATATCTCTCGGTGGCTCATATAGATGGGGCGTCCAACGATACAAGTTTATAGAGAGGAAATCGCAGCATCACACAACAAGCCACAACCCACTCGTTGTTCTAAATAAAGATCAACAATTGAATAGATTTTATCTATAAATTGTTCTAGATACACCAACTGGGCCAAGTGGGTGGGTGTGCCTGAGCGTGTGTGTGTGTGTGTAGATATAAATCTGCTTTTAATACTAGGAAACCTTTCCACTGACACTCTTAATCCAATAAGTTAATCAGAAAGAACATATACTTTTTGTATATAAAAAGAATGAATATAAACCTTACCCTTTAGTAATTTTATTAAAATATATAGGAAGGAAATATTCTGGGACTTGATAAATTTGCAGCATTAATCACTCATTATAAATTCGCCATAAAGATTTGTTTGCATCTTGCCCAATGCTATATATTTTCCTCAACTTGAATATATAAACATTTCCTGTGTGTTCCCCTCAAAAGTAAGACTACAAAGATCCATTTCCTTTTAAAATACGATTTCTTAATAAAATGCTGAAATTGTTGGTGGCCTCTCACCGGGCAACAAATAAATTCATTCATATCCATAAATAAAAAATGTTAAAATGCTTTTTTATATGTGTAAATCAGGTGCGTAGTCCATGGGGGGGTCAGCGCTTCGTTCTTTGTTTATGTTTCCATATAAAATATTCCGAAATTAGGGCATAAAACTGACACAATGTTGATTAACTTTTGATTTAAGATGTGTTGTGCCCAAATATTTTTTATCTTCTAGAGTTGCCATTTAAATAGAAAATAGATTAGTCATTAAGTTGGCTTAACAATTAAGGTTTCGGTATAAACAATGAAACAATGAACTTGATTTAGCAATTCAAAATGTAGCCTCTGCCCTTGGGAGACTAATAAAAAGAAAGTTCTTTCTAATTATTTGCGTTAAGCCTTTGGTTCTAGTTCATTTTCCCCGAGAAAAATTATCATATCATGTGCCTCTTTTTTTTTACGAACAACTTGTTGCTGTCAGGCAGGTAAGGCAGGCAGGTGAGAGTAAAAGTGCTCTGTTGCCGCTGTCAATTAGCTTCTATTCGTCTCGTTTCGTTTCGTTTCGTTTTGCTCACTCCTTTTCCACAATGAAAACTTATGAAAAACAGCACAGAAAGAAATTTAGGAGTTAATTTGAAGTATTTGTGTGTTTTCATAAATTTAATTATGAAGCTAACAAGGTATTAAGATACTCTTTCGTTTTCTTAAAGGTTTAGTCCACATTTTTCCTCTGTACATATTTATTATAATTTTTCTAGCAATATTCTTTTTATAAATAATAAATCATTTGTATTATAAATATCAAAATTATTTTTTTTATTATTTATTTAATTTTTTCCAAGTGTTTTTAGAGGCATATGCCTTTCAATTATTTTTTTTTTTTTTGCTGCTGCTGTTGCTGTTGCGTTGCTCAAAGTGTTAACAACTCGGAATACATCGAGCAATTTAGCTTATTACTCCGCTGAGGCCGCTGAGGAGCCGCCGAGGAGCTTGTATCGCTTCGGCGGCCCCTTGACAAATGTCTGTGTCTAAATCCCATTTGGCTTGCATCACCTGCGTGGAAGAGGCTTGTAGCTTTTAGCTGGCGTTTTCTTTTTGGCGAATCGGTCACAGTTAATTAGGAAATCTGGCTTGCATAACGAGCAAAACAAACAGAAAATAAGCCATGCCATGCGGCGGCTGCGAAAGTTTTGCCACCAAAAATGCAAAAACTAATTTTTAAAAATATTCTATAAATTGAAAGCACCTGAAGCTAAATAAATGTATCAAAATATGTCTGGAAAATACCGACGACAGCTTGTACTATTAATCAAAATTAATAATGATGGATGAGAATTTCATAATTTTTAGCCGGTGTCTCTCTCTCTCTTGGTGGGTCAGCGATTTTCGAAATAAAAAAACACACACATTTTGATTCATATTTTAAATTGTAGCACGTATAAGTTAATAAAAAAAGGGGGAAAAAATAACGAAGCGAAAAAGAAACCGGCAACAGAAAATAAACAGCTAAGCACAACAAGGCAAAGTGAAAACGAAGCTGTTGTTAAATAAGAAGTTCGAATCGAACAGCAACAAAAAAAAGTAAGAAAGAAAAAAAAACAAAATACAAAAAACAAAAAAGCAAAATATATACATACAAACAATGTATGCGAGGCGAAACTTTCGCTTTGGCTTTGGACTTGGCCATCATCATCCGACGACAAAAACTGGAAATGGAAATGGAAGATCGACTTGCGGGGTCTTGGTCTTTCGGGCGACCTTTCTTATGTCACGTATATTTATTTCTCGGGCTGCTGCTGCTGCTGCTGACCTGCGAATTTATTTGGCTTTTCACTTTTGGCTTTATGCTAATTTAGGGAGATTATGTCACGACACACGACCTATCCAACCCCTTGAACTTTGATCATTCCTCACGTAGGAGGCATGCCGCATTCGTGATTCTTTCTGCGATTCTCCAATTCCCCCCAGCTCTGAATATGAATGCGAATACGTATATTCAGCAAATTAGCAAGGCAGCTCAAATAAATTAAGCAAATAGCCAGAAAGAAAACGCAGAATCATAATCAAAATCATATGATGAGCCACGAATTCTGTCCAGCAAATTGTGTAATAAAAGTTTGTATGTTAAAAATAACAACAAGCAGCTGACACCATTTCAAAGATTAATAAACATAAATTATTGTATAACCAAATCGAGCAGATGTCACGCAAAAAAGCAACATAACTATTAATAATCTACCTAATATATGATATAGTTAACTCTTTAATTTAACACAATATAATTTAGCATTTTAACCGAACATTTCTCTCTTTTTATTGCTTTTTTTAAACTTATTTAACAACTGGAACTAGTCTTATCGGGCGGCTTAATCGGCGAATGATTGATTTGAACTTGCGGCGGCGTCTTAGTCGCAACATCTGGCAAAAATACAAAAAAATATATAATAAATGACGCCTTGGCGGGATTTCATCATCATCATCGCCATCATCATCCAGCTGGAGAGGAGAGCCACAAAGTTGCCAACAAATTGTTATTATGCACGGTGGTGTCTGGTGCATGCCAAAGCAAATGGGAATGGAATGCGCCACGGCAAGGGAACTATTTTTTTTTTCTTTTCGAAACAACAACAACAGTCAGGCGCCTCACTTAATAACAAATAACAAAATATACGAGGGGAGCACACACTGATAAGAACAAATTGCGCGTAAAATTCGCAACGATGATGAGCTCCAGATGTTCCAGAAAATCTGAGCAAACTATTCGCAAGTCCCAAGCTGGTTTCTCAAGGCGTAGAAACCAAATTAAAATAATTATCTTGTCACAGACATTCCACAAGGTGGCTTAAACTTCTTCAAAGCGATAAAAAGCATTGAACTTGAACCCCGCCTGCGAAGAAAAAAATATTTCCCTAATAGAGTGACCAAGCAGAAAAATACCTGAAACTTAAGATTGTAGTGTTTATATAAGGCTCCAAGTCTCATAAAATATAGTAAACATTGCAATCTTAAAATTTTGCGTTATAACCAAGTGTTTTCTTATATTTTTTTCACTTCAATTGTTATTAAAGATAATCAGTTGGGTTCCTTAAAGTATAGTTTTAACTAATTATTTAGGGTTTGGCATTGCTTCTATTAATTCTTGGGTGAGTTTCTAGTCAAATTATTGAATTTAAAATAAATTCTGCTTGTTTATAACTAAAGTAAACATCCTTCATTTCAAGCCGCCTTCATTTCCTCTTTGAAAATCAAGAAACTCATTTACTTTTCCCCTTTTAGCAGCTCGCATTCGAAAGTTTGCTGTTAATTTCCCTCAAACTGATTAATTTGGCCAATTGCAGTCCCGCTCGTACATCTCGCTCTCTGATAATTTATTGAAAATCATTTACTGCCTACACGTAAAAATAAATGAACTCAATTTGCAGAGTGAAATAACAAGAGCAAGGCGAAATAAGCACCACGACGACGACCAAGACGACGACTACGACGACGGCACACACAAGGAAACCCCGAAAATAGCTGGCTAAAAACCAAAATCGAGCAAATAAAAGCAGAGTAAGAGGGAAATGTTAACTGCCGATCTGGGTACCGACAATATACACATTTTATATACGTATATTATATATATATATACCCGTTTGCACATATACTTAGTTTGCAGTTTTGCAGATCGCCGAGGGCGGACCTTTCTCAACCGAAAAGAAAGTAAGCAACTTAAAGTTTTTATCTCCGCCATGCAAATTAGTTGTGTGGCCCAAATGGCGAATGAAAGTTGCTCGGGGGCATTCGGGAATTATTATGTAAACATCGGGTTTTTTATTTGTATTTTTCTTTAGTTTTTTCGCCTTTCAAGAGTGACACGAAAAACTTGATTGCGTTCGCTTCCTAGTTTCAGTTCGAGGAGTTCCCATCTCTAAACAGAAAAACTCTCTGATATCTCTGACATTTCTGTGGCCCCATTTCTCGATTAATAATTGCAATTGAAGTTCGTTCTTATCGCCAGCGAGACCGACTCTGAGCGATTTTAGAGGGATAGGTCAGGGAGTCAGTGTGGGTTCCCGTGGGTTCCCATTCCCGTTCCCGTATAGTTTATAAAGCTATAAATTAACATCAAATAAGGCCTGATCTTTCAGAGGTGCGTGCAAAGTGTGGGAAAGTCCCACACAGCTGTTTCTTCTTCAAATATTGCCATTTAAATATTAAATATGATTAAACATTAGGCGAGAATTTAGAACTTTTTGGGAAATGCCATGGCTGCTCCATTTCACAGAGCAAAAGTGGATTAGGTTAAGCTCTCGGAGAGCTTGGAATTCTAGCACTTGAAAGAATAGTACTTGGGGCACTCGGCGGGTTAATTGATCAATCAAGTGGGAAAATCTTTGCGGTTACTTGGCGGCCGCCACAATTGATCGCTTTGTGGGGACGTTTCCGCTATTTTTTTTTCCAGGGAGACTCGTATTCCCATGGAAACATCTTGATAAATCGCTTAAATGTCGCTTATAAATATTATATATAGAAAGCATGCAATTTGATTAATGAGAAACGGGTCATAAACCGTAAAGATAACGTAATGGATTCGGTATCACCCACAGCCGCTATCAATCAGTCGTGATAAATGCCTTAACTATTTATTAGAAAATCCAATCGGTACTTTCTTTAGATGAGTTTTTGGTGATTAAACCACAGAACTTGTTGAGCTTTGAACTTCATTTTTGGTATGATTCATCATAATAAGCAAAGGTGTTAAAGTAAACGTACAAAAATTACTTGGGCAACATATGTTAACTTTTTTATATGACAAACGTTAAGTTTAGGTTTTAAAAATGTCGCAAAAAATATTTAAACCTTACTACGTAAGCCTTAGGTTGCATAACTCAACTGTTTTTTTTTCTTTTTCTAAATATGGTTCATAGGGGCTTTGCTATGTTCAATGCCGCGAAAGTTATGGCCAAAATTTTTAAGTTTTAATAGCCTGTATCACTTTTTCGTAAAAATTACCTAAACTAGTTTAAAAGCGGCTTAAAAAATGAGGGAAAAATGCCAGATTTTGCATGACAAATACTTTTGGTTATCTAATTTTAGTTTATGAGCTGCGTTTTTTGTGAATAAAAAATAAAACCAGGCTAATGAGGGCCCAAGAAATCGGAGGACGTATACTTTTTGCAGCCCTCGGAAGCAGGGGGAGTTTTGTTCCTTTCCAGTACTCTTTCTCGGCTTGTAGACTTTCCCTTTTGAATTTTTTTGGACTTACTTTTGCACTTGGCTAATCCACTGGCCACCTGCAGGAATCCGTAGACGACGATTACCACGCAGGGTAGTGCCACCACGCCAAAGGACACGTAATCCATGTGCGCCAAGTAGTTCGTGATTTGCTCCATTGTTTTGCTGGTTTTTAGTTATTTCTTTATATTTTTTTTGTGAGTATTTCTACTCAATTCCACACACACTCGAAATGCACTCGAACAAAAAAAGCAAAGAATATTTTTTCGGGTTTTGTTTTCTATATTTTTCTTGATTATTTGTCACTTTTTTGACTGCGCAGGCGCCACCTTTGTGGATTTTTATTTTTCGAACTCGAATAATGATACTTTTTTCGGTTTGTAAGTTCAGTTCGGTTATTTTTTTCCTTTTTCACTTTTTCAGTTTTGTTTTCGTTTCGATTAACCCCCTCTTGGCTTTTAATTGCATTTATTTCCAGCGGTTTTTTGTGGTGGCTCCTTTTTGATGGCCAGCTCTATCTGAATGTCCTGCGGTGTCGCCTCCTTCGATATTGTTGTTGCTGTTGTTGTTTTTCGATGTTGCGTTTGCTCTTGTTGTTGCCTTTGTATTAGTTGTAATTGTTGTTGTTGCACAAACAACGCCATTGTTTTGCACTGCAAATCTGGCGTAATTGATTTGCATCGGTGGCCAGGAAACGCAGAAACGTTTTGCACTCTCTCTTTCCGTCTCTCTTAACTTGGGCCAAACGGAAACAGAGGTGCCAAAAATCCAAAATAAGAAATGTTAACGGTTTCGATTTGATTTGATGCGAAAAGCACTCGCGAATACGCGCGGCGTCGTGGGAATATAATGTTGTATTTATTTATTTGGGTTTTCATTCGGCGGAGCGCGCAGTGAATTCGCTGCGTGCGCGGCGACGGCGAAACGGCGAATGAATGAATGAAGCGAGCCGATGCCGAATGACGCCGCCGCCGCCGCTGCCGCTGCCGACAAGCGTCGCAGCGAAAGCGAGAGAGCGCGCGAGAGAGTAAGGATACACTGAGCGAAATATATGCATTTTTAGGGTGGGTCAAAATCCACTAATCCCTCTACTCTCTCTTTTTTAAGGTAAGGCCTTTTAGGTATTTGGGGTATTTTAAAAATAAAGCATTTTGAATTTATTTTATATGAAGTAAATAGTTTTAAAACTG
This sequence comes from Drosophila triauraria, assembly GCA_014170255.2. NCBI lineage: Eukaryota > Metazoa > Arthropoda > Insecta > Diptera > Drosophilidae > Drosophila > Drosophila triauraria. Next base: position 5,644,300 of record CM024333.1, on the reverse strand, counting down.
AACAAATGCTGGCATATAAGTTAGCGAGTTGAATATATATTGGTAACATATTAAATTTGCTAATTAATTTGGCAAAAGTAATTTTTGGTAATACCAATGATGTAAGCAATTCGCCCAGTGCACTCCCTGGTGTTCTCTTGTGCTCTTGCGCTCTCTTCTGCTCCCACGCGGTCGCGATCACACCGTGGGGGATGAGTATATTATTTTCAACAAAAAATCACCGGCTTCTTAACACAAAAATATCATGATACTTAAAGGTTTTCCACTTCCCCTAAATAAGGCATTGTAGCCATCTCAAATCATAGCCAAATATCCTTATACCATTAGCCTTAAAAGGACAAAGTTTAGTAAAATTATACAAGGTTGAGGTATTGATAAATTATACTTGAAGTAAGGAATTTTTCCCCCACTGTGCGATATTTGGAAAAGCACGTGAGTGCGGTATTTTCTTGATATTAGGCTGTGCTCGTTGCTAAAGCTCCTTTTTAAGAGAATTTTTGCAATTTCACTTTAAAGAATTTATAAAATTGTTTAAATATTTTATAAATTAAATTTAATACATTTATATACCTTTTATATGTTCTTTTAAGCAAATTATTAAGCAGGGAAAGTAAATTTAAGAAGAAATATTACAAAAATCCTATTTAAAAAAGCTGTTTTTAATTTCTGAAGAGTATCATTATAAAGGAAATTTAATATGAGAAAACACGAAACCCTGTAGAATTTCTCTACGCGAAATGTAACTCCTACAGAAAGTCATGATGAAATCTAAGCAATTCGAGTGTAAGCCAACTTTGGAGGTGAGTGGTTTGCACAAAAAAAGGTAAAATAAATTAAAACAAAAGGGGGAGAGGAGGTCGAATGCCCGAAAAAAACACGTACGTAGAACATGCGCCAATTCAGTGCCGTTACTGCACGTAACCGAGCGAGTGGAGTGGAGTGTCTGCAACTGTAGGCAACGCTTTTCGCCACCCACTGTCCACCCCTTGTTCAGATACGAACTTTCCACAAACTACGTCAGCGAACTCCCGATGCCAGCAATTAGAAGTACACTCGGGGCCCCCGTCCTCCACAAATATACCCATATTGGGCCCATCGAATAGGGCAAGAGTCACTGGCCCCCCCACCAGAGCCTTGCCACCCACTAATAACACTTAACTTTTGGGCCACGTCAGCCAGGAAAGTTTGACATTGTCATCGCCGGGGAATCGCTTGAATAATAGATGGTTAAACGTGGACATATTGATTGTCCAGGGACGACAGGAGAATTACGGCCTATGGGCAGCTGATATAATTCGAAATTATAGCAAATTATACCAATTCATGGCAAATTAGCATTTGAGTGCGTAATTTGCAATGGGAAATCGAACAGATTTTCAGGTAATCAAAGCTAAACTATTTTTGCAATTAAAAAGAATTAGTTTCAAAAAATTTGCAATGGGAAATCAAACAGATTTTCTGGTAGTCAAAGCTAAACTTTATATCGGTTTAAAAAAATAGAGGAGAGTTCCAAGGCATTTGCAAACCGCAAAACTTTCAGCTCGAAAAAACCAACTATTTTTCATATAGCACCAAGTATCTATAGAGTTTTTGGTTCATATGCATATAGAATGCAATTAAATTATTGCTTCATTATTCTTATCAGCTCTGTAATATCTATTGGAGGTGTTGACACGATCTTCTTTGTTGTAAGACGCGTGTCCTTGCCCATTTATGATTTGTAAGCCCGGGTATTTCATCATCACCCCAGCCCCGACACTGTCACGGCTTTCTATCTGAACTTGTCAGAGGTTCAACGAATTATTTGTTATCCGAACTCCGCAGAATGTTAATGACTTCGGGGTGACGCCCTCGGCCTTGCACAACCCCCCGATATATATGTACATATATATTCTATATAGCATGTAGCCCATATCCCCCCTTGTTTTGTTTTTTGGGGGGGCTGTTCTGGATTCAATTTGGCAAGCCATCTGGACGGGTGAGAGAGCTTTGTATTTTGGCTTTCTGTTTTGTGTGTTTTGGGCTTGTGTTTTGGCCATTGAACCTGATTCCTTGTTTACTAGAGACACCCCTGGGGAACACCCACTCAAACAACCATCGGTGGTTTAATGTACTGGGGCTTACTGGTACACTGACAGAAACAGCTAGGAAACAGCTTGGAAGAGTCCAAAAGCTATGACATTAAGTACAAATTCTTTAAAAATAAGGTAAAGTTTAAAGCGCAAGCCATTATTTTTAATAATTCTTTCTATTTTAACTTTCCTGTTTCCATATTTCTTGCCGTGTAAAATCCCCTTTAATTTATGCGTCCGACGCCCCACTAATTGTTTTCAAAACGCAACAAGTTCTATATAAATATCATTAGGCATATAAATAAATAAATATCTGTATATGTATATCGTGCATATTTTTCTAAATTCCCGACTTTGTGCTCTTGATAAATGCGCAATTTCCAAGTGATTCTCGAAGTGGTTTTTGGCATTTTTTTTTCCACACTTCTTCCTAAGTTATTGCACATTTTTCAAGTGGAACCTTGGGGCGTGGCCGGTCGGAAACTTACTCAGAGGCAGAGGCAGAGGCACAATAACTTCTTATTTGGTAGACGATCGTTAGGAAGATGGTTTACTCACCTGTAAATAAACAAATGCACAGAAACAATAAACAATAGTTGCATGGGTAAGGTAAGGCTAGACGAAATTGAGGTATAATATATTATATAGCTTAGTAGCTTAGTACATTGTTCAAGAACGTTTCGCTGTGAATAATAACTTGTATGTATTTAAATGGGAGTTGGAGCTGTTAAAAGGCAATCACATAAAGTAGGTTATATATGCATTTTTTTAAAGCTATAATTTGGTACAAAGTAACATCATTATTTTGGCTTATTTTAGATGATATTTTGCATATCTTTGGAAGATTGTAATGTCAGGGACAAGGTTTGTCTTGCTTGCATATTTCAGGCTCCAAACTGGACACTTGATGGCCATCCCTGATTTATAATAAATAATAAAATTAAATACCATTCAAGTAAAATTTTATTTAAGTATTTTCTTGGCTTAAAATATTCAAACCAGAAATATAAGCAACATTGAAATGCATTTAAAAAAATCCCAACTAAGGCCTGGAAATGTTATTTATTTTAGAAATAGGCTTGACTGCCAATTAATTGCTTTTGTTGGGTTTTAACTAAAAGTACTATGGTGCGATATCGGGCGAAAGTTCAATTGCGTTTTCCCCAGAAGGAAACTTTGAACTTTCATGCCGGCACAGGCACAAAAACGCGCAAATAAAAAGCGAAAAAAGCTCTTATCGGTGTAACGAACCGATATTTTGTTGCTTTTAGCTATTTGTTGTTATTTTTTTTTGTTTATATTCGTTGTTGTTCTTCTTGCTTATTTGTTATTATTGCATACTTATTGCCAAAGCGTGTGCGCCTTAATCGGTCACCAAAAGAGAGCAATGATATTATATATATATTTGAATAAACTGTATATATATTTAAGGTGAAAGTGAGAGCCACCAAGGACACGGCGAGACGGGTGGCAAAAAGGGGGTGTGGGCTGGGTGCCGGTGCTTGAACCTTTCCCTGTCTGCAGATAAAAAAACAAAAGGAAGAGCAATCAACGCCGCGCGTGTCTCTGTAGAATCAGGTGTCTGGGCGGGTGATTGAACCGCAGCTTTCTTGCCAAACAAAATACACAACACACGCCTCCAAACAACCAACCAGACAGTCCTGGCGACCGTGACTTTTAATCATTGTTGGGATAGGGTTTTAAGCATACATTTTCATAGTTTTTAATTTGAAAATTACTTAAATTTCAAGGCAAATAAGAAATAATTAATCATTTAACAACAATTAAGGGTAGAAAATATTTTTAAAAAATATTTATATGATATTTCTAAAGTTTTTAACAACAAAGAATATATGCCAAGTTCTGCAATAAACTGATAAAACTCAATATAAATTAATATATTTCTATATTAACTTTTGACACAAGAAGCGTATATATATCAAAATAATATATTTACACTTTCCTCTTAAGAATGGCGCCCCGATATTTATTAAATTACAAATTATCATCAATATGCATGGCGATTCATGGCCGGCAATATTAAGAACGACAGTGTTTACACTTCTCGCGATGACTTCCTGTCTCTGTGCTCTTTGTTCATCTGCCACAGCGACGCACAGGAAGTAATATTCACAACATACATGTGGTGTGTGTGCACACCCAGAGATTACGGTTTGTAAACACGTTTCCTGGCGATTTGGCAAAAATAAAAAGGGAGGCGGAGGCGGAGATCGACCGGCGGCCACCTGCCAGCGAGTGTCCCAAAGGAGTATCCAAAATAAAATGGAAACATAAAACAAAGTAAAAGCCACAGAAAATTAAGATAAAACCCAGACAACATCGGCATCGGGATCGGCTGGCTTATTAATGCGGAAATCGAACGAGACGAGAGACGAGAGGCGCTTTTCGTGCGGAAGTTGGTTTTGCTTTATTGAATTTATACATTTAATTGCCTCGTCCGACGGTTAATCCTCTTGCGGTTGGATAAGCATGGATTTAAGTAATGTAAATTATACAAATAAAATAAATGAGGAGTTTATACGTATTTATTAAAGATTTAATTGCAATTTGGGCTTTGCATTTTAATAGAAAGCCAAGAAAAGAGAGAAGTGGAAAGTTAAATCTAAATATTTATATTAAATATTTCAAATTCTTCTACTAGTATTTTTTCTTAATGGCTTGCCTTGGTTCTACTTTGTGTTTAAATTGCATTTTAATTTGTTTAAGACCTTGCTGGGGGACCTTTCCATTAGTTCGATGCGCTCTAAATTGAGTTAATCAATTGTTGCTTTGTTGACCATTTAATTAGCAGTGCCATGCGACACAATGTGTATTATTTGTGAATTAAATGCGATTTGCGATTTGCGATTTACATTTCCGAGTGCAAGTTGAGGCTGGTTCTGAAGGCCAAACGGAGTGAAAAGCTCTCCATGATATCAAAATTGGCATTGTGTGTGTCGGTGTTGAGAGCTTTCTTTAATGCATTTGTATGTGCACTTGAAGAAAAAGTCTGCATGCTAATATTTAATTTGTGATTATCATAGACTTAATTTGTGGCTTTTTTCAGCTATTTTACTTCTTTTACAAATAATAAGAAATACGTTTTAATAAAGAAAATTATATAATTAATTGTAATAATAAATATACAAATATTTTAGTCAGAAAATTGCAAGGCAGTGAAGAAACGTCATTTTTGATCCCTTTAACTATTTATATGCTTGATCTTGATGTCCGTTTTGTCCGTTTGCTTGTCCGTCCGTTTCTCTCAGTCTTAAAGCTCTCTAATAAGCCAACATATTTTTCACCATGACTCGCATTTAACTGGTAATACTATTAACTGTTTCAGAATCTTATTTTAAATTTTATACAAATCTCTCCTCCGATTTCTTTAGTTTCCATATACTTACACCTTATTTTCTTCAAGTGCCTTTTGCGGCTGATTGAGCTTTTGTCGCAAATTGAATTCTACTGCGCCTTTAGGTGCATTGAACCTATTGTTTATTTAATTTCGGGAGCTTTCGATATGGGGCGCTAAGTAGAAACCGCTGATGTTTTTTGCCAAAATTTAGAAAGAAAGAGCGAACGAGAGCGGACAAATGCCAATGCCATTGCCAAAAACAATATATACAGTAAAAGCAAAACGAGATTCCCCATTTCTCCTGCCCCTTATCCTCCGGTACCGGGCATTAAATTCAACCTCGAAAACAAACTTTTCTTTCGTCGTCGAAGTTCATTGCCGTACTTTAACCTCGCCGAGTGCGTTGTCTGTTTTCTCTCCCTCTCTCTCTCCCTCTTGCCTCTCGCTCTCTCTTTGTTATTATTGTTAATTTTTGCTCTTTTTTTATTATTGTTGTTGCTTGAGTGCCGGCGCATTTATTGCATGTGACGATGACGATGATAATGTTGAGATGTTTGCGTTTTCCTTTTTATTTTCCGAGGCCAAAGTATCCTTGACCGGTCAAGCTTCACATTTCGACCTGGTAACCCTGGTCGTTATGGAACACAGGGAGAAACTGGTGCTTATATCGGGGTAATTTGCCATTGTAAGGGAAAAACCTTGGACCTTGGTAATTTGCATTGGCCTGTTCGATAAGAACATTATTTATTTATTGAAATAAGCTTTGTGAAAATGGTAAACAAACCTTTATGGCTTAAGAATTCATGAGCTTTGCGGATTCTTGAACACAAAAAGGGCAGATATTTACATTTATATTTTACTCAAGCAATGTAAATTCTTGTTCCGACCTAGGAACTCGGTTTTTTTGTTTGCCAAGGCACAAATAAATATATTAACAGATAAAGCATCTTTAGAATATTACTTTTTTCATTTTTCCTCATTTCTCATAGGTAAATATTTATATGTATTATTTAAGCTATTATATAATTAAGATTTTTGAAGCATAAGATCACCACTATACTCATTTTTTTAAGATAAAAGCATGCTTTTACACAAAACATTTGTTATACTTGGAAATTCAAGTAATATAAACAATAATCAGCATTAAAGTAATACCTAATTCGGTAACTTTAGGTAAAATAATAATTGTATATAAATAATTTGATACCATTTTTCTCTGAGAAGTAACTCGAGTGAATGCCATGGAAATTTACTTGCTGCCCAGCTGCTTCGTGCCACTGTGCGATCAGCTGATTGCTGCAAGTGTGCACAGCTGCTTTTATTATTATTATTTTATTTATTCTGCTTTTTTATTTTCGTTAAGACGGTGGACCCCGAAACGTGAAGCGTGCGATTAAAGCGCATCATAACAAAAAGCGCGAAACACGCAAAATAAGCAGGCAAAAAGCAGAGAAAAGCAAAAGAAGGAAATCATCACAAACTCACATGTTGCTGCTGTTGCTGTTGCTGCTGCTGTTGCTGCTGCTGCTGCATTGCACTGATCGTTGTTGCTGCTAAATATTGTTGTTGTCGTTGTTGCTGCTGTTGGACTCATTGTTGTTGCTTTGAATTTGATCCAAAAAGGTCGCGAATTCGAATTGTAATACATTCTCTGATGATAACTGTTGCTGATGTTGCTCTTGTGCTGCTTCCGCTGCAGTTGTTGCTGCTGCTCCTGCTCCTGCTCGGTTTTCCGCTTGAGCATGTTTTCCTTGTTGCCAGCAGCGATTTCCGCCAGCAGCATGTTGCTGCTGCTGCCTCTGCTGCAGCTGTTTTTCCAGCTGATTCAATATCAATATCAGGTAGCTCTTGTTGCAAGTGCAATGGCTGTTTCTTTTTTATGCAATTTTCACTTGTATTGCCGCTGATATGCCTGCTGCATGTGTTGCATGTGTTGCACCTTGTTCTATTTGCGTCACTATTTCTTTGCGTTGCATCAGCAATACTCGCATAGTTTGAAGTTGTTAAATCCTCACCGAAAAACAGGCACCTCACACGCGGATATATGCACACAAAGAGTTCGTTTTTCTATACAAAATATTTAGTATATACTTCCCCCTTTGACGTCACCCCGTTTATTATTGAATTATTGACGAGGGGAGAAAACGATCTACGCAGCACTCGAAATGGATCGGATCCCAGTAAATCCCAGGGCCAAAAAACACAAAAATTGCACCGAAATGCGTTGTGTGAACTTTTTGCCACTGTTGTTCCTTTGAATTTACACTTGTACTTGCGATTGTAACAATAACAAAAATATTAAACAAACACTGGCCAATTCACTATTAATATTTAAATATTAACGAGAATACAACGCCTGACCGCTGGGACCAACAACAACAAAGTGCCCGCGAATGATTGAAGCTCAAAAATTGAACTGAAAGCAAATTGTTGCTGCTTCTGCTTCTGCCTCGGCCTCTGCCTCTGTCAGTGTCGCCGTCCGCGTCCGCGTCTCTGTCGCAGCAGGCAGCGGCGTTCTCTCTTTCGAGCGGAATGCACAGCGTACTGCACAAGTGGCCCATCGTCTCTATATCTCTATATAGCTATATGGCGGCCCAGGTCTACGGTCTACGGTCTTTGTGCATAATTCCAAGAATATATCGAGAGTTCAAATGCGCAGGAGAGCAGGCAGCAGGCAGCAAGCCAGGCCAGGCAGCGAGCATGAAAGTCGACCATTAGCCCGACTAGCAGATACCTGCTTAATATAACATATGGCGAAGTACACCAAAATATTTATATATATCACTATCGAAAATCTGTAAAACTCTTTTTTAACTAAGAAAATAATAGCATTATTTTCAGACCGCTTTTTGGTATCATTAGGTTTAATGCAAAGAGCACAACGAAATGAGAACGGGCATATGTTTTTTGATGTTTTTAAATCTCCAAAACGGGCTAAATTATTTTCTCTTTGTCCATCTATTTATCTTCTTTTGTAAACATTTATATGATATTTAAAGATTTATAGTTTAGCTTCAGGCCTACATAGAGAGTAAAATGGACTCAAAAAGGCAAGTCCGTACTCAAAATGAGAATATTTGAGAATGCCATTCTTCTCTTTGAGTATTTATCAAAATTAATCAAATTTTTAGAGATTTCTGTGTAAAATAATACAAAAGACAATGGACATAAGAAAATTACATTATCATTTCCGGAAATAGAACAATTTCTTAACAATATAAACATCTTTAAGATTTATGTAATATTATCTTTAGAAAAAGAAGCTATTGGTTTGAAATAAACTCAAATTGAGTCCAAAAATATGCTATGAAAAATTATAAAATATGTACAACGTAAAAAAGGACCTCAAATATTTGAAATATATTTATTATACATTTGAAATAAACTCAAATTGAGTCCAAAAATATGCTATAAAATATTATACAAAATGTACAAAGTAAGAAAGGACCTTAAAAAAGTCATTGCATACTTATGGGCATCGTTTCAAGGGACTAGCTAACAATATTAATGTCTAAGCAATTTCTAAGCAATTTCAAGAACCCTTTTCTTTAAACAAAAAGTTCTCAAGGTAAGTAAACTTCGAAGACCCCATAGACCCCCTCTTATCCGAGGGTATTATCATATCAGTGCCTTTGCCTTCGCAGTCGGCGTCGCTGTTGGCGTCGCCACATTTGCAGAGCGCAGAAGACAAAGAAAACGGCAGCTTCGCTGACTGACGCATGCCTCGAATAAGGTTCGCAAGCGGACAGAGCATGCTTCGGATATATTGCGCCTAACCCAATTCGGGTGTCATCATCTGGTCATGGAGCCCCTCCGTGCCTCTCTCTTTCTCTCTGTGTAGACCTTTAGCGGTCTTTATCAAAAAAGCTTTCACTCGCAGCGAAGAGCGAACAGCTGAGCGGTACAGTGGTTGGCAGTTGGGCAAGTTTGTTAATTAATGTTATATTATTAAGATAATATTAAAGTAAATTAGAATTAAATTAAATATCTTCCATCATAACAGCATTTTATAATAATTGAAAAACCCTGTTTCTTAATTTAAAATATAAAATAAATCTATAACCACGCCCAACCTTGATTTACTTGAAAATTAATTATAAAGGAGAGCATAAAGATAAGCTTTTGAGAAAATTATATTTAAATGTTAACCAGAATTCAAGAATATCTTATAGAAGATGTTCAACTTACCCAATATGCAGCTTTCTTATGATATCCAATTGCTTTCTTAAATTTCCTTAAATGTTGTTCCTTTTTGTAGCACTTGATTTAATTATTTGACAACGTTTTATAATTCACACACTGTAATTAACTGAATTTAATTAAAAACTCAAATTTTTGTCACACTTTTGGCACAAGGTCTCCTTTGTTTCACATGTATTTACTATTCACTTAAAATTCACTCTCCGTTCAGGACCGGGACTTCTCTGTATCGGGTCAAGAAGTCAACTGACGAGGATGCCCGCATATTCGCATCTTTATACGAAATATTTGAAGCCTGGGCTGGGTTGTAAAAAACAGATTAAAAACACATTGTGACCGATAAGCGGTCGGACAGTAGTTATCAGGTAGTTAGCAAGGACCAGCAGTCGTCGTCGAGGACCTGGGTTCTTGAGAGGTACAGCGTCGCGACAAGCAGACTCGTGTCTGCCAGGGGTTTCCCTTTGGGTTTTACCTGCTCCTAGATTTTTCGCATTTATTTGCTACTTTATTGCCAACCCTTGGGACACTGTGCAGGTCAGTGAGGGAGAAGGCTTACAAGGCGGGTAAAGTCCAGGTGAAGAAGGGGATCAGGTAACCCACTTAGGTAAGCGCGAAATCTGTGCTTTTCAGGTGATCCTTGCAAAAAGGCAGCAAAAATCCAGAAATATTCCAAACTGAGGTAATAAATCCTAATCCATTTGTTATTTGTTATATATTTTTGAAGTGGCTACCTTTTTCTATAATTGTTAGCGAAATATTTCGCCAGCACTGGTCAGCGGGCGCAGAACTCGGCTAGCGGCAAGCTTTTTGCTTTGATTGCGAACTCGACTGGCAGCGTTTCTTGTTTTTATTATTTTTTTTTTCTATTTTTGATAAGCCAAACGCTCTGCTTTCAGTTTTGTTTTGAGCTGAAAATTCTAAACAAGCCGCTGGGAGAGATAGTAGCAGCGCCTTTGAAAAGAGCGAGGCAGCGGCGGGCACGTACTGGTTTTTGCTTTTATTTTCCGATTTAGATTTTTCTGAATTCGAAATTAGCAAATGTGCAGGCGCATCCAGCGGACGAAGTGCAGTCCGACTTGGTCAATGCCATTGTCAATTGCGACTCAGATTTTTTTTTTTTTGAGACGAAGTCACACGGAAAGAAAATTTGAATGAGATTTTTAAGGATTTTGTAAGCTTCGTAAGAGAAATTATAAAGTACTTTAGCATTGTTAAATCTTTTGCCAAATATTTCGAGATTAGTTAAATCTCTAGTTAATTCTCTATCAAAATTTGTCGTAAAATGTCTTACTAAAGTAAGTAGTAAAATCTTTTGAAAAATCTTTAACAAATTCTTTATAAAAATCTCTATTTAAATTTATCTAATTTCCGAATATTCACAAGTTTGAGTAAATTTTCTTTACATATAATAGGGACTTTTGAAACCATATTAATAAGTATTTTTATGTAGTATTTTTATGGTAAAGATTATTTATAAATATTTAATTTAATAGGATTACTCTGGCACACAAATATCTATTTTTAAAGTCTTACTACAGCAGCTTGACATTAATATTAATTTATATAAATTTAAGTTAAGTTAATATTTTGTTTTATCTCAAAAAATTTATCTCTATATTTTATAATTTCTTATTAATTTATCATTCCTTATTCTCATTAGTTTTTAATTAATTTAACATTAAAATATATTAAATATATAAAGCCAACTGATATTTTTAATTATTTTTTGAGCTTAACACAAAAAACTAATATTTTTCTGTGCTGTCCACATGCCAGGCACTTGAGTCACACTTTAAAGTTTCAAATTAGAACGCACGCAAAAAAAAAAACAAAGAAAAAACACCAACAATATAGGGAAAAATAAAAACAGAAAAATAAATATACATACATTTTGTTTATAACACAAACGGAGTCGCTGAAGAGATGCAAACAAATTATGTGAGCGGCGAAAAAAAGAGAGCACGGAGCAGGGAATGGTGTCACTGTGTCAGGCCATGTTTGGGTTTCGAGATGGCAACAAAGAGTTCGAGTTCGAGTTCGAGTTTCGAGCTCGAATTCGAGATCGAGATCGGGGAAAATACGCACAAAGTGGGGTAAGTAATTTGTTTTTATCTTTTAGCCCCATAAATCCTTCACGGCGACACACACTCACCAGCATTTGGGGATGATGTGGTCCGGCAATTAACCCAGTTACAGACTTGATTTTTTTTATGGATTTATGTTTGATTTATTTTTGTTTTTATTTTTACTTTTCGCGATCCGCTCGGAAAGGCGTTCGCTTATCAACTAAGCGGCGACGTAAGCTTCAACCCGAGGAGAGGAAAAATATTGAAAAGTTTAAAATCGGTAACAATAAACAATAAAGAACACAAAGAAGCGGAACAACAAAAGCATTGCTTGTATGGACAGCTGCGGTCAGAATGTCAGAGGTAATTTTTACTGAAGATAAAATAAACTATTAACTAATTAAGATTTATTTTTTGGATTTATGTATGCTATTTATTATGTCTATTTTATTTTAATATCAAAGGTAAAACCTTTTCTTAAACTGCCGTTTACATATTTGACTTTCCGTTAAAAATAACAACTAAAAAACCTTCAAAGGTCCCAATTTCCACTGATATGGTAGTTATCCTTTCTTTCTGGCAACTCTTTGATAGGTTGGCAGCTCTAGTCTTGCCACCGTGACTGTACGCAATCGCAGCCACATTAAGCGGGCAAACAAAGCGCAAATAAAATAAAATAAAATATTTCATCCACCCAAGGGGTAGGGAACTGAGCTGATTTTGAACCGAGTAATCTTGGGATAGGTCACTACACCCCATTCAGCGGTATCGTGAGGGGTTTCCTGGCATATATTATATGGAATAATTTGAAATTAGTACAGTTGCCGCTAATTAAATATCATGAAGGATAAATCGATAGTTGCAGGGAGTTACCAATAAATCTAATGCGATATTAGAAGAGTTGATTTCAATAAAATTGCATGCAGATTAAATCGATAGTCGCAGGGGGTTACCAGCGAATGTAATGCGATATTAGTAGAGTTATCTTCAATATCTTAGTAATGCAATATTAGTAGATAGTGGCATGTTTTCCAGGACTTTACTAAGCTTATTCTGTAGCAAGTAATCTTCGGAGACCTTATTCAGCGGCATCCAGCAAGGAACAATCGCAGATTTCACATAGAGCAATGCGATATTAGTACAGTTGCCACTAACGCGATAGCCGCAGGATTGCCTTCAATTAAATGTCATATTGAATAATAGCGATAGGGGCAGGGTTCTCAGGATATTATCGATATTAATTGACTTTAACTAGAAGCTGCCAGGAAATTTTCATTCCGACCGGAACCGTAAGCCAGCGAACACATCTGCCTTCAGCAAAAAAAAACCAAAGCCAGAAAAAATCAGTGAAAGCAAAGAAAAGAATTTCCCTTGAATCGTGTGAAGTGAAGAAAAAGAAGAACCTATAAACGTGTAATCTTTTGAAGAGAAAAACTCGCAAACCAAGGTGAAACAATTTAATTGAGCTTCGACAACAACAGCTGTCCAGCGAAAATTACCTTAACCTTAACAAAACGCTAAGAAAGCCTTCCCGTTGAAGTTAGAGGTAAGTAAAAAACAGAAGAAGGTAGTGAAAGCCAAAGAAATGCCAATTTTCGGTGGGGAAAATCAAGCTTAACCTCAAAAAAGTTAACATTGGTTTTTTCCGCAAGGAAAAACTTGCAATTAGCTGTAGAAGTAATAGAAAATGAGTTTCTTGAACGGGCAAGGCATTTGTTAGACAAGAAAATTGAATTTATTAAAGAAAAAAGTGTTTTTTCCTAACAGAAAAAATTATGGCATTTAGATATACATAAAATCACCGCAGAAAATTTTCTTATAGAGTTGCAACCTGCCACAAAATGGCGGCGAGTCAAATTGCAATGACTTTTGGCAAATGTTCGGGTAAAAATATTTTAACAGGCTTGCCACCTGAAAGCAATATGGCCGCCAGAAAAAAATGAAAGCAAGAACAACTTTTTTTTTGTGAGGAAAACGAAAGTGAATAGAAACAGAATCCTTTTCACTCCTGTTGGGAACGTTAATCAATAAATATCTGTGCAGCAAAAAATAATAGTAAAATAATAGTAATATTAATTATGAAAAATCCTTTTCTTCTTTCTCTTGAAGATTACTGGTTTAAACTTAGAAAATCTTTGAAAGATGTTTCGCGTCCAGACACCCAAGAAGCAGAGCTCTAGCGTCTGGGTAAGTACTGGCCACCCAGTAGAGACCATTGGAGAGCCATTTGAAGAACGCCCCTCCACCGAATGCTCCTCCTTGCAGACGAATACTATCTTCTGTGAGTTCCAGGACGGGACTCTGCCGACTGCCAAGGATATGCTGGACAAGAAGGCCAAGGAGCCGGAGCCGGAGTCGGAGCCGAAGCCGCAGCCCCACCAAGAGCCGAAGCTGCCTAACCCGGAACCGAAGCCTCAGCAGGTTGCCAAGTACCAGGGCCAGAAGAACCAAGGCCAGAAGTACCAGGCTTCCAAGTGGAACCAAGGTTTCAAGGGGAACCAAGGTTCCAAGGGATACCAGAGTCCCCGGTACTTGGGCACCAAGTCGTACCAGGGCCAGAAGGCCTACCAGGGGCAGAAGTCCTACCAAGGGCCGAACTCGTACCAAGGCCCGAAGGCCTACCAAGGCCCAAGGACCTACCAGGGGCCCAGGACTTACCAAAACCCGAAGCCGCAGCAGCAAGACCCGAAGCAGCAGCAGCAGAACCCGAAGGAGCCGCAGCATGGCCCGAAGGAGCCGCAGCAAGGCCCGAAGCCGCTCGCCCAGGACCCGAAGCTGAAGTACAAGGACTACAAGGTGCCCGAGATCAGCGTGAACGAGCTGTGCCGCACCCTGGTCGGCCTGCAGGCCATTTCGGAGAAGAAGAACAACCCGCAGCAGGCCGATAACAAGTCGGACAAGAACTTGCCGGGCAACGAGCCCTTCTTTGCCAGCAACCTGCAGTACTATCCGCATCTGCCGCAGGTCTTCTACTCGCAACAGTACCAGACCTTTGCCGATCTCAAGGCCTCGGTGTGCGAGGGTAATCTCACCCAGGTCAAGCCGCCCGCCGATCACGACTATCGCTTCGTCCAGGAGTGGCGGAGCCGCAAAGGCCAGAGCCTCGAGGACCGCCAGGCCTATCTGCGCAATCAGCGGGCTCTGAACGCTCAGCGCCAGCAGCGCGACCAGGAGGAGCTTGGCGACGACGATGTTAAGGCCTCGGGCTCCAACCAGGTCAAGCCGCCGCCCATGGAGGATCGTTTTGTCAAGGAATGGCGCAAGACCTGCGAGGATGTGGGCCGCCAGCGCGAGCTGCGCCACCAGCAGGAGGCCCTGAACGCTCAGCGATTGATGCGGGAGCAGCACGAGCAGGAGATGGAGGCTCGCCGCCTGGAGGTTGAGGCTCGTCGCAAGAAGGAGGAGGAGCAGCAGCAGCAGAAGGAGAAGGAGAAGGAGCAGAAGGAGCAGGAGGAGGCGGAGGCTCGCCGCCTGGAGCAGGTCAAGTTCCAGGCCGAGCTGCGCAATCGACGTGCCCGCAACGCCGGCCGCATCGGGCGGGAGTTCCGTCTGCAGCAGCAGCGCCGTGACCATGAGTTTCGCCACCGACTCCGTTCCTTTGACGAGACCAATAGCAACCTAATCGACCTCGTGGCTCCCCGCGAGCTGTCCAAGATGCCGGCCATACCATTGCCAGCTCCACCGGCGCCGTTGCCATCGGAGCTGCCGCAGCCGCTGCCCTCGATTCTGGCCGGAGTCGACAAAACCATCTCCGGATCCGAGTCCGGATACGAGGCGTCCTCATACTTGGGTCCCAAGGATGAGAGCTTCTACGACTAAATGGTAACCGGCCGGAGCCGAAGATATTAATGAATAAAATCGAAGAAATCAGTATTGAATGCAACAAACGAGCTGTGATTTCGTTTATAACAAATATTATAATGAAAATATGAAATATATTAATAAATACATTTATAATAAATTCATATATCTATAATGTTAAATATATTAATAAACAAATTCATTAAACATGGCAAAAGCCTACAGAAAACAAAAGTAAACAAAGGTAAATGGGTTTAAAGGTTTTCGGTATTCTTCTTTTTTTTGGCATTCTTTGGCTTAGCATTTTCACAAACCCTTATTGTTAACTTGGCTTTTTAGGGTTGTCACCTTTCCAGAGCAAATTAATGTGGCTGTTATGACAATTTATACCTATTATTTTAATTATTTATTTATTTATTAACATAATATTAGCTTAAAGTTATATTATATATAATAATCAAAATTATTATTATTTTATTTATTTTAATGGCTTATTTATAGTGCTACCAAGGCTTTCTCCTGGTTGCAAGTATTTATAGTGTTACCATGGCTTTAATCCTGGGGTTTTTTTAAGTGTTACCATGGCTTTTCTCAAGGAGATTCTCGGAATTTTAATTATTTATTTACAAGTTATAAGCTTAAAGTTATATTATATATAGTATACATTATTATTATTTTATTTATTATTATTTAGGGTTCCTATGGCTTTCTCCTGGCTTTAAGTATTTACAGTGTTACCATGTCTTTAGTCCTGGATTTTATGTAAGTGTTACCATGGCTTTTCTCAAGTAGATTCTCGGAATATTAATTCATATAAGCTCCCAGCCCTCCTTCAATGTTATTTGACTTTGGGATTTGGCAAAACTCTTGACTCGGCGGCAATCAGTTTATGGCCTGAAGAGGGCTCGTACCAGGCTATGATCTTGGCTGGCAAATTCCAGTTCGACGACAACAATTGGCAATCGGCAAAGCGGCAATCGGCATTTGGTTCAAGATTTGAACTTCAAGTTTAATGCACTTTTTGCGCCGCAGCAAATTCGCGAACTAGACTATCTCATCTATCGCAATCTGACTTTGGCGGCATGCCGCCAACCACAAAATAAGAATAAAAACAACGCAAAAAGAAAGAAATAATAAAAAAAAAATACAGAAATAAAAAATAGCGGCAGATACGAATACAACATGAAAAGCTAAGTAAACATATTGTTGCTACTTGAGTTTTGACACAATTCGAGGCCCACCTTAGGTGCGGTTGCAGTCGATTTTAGAATTCCCTGTTCTTTTCTGTTATTTTTGATTTTTTTTAGGTTTATAAATTAACTTAAAAGGTGTCGAAAAGTATGCTTTAAAAATTTTATATTGTTGTTACGTTACCTTTCTTATAGATTTTTATTTTTGATTTTTTTTTCTAGGATTATAAATCAACTTAAAAGGTGTCCAAAAGTATGCTTTAAAAATTGTACTAACTTTTACTTACTTTTCGATGTCTTTTCAGGAGATTTAATGTATTACTTCAGTATTTAGTATTGTTATTTGGTATTATCTGGTATTTCCTAGTATTAAGTATTAAGTTTTAAGTATTTTTAAGAATTTCCTAATATTTCTTAGTATTTCCCGCTGAAACCTTACTTTCCCTGACCAAGTTTTATGCTGTTGAGTGTCGCAACTCGCAATGTTTATCTATTAAGGTATGCCGCCGCACTACGATCTTTAGATTTGATTGGGTTGGGAATCAGTGTTTACCCAGATTGTTCCTATTGCTTTATATATACTATATATATGATATATACATATGTTATGACCAGTGGTCAGCAGTGAGTTATGCGAGCACTGGAAGTGTGTGAAGGTTTTGTATTTGTAGGGCTCTTCAAGCCAACAGATAGTGAACGTAACGCCTGCGGAATCGTCGTAGGTCACACTGTCTGCCAGATTACGATAATCGTCACGACTTTTCCAGAACTTACTTGTTTTTAGATCATAATAATCAGGATTTAGATAGGAATAATCATGTCAAAGCATAATTATATCATATAATGCTGGCTATCATAATACAAATACTCTTCAATCAGTAAAATTATAAATTTATTAATTTAGTGGGAATTAAATTCCATATCCCTATAATTTTTGAAAACCTCCTTCCCTCGAGTTCAAAAAGAAATATTTAACATATTCAATTAATAAAGATACTTGATCTTTGACCTCAAGTTTTTCATTTCCCACACTTTTGAGTTTGCCCCTCCCGCGACAAAAAAACGTAAGAAAAAAATGGCGTATCGCGAATTCCGATTTCCGTTTGGCCTCCGGACGGACACACACACTCTGTGCTCTCGCTTTCAGCTCCGAGATAACCCCCGGAGTGACCTCCAATTATGGAGCGTCGCCGGCGTCTCCCTCGGAAACAGAAACGGAATCAGAAGCACGAGCTGCGAGATGCAGATACGGGTCCAGGTCCTGCATAGATTTTGCACCTCACCACTGCCATGGCTACTTAATTGCTTTTAATTTTAGATCGCAAACTTTGCGTAGTTCAATGCGTCATTAGAGATTAGTGCGAGACGCAGACAAGTACACAGGGCGAAACTAGAGGCAGTTATTTGATATAAACAATAAATTCTAGAGACATAAAAAATAAATCTTCAGTTGTTTAAGCTCAAGGATCAAGGATCAAGGCGGCAACTAGCCTTAATTATTTTTTAAAAATTATAAAAATTTATATTTTAAAAGTTTTTTATATATTTTTCTTCGGTGCATCAATAATGCGATTATAAACGCTGGATCTGTCAAATTCTGGGGTCAAGACCGATGTCCAAATATAGTGCGATCTGGGCAGACGCATGGGAACTAATTAGACATCGGCCAGACGTGATCAGAGATCAGGCATATATAGTATATACACACTCCTCAATTGTTGTCAAGTTCAATCCAGATTCGCGTATAGTTTCGACGACGACGCGAACCCTGAGTCATCAACCGATTTATAAGCCCAGACTTACGCAAGTGCTATGGGTTTATCTGTGGCACGTATTGGCGCTTCTAAGAACTTACACCCAATATATATCGGACAATATGGCACGAAGCCCCAATCAAAGATGACGCAATACTTGGGATCGAATTTATATATATATTTTTTAATGTATATATAAAATATATAAAATATATAAAGGTATATATATGCAGCTGCAAATCAAAACAAAGACATTGCACTCTGCGATGTGTTTGTTTTCCAAGATCTGTCATCTAATGCTTATCTGCTGAGGGGGAATGATATATCACATGGGTAATCACAGTTCAGGGCTACTCTCTTTTCGGGTTTTTCCAGGAAAGTTACCTAGTATATAAATATAATTAAAATAATTAAATATTTGTTTCCTATCAAAGGAGAAACCCTTCTTCTAGTAACTTCTTATCTATATTTGTTTGCCTGTCTGGGAAGGGGGATTAATCGATAGTTGGTTAAATTAATTAATGCCAATTAAACCCAATTAGGCTTACAATCGATTAGCACACCTTGCGATTAGATTAAGATTTAACCACGTGCTGGAATGTTGTAATCGCCGCCTTAGGTATTCCGCAGGTGCCACTGATCAATCTATCAACTGTCTCGAGCCCGAGTTCCGCTTTCTTTTTGATATTATATTAATACAAAGTATTATTGTTCTATTTTTTTTAGTACTTTGAAATATTTTTTTAATCTGAATCTGGCATCGAAATCGGGATCGGGAGGTGGTGCGGTGGCGTTGCGGCCTCAGACGCATTTATCATTTACCTAGACCAATGACAGCGGTGACTATATATTCTTATATTTATTTATTATTATTAATTATATTATTTATGTATATAAGGTGTGAATGTATAAATATTTATTTGGGGTATGCGGACCACGTCGTAGATAATACGGATGTGTGCGGCATGCGAGAGGAGATCGGCTGTAGGATCGTTGTGGCTCGTGTCGAGTGTCGTCTATTGATGCAGGCCAGGGGCTAGGTACTTCTAAGGAAATAAAAATGGGGTCTTGAGGTGTCTAGTATTTTCTTACAATATTGTGCTGTTCGAAAATATATAATTTCTTAATAAAAAATAAGGTTAGAAAGCTGTTTCAGAAGAGATCCACACTTTAACATCAGTAATAGGTAGCAGGTTAATGATAGAACCCATTGGGAATTTTAGTGAAATTTGTAGGATATGTATCACCATGCTACAGGGGCTTTTAGCCTAGTTTCCTGTGAATATTTGCTTTCTAGAGCTTGCACGCCATCGGCAAATCTCACCTGCGTGCCCCTTGTAGGTAATGTTTGAGCTAGAACACGTTGGGAATTTTAGTACAATTTAAAATATTAGTAAGCCCATGCTGCAGGGGCCCTTTTTGCGCTTTGGACCTAGTTTCCTGTGAAAGAGAGCTTTCTAGAACCCACACCCCCTCTGCAAATCTCACCTGTGAGTCCCTGTACCCCCCTATATAGATACAATTTAACGCTAGAACACCTTGGGAATTCCAAATCAATTCAATCGATAAGTGCCTCCATGCTGCAGAGGCCCTTGGTGTGCTCTGGACTTTGTTTTGTGTGAAATCTGGCTTTCTTGAGCCCACACCCCCTCTGCAAACCTCACCTGTGAGCCCCTGTAGCCCGAATGTAGGTACAGTTTTAAGCTAGAAAATTTTTTTTTTTTTAATTTAAATTTTTTTAAATTTTAGTAAAATTTAAAAGGTAAGTGCCCGCATGCTACTGAGGCCCCTTGTGTGCTTTGGACCTAGTTTCCTGTGAAAGTGAGCTTTCTAGAGCCCACACCCCCTCTGCAAATCTCACCTGCGAGCCCCTGTAGCCCGTATATAGGTACTACATGCTAACATATACTCCCATCGATAGAGATATGGTCAAGCAAATATCTGTAAGTAGTATGCAATCCCGCCGAGCTCGGTCGACGGCGACTTCGACTGCGGCGTCAGCAGCGGGCAGCGGGCGCACCTGATAAGGGCTTATATTTAGAGGAGTCCGCTGGCCCGGCTACAGTTTCCCAGACGTAGCAGCCGCCACCAGAGCAGGTGTCCCCAAAAAGAGATATATATAGAGAGAGAGAGTAACCAGGACACACATGAAGCTGGAAGAGAAAAGCCGCGGCCAGGAGCCGCCCAAGTACCTCAACGAGGACTTTTTCAAGGCCGCCCTGGAGGATGGTCTGAGGGACATGCGAGTGGACATCAAGAAGATTATCTTTGCCGAGAGTAGCGGCGGCGGGGGCGAGAATTACTGCAGCAAGATCTACAGGGCCAAGGCTCTGTACAGGAGCAGCAAGCGCCAGCTGGACGAGGAGCTGGCCCTGATTGTCAAGAGCATTGCCATTACGCCCGCGACCCAGTTTCTCGAGGAGCTGGCCGTCTATCTGCGCGAAAAGATCTTCTACTTCGATGTCCTGGGCAAGCTGGAGGTCCTCATCGGGGACGGGTCCAAGTTCGGGGCCAAGTGCCTGTACACCACCCGCGAGCCCATCCAGACGATAGTCTTCGACGACCTCACCCAGTACGGCTACAAGCTGGCCAGCCGGCAGAGCGGCCTCAACGAGGAGCACTGCGTCGTCATACTCAAGAAGCTGGGCAAGTTCCATGCCAGCTCCATGCTGCTGGCCGAGAAGGTGAGTTTATTAGTCTGAATTTATTTATTTTAATATCAAAGAAAGCGGTTTTTCTCTTGGTGTAACTGTAGCTTAATCTCTAGGTTAAATTATTCTAGAATTTACTCCTAATTTCTTTTTTTTAAAAGTCTCTAAATACTTTTTTTTAAGTGAGAAAAAGTTCCTAATTTTTTTTTTTATTTCTTCGACTCTTAAAATAATTAGCATAGCCAATGGTATTTTAATGATTAAATTTTTATCTTTAAAGTTAAAAGCAATATTTTTATAAATATTTAATATTTAATAATATTAAATTAAGTATTTAATATTTATAAAAATATTGCTTTTGTTATTAAATATTTATCCTTAATATTCTAGCCAACATTATGATATATTATAATAGTTTCTGTGATTTTTAAGATAGTTTACAAAGTTTACAATTGATCTTGGTTTTCAGTATAAAAAGAGTCCGAAAATCTTGGTAAATTATTCTTATTTTACTTAAATATTTAACTAAAAATAGGAAAGTCTGACTTCATGTTATTTCCCAAGAAATTTAACACGAATAACTTGAAAAATGTCTTGAATTTATCTTTAAAACTGCTAAGTTTATATATATCTATAATCTTTTGTAAATAATTCAGTTAAAAATGCTCTAAATTATACTATATATAGTTCTTAAATTTTTAATATTATTTCCAACAATTAAAAACCTATAAAAAATCTTCAAATCGAACTTTGGTCCTCTGCGAAATCAACGAAGAATTTTTGTTAAACGGAAATGGAATAGCAAAGGTCGGTAATTAAAAATTTAAGAAGTATTATATATTATTCTGGATTATTCCAGAACAAAATAGAAACAGATGCAATCTTTTAGTCTTCTGTTTTTTCCAAAAGAAATTCAAAATGAAACCAAAAGGAAAGCAAGAAGTTCGATTATTATATTGCATTATAAATGCAAAACAAAACATTTAATTCAAAATAATCTTGTCACGCGACTAGGTAAATGCTTTATATTATATATAGAATGACAAAGTAAATTGAAACGTATTTAAATGTTCAGATAATAAATTCGTTAAATCGCAATTTAATGTAGAATCATTTAATCAAGATCACTTTATATAGTAAACTTAATTAATAACTTACCAAAAGAAATACACATAGTAATGCACAATGTATTTGAAATTTTAATTTACAAATTCTCAGACGACTTTACACTTATTATACAATTTTTATAGTTCATATATAGTATATAATTTTGCCATTGCTTTTATCAGTGAAATGAATTAAATGAAAATTTAAACAAATGCCAAAGTACACACATAATGAATGCATCTATCAGGATTGGGATTTTTTGCTGACAAAGTACCGACGTCAACGTGTTGCTAGGTTTTAGCAATTGTAAGCAATATATAATGAAAAGTAAGGCTGCATAAAATATATGTAACTATTTGATTTCATTAAAATATTACAACTTTTATTAGAAAGCAAATTGGGTTTGCTTTAAGTAATCATAAAATCAATACAACTTTTTAATTCGTTTTCTTTTAGTTACATTTTTAAGTTAAATTTATGCGCTAAACATCTACATTTATTTATTATTTATTTATAATATATTTCATATGTTTTAAGTATTTATATTATAAGTAAAAACTGTTCAATGTCCCCCATCCTTAGCTTGTTTTTAAACTAAATTACTCTTTAATCTTGTACCACTTTAAATATTTATTTTTTGAGTGAACATTTTGCTTTTGTTTTTTTTCCGTTTCCTTTTCTTTTTCCCAATTTTTCAATTTTTCCAACCAAAAGCAAATGTCAATGCAATATCACAAATGGGTTAGATCGATCTGTTTTCTATTTTATATTTTATTGGCAATTGGAATATGTCTATGTCTCGTTCCAGGAGCCAAGCGTAAGGGAGCACTTCACCAGCGGCATGCTGGACGAGAACTACATAAGGACCAACGAGCGCTTCATCACCTTCATGACCCTCCAGTGCCGGACACTGGCCAACATCGTGGCCAAGTGGCCCGGCTACGAGCTGCTGGCGGAGAAGCTGCATCGCCACTGCGACGACATCAAGGAGAACCTGGTGATGACCGGACGACCCATGCCTGGAGAGATTACAGTGCTGAATCACGGCGATCTGTGGGTGAATAACTTTATGTACAAATACGACGATGATCAGCCCACGAAGCCCATCGATGCCATATTCGTAAGTGCAGCTATATTTATTTATTTTTATTTAAATTTAATTTAAAAATCCCTCTCCCACTCAGGTGGACTTCCAGAACAGCTTCTTTGGCAGCCCGGGTTGCGACATCAACTTCTTCCTGAACAGCAGCGTCCAGCTGGACGTCCTCATCCACCGGCGCGAGTTCCTCCTCCAGACCTACTATGCCTCGCTCCGCGACAGCCTGGAGAGGATGCACTCGACGTTTGTGCCCAGCTATGCGGACATCCAGCAGGAGATCCGCAACCGAGAGCTGTATGGGTTCTTCTCCTCGTACGCCTTCCTGCCCATGGTGACCATGAAGAAGGAGGACTCGTTCGACATCAGCATCGAGGCGCTGACGGACGAGGACTTTGCCAAGAAGAAGGTCCAGCTGATGTTCTCCTCCAATCCCCGCACCACGGACACCCTGCGCTATGCCCTGCGCCGCTTCGATGAGTTGGGCATCTTCGATTGATTTTTAGAGTAAGGAGGAGGGACCTCCTGGCTCCTTTTGCTACTTTTACCAATGGCTTTTTTTTTTGTTTTTGTTTTTTAAACGTACTTAGACTTAAGCCCCACTCTATACATTAAATATTATATCTACTCATAAATAATAAAAAGAAGTTTCACTTTCACAGATCAGTTAACAGGCTTTTCTTTTTCTAATTATTTTAAATTAATTTCCACAGAAATTTCTCGGTTTTATTGTTTTATTTGTGACTTAATTTTGAGTCAAACGTAAGCTAGGCCTACTCTCTAAGTTAAACATTTTAAAACTATTAATAAATATTAAAAAAAAAGATGAGTTATAAAATATAATTAACTAAAACTCCCAGGTGGACAGCCACTTGAGGTTGTGCATCGTGGAGTTGGGCTCGTTGGCCAGCGGACCGCTCATGCCATAGGCCAGGGGCGAGAATCGGGCAAAGCTATAAACCAGAATGGAGAGAACCACACCCAGGATCACATGCTGGATCCACTTGGGCAGGGCTCGCATAAGGTAATTGAACATTACACCTGTGGAGAGAGGAATTTTAACCAAAATTAAAGGAAAAACTCTCTAAGAAACCCACCAGTAAGCAGGGAGTTGAATATCAAAGCTGGGAAATAATGGTGGAAGTAGAGCACTCGTCCCATGGCCCAGAAGGGCAGGTAGTGAAGCACCCAGCCCACAAAGAGCCAGGCGCCCGCCTGCAAGGATATGGCAAGAGTTGGGGAATCGGAATCCCCTGCAGGTAATCCCTTTCCACTCGTCTCCTGCTGCTCCAATGCAGGACAGCAGCTGCATAAGTCCGTGGTCGAGGGCTCACTGTCCTCGCCCTGGGCCACAGCCCGACACTCCGCTTGAGAGTGCTCCATTTCATACTGAATCTCGGCCTGGAACTGGGCCAGACCAGCTCGCCGCCTCTGAAGGATGGCATTGTACAGGAAGACCACCACAAAGAGGGCCAGGAAGACCAGGTTGCTCCACCAGATCACGGGATTGCCCAGCAAATAAATGCGATAAATGTTGCCCGAAAAGAATTGGCCCTGCAGAGAGTTTAAAAGGAATTAATAAATATTATTAATATTGTTATAAATATTATTATAAATATTATTATTCGTTTTATTATTTAAATTAATATAAAACATACTCTGTAATTAATGGGCCACTGCCAGGGTCGACTGGTGACCTCGCCCTCCTTGGGTTTGAGACCTGCATTTCCCTGGAGCATAACGGCATGCGATTCGAGGAAGCGGGCAAAGAAACCTGGCGCATAAATGCTAAAACTGACACTGGGCACTGTTTAGAAATATTAGAAAATATATTATAATTAAGTAAACATTATTTAAGAAAATATCTAAAATTCAATTCATAAAATTTGCTACCCACACAGCCTGTGCTCATTGTCCTCCACATTCCACTGTCCATTCTTGTCGCGCACATTGAGGTTGCAGGACACTTCCTGCTGCTCGAAGCCCCACTTGGGCAGCTGCTTGCCACTGGAGGTGAGGACGCAGTTCTGGAGCAGATGGATCAGCCTTAGGCGAGAGGTAACCGTGTGGACTGTTTCGTTGGTTTTGCCACCGACGATCATCACGCGCCACACATCATTGGCATCGCCGGCGCCATTCTGGAGACCAGAAAAAAATCAGAAAAAAATATAATAAATAATTTTGATAAATAAATAAATATAATTTAGAAAATAAATAAGTTTAGCTCCCTTTATTCAACCTCAAGCACTCTGATACCCACCTCCCCATAGCCCGTGACCTGCAGGTGCTTCTTCGTCATGGGAGCCGCCTCGCCGTGGGAGTGGAGGTTCCTCTTGGTAATCACATGCTCCAGCCGAACCAGATCTCCATGCCGGAGGAGCTGCAGCTTGTCCTTGGCCAATCTCTGCTTGTTGTGCGGCTTGATTATCCATTTATTATTCTCATCCTTGTGCGTGTAGGTGGTGATCTAAAATCAAATATACTTTATACTAATTTTTTAGTTCTTCTACTTAACCTATACCTGCTGCTGCCTGGCCCCCGAGCCCTTGGGATACAGGTGATGATGGGAGTGTAGGTAACCGCCGCCCGTCTTATGATTCTTAATAGTCACCACGGAACCGTAGGCCACATCCCGCGGCATGCTGGCATTGTACAGGGAGTTGCCAATGAGCCGGGACTGGAAGGCGGAGCTGTAGAAGCCATCGCCATTGCCGCTCCTATTCAGGACACTCAGGTGGATGTAGAAGAAGACTATGTACAGGAGAATGGGCCACACTATCAGGGCAATGGCCCTACAGGCCACCTGCTTCACAGTCTCCACAATGGGCTGGCCCAGATCTCCGAGTATAAGCCACAGTTCGGTGGCTGTATGTAGTCCTACCAGGAGGACCACAAACAAACCCACAAACTTGACGCTGATTGTGCAGGACAGCATGGTGCCGGTGAGGAAGAGCCAGAACCACCAGCGCAGGGAGTAGGATCCGCCCGAGGAAGTGCTGCGTGAGATCTTTACCATGCCCCATACGGAGGCCATCATGAAGAAGAGCAGAATGGGATCGAGGAGGATGTACTGGTTGAGGGTGAGGAGACCAACGTCTGGTGAAGGAAAGTAAATAATTAAATATGTTAAATAATAAAATATATTAAATAATTAAATATATTAAATAATTAAATACATTAAATTAAATAAAATATTAATTAAGGAATAAGAGAAAACCCACCAAATATTAAATAGGCTGCCGAGAGCAAGGCTGCCTCGTGCGAACGCGTTAGATCGTAGACCGTGTCGAAGCCCATGGGCATAATTAGGGCCCCCAAAGTAGTACAAAACTGGAAAGAAATTTAATTTAATTATTATGGTTATATAAATATAATAAATAAATTAAATATTATATCCTTTTAAGACTCACATATCGCATGCCCTGGTATCGAGTCTCATTGTACTTGTCGCCTGGCTTTTCAAAAGGAAACGTTCCATTGTAGCCCGTCAAATAGCCAGAGAGACCGATGAGCATCTTTAAAAAATAAAATATTAATGTTAAATATTATAAATAAAATAATGAAAAATATTTGTAGCTAAATAAAATAAAAAAACTTATTTTTTCTTTCTAAAATTCGATTATTTGAGGTGTTATTTTGGGCATATAAAAGCCAAAAAGCAAAGGATTGCCAAATGTCATGGAAATGTATATGGAAATGTGTCTATTTTACATATTTCCCATTTTTCATTACCTTTGCTAGGTTTATTTAAGTCTTAAAATGTATTTATTTATTTATTTAACAAATTAAGCCTTCGACTAAGTCTTAAAATATTTATTACCTATATTAAGATACGTTTTCTTAATTCTCTTATTTTTATATCAAAGAAAAAATATATAAATAAATTTTTAATAAATTTCTGTAAGCTCTCTTACCTTTCCCAGCGGCGGATGGACATCGAAGAAGAAGGTTCTGTTGATGTACCAACTGCCCATCTTGCCAAAGTGCGTCTCATCCCAGCTGGAAAGTGTTTACATACTTTTTAACATATTTTGTTAATTAAGTTAATTAATTAATTAAAATTTCCTACCATATGTGATCCGGCTCGGTAACCTTGTAGAAACGCGTGGCGAAGGTGATCAGGAAGACGGTGGCCAGCAGCAGCCACCAGTTCCTGGAGAGTAAAAGGGGTTCGGTTCCCGGAATTGCAGTTGAAGTCTTTTGTTTTGATCGCCACTTTTTCTGCCCCCACTTACCAGTTGGCCTCGTTGCTTGATTTCTGCTCTGCCACCGCCGGATTCTTGGCCAGATCCTTGGTCGAGCCGCGTCGCGGACACTTGGGCGCCTTGACCACGCTGGCTGCCATTGTTTTTTGTGACTTTATTTGGTTTATAAACAAATAATATTCACTGGAAATGGGGCATTGCACACGTCAACAAACGGAGTGAATGCGCTTTCTCTTTCGCCACTCGATCGCTTCGTTCCTTCTTACCAACTAAGTCGGGTTGGCCAAAACCGGTCTTGGACTTGGCTTTAACTGTGCTTTGCTTTGGGCCAAGACGCGCAACTTTGGCTCAGCTGTGGCAGCTATCAAGCTATCGAGTTATCGATAAATCTGTGACAAATCTGAGCTCAGCCCGAAAGTATGCAATATTTTACGAAATGGGGAAAATAATAATAAATGGAGAATAAATTATGATTAATTAATATTCATTGGTGGTCGAAAAGGAAGGAAAAATACTACTTATTTAAAAAGAACTATTAGTAAATATTTAAGACTCGTACAAATACTATATATGCTTTTATTTATTTTCCTATCGTTTCTTTTTTTTTTCTTAATATGTTTTTTTGCTAATATAAGTCCTTAAACAATTTGAAAAATATTTTTATTATATGAAGAAAACATAGAAAATATATAATTCATTTTATTTATAATTATTTACCAATTTTGTTTAAATAGGATATGATATTATTTAAGATAATGATATTTATATGTTGTTAAAAATATTTTAGTTACCTTAGCTTAATTCCATAGAAAAGAAAATGTTTGGAAAGTGATTATTTTAATTTTTACTTATTTTTTTGCATTTTTATTAATATTATAGTTATTTAAAAATGTTTTAAAAGTTATTTTCATAGCTGGCAAGTCCCAATAAAAATTCGGAAGAATTATGACTTCCAAAATAAGAGTTATTTCCCATTACTTCCCGGGTTTTGCCACATTAAGAATTCGGATTTTGGCAAAGAAAGAAAATAGAGGCAGCTTGAGCTTGGCCTCAACCGGTTCTAGGCCGAAAATTAATGGCCAATTTGGTAAGCACTTCGTGGTGCATTTGTCTCTCAATTCGTTCTGTGTTCTGTGCACTCTGTGCGGTGTGCATTTATTTCGGAAAATTGCCCAGAGTTCTTAGCCGCATTTAACACCCGCAAATGGCCAACGATTGGGGCTATTTTGGCCGAGGCCGAGGAGCTCTTAGAGCCGCCTTTACCTGTTTGCTTGGCCAAGAGCCAGCAAGCTCTGTGCCCCTTCGGTGCTTTCTTTACTATTTTTTCACTGGGAGAAAAGCTAGAAATTGCAAATATATATATATTTTTAAGGTATTTTATTATATTTTACAGAAGAATTAAATATTTTTAAATTATTATTCAAGCTCAATTTTAAAGTGTATGTTTATATTATATTTTGGGTATTTTTTCCAGTGAATCTGTAACGACAAAACAGCGATGAGGATGACGATAAAGCGTCAGGCTTGGCTTGGCTCAGAATCACCCCGTCTTGGCCCCGTCTCGGTCTTGGCTCCCTGGCTCTTCTACCGATCTCTACTCTGGGCTCTTGGCCAAGTCCAAGTCCGTCGGCGATCGGTCCCAGAATTCGAGACCGAGTCGCGGGGCAGTGCCGGCATTAATCGCTTTGATCTTGGCGCACAAGAGTTAATTGCACGCTTGCTGCACAGTTGCTTTTTGCCGCCGCCTGTGCTTGTGCTTGTTGCTTTTGTAGCTCTTGCTTTTGCTTTAGCAAGTTGCAAGTTGCAGGTTGTTGTTGTTGTTGCTGTTGTTGCTGTTGCTGCAGTGTTTCGGCTTGTTGCCTGGCAATTTGTTGGATAGAAACGTTGCCGGCACGCGGTGTGGCAGCTTCAATCAAATTAATTGTGGCCCGGTTAATACTCATGTTTCTTTGGCCCAATGCCCTGGGAATACTCTATTTATTTAGAGTTAACTGCTTGTAGTTTAATATTTATTTTAGTTTTATTTATAGTTTGATTTTGGGATACTTCTTTTGTGTATAAACTTTGGTTACCGCTAAGAAATGTCTACTTACTTGCCAAGAATTTATTTTAATCTGTAAATCTGTAGAAATATCTTTTCTTAAAGAACAATTATTTATATTTTTATTTTAATAGTTCTTTCTATTTATTTATATTTATATATTAGTTTGAAACCCTTTATCCAGTTCTTAGTTTATATTTTCTTTGCAAATCTTTGGAAAAATATACTAAATATGTACTTACTTGCCAAAGAAAATATTTGAATTTAAATTTCTGCTAATTAACTTTTCTCCAAGCATTTTTTTTTATTAGAAAGCCCTTTTTTTATTTTTTAGTTGTTATTTTCTTTGTAAATATTTACAATTTAATATTTTACTTGATATTTTTACTATTTTCATGTGTTTTAGAATTTTTCACGAAGCTTAGAGCATAGCTTCGTCGCCTTTTGTGGCTTGTAACCATTCCTGCTCTTTTCTTGTAATGTGTGTGACACTCTCAGGGTGGCTTAAAAAAATATAATATAAAACAAGGAAACACGCAGAGCCCCAGGTGGTGGAGGATTGGAGTTGCGGCAGGAGGAGCAGCTGGCTCCCAGGCAGAGAGTGGCTCAGGTGCGTTTCAGGGGGGAAGCCAGCACAAAACGCTGGCAATCAACGCTGGAAGCTCTGTCATTAAGCATTTTTCTTCTAATTGCCGGAGACAATAGCAACAATTTAGACTTTATTTTTGTTGCAATTAAATGAAGTTCCTCCTCAGCTCCTTGGAATTCCCTGGGCTACTTTGGCATCATTAAAGCACTCGTGAGAATCGTAGAATAAATCCTCTCTATATTTCCCCTAAAAGAAACACCTTTTAAGTTCTTTTCTAATATAAAAATATTCACAATTTATTAACACAAGCAATTAAATTGTATTTTAAGCCTTAAATCTATTTAAACTAAGCAATAAAAAAAAAATATTTTCAACTATGTACAGCCTTAAATATTAAACTAAAGAACTACTAATAAAACTAGGACTAATTTATTTATAATTAATTAATTATTTAATAATAATAAGAGGGACTCTAAGACTATTAACACATTTCAGTTATTCCTTTTTGGGGGCCTACATGCTACGTATACAAGGATGTCCTTGCACTTAGATCAGAGCTTAAAGCCTTCTTCTGGGATCCTCCATTAAACCCTCGACTGGTTGGGATTGTACACCGGCACATTGTGGAAGCTAATCCCTGCGTAGAGCGGCGTGATGCCCCCACTGGGCAACATGGACTTCCCACTCGTATAGAGATGCTTCTTGGGCAGCGCCCCCGCCGACTTGGTTTGGTTCATCAGCGCCGATGAGTGCGAGCCACCGCCTCCTCCTCCACCTCCAGTCACCAGGCGATTCCTGTAGCTCTCGCAGGTCTTGCGGGACCAGACCCACAGGCCTGTAAGTGTTCCTCCAACCAGCTGGAAGAAGATCCTCAGCAGCGCCGGCCAGGCACTCAGCGGGGTAGGAGAGGCACAGTCCTCCGGGGTGGAGCAGCTGGGCACCGACTCCGCGTACCGCTCGCAGAGAGCAGCCACCACGCCGGCTGCTGTGGGCGCAAAGTACAGCAGCGAGAAGATGACGAAGCGCTTCCGGATCTGGCCAAAGCGATGGTGGGCCAGGGCCAGCGTCGTCGGCTGGAGCTGCTGCTGCAGGGAGAGCAGCGAGCGGGAGGCGCGCAGCGTAAAGTACAGGCCCAGCAGGAGCAGGACCAGGGCGGGCAGCTCCACGAACCCAGGGGCATAGCACATCCCCGTGAGCTCACTGGGGCGCACTCGCTCCAGCAGCAAAGCCGCTATGGGTGGCGCCAGTGGCGGCACCCAGGCCAGGACATGGAACAGGCCCGAGCGCTTCTCCAGCGCCTCGCTGGACCACTTCTTGTGGGAGGAGAGGTAGAAGCACAGGGCGAAGATGAGCCACCAGCTGGCGGCGCACAGGCTCAGGTACGAGGTGGTTATGTACGAGGCCAGGCAGGGCGGACTCAGCAGGCAGGCGGACCTCAACCCCACCAATCCCGGACGACCCTGCTCCTGCAGCTGGGCCAGACTCCGCGCCTGATTGTGGAACACGATCCGCTCCAGGTAGCACACGCTGAAGAGGTTGTAGCACAGGCACAGGAACAGCACCGGTCGCTCCGGGTAGCCGAAGCGAGTGGGCTCCGCCCAGAAGGTGACCAGGGCGAACAGGGTGAGGACGAAGCAGACCGCGGAGAGGCCCAGGATCAGGCTCTCCGACAGCTTCTTCTGGGCCGTCGTATGGAAGGCATCCCGCTGGCACTGCGGCACACACAGCTCGGGATCGAGGTGGCTGCCACTGAAGTTCTGGGGGCAGAGCACAGCCGAGGCCGTGGCAGCTCCTCCTGCCCCGGATACCGCTGCGACTCCTCCTCCTCCTCCTCCTGCGCTGTTCCAGAAGCGATACGCCTGCAGTTGCTGCTGCGGCGTGGAGATCTCTCTGTCTGCCGTGGATGGGGGTTGATGAGCCGGATGATCAGCCGCTGGTGGACTTGGTGAACTTGTGGTGGGTTTGTCGCCCTCCTCGGGTATCCGCATGCACAGCTCGTGCTTCTCCGGCTGGGGTAGTCCTGCGCAGCCCAGGAACGAAGGCCACAGCTCCATCAGCTCTGGCGGGGCGTTCTGGGAGCACTCGCTTTGGACGGTCTCGCAAAGCGACTTGCAGGGCGTCACCGGACGCGGTACGTCCGGCGTGCAGAGCGGGAACAGGGCCGAGCAGAGCAGGAAGCGGGCGCGCCGAGAGCAGCCGGACTCGATCAGGGGTAGGAGCTTGGCAATCTGAGGAAAATCAAGAAGAAAAAATATTAGAAAAATATTTTAGATAATTTTTTTAGAATTTTATTAAATGAAAATATATAAAGTTAGGTTTTTGGGATTTTTATCCATGAAAAATATTATAAATATACTTCTCGAAATTTTTTTAGCTAAGCTTAATGAGTCCTAAAAAGATTATTTATAAATTTTTAATGATTTCAATCCCATTTGCACTTCATAATAATTTTTTGAAGTGCCAGACAGACACCTCAACTGCAAGCATCTAAAGTTTAAATATTTTAATTATAAAAAAATATGAAATTAGGTTTTTGAGATTTTTTTGTATACAAAATATATTAATATACTTTAAGCCCAGCTTAATAAGTCCTAAAATCATTATTAATTCATTTTTAACAATTTCAAACCCATTTGCACCTCATAAAAATATTTTAAAAAGCCTGAAAATCAGGGCAGACATGTGAGGAGCAAACATCAAAAGCTGAAATATAAACAATTTAAATTGTCAAAAAGAAAACAAAAAAGCAACTAAATTAGAAAACAAATAAAAGTACAATCGAAATGAATCAATAATTCCTAAATAATTCCTTTAATATGTCAATAAATTATTTCACATTTCTCGTGCTTATAATTATTATAAATCAGAAAATATTCCATGCCATGCCATTTTCAAGCTTTTATCAATTAACAAACATTTAATTGTATTTGCTTTTCTGCGAAAGGCGTCGTCGGTAGACTTGAAAGCCCAAATAATTAGAACGAAATTTGGTGTTCGATAAGCAAAAAAATAACAAAAGAAAAAAAGGAAATTAAGGAAAAGTAAGCAAAGTGAGGAAAACACAATGATTCTAAGCAATTCGCATTCCGGTTCACACACAAACCCATTCATTGTTGTTGCCGCTGCCGCTGATAGTTGATGTCTATAATTTTGTCTAATAAAAATGCAATAAAAAGTTAGTCAGTTGGCTTTGTTGTTTCGCCGACAACGAAGGCAGCAGCAAAAACAAAGCTAATTTAACAAATGTTTGCCATTTGCAACAATTGAGAGCGGCACCGGCACCGCGGCACAATTGCAGCGTGTTTACACCGGCTAATGTCTGATATTAAATTAGCTGAAATTGCAAAATTAGATCGTGTAATCGTAATGATTTTCAGCTGTTTGTTTTCGGTTTTTACGGTTTAGTAATTCGCTGGAGAAATATATATAAATAGCTCTTTGATTTTGGGGTTATTTAAAATGGATTTATAGAAGAGGTTAAAAAAATATAAATCTAACAAAATATTTATGCCACAAAAAGCACAAAAGGTCCCTTACTAACAATTTCTTATGTAAACTAATATTTAAAATTTATTTTAAGATAAATTTTAATTCCCGCAAAACCTTATAAACTTATTATATTTTTTTTGAAAGTAAAGTCTGGGAAAAAATGTGGCCAAGCCATAATGGTCTTTTCACACCAGCTTCGCCCTGTATTACTGTATGCCTTTGTTGTTTGCTTGGAACGCCAAATATTAAAAGTCTTTCTTGTTTATTTTCCATTAACAATCTCACACGTTTTTCCGCAGTATGTTTGGTGTGAAAACTTGCGTCAGACTTCACACATGGAAGCAGCCACATGGAACCATGGCTACATGGAAAAGCGATGCCAGTTGTCCAGGTTGTCCAGTTGTCCGGCTTGGAGTGGAGTTCATTCCATAGCCATTTGCAGTTGTCGATGGCAATTAATTGTCAATTACCAGGCATGCAATCTAATAACTTCAAACGAAGCCACATAGCAGCCCCTTCGACAGATGAGAAATTAAGCCAGACACCGAAAGAAAAATATCCTTTTATAAATATATTAACTTACAAAAAAATTAAAGAGAAATAAACCCCTTTCAACTATGTTTCTCTCAATACATAAGAGTGATCTCCTTTATTTTTTTCGCCCTGTTCAGTGTCCATTGTCCATCATACAAAAGCCCCGACATTGATGACGATGACGAACCTGGACGCATCAACATTTATGAGTTTGTGGAATTTTAGACAAGTCAGCTCAGTCAGGACCACAAACAGGGGGGGCCAAAGGGAAAAGGAAGTTTTGGAAGCCAGACGGAAAAAAACGCTACAAAAAACCAGGCAGGAAAACAGGAGTGCAAAAAAAAGCTGCATCAAATTATCGAGAGACGTTTTCTCTGGAAAAAGAAGGCAGGGGTCTTCGTCTCATCTCCTTTCGATACCCGATCTCCAAGGGGACTTGGTCTTGACTCCCAGAGCGG
The DNA here is from genome assembly GCA_014170255.2 of Drosophila triauraria. Taxonomy (NCBI): domain Eukaryota; kingdom Metazoa; phylum Arthropoda; class Insecta; order Diptera; family Drosophilidae; genus Drosophila; species Drosophila triauraria. The sequence goes on along the minus strand of CM024333.1, from coordinate 5,609,689 downwards.
GACTTTTGACATGGATTTGATGGCCGAAGCCCGAGCCGCTGCCCGGTGCCGTCTTTTTGTTAACGTTCTTGGCTAACAGTAACAGTAAGCAGACAGTTTTGTTGTTGTATAATTAAGCCACATTAGGCCACAAAAAAAAAAAAATATCCAAGAACCGAGAGATCGAGATGGAGATCCCAACCGGCGGGCATCTCGAATGGAGCATTAGACACGCGATTTCCAATTTTTGTGGCTTTTGTGCGCTGCGGCGGCTCGGCTCGGCTCTCTGAAAAATAGCTGCCAGCAATAATAATTTAATGATGCAGTCGGCAAGTGAACCTCATCATCGTCCCGGCCATTATAATCATCATTATGGCCAACGAAACTCGAACACAAAAAAAAAGGCACAAAAAACGGAAGGGCAATCAGCCTAATAGAGCCGCTTTGCCACACGAGTGGGAGCTCTAAGGGAGGCACATTGTGTTAAATGTGCAACAAAATTAAGGGTTTTAGGATTTTTACTTGATATAGAATGGTTTTAGGCAGTAAAATTCCAACTTTGAATTACATTTCAATTTAATGTAGGATATATCGATAATAAATCGATAATTTGGCTTCGATAATGCGAGTTTGAGATGGTACAATTTTCGATATTTCATGTGATTCAATATTTTTGATATTGTTTTGGTTTTTGGTTGGGAATATCTACTTAAAAACTCAAATAACTGCACTAAAAAATAATTAAATAAATATTAACGTAGTGTTAGGTATCCAGCTTAGCTGGCCGATCTTCTAAAATGTATTATTAATGCAAAAAGGGCATTGCTTGGCCATCATCATCATCATCGTCATGATGATCGGCTCGCCAGTCTGCGCAGCGAATACAATCTGCAACGCTTTGAGCATTTTTTTTTCGTGTTTCTTCTTTCGAAGTTTATTTTTTGTATTTTTTTATTTTGTGTTTTTTTTTTTGGCCACGCAAAAGTCAACGAAAATGTGCGCAATTCGCCGCGGCTCGCCGGTCCACCCGACCAAAAGCGACAGATTCGTTTTGGTCGCGCCACAAAATTATGGTTATTACTGACAGGCCCAGTCGGCAAATATAAAAGGCATTAGAGATGGGTTTCTAAAAGCTATTTACACATTGTGCAGCTTTTACAGTGATCACTGGGCACTGAGAGAATGTTAAATCTAATTTTAGAAATATATAAAACAATATTAATAATTATTTGAATGCTTCTCCATCTTCTAAGATATTCAAATCTATATATTTAACTTTTATAATGATGGAAAAAATTTAACTTATTTCAAATATTATTGTTTAAGAAGCTCAACATTTATTTTAATTATTACCAATCTTAAATTTAATTATTTTGGTTAGTTATCAAGTGATTTCTATAATTTAAAATGAATTTTAACAGCTTACTTTGACGCTTTGGCTGCCTGAACCCAGGCCGTAGTTGGAATAATGAATTCTGGCTTTGCTGGGATTTTGAAAAATCATGAAATTAACTTTTGTGTCGCGCCGGCTGGATACAGAAAAATACAGACGAAAACCCGAGAAAAAAGAGTTCTGCTTAATTTACTTAAAAAATCTCAAAAAATGAGCATTCACCCCTGGACACCCGCTCGTCCAACGCTGCGTTTCGTTTCGGTTTTTGGGTTTTTCTTCCAACTCTCCTTCATTTTTTTTTTTCTTTCTTACTGTTTGACTCGCGGCTATTTCTTTTAATTTTGTTTTTCAGTTTCTCGGCTTCTTTCGCAGCATGTTTCACACTTTTTTCGGGTGAAGTCTGGCCGAAAAACATTTAATTTCCTTCAGTTTCGGAGACTGGAGCCCGGACCGGGCCCGGAGTTGTGTTCACAATTCAATTACAAGGCCCAGAACAGCAACAACAATGGGCGAGTTGACACCTCGCAGCCTAAACGCGAACCTAATGATTTCTCGAATTTGATTAATGATTTTTTCGGAGCAAAAAGTCGAAGGGAGAATCAAATTGCTCCAGCGGCACTTTGACTTTGAATATTTGAAAGGAATTACAGGCAGAAAATGTTAAGAAATGTGTGCACGGTGAGAAAATTGAGAAACTGCAGCTGAAAATCAATAATAAATTTATTTAAAATATTTTATAAACCAGAATTGAGTTAAATAATAGAAAACATGAACCTGAATCCCCTTCAAAACCCAAAAGCACTCATGTGTTCATTCATTATCCACGGTCCCAGCCCATGTCCGTTCCTCCTCGCGACCAAAGAGGGACACTTAATGCGTTCAGACATCTGCATAATCTACGTAATGGATTAATTTATAATTTTCCACGCTTGCAGCTCTGTCGAGGAGTGCCCACTGTCCACGGGAGTGGTCTCTGTATGCCATCTATGGAGCATCTCTTTCCGAGTCCGAGTGGAGCACAGAAATTATGGACTTGAGCGCCCGGGGACCTCGAAATGGGAATCGAAATGGTAATGGCATTAGGTCTGGACCGAGGCACCATGGATGGCTTTGGCATCATGGGTGTAATCTAAGTATCGATGAATGCAATTTGTTATGCGATTATTTAAGCCAAGTGGACGAAGCTGGCCATGATTTATTAAGGGGAGTTTTTAAGGGACTAAGACCGCTTTTTAAATATTTTTTAAATTAATTATTATCTTTATATATTTAAGCAATTAAGTTCAAGTATTATAATTACTATTTAAAGGCTGGTAAATATTTATTTATTTATTATATATTTTAACAGCCTCTTTGAAGCGAGGACGAGGAGCTCCTCTGCCTGCATCCGTATCTGCCAGATGCATCTAGTCGGCACGCTTCCATTGGCTTTGGCTTGGATCTTGGCTTGAATTTAGCTTGGTTTTTGGCGGCCTCAAAACAATTTGCCGGCTGTCGGCGTGACAAGTGTTGCGAAATGCCAGCTGAAAATGCCGCACACGCAAAAGATGCACACATAGATAGGCCAGATGGACGGACAGACAGTGAGACCTCCTCCTGACGCACCACTTGGCAGCTCAAAGTCAAGTTTGGTCAGGAGACGCGGCAACTTTTTATCTCTAACTCGTTGCGAGAAGAGGCACCGAGTATCTGGCAGATACAATGACTTTGCCTTTGGTTTATTTATATTTTCAAGAAGCCTTTTATGATTTACTGGGCTTGTACGTATATTTATTAATAAAATTACCCAAGTTAATTTAATTTATCTTATGGTCACCTAATAATAGGGTATCTTAGCTTCGGTTTCGTCTGTCCTCGGTTACCATGCATTGTGGTTACTTTATTTGATTTGCGCTTTATTTGATTTAGTTGCCGGTCGGCGCTGCTCGGACTTGAGCCGCCGCTGACTCGAATTGACAGCTGTTTGCCGGTGGTGGCGGTGGTGGTGGAGTTCGACTTGGAGCTGGATGAGGCTGAGACTGAGACTGAGACTGAGGAGACCGAGATGAAGGGGCGGTGTGTGTGAAGTCGGCACAACTTCAAAGTCAATTGATTTAATTTGCTACGAAAGCGTTTGCAATTAGCGAGCGGACCGCAGCTGCCTCTGTATGTTTTCGTCTCGAGATGTTAGAGATGTTTGTTAATCGATAGATTAAAACCGATATGTTTTAAGGATAAAATAAATAAGACTAAGCAAACTATTTCAATAGCAATATATCAGTTAATTTCTACGCTTTTTGATATGCAAACAAAAAAGAAATATACAGAAATGATCAATTAATTGAAGTAAGAATAGTTAAAAATAAATTTGTGGACAAAATATCGAAATAATCGATTATTCTTAAAATATCGTAAGCATTTCAGTTATATATAATAATTCGTACCCTTTTTGAGATGCAAACAAAAAAGAAATACACAAAAATAATAAATTAATAATTAAATTAAATATCGAAATTATCGATAATTTACAATCAATTACAATTTATATCGAATGATTCTTACGTTTTTTTAAATGTAAACATAAGAAAATAAACAAAAATAATAAAGTAATTTAAGTAAATATCAAACTGATCGATTATTTCGATAAATTATAAATTTGTGGAATTACCTATCTAAATGATCGATTATTTACATAAAATATCGTAAAATACCTTGTAAGTTAAGTCAAGAAATATGCACTTTATGCTTTAAATAAAATTGCAGCATCGATACTTTCGATACCTTCGATATTTTCGATACTTTTCTATTTTCCTGTCATCCCCAGTTTAGAGTATTTGCTTTATATCTCTCTTTTTTTTTTTGGGGCTGGAGTTGTCTCAATCGCTGGGCAGATCGCTGACTTGATTCTGCGCCGTAATTTGCATAATTAAGATGCCGTCCCGTGGCGACAACGATGCGATGATAAATCGCCGAAACGCCCAAGAGAGGCGAAAATGAAAATGGGAATGGGAATGAGAGACAATGACATCAGCGGCAGCGGCAGCGGCAAATGCAAAGATACATTTTGCATTCCTAATTAGCCCTAGCTTAGATAAGCAGCCGCTCGCCCAGATACAGATACGGATACGGATTCGGATTCGGATTCAAATGCACTGCTAAGTTGGCCAACTCGACTTAGCCTGACTGCTTTAAGCCGCCGACCGACGACCGACGACCGATGACAGAACTGTCAAGTGATGCCGACGACATACTACTGTCGTCGTCTTACAATTAATTGACATTTTGACTGGCGACGATTGTCATTCAAAGGCAAACGAGCACCGGGGCTGGAGCCCAGCTCTCGTGATCGCCAGTCGGAATGCACCAAAGCCGCCAGCCAGGATTGCTGCTGGCTGGGAAGGTAAGCAAGCCCAGAGAACTCCTCTTCCAAGATTCTTTGGCCAGGCTGAGGCACAGTGGTGAGCAAGGTACTAGATGCGGATGATGTTTGTTGGGAAAAGGTTATCGTTTTTAAAAAATATCGAAATAATCGCCGAATTATTTTGAGTAATGATTATATCGATAGTTAATACAAGTAAAGGTTATCGTTTTGAATAATATATCGTATTTAGTGTTTCGTATTTAACGTAAATTATTTTGAGGATCGACTATTTCGATATTTAATACGATAAAAAGAGTAAAAAAATTATGCATTTTATTATTTAATATTTAAATCTTACAAAAAATGGATTCCTGTAGCTTAAAATCAATTATTTCGACAGTTTGTACGGGAAAAGGTTATCGCATTAAATAAAATATCGAAATTATCGCTTTATATTCAAAATGGGATATTATAATGTTAAAAAAGGCGTATTTCTGCAGCTAAATATTGAGTATCGAGTACTTGGCTTCCCAATAATATATATGTTTTATGTCTATATCGATTTATCATCAAATAATATCTGTTAAGTACCTTTAAAATGTTGATAATGCAAGTTTAATGCATTCTCTGATGACCTGTGCTTGGACAGACTTAGATCTGTACTTTATTTGAAGAAACTATTAATCACAAACTGAATACTAAGTTCTGTTTCTGTTTTAAGGTTATACAGGCTTGTATCTTTGCCTTCCAAGACCTCAGAACACTTCTAGTTCACTGACTGGCATTGTCTTCGGTACGCTCCCAAGTTAGATAATCTGTGGCAGCGATCTGCGGCAGCGATCCGGGCATTCAAAGGCGCAATTGGGCTTCGTGGCAGTACAATTGGGACATGTTTGGCCGGTCCGCAGCTAGAGAGGACCCATCCCATTCCCCCGTTGTATGTCAGGGGACGGGTTCGGGCACTGACAGGCCGTGCCATTGTATGGGCATCGGTTAATGTATGCGCTGCCGTCCGCATCGCTGACATTTTGTCATTTCGGATTACCGAAATGAGCTGCCGTTTTGCCGGCTCTACACGCAAGCTTACAACGCCAAATTATGCCAGCTGTTTTCCCATATTTATTTATTTTCTTTTTTTTCTTTGCTTTCTTTTTTTATCTTTATATTTTCTGTATTTTTAGTTTTGAGAACGCGATCAGGGAGTGAGAGCAATTCACGCGAGCGCAGGCGCGCAGTTCAATTAACTTAATTGCCATGTAATTACGCGCAACAGCAGCAGCAGCAGCAACAATAACTACAAGAGCAACATTAACAACAATAACAGCATCAGCAACAAGCAACAACAACAGAGAGTCAGCCAGCCAGCCAGCTCACCATCATCTTCAACATCCTGCCGCCAACCAAAAAAAACACAAAAAAAGAGAAGAAAAAACAGAAAGCAAAACAAAAGACTTAAGGAACAAACCTGCTGCTGCTGCTGCTAAGCCTCATCTCTTTCGGTCACATTGCTCAAACATCTTGAATAGTGGCTTTACATATTCCCTATATTTTATATTTATAAAAGAACTGCTATTCCCAGTTTTATTTATATTTTTAATTTAATTTAAGAGACTATCAAATGAGGAAATCTTTAATTTCTATTGGATGAAACCCTTATAGCACAAACTTTAAATGTTCCAAAAGCAAACTAAATACTTATTATTTATTTACAAAAAGCACAAAATACAATTTAATACTTTAAAGTCTTTTAAATTTATATAAATAAAAGGGAGATTTTTAAAATATCCCCAGTAAGTGTATCTAAACCTCTTTAAACCCCCAAGTTCTTGACTTTCTTCTCTTGTTTTTTCCGCTCTCTCTCTCTCTTGGGTTTTTCTTTCCAACTCCAACATTCCTGGCAGCCTGCTGCTCCTCCTTCGGTTATTCCTCTTCCCCCATTCGCTGGGTTGGCATTTGAAAAACGTTGCCGCATTTTTTGCGTGTTTGCCAGCAGCAGCAGCAGAAGATCAGAAGCAGCAGAAGATCAGAAGCAGCAGCAGCAGCAGCCGCCGCAGCAGAGGAATGAACTAATTGTTTTCTTTTTCTCCCTGGAGTTTTTACCTTTTTTTGTTTTTATTTTATTTTTTTTTTTTTTGCTTTTGGCTTGCCTGTCAAATTGTTTTCGTCAACATTGCAACTGGCCAAGCGGCGACCCATCATTATGGAGACGGATTGTGGCCAGGCCGAAAAAATTCCAGCGAAAAAAATTCATACACAGGGATAAATTGCAGCAAACAAACACAGAAAGAAATAATGAGTTTTCAAGTAAATAAAAGGTAAGAAAGGTACTGACTATGAAATAGCGGGTACTCAAAGCTTTGTACGTTGAATTAAACTTACTTTGAATATTAATTAACTAATTTATGGGTTACTGGGTATAAAAACTTAATAAAGTTAATGGCAAAATGCACAAGAAAATGTTTTTAGGGACAACACCATTTAAGCTTGCTTTATTTATTATTTATTTATTTTTTGTACAATTTTTTGAATCAATATTTGTTTTCTTGCTGAAAGAACTGACCAACTGCTTGAATTTCTTGCCCATAATTTTTTTTCGGTGCAGCAAAAGGCATTTGTGACTCGAGTTGAGTTATGTTAGCCATTCGCCGGACTTCAAAGTCAGTTGTCGCCGAGCAAAAACAACAAAAAACGGAGGCAGCAGCAGCGGCGGTTTTTTGTTGTATTTTTTGTACTTTTTTCGCTTTTTATTTTTATTTTGTTTCTTATATTTTTTTTTTTTGACATTATCAGCGTTAAGTCGTTTCAAATGCCGCCCCTGATGGATTTCTCATTGCCTGTGCGCGCCGCCTGTGCCGCCTTTTGCCATAATTACAATGCAAACAGAGAGAGCGTTCTTCTATCTCGCTCCAGCCCGTAAGCCAGGTAGCTGGCGGCGCTTGATGGCGATAAGAACGCTTCGCTCTGGGTTACCTTTTTTTTTTCTTATCAGAAACACAGAAAAGGCGGCGGATTAACTCTGTGCCTTTGGTTTCTTTCGGGGTTTTCAGTTTTATTTTTTTTTTTTCAATGATATTTTTCTATTTTTCAGCTGATAAAAGCACATTTTCGTTTATCGGAAATTGGTAAGAGGGAATTTCTAAGGCTAGATATAATGACAGTGATGGGCACTTAAGCCAAGGGGATTACGCGCCAACAGCCGCGCTGGAAGGTCGATAATAATTTATTAATCAGCTGCCACTTATCAGGGGTATTTTATATATTTTATTAGAATTTCGAGGGAAACTCTACAGATTTTAATAACTAAAGTTAACTAAGCTTTATTCGAGCCCGTGACGCACCTTTCCTTAATCAAATGCGGCAAGATATAGATAGTGTAGTGATATCGGATTGATATACTTTGCCCTGCCTAAGGTTAAGTCATGCGGCCTATATAGTATATATCGCCGTGCGATAAGCCGCTGGCAATTGTCATAAAAAATACGAGTAACTTTTACGGCATTCCTTTGGGGCAGCACCAAAGTATTTTCTGCTCTCTGTTCTCTGTTTATCATCAAAGGGGGCCTATTGAAGGGGATACTAGCGAGGTATCCCCCGTCTCTGGCACTGGAACTGGTTGCTGAGCAATCTTAATGGGTTCTGATTTTCAAAATCAAACAATTTTATTGTCGCCGTTGCCGTTGCTGTTGCTGTTGCTGCTTTATGGCTGCCATCTATGTGGCCGCGGCCTTGTCTGATGTTTTTTTGTTTGTTTTTATTTATTTATTTCATTCTGGTATTTTTCTGCAGGTGAGGCCCTCGGACTTTCGTTGGCCGGCTAATGCCTTGCTCAAATATTTACAATTACTTTACATAAAATGCCGACACAATTGTCACCACTAAAATCGGGTTTCGGAAGGGTGAAAATCATGTCATGTCATGATAAATGTTTTTCCTAAGAAAAAAACTATATATTATTTCGTTTTTAAAAGAATTAAACTGAAAATCAAACCATAAATGGTTTAATATTTTAAACTTTAATTTAAAACTTTTAAAATATATTTCAATGCCTTCAGAAATTCCCTTAAATTAATGTTAAGCTCTACGAAATTTTTATGAGCCTTTATTTTTAATAATTTGAATATATAGAAAGCAGAAATTGTTGAGCTTCTCTTTATAAGATCGACATCTTGCTTTTCTTGTTTCCACATTCACTTTCTGTCCAATTTTCTTGAATGATTTTTCTTGTTTTTGGTGCTTTGGGGACTTGGGGGCCCTTTGTTGACTGTTGACGGCATTTAACTACGAATATTTTCTTTATCTGACGGGCACTGGGAGATAGCAAGAGCACACATACGCACCGTGGTACGGAGGTTTGACTTTGCTCATGTCTCTGGTGACATGTCCAAGATCGTCAGGGAAGCGAGCACATTTGGTCGTGTCTGTTTATCGTTTTGTGTGTTGATTTTCCTAGTTTTCTGTTTGTTTGTTTGTTTGTTTGCTTGCGTGTTTGTTTGCTTTGTGTTTGCCGAGTGGGCGTTGCGATCAAGTGCCGACAAAGTGCTCGTCAAGCGACAATTACAAGCAAATTAATTGAAAGTGCGCCCCGCTGGAAATGTTGTGTGTAGATAACCATCAGAGGGAGGGAAGTGCCAGCACATTAACTATTACTAAGGAGGCTCTTCGGGGGCTTTTTTAATACAAAAATAACATTCCTAATATAATAATAACTTTAATACAAATTAAAGCTAAAAACATGTGAGATATTTACCTAAAACCCCAATAAATATAGTTCCTTCCCAGTATTTAATTTTTTCGTAACAAATAAAACCCCATTTAAAGCCAAAACTAAATAATCTTTTATTTTAGAGCCAAAAACATGTGTAATATCAGCTTTTCTTGGTTTATAAAATACTAGGAACTACGTATACTTCCCACATAAAAGTTAAAAGTAAACTTCCCTTCCGTTTGATGTGATCTCGGGGCACTTTGTTATCTCGATCCCCGAGAGCATTATGTAAATACCCGTCCATGTGCATTTTTATTTCCGCCTGATGTGGGATCTTCTTGATTTTGATCTTTTTATTTCTGTATAGTTCTGTATGTTAGCTCTCCGATTTTTCCCCGATTTTCTTTGATCTGCCCCAGCAACGTGCTTCCGATTCAATTTGTTGCTCGCTTCGGTGCTCGGACTGCTTTCGTTTTTATTGCCACTTGAGGCGGCGGCGGCGGCGGCTGCCCCGGGCCCCGTTCATTGTCTTTTCTCGTCTAAACAACGAAGGAAATGAAAGAAAAACCCGAGAGAAGATCGAGAGAAGATCAAGCGAAGACCGGACAATGCATTTTATTTTCTTTCTTGCCAGCGCCACGATAAAAAAATAAAGTAGGCGGCAACGCGCTAGGCAAACGCCCCGAAAAAAATATAAAAAGGAGAGAGAGAGGTGAGGAGGGTATATAGCCGAGCTGCAGCCAGATCTATGGTCAGTAGGAGCTACTGTCAGGCCATAGTTTCTTGCATCTTTCTCTGTCAGTGCTGGCGGGAAAAGAAGCCAGAAATCTTTAATAAAAATTTGTTAAGCGAAAAAGTATAATAAACGGTTGAGTTTTCTGTAAGAAAGTTATGTAAAAACCTCAAAACTCTAACATATATTTAATATTTATTAAGTAAAATATTTAATTATTCATTATTATATATATACTTTTTTATTAACAGTTTATTGTCTTTTTTTAATTAGTTTCCTGTTTCCTAAACTCAACCCCTACGTTATACCCACACCTTAATACATTATTTATTTTTTTCATAATTTTAAAATAATTTCTTCCCTTGCCCCGAAATATTCTTGTCCATAAACTAGCTAGCTGCCTCATCTCCAGTGTGTGCACTTAGCATTCGACATCGACATGGACTTGGACATCGAAAAGAAAAACAAAAGCGGCAGAGCGGCTGAGCGGCATCGACATTTGCCTTTTTCATCCAAAAGCGGGCATGGGCTTGGGCATGGGCATGAAATGCCAGATACTCGGACGCTCAAAGGAGACCGAAGTCGGACGAAAGGTGTTAATGGACTCGACTGTGCGCACACACACACTGGCACACTCGCACTTGGCTTCTAGCTGATCTAGGCCCAAAAACTCAAAGCCGAAACTGATGCGTTTTGTTTGCAGTGAGCGAAAATATGGGTGAGGAAATATAGTTGAGTTTTCGGTATATGTTTGTACATTTTTTCGGTAATTGAATTTTATATTTTATTACAATTTCCAAGTGGTTCTGCTACCAAATACTATATGTTGTCGTAAATGTGTGAAGAATTTAATTCGAAATTTGCTTAAAATTCCCAAGTGGTTGTGGCACCAAATTTTTAAGAACCCGGTGAAGGTGGAAAGAATTTAATTCGAAATTTGCTTAAAATTCCCAAGGGTTCTGGAACCAACTTCTATAAATTCTTGTAAGAGTGTGAAGAATCTACTTCGTAATTTGCTTAAAATTCCCAAAGGGTTTTGGTACAAAGTTCTATAAGTGCGTGAGGCTTTAATAACTTCTTTTATTATTTAATTTAATTTTTTTTTTATGAGGAAACTAAAATTAGTATCTTGTTAAGATCATAAATTGTTCATAATTATCAATTAATCAATTAATCATCAATTAATGTATTTAAATAGCTTTTCTTGACTTCATAATTTTTCTCTGAGATTTTCTTCAGATTATTGTAATTATTTCCTATACTAACTCCCTTAAATTTTCTCCCAGTGTGCCTGCGTAGCACATTTCCCTCACAGCGGCAGCTCTTTCTTCTCGCGCATTTATTCCTTTCTCCCAGTGTCGCCGGCACAATCGCACAGGTCTCTCCCCGATGCCCGTTGCCCGATCTCCGATCTACGCCTAACTAACTCCTTGGTCTTCTTGGTCTTTTGTGGCTCTTTTGAGATTTCCACTAAATGGCCTGCCCATTCTGCCGGCTTTCGGCTCTTTTCACGCACTCCGGCGGCTACTCAGCGATTTTCATGGGCCATTTTCACGGTAAATTATGGACGGAAGAGAGGGAGATGACCTCAAATGTTTGAGCTCCTCTCTCTCTCTCTCACCCAGCTAAGCCGCAGCATATTTGGACATGCAATGGTCGGGAATATTATGGAATTAAGTGGGGCTATATTCCCAAAGAGTTTTGTTACTTTTTGTAACCATAAATAGGTGATGTCAGGGTGGCTTAAGCATTATTTATGATTCTTTGACTAAGCTTAAATATTAAAAATAGTTTTTAAATACTAATTTATGGAGTAGCTTAATTTAAATATATATTTTAAACTGAAAGAGTTTCCTTGCCTAATTGAAAAGCAATTAAATGTCACTTCTCTTGACTTCTTCTGGCCGATAAGAACACTGCATTTGTATTTGTCCCTAAGTGTTGTTTCCACTTTTATCTAGATAGTGTCGGGGAGGAACCTTCCTCCTCTCTGTCTTCTTTTTCCTTTTGCCGCCTTCTTAGTTCCCCCGAGAGCGTTGCTAATGGAAATGAAACCCCCGATAGACACGAAAAAAAAGACGAGAAAAAATAACACAATCAGAACAGCGGGAGGCAAGAGGCGGGCCTCTCAGGGTTCCGATAGCGAACCAAAAATGGAAAATCAGAGGAACCTCTCCACTGAGGAGAGCTCTCAAATCGCCAGCTTACCAATGCAAACCATATTTCATAAATATCATAAATAAAAACAACAAAATTTCCATAATGCTCTGATTTCGAAAGCGACGAAAGCAGGCGACCCTGATTAGATTAAAGCCGGTTAAATATTTGAAAAATGTAAAATCGAAAACGTAATGTTTGGGAATTGTTAGTAACTAGGAGCTTGAGTTGGGCTTACTTTTTGGGCCATAAATAAAGAGTTTTTACTAAAATTAATTATGGTTTTTAGTTGGTAATAATGTAAACAAGTTTAATCATAATTTAATAATCTCAGGCCTGAATATATTAAATATTGTTCTCTTCTATCCTCTCTAATATGTAGAATATTTTATATCTTAGTTTTATTATATTTCTTAATTTGTGTACTTGCTTATTTGACTTTACAAGCCTGACCAAAAATAAAATGCCAAAAAAATATGTGTTGTATCTTTGATGAGCTGCCGTCCCCCCAAAAGTCCCTCCTGCTAGCATCTGAAATTTTGCAAAAGTTTCACAAGAGTTTGTGTCTTTCAGGCATATTTTTGTTTGTGGCTGCCTGTTGCTTTGCTGTGCTCATTTTTAACACAATTGCAATGCTCTTTAAATGGGTATTTAAATTCGAAGGAAATGTATAATTTAAACAAACTATTAAAAAACACAAAAATATAGGAAACACAGTATTTTATGATTAATTAAAAGCCCTGTTTATTGTAATAGAATAAAACCATAAGCAGTAGTATTAAAGAAATCAGTTTTTGCTTTGAATTTATTTGCATTAAGCTGGCAATAATTGATTTGATTATGCTTTTGGGAATACATGAGTCTAATCCTATTTTTTTATATATAAAATATTGCCAATGATTTCATGATTTTATTTAAAATGTATCCAACCATTATCCTGTTCTCTGAACAAATTGTTATATTTATAACAAGAAATCTAGCCTTAGCCTTGACTACAACTTTACATATTTTAGTTTTTGCCTTTGTTATAATTTTTAAAATTTTTGTAAACCCTTTCAATTAATTAATTATAACGTTTAAACTATTAAACATTTAAAATAATCCCTAAAATCGCCACATAATTTACAATTTCACATAAAAATCCACTCCAAACTATCACAAATGCTTTCTGCCAAAATAAATCAGTGTATACCCAACTCAGTTAGTCACTTAACTCGAGTTTTCTCTTAGTTTTATTTTCATATTTAGTTGCTGTTGTTTTTTCCTCTTTTTTACTACTTTTTGTTATTTTGTTTTTCGCACGTAAGCGACGAGAAGTATTTTTATGGGCCACACAAAAGCGGAGCTTATCAAGAACACGGGATCGCGGCCCGGAGACGTGCCAGCTTTTGGCTTTAGGTTTTTGTGTTTTTTGTGGCTAGAGCTCTCTTACCTGCAGCTCAGCCTCCAGCTGATTGGTGTGACCCGCCAGGTTGGGCAACGCGGTCATGTTGTAGCCGAGACCTTGGCAGGCGGAAACGCTGATCCGCTGGCATTGTAATCCATTCGAGCCGGCCGCCACTTGGCCGCCATTCATTCCGAGATTGCTACCACTGCTCCTGCTGATGGCCAGGCACTGGATCAGTGTGAGGAGCAGGATCAGGCAGGCACAGTGCATATTGGAGATTGGTTTTGACAGAGGGTTCAATCAGACGCGGGTCATCGTAGGGGGTTTGATTTCTTTAGTTTTCTTGAATTTTTCTACAAGAGTATCACTCGCGGTCACGTGAAAAAAATATGGTATTTCTGTTATAGTTTCTTTCGGTGTTTTTGTTACGGAAATTTACGTGTTTCGCTTCGATTTGGATTCTCGAGAAACGCGCGCTGAGAATCTCCGTCGACGTCCGCACTTTCTGTGTCTTTCGAACCAACTGCCGGCAACCGGTCGCCGGTCTTTGGGTTTTGTCCGCTTCCAAGAGCATCGAACATGCTCGATGCGGCTGATAGACTGAAAAGAAATAAAGTAAAAGGTTTAAGGAACAATAAAAGATTAAAAGAAAAATGTAACTTAAGAAAAATAATAAAATAAACATCTTTCTAAGTGTTAAAAATATTTTGTAAACCTTTTAAAAGTTCCCTTTTTGTTCTATACATTTTATTAAATAAATTTAAACTCCTTTTCCTTATTTTTTTTAGTGCTTGCAACATGTTCGCCTGCAACTCCTGATGAAATATACAAACATACATCCATCAGAGGTGCGTTCGCCTAATGAAGACAAATAAATTCACCGTTTTTATGTCCGCATCGCATCGTAAAGGAAACAAATCCTCGGAAGGAAGGCGAGCCCCCACGTACAGGTTGATCTCCTCGGGCCAATGGGTGGTTCCTTAATGATCGGAGTGCCCAGGCTATGATATATGGCCTTTCGGACGTGTCAGGATGGGGCGGAACATACATAGTTGCCGGTGATTGAGGGATCCTCAAAAGAAGTAAAAGTTAGAGTTTAGAAGGGAAAGTGATTTGTCAATTACCTTAAGCTCTCAATGCCAATTGTCATAACCTGACAGAGTTCTCTCCTGGCCGGAGTCCTCTTCTCCTCCAGATAAATCAGTGAACATTTGAGCTAATACCCTTTCCTTCCAACCTGGTGCACCGATGATCATCGGTTCGACGCACACATAGTCGGTCGGTGTGTGTTCTGGGTTGCACTGGGAAAAGAAAAGGTTATTTAATTTAATTTAATATAATAAATATATAATAATAAATATTTAATATCATTTTTACAAGAAATATGCCAGAAATATTGGTTAAAAATCAAAATAATAACCAAATATTTTCCTAACTAGACTTTGGGCAGCTAAAAAACCTTGTTAATCGGTAACTTTTGTAATTAAAAATTGATAAAGATTTTATTTATTTATATTTTTATTCTTAAACATTAATATTTTGTATTTTTCTTTAGTGTAGATGTGGAAATTCGATCGGCAATGGCGACCAACCGCAACAGCGACAGGCAACATCAAACAAAACTGAACGGCGACCAGGCCGGGGGTGGGCTCTGCGTCTGATGGGAGTTGGGGCAGGTGTGGAGCTTGGGGAGGGCGAGGTAGCGGATGAGGTGGATGCAATTGAACACCGCGACCTCCACAAGCTGCAACGCTGCTGCATCGCTGCAACTGCAACCACGGCGGCAAATGTCGGCGGCGTCGGCGATCTTTGATGTGTGCTTTGATTTCCGGCAGCCAGATAAGATTTTTTTTGCTCCTCCAGCTCCTCCAGCTCCTCCGGCTCCTCCTCTTTGCTCGCTGCACCTTCTCCTCCTGCTCAAGATCAAGACGAATCGCTGCAAATTTTCGTTATGGATCTTCGGTACTTCAACCTGGAAGATGGAGGAGATGGAGCCCTCGAAATCGATGGCATTAGATCGGATGAGTAAACACCTGTAGGCCTTACCGTTTTAGGCCCACAGAATTTGGGGTTTTTAGGGAAACCTCTTATTAATAGAATTAATAATAATTAAAAGGGAAATTAATCCTGTGGAAAATACTTAAAACAACTATCATAGTTTCGAAAATAGAAAATGCAGAAAAGTAAAGAGAACTTTGGCTTTTTAATACAAATTTTTCAGCTTGTAATTTACTTAGTTAAAAGATGAACTCAACCCCCTAGGTAATCAATCGTTTAAGCTAGTAATTAATTAAAAGGAAAGGAAAAAGTTTAGAAAAGTTAACTGAAAAATTTAGAAAAATAAAGAAGCCCCTAACCTTTAAATAGCAATTTTTCAGCTTGATATTTATATATTTAAATAAAGATCTTAGACCCCTAGGTTATCAATTGTTAAAACTGGTGATTAATTAAAAAAAGAGGGTTATTAATCCATTGCAAAAGAGTTTCAAAAAGGTTACTAGAAAATATAGAAAAATAAGGAGAACTTAAGCCATTTTTGTATCAATTTTCCAGCTTGATATTTACATATTTCAATGAAGATCTCAACCCCAGCATATATTTACATTGTAATTATAATTTCTTTTCTCCTAGAAACTCTCTGCTCCAGTTTCACAAAAATAACACTCAATTGACGGCAATTCGGGGCGCACTTCCTCCATCTTCCGATCTCCAGAGATCCCTCTCTCAATTGTCATGGCAGCAAATCCGTAATCCGCAATGTAAGCACTATGCGAGCAGTGCCCAAAAAAAAAAAAAAAAAACCGAAAAAAATAAAAGAAAAAATAATAAAGAGCTGGGAAATATAGGGATGCCGCCGCATTGTTTGTTCGTCTGTTTGTTTGTTGATTCTCGGGATCCCAGATCCCAGAACCAGTTTGTTTGAACTTGGATGCGCACGTAAAAACATCATCAAAGAGATCGATCTGGAGGCGGTGGATGCTGGAATGGATGGCGTATAATAGCTAATGTAAGCACTTGCACTTGGCCTTCTGTGTTTACCCAATATTCCCTCTCATTCGGGTCTTTATTTTCCTTTTATTTGCTGCTCGACGAAGTGTCTTTCGGCTAAGTGCTGGTTCCGGATGACACACGTAAGCGGGGATCACTTGGGCTCGGAGGAGATTAGTCCAATTGTGGTAATCGTTGGTTCTTTGGTTTCAGATCTCTTGGACCCGGATACGGATACGGCTGAGGAAGAACTGAGGATCTTTCAACGGTAGTCATAGATAGCCATCGTCAGGCACTTGACAAAGATTAAAGGAAATGCGATTAGCAAGGAGATTGGCAATTAGAGATTTTATTTTAATTATTTATTGTCAACTCTTTGTTTCTTACAGCTCTCATTATTCAGTTTATTATTTTGTTTATTAAAAACATTAAAGTAAATATGGTTTATGATTATAGAAGAGATTTCCAAATACATTTTCTTTTAAGGTTTGTTTTTTATTAATTTATTTTTAATTCTTTGCTTCCTAGATCTCTGTTTATTACTCTTTGTACTTAGTTAATTATTTTGCTAATACAAAAAAAAACAATATGATTATAAAGGAGATTTGCAAATACATTTCCTTTAAGGAATGTTTTAAAGTAATTTAATCTTAACTCTTTACAAGCTTAGAGCTCTGTTTATACTATCTTTGTTTAATTTATTATTTTATTATTATTATTAGCTTGCTTTTTGACTTTAAACTAAATTTCTTATTTAGGAAAATACTCGTACATCTTTTACCTAGAAAAAGTAAGTCTCTCAACTCCCCAGTTAAGTGACACTTGGAGTCATTTTCCTGGCATCAAAGGAAAGCCGCTCGCAGAGGATGCGCTCAGCCGTTAAGCGCTGACAACATGGCCAACGATCATATTTTCCACGCCGACTCTTGTTTGCCATTTTTCCATTTGCCATTTGTTTTTCCCAGCGATCATGGCTTGACATTGATTTGTTTGCGCTTTTCCACCACCATTAACATTTAACGTTTGCTTGAAGGTTTTTGTAAGCTAAAAAAACGTAAGAAATCTTCGTTTTAATGTTCTTACTATATGTTCCATATTTAATAATTTTTTTATTCTTTTTTCGATTATTTTCGAGTCTTTTTTCTCAGCGCCTTGGCCACCCACATTCTGTATCCGAAAGATACACTCTTTTAATGCTCTTTTGGCATTAAGATGTAAGACGTGGTGTGTGTGTGTGCCTGTGCCTGTGCCATAGTGTACCATTAACTAGTTTTCTGGTCGGCCGAGTTCAAACGCGCTTATTAATCTCTGGTACTTGTGTTTAGTACTTTTAAATACGTTTTGAGTACTTTATTCAGTATGCTTGATGTTTTGCCGCCGCTCCAAGTCACGATGTTTGCTCTGCTCAGCGCAGCTCTCAGCTCTCCCCTTTTATCGTTTCTCCGTTTCTCCTTTTCTGCTGTTTGCCTTTTGCTTTTTGCTTTTTTCTTGCTTTTTGCTCTTGCGAATTGGACGCGCGTCAATATTTATTTTATTTATCTTCTTGGCCGCTTAGCTCACGGATCTTGAAGGTAGGAAAAACGCTACACCGAAAATAAAATAAAAAACAAATATTTGCAGCTTCAAAATTAATATAAATATTCAAAAGGTTCCCTAAATATGTTTAATTCCCAAGAGTTCCTTTATTAGAAATCTTAAAAAATTAATTATAAATTTAGAACATTTTTCTCTCTGCTGGAAAATAAAGGGGGAGTCAGGGGCAGCGACAGAGTCCAGTGGATTTGTACACCCTCGAAACTGGCGCCCGCCTGCAATTCAATACAAGCCGACTCCCCGGCGGGACTCCACCTCCTCCGCCTCCTCCTGGCCAAAACTCTTTTCTTGCCTTTCATGTAATCCCCCTCTCTGACTCTCTGCTTCTTTTGTAGAAGCCATAGAAATAATGCGATAATTACAATGCCGAGAATCACTCGCTTTCAGGAGGAGCTTCGCTGGGGAGTTGCAGAGTCGCAGAATTGCAGAGTTGGGGGACACCGTGTGAATTACCGCGGCGGCCCCGCCAAGAAAGCCATCTAAAGTTACTGTTCCACCCCGGGACAAGGCCGGGATTATCCTGCTACTTCAGTTACTCGTCGGTGTAACCAGCAGTTACATAAATCTTTCAGTTTGGAGCAGGACAGGTCGAGGTCTGATGGATATATGGAGTGGGAGTTCGAGAACTGAAGAGGTAAGTAGTTTTTTTTTAATCAAAGAATCGATAATGGCCATTAAGCTGACTGAATTCTTAAATATTTTTTGGCTTAAAGATACCTAGTAACGGTTCAGATATTTTATAGAGACTTAAAAGTACTTGCATATTTTTATTTAAATTTTTTTTTTCAAACTCAGGTATCGGAATAACTTTAATTATTGGTAGACTCTTGTATTAATAAATCTTAAACGTTAACTATTTATTTTAGAGGAAAAAGCTCTTAATAATAATTCAAATTTAAATCCTAATATAAATACGCTTAAGAATCTAACAAAACCTTAGGTTTTATGGCATTTAAGGAGCTTTAATTTCCCCCAACAATGTAGCCTCAATTAAGTTCCCAATTACTGAAGTTTTTTTAGCAAATATAATTGCCTGAATATTCAGTCTCGATGGTTATTTGATAGGCCTAATTAAGGGAGCTATAAATGCAGGGGAACATGCCTGGGAGAATCCTGCTGGAAACCGATACGCAGGCTCAGGGAAAAAAAAGAAACAGAGCCTGGCTGGCTGGCGCTAATTCAGGTACGACAGCGCAGACCCAAAACAACAATAAAGCCCGCGACCAGACAATAAAACCATAAAAAACTGCAAACTGCGAAATGTGAAAAGAATCGGATATAAAAATGATAAAAGCCCGCGAATATGATTTCCCCTAGGCTCTTAGGATTCCATATTAGCTTGAAGAAGGCGCGCCAAAAAAAACATATATATATACATATATAATTTGCCATATCCTGGCTATGGCAACTAGACCAGGAGACGGGGCCAAGGGAGGACCCTTGGTTGGCGGCAGAGATGAAAGTGCCGCTGGGGTGCTAATAAAGTTGCCCGCAGACAAATAAAGAACTTCGATCCGCACCGATCTCTCGCCGCGCCGGTGTAGGTGCTAATTCAGCGACCCCACACACAGATGGACGACCGAAGCGGCGCGGCATTTCCATTTCCATTTCCATTTTCAACAGAAATGAACTCCCGATAAGAGACTAAATGTCAAAATTATCAACGCACGCGGTACGGAATTAACCCATGAAGGACACAAGACATTAAAATAGCAAGCAGGTTAGTGAAGGTAATGAAATTAAATTACTTTGAATATAAAGTGCAGATGGAAATTCAGTTAAAAATTATATGAAGATTGTGGGTTGTAAGAGAAAAAATTTAAAATTGTATTAAAATACTTGAAATACCTTTTAAAATAAATTATAAAAGCAAAAAAGAAGCTCCTTACTTAATTTTAATCAACATTTAATATAAAAGGTTACGAAATTAATACAGAAATATTTAAAAACCCTAGAAATTCCATTTATTTTATTTGATTTTGATTATTATAAGTTGTTTATAAAGTTTCTGAGTGTTAAATAAATACTATTTATTTATTTCGCTGATGAAATCTCAGCTTTTTCTATGATCTGGCAATGCTTCACATTTTTCGCTAACGAAAAAATCAGAAAGTTCTTCTTCTTCATATTTTCCTTTATTTTTAATGAAGTTTTCCGCTTACGAAATGTTTTTCGTCGATGTCAGCACTAGGCTTTACTTAAATTTAAATAATATCTAAATTGTTATTTAAATTTTAAAAATTAATAAGAAATATAGTGATAAAATAAAACAACCTAAAACCTAATTTTGCCTGGAATTAACCACTCCTTTTCGCCATCCCCCGACATGGGTTAAAATCCCCGTGATATGTCCCAGGTCTTTGGGCACCGGAGATTGCGAGATCGAGCGCTCATCCTCGCTCGAGAAAAAAATACAAGAAATACAAAAAAAAAGAGCAAGACAAGCAGGGCACATGGGACAGACAAAGTGCAAATATATGTTGCAGACCACAAAAGCCGGGATACGAGGCTGCCGTGGTTAAAAGCCAAAAGGAAGGCGGGCCAGAACCGAACCGCAAAAAAAGCTAAAAAGAAAAAAAAAAAACACGGCTGAGTGGATTGCCTTACCTCGAGATGCCAAAGTGCATCAGGCACTAAAATGCAGAAAATTGAAACAGGCTTTTAATGAAATGAAAGCGCCGCAAGAGATGAGATGCGCGGTTGGCTGAACGCTGGATGTTGGATGCTGGATGGTCTCTGGACTGCACCTATCTATCTGGCTATCTGGCTGGCGTCCGCGGCTCAAAGATGGTGGCAAACGAGAGCGGGTAAGACCTCAAAAAAAAACTAAATAAATAAAGAAAAAAGCAAGAAACAAAATACAAAATAAAGCGAACACAAAGAGTCAATTAATTAGTAGATGGATCCACGATTATCGCTATATTAACATTGCACTGCAGTTGAAGTCGCGGAGCAGTTGATGCTCACTGTTCAAAAAATATTTAAGGTCTTGTAGAGATATTTGTGTTAACAATGTAGACTTAAATCTTAAGGAAATATATTAATTTATTGAGAAATTAAATATTTAAAAACCTAAGACTTAAGACCTTAAAATCATTAAAAATATCAAAGAGAATATACCTTTTAAGACCGAATTAAATTCATTCAAACTTGAATCTCAATATTTAAGGTCTTGTAAGGATATTATTGTTAACAATATAGACCTAAATCTATAAAAAATATATTTTTTTAATAAGAAATTATATATTTAAAAGGCTTTCTTTAAAACCTAATACTTAAGACTTGCAAATCTTTAACAATATAAAAGAGAATCGACCTTTTAAGAACGAATTTTATTAGTTAAACCCTAAATATTTATTTATTTAAATAAAAAGTAAAACAAAACCATGAACTCGACCTGGTTTCCTTCTCATTATTGCCAAGATCTCTCTCTAGTTAAAGCTCTTTTTTCCCAGTGCCTGAAGCTGAGAGGCCGCAGAGAGTGGTCTTCCTTTTACTTAAGATAACGTAATACCGGGGAATGGGATCGGGATATGGAATTGAGAATCGGAATGGGAATGGGAATGGTCCTCGAGTGAAGTGTAGCGAAGTGGAAGCCGAAGCCGAAGCGGGGCGTTCATTAAATGATAACAGAGCGACGGCCGCGTCCGAGTGATAAGGCCATTTGAACTAACCCGCTCCGACAGCTGATATACAGGTAGGTAGCCAGAGGAGCAGGAGCCTGAGATGATGTGGAATGGAATGGAATTCAACTAATGACAATTCCCAGAAAAAAAACAGAGACCCAAGCTGTGGAGGTAATGACCCAGCCGAAGCCAAGCCAAAGGGGCAGCAGAAACAGAAGCTGTAAGGAGAAAAATGATTTAAATACACGCAATCCTCGAGGCGCCACAGCGGGCAGCATTCATCGTCGG